>JAGSMU010000038.1:662500-1325000 GCA_029286865.1 Teinopalpus imperialis | reverse complement strand
GTGGAGATGCGAGTTTGAATTATATCAACATTTAAATTGATGTTTGGTTTGCATTTTTAACCGACTGCCGAACAAGAAGAGTTCAGTTTTGAGCACAATTTGTCTATTCGATCAACAATATAAAAGAAATCAGTCCAACTGACGGTGTCAGGAAGATTTCGGGATAGCATTCTCTCGCCCCCACTTCCAAGGCTATTATATTCCCTTATAATACCCAAATGTGCCGGAGTAGCTCAGCGTTTAGAGGCTCGCTCCGAATGTCACGGTACCCTAGCGAAGCGACTTCATTATCCGGTGTCGGAAACCAGTGACGTTTTATAACTAAAATTTAAGAAATTAATAACAATTTTAAGTGCTATTTAACAACATGCATGCATTTTTGGAGAGATAAGAAAACGGTTATATTTTTAAAATAATATCTCAAAAAATAAAGAAGTAATATCGTTTTTCGTCGCGCAATTTTAAATTGAGGCCGATAATTGTTGTTTTAATATTGATAAATAACCAAAGTGTTTAATAGTTTTTATAAATCCGAAGATAAAATGAGATTTAAATTGATACTTTTTTTAATAAATTTTGGATGTTGGGTTTTGACTTATTTTGAAAAAACCTAAAATCATGATAACTCAAAAATGGTTCACTTCTGCATAATGCATATGGATGTTAAAATTATCACAAATAGTCACCCCTGTCACCTCCTTAACGGGAATACGTCGGATTACCAATAACCCTGTATATATATATGTAGGTATATTTTTATTTGTTATATATTGCTAGTTATATATGTATTTTATAATTACGCATATATTGTTTGTTTATATAATATAATTGTATAGTTATTTAAGCATACACTGCAGGCCAAAAGTTTAAGACCACCTTAATTAAAGTGGGAAAATAAAGGAAAACTCGAATAAAATATTAAATGTCTAATTAACCTGTTTAATCATCTAATAGAACATTGACTGACAAACAATATACTTTAAAAGCGTAAAGAAATATTAACAGTCCAAGCAAAAAAGGCTATAGTCAGCTAAACTGATTTTTCATCGAAAAATCCTCCTTTACATTTTATGACTATTTTCGTAAGTCTCGGCATACGGGCAATCAATTTGTTAATGGTGTCTTGTTATATATTGTTCCAAATTTCGCATAAAGCATTCCACATTTCTTCTCACGAGGACGGGCCACGATTACGGACGTTCATATCAAGCTATTCTCACAAAAGTTCAATGGGATTGAGATCCGGGCTCTGAGGAGGCCAAACCATGTTTTTTAACACCACTTGTGCCTTTTTCTCTTCTAATTCTGCATCATTTTGAGCTATGCTTTGGATCATTATCTTGTTGGAAAATGAATCCATCTCCAATTAATCACAACCCGGAAGATTTGTTCTAAAATGTTTTATGTACTGTTTCTTTTTCAAAATTTTAATCAAATCGCCAATTCCTTGGCTAGAGAAGCAACCCCAAACCATAATTGAGCCACCACCATGCTTGATTGTTGGGACTACACAATCGGACATCATCTTTTCTTAGGCACTGAGAAGTCACAATCGGAGCGGAGCCTGATAGTAGGCCGGAAAATCGCAGGCAGAAGAAAGGAAGTAAGTACCCAGGTATACATAAAATGATTGATGATGACGATGATTCCTCGAAGTACGAGTACAATATTGTTTATATGACAAATTGTTTGTTTTAAGGTCTAGGTGTGTTGTATATATATACCGTATCTTTGACATTGCATTTAAACGTTCCATCAATCTTATCGCACAAAATTTTTATTGGAATAGGTAACGAGACTATTATGTGACTCTGTTTGCGTACACGCTTACGGGACTATATATATCCTGAACATGGCATCTATAGTTTGATTTTTAATTCGACGGAATTTTGACATTTCAGAAGTGTTGAAACATTCCCACTAAAAACGGAAAGCATTTTAGCACAATAAAAAAATAATCTTTCTTGAATTTAACGTTTCAATTATAGAATATTAATATTATATTAATATATTAAATTATAGAAATATTATAGAAAAACTAAGACTTAAAAATATGGTGATAATTCTAAAATGGTAATAAGATTTTTTATTATCATATTGTAGAAGTTACTATATTTATTATGGAAATTATTTTTCTATTACAGGAATCCCTGTCCAATAATCCATAGGTTGCAAACCGTTTTAGGGAAAACTTCTTATCTGTAAAATCATCGCTTCTTGTAAGAGCAAAAATAATAAACCTAAAATAAATCGTAAATATAAAATTTTACGATTGCATGCAAGTTTCTTTGGTTATGTTCAAGATTTACGTAAGCAGGGTTGGAATTAGATGTTTTTTTATATGGTTTTGCTGACAAAGATAGCGGAGAGAATATAATATCTTATGTAAAATTTATAATTTTACATAAGATATTTTATTATTGTCTCGAATTTCTTTTACATTTCGTAGACAATGAGATCTTTATCATGCTTGACAAAAGTCTGCCAACTAGAAATGTACATAAAAAGAATTTCCGCCGGCTTCCTTTCCGATATTTTTTTTTTTTTTCAATTTCTTTGAAATAATCTCCTAGTTGTTATGCATTGTTGGAGAGCTAAGATTTGGTTATGTTTTTAATATAATCGGCAAGCCAAGTTTATAACTTTTTTTTGTTTTAAAGGATAAAGTGGAAAAAATCTCAAAAAAATATTGAAGTAATATCGTTTTTCGTCTCGTAATTTTAAATTTGGATCGATAATTGTTGTTTTAATATTGATAAATGACCAGTGTCAGAAATGAGATTTACATTGATACTTTTTTTTAATACATTAATGACGTTGCAATTTTGACTTATTTTGAAAAAAGCTAAAAAACATGATAATTCAAAAATTATCGCAAATAGTCTACCCTAACACCTCCTAACGGGAATACGTCGAATTACCAATAACTTTTTCTATTTAACGTATTTGTAATGCATACAATATATAAACTCCTAACAGATAATGTTTACTCAGTGCGATCGATTAATTACAGGCTAATAAGTGTTTGATATTCAGTATACAACGACTTTTTTTTATTTGACGTATTTGTAATGGATACAATATATAAACTCCTAACAGACAATCTTTACTCTGTGCGATCGATTGACCACAGACCAATATGTTTTTAACATTCAGTATTAACGTAAAATATGACCTTTTTTATTTAATGTATTTGTAATACATACAATTTATAAACAAACACTTTAGAGAGTATCTCTACTCTGTGCGATCGATTGACCACAGACTAATATGTGTTTGACATGCAGTATACGACTTTTTTTTATTTAATGTATTTGTCATGCGTACAATATATAAACTCCTTACAGACAATCTTTACTCTGTGCGATCGATTCACCACAGGTTATATACAGATATGTTTAACATTCAGTATGAATGTAAACAATCATTTTTTTTTCTTTAATGTATGAGCTTTACATCCTGCACTCCCTCTCCATACTTAATACCAATAAACTTCGAAAAATAAAATCACTCCGTGCGCGCAACGTTCTTAAAAAGTCGTACTATTTTTTTCATGTACTATGCCTGTTTCTATATAAATAATAATATATATAAAGTAAAAAATAAACATATCTTATAATTCACACGAACAACCGTACAGACAGACACCGTACCGGCTGACAGATGCGCGTAATAATTTAACATGTTGTTATTTTGTTAACGAACATGCCTGCCAGTGTTGTCGAAGTACTGCAAGGAGGTTGCGTAATTAAAAGGAAACCTCGTTACAATGTAACGTTTAATGAAATGCATCTCAAGCAAAAAGGACGGAAATAGAAACTTGGCTGGAGAAAGAAAGAGAGAACAGTGCGTTGTTATGCCCGTTTTTGTTATCTGTCTCACTCTACAGTTTTACTAATTACTACTCATTTTTTTACTATATGCTTACAATACGAGGTATAGATGATCAAAGAAGTTTATTTACGTGGTGTACCAAGTTGCACGTGTTCTCTTTACCCGACTGCCTCAGAAGGAGGGTAATGTTTTTTCTTATAATTTATTTAACTGACCCTATGCTACTTACAGTAAGAAGTTAATCAATACTCACAACAGCGTAGGGACACGGTTAAAAACAAACTGTCCATTTAGCTTGGCATCGGCTTTAGTTGACCGCATTTCTGTTAAAATCTAGTTCATCTATAACCGACGGTGTCCTCCTGTACGATTACGACCCCACGGTCGAAGAGACGTCAGCCCCGACAGCTCTTGGCTTCTGTCAGAGGATCTCAATGATGTTATTTGAATCGCATGATTGTGTACAATTTTTTATGGGGCTACAAACGAGCACACAGTTCACCTGATGGTAAGTGATTTCTGCGGCCTATGACATCTATATTATTTCTTGATAAGGAATCATAAAACAGATGTATCGTCACCATGACTATTAAAATGGTATCTCACCAGTAATACGGATCTTCCCCTACTTAATCGACACCTACATCACGCAGGGATAGCAGATGGCAAAGAAAGGGATACAAAAAGAAAATAATAATATATCGTGACATCTTAGAATGACGCCTGTATTGACATAGACGCACATAATAAATTTAAAAAAAGTAAACTAAAACTAGGTGACCGAGACAAAATTTTGTTTCGTTACACAATCATTTATAAATGAAAATGCACTCGTTTTTATTGTGCCTCTATTTACCCCTCGTCTGCTGCGTAGCCGTGAACAATATGAAGTCGTTGACGGAGTCCATGGGTCAGGAGGTCATCGAAATGGACGCCCCAATTAAAGGTCTGTTCTTACATATAAATACGAGTTCCTACAAAATGAAATATATGTATTTTTTACCGAATCTACTATGGGAGTGTTCTGAGCTGTTGTTAGGATGAATTCCAGCCTCTCGAGTGTAAGCATCTTACATCACGACAGAATACAAAATTTCATCCTGATCATCTCGACGGTTGGCAATCCACCACTGTGCGCTTTTAGAGAAATTTCCTACCACTCTGTGAAATCGGCTGTCGCCAGCGGTTTTTCCAGACCGATACGACTTAGGGACCTTGAAATAAGCCTACACCTTTCTCATAGGCTGTCAGCGGATCTCTGACACATCTGGTGTTAAGTATGTCCAGGGACGGCGGTGATCACTTATAAAAAGAAAGACAAAGAGGATATAACTGTATGGCTCATGGCATAGACATGGGCTGGTGAAATACCTGATGGGGAAGAAGGTTCTCTAGTGGCAACATTGTTGGCGAGCTCCTAAACCAAATGAAAGAGAGGTCAGGTTACAAGGATAAAGCCACGCCTCCAACTCGAAGGACCACGCTAACACCAACCTGAAGAGAAGCAATCTCCGCTGTGTTTGGTGTTGGTGGTAGTGAGGGTAGAGACATCTGGTGGCCCAATTACTGGTGATGAGGCATTAGATCTCAGTCGTAAAGGTTGATAACACATACATCTTGAATCTATGTGGAGGATAAATGTATGTTATTAACCACGCATCAGTGGTACTAGATGAGGGTAAGGTTCTGGACACCCAATAACGGGTAATGGGGCGTTCAAATATAAAGTAAGCAATCTTTCAAAGATTTTAACCACTATATGTATATAAATTATAAATATTGTTCTTCAAACATTTTTATTAACCAATTTATCAGTCAGCAAAAGTAAGAAAAAATAATCACTCACGCCCCTAAGCCTGCATACTTAATACTTGAACGCCCCCTAACCAGGCATTCTCAACAACTTTATTCTAGTTGCAGTATGGGTCAACTCGATTGGGCTAGGACCACGCGCTCACAAAATACCAGTGTGAAATGGTGGCATAACGCTGCTGTGTTTTGTCTCGTGGGTGTAGGGATCTGAGACCTTTATTAATGGTGACAAGGCATTCCATCTCAGTCCTCAAGGGTGACAGCGCATCTGCATCATGATTCCTTGTCAAGGATGAATGTAGATATCGTGGGACACAGGAATCATTTGCCAGCAAGGGAACTGCGAGCTCCGATGCCATTTCTTATCTGAAAAAGCATTACTATCGTTATAGCCATTGTTAAATTTTGTTACTATTCTAGAACTTCCGCCAGAAATAGAAGAAGAACCATCAGCGGAGAACGACGGAGAAGTAAAATCCATCACGACAACACTTCCACCATCGACTAAGAATTTCGCAGTCAGTATGAATTAAGAATATTATTTATATTACATGTTTTGGTAAGATTATTCGGGAAAAGTATTTAAAAACTATACTGAAAAATATAAAACCAGCTATGGGGGCGCCACATTCGCTTTCTTCATTGCAACACTGATTGTTTTTAAATATGTCCGTGATGTTGCCAACTATCTCGATGACAGATATAATATATATATAATATAATATTGTACATATGTGTGTAAAGTGTAAATAACTTTAATTAATATGTATATTACTTATTACATTATTATATTCTTGCACCCACAATATATTCTCTGCTTAACCCAATGGTAGTCTGGTAGAGACTGCTTTTTACCATTAAGACCACCTTTTTTACAATGTTTTTTATATTCGTACAAATAATTAAAAAATAAATATATATTTTTTTAATTTTATAGCATTAAGAGTAACAAACGAGCACACAGTTCACGTGATGGTAAGTGATTCCTGCGGCCCATGACATCTACATTCATCCTTGACAAGAAATCATAATGCAGATGTGTTGTCACCCTTGAGGACTGAGATGGAATACCTCGTCTCCAGTAATAGGTCTCCGGATCCCTGCACTCACCAGACGAAACACAGCAGCGTTAAGCTGCTATTTTACGCTGGTATTCTGTGAGGGCGTGGTCCTACCGCGGTCGAGCTGACCCATTCATTCTGCAGCTAGAAACAAACTGCAGTGTAGCTCTACCACTGAGAAATATATGACTGGTTTAGGTGAGGAATCAAATCGACGACTACTCATTGAATTTCTATCTGGATATTTATTTAGTCATTCAAATATAATACAAATTCAGGCTAAAGAAACCAGACGAAGGATGAAAGAGACAGATAGAACACAAAGTAAGCAAGAAGAAGAGGAGGCGAGAATCGAGAAGGAGCTGTCCGATCTTTACAAGGACTCAGCAGGTACCATGACAAAGGACAAATTGGGTTATGTTTTATTAAAGTACTCGATTGATTAAATAAAAATGATAATCATTCTATTACGAGGATGCCTTTATGAAAAGAATAATCATTTACCATAGATGTGAATGACAGATGCGCTGCCGGCCTATAGGAGAGTCTCTCTTTTCTTCACTAAGTCGTATATAATAATAATACTTAACGTAATTTAGCATATCGATGTACCTATCCCGTTATCGATATGCACCTCTGCAATTCTTACGCAGATCACTACACCTCTCCATAAGACCTGTAAGTGCGAGCGAGACTATATTGAATAGTCTATATTGAATGGATTAAATGGCCGTTAAATTTTTTTGTAATTGTTGTGTAAATGTCCACCTGTCATATCAAGTTATTATTTCTTGAATAGCCTAATGGTTTAGGATACTGTCTAGAAAATATAAAATCGTAGATTCGAATTCACCATTCGACATTCTACTGAAAATACTTGTGCTAGGAAAACGACAATCGTTGTCCTAGCACAAGTATTTTAAGTTTAGTTAAAATTATTGACCGGATTACATAACACGGCTAGCATTCTTTAAAAAGAAACTCCATTCAGATTACAAAGCAGACAGTGCGGAGGTCACCAAAGAGCAGATAGGAAGTACTTCTTCAACAATTCAAGCAGTAACAGAGGATGGTGGTTTGAAGGCTATCGCTAGAGCGAGAGAAGAGTAAGTTACCACCTATACTAATATTATAAAGGCGAAGAGTTTGTTTGTACGCGCTAATCTCAGGAACTGCTGGTTCGAATTGAAAAAATATTTTTGTATTGGATAGTCTATTTATCGAGGAAGACTATAGGCTATATAACATCACGGTACGACCAACAGGTGCGGTGCATCAATGAAAAATGTTGCAAAAACGGGAAAATTTATACCTTTCGAGAGCTTCACGTCGCGTGTACTGCGTGAACGGTTAAACTCATGTATCACGTATAATATTATATTATATATATGTATCAAATATATATTCCCCTTTAAAAGTTCTAAATATAAGCGTTGCTTTATCTATACCTAGCCATCCTGTATTCTACGCGAAGCAAGTCGCGGGCACAGCTAGTAACTTTATAGAACAGGTGATATAGAATGACCACTTACATCATTCAGTCAATTTTAGTTAAGATCAATCAGTTGCTTCAGACTAAGAATTATCTACATAAATATCACTATTATTATTATCATGTACCACCATTTAGGAATGCGTGGGCGCTGGAGAAGAAACTCCAGCGACGCTTCTATCTGTATGGACTGGAGAGACCCGACCTGTGACTTGGCGGTATCGCGAATAACCTTGTTTGCGACGCCCTCGCCGTCGACGGGGGCGGTATGAGAGTGCAATGTACGTGTGTAGTGTTTTATGAAGAGCTTGGTGGTCGCGTCGTCGGGGTCCTGAAGGCGTGCCTCGGTCTCCTTCGGACGCGGATGAATCTATGATTCACGATGGGATTGTAAGTGGCGGCAAGTCGAAATATCGGCGGGAAGCCTGCTTCAGGTACTGAGCTATGCTCGGCAGCTCAAGATCTATGTGTAGGTTTTCATTACGCAAGAAACACGGTGCACCGGTGGCCGATTTACGGTTTAATGGTACGATTTTGTATTACCTGAAGTCGGTGAATGTGATGCGGGGTTGATTACTTGACTCTACCATAATTTGTATAAACCACTTTCTTTGCTTGCACCAGGTTCAAATTCCAACCTGAAAGCAACAACAGAGCTGACGTCGAGCGCTTCAGGACTTCGGTGGACGTCATCAGCTGCGACAAGAAAAGGCTGACGGGAGTGGTTAATATTTTGCTTTGAGGAAATTTCCAAAATAGTATCTGATTATGATAATGGCGATAGTTTCTGGTTATTACCGGATACACTAACTACGCAGGATTTATTATAGTGCTGTAAATAATGAGGTTATTCACTTCTTTGTCCTCCACTTTCCACTATGTCCTTCCATTATCTGATGAGAATGAGATCTGATGAAGTTTTGGATGCAACATCAAAGGTACGACAAATTTCAAACACACCGAAGCGTTCTGCTGCTATTTTAATGACAGGATATATTGTTTTTTTTTTTCTTTAATTTGAGAGTAACAAACTCACACACGCAAGTGATTCCTGCGGCCCACGATATCTACATTTTACCTTGACAAGGAATCAGATAATGCAGATGCGTTGTCACCCTTGAGATGATTGAGATGGAATGCCCCGTCACCAGTGAAGAGGTCTCCGGATCCCGGACGAAACGCAGCAGCGTCATGCTGGTATTTTACGCCGGCACTCTTTGAGGGTGTCGTCCCACCCCGGTCGATGTCGTAATCATTCAAACACACACCTGAACGCCAACGAAATGCTCATGCTCAAATGTAGGTCTCGATTAAGAATCAAACCCAGAACAAGTACACAGTAGACAGGTAATGTAATCCTTAAGATCGACATTAATGATATTTCAATGATATCATTGATAATTCAATGAATAAAATTATATTTATAACTTTTACTTTTCAGACCATAGAACCTCTTTCGTCGGGATACCGAGCCACCTGTGTATTCAATGGATTGTTTTTAGCGGCGATAATTATGAGAAGTGTTTTATGTTTTTAAAAGTTATTTGTCAACAAAATTATTAGTTATATATAAAATATAATATACAATTGACTCGGATTAAAAGTGGTTTGTTTGGAATCCTAAAATGGTTTTTAATTTCTTTTATAAATTAGTCTAGATGTGGCATGCGATTTCAAAACGAAACACACCACGTTTACGTTTCAAAACGATTAGTTTTAATATAAAATGTCTGTTGTTATTATACAATAAATATAACATTAAAATGGTTTATGATTTCTTTTATAAATTACTCTAGATATAGCATACGATTTGGTAACAGTGATAGAGCTACACTGCAGTTTGTTTCTAGCTGTTGCGAGCTGAATGAATGGGTCAGCTCGACTAGGCGTTGCACGCATCTGCATTATGATTCCTTATCAAGCCGTCAGGTGAACCGTGTGCGAGTTTGTTACTCACAATTAAATAATAAAACAAAAAAATATATAGAAAAGGTGTCGCATAACTTTTATTTACCCCTCAGTATTTTTCTGTCGCGACATAAAAGTGGTCGAGAAGCAATGTTCTAAATTGTCACAAAGCCACGAACCATCGCTTGGTAATGTACGGAACGAGATATTCATTTAAATTTGTCAGGTGAAATGTATATCTATGTCTATCTCTTTCTATCTCTGTCTCCTGCACTTTGATATCGGTATATAAAGGTTAGTAGGTTTTATTATTTGGGTACGTTTGGGTATTTTTATTGCAATACGAGGAAACAGCAATCGATACCATAACGTGATTCATAACAATGACTACGATAACTATACCTATAGGCTGTTATATTTTCCTCTTAATTTATTTTTAAATGTTAGTATTTTATTTGGAAGTCGATTTATAGACGGACAAGATAATACATAGTCCGGCCATAAGTTCTGTTACAAATGGAAATGCATTTTTTTTTAATGAAGTAATGTAATATTATTAAAATTTATACCTGCATATTTATTAGTCTGTTAGCAAAAAATAATCCATTCTAAAGGTGGCCCCTTTGGCTTTTATACAGGCCTTTAATCTGTTTGGCCACGATACTATGGATTTCCAAGGGAAATTTCGCCATTGCCTGCCCCAAAGATTTTTCTAGAGACACAATGTCGCCGTGTCGTTTAGAGTAGGCCATGTCCTCTAAAACTGACCATAATTTGAAGTCTTATAAAGTCCGGAACGTTGGTTTCAAGTCAGGCTTGGGTAGTTCGTCCTGGAATGGAATACCTCGTCATCTGTAATTGGAATCTCCTCCGAATCTCCACGCTCACACATGAAGCTTGAGTCGCTCGGGTCAGACGCTATCGTGTCCAGGGTAACGGTCCAAGGCGAGGTACCCTCTCGGGAGCCCTTGTGCTGGTTAGCCATTAATTGAGGTCTCGACTGAGCGCCATAAGCGCTCGGTCACCTCTCAACCCGGCGAAACTGTAAATGCCCTCGGGCTAACAGAGGCCCCGATGGCCCGGAGAAAAGAAGAAACAAATACCTATAAGTTTAGGTACACAAATATTGAATCTGTCTAGGATTCGTACCGGCTAGGTGCTCTACCTTCTGGGCCATTTCGTCGTCAAACACAATCAAGTATCAAAAGATAAAAGATAAGCGGTATCTACTATACCGCAGTGGATCAGACAGATTAAGTTAGTCAGTCTATAGTTGGCTGTGCATTGTTGAACTGTGGCAGTGATTTTTTTTTAAATTAAAATGGATCATCCTGCATTCTCTGAAGCTGGTAGCGGGCCGGGAATAGAAGTGTGGACAATTGAGGTATGTTATTCCCGGTGAACAATTTATTAAAACGGCAGTTTGGCTAATTTTTACATTTTATGCAAACATTCCTAGACGTTATAAGAAAGAAAAAATACAAAGCGAGCATAAGGGTTAATTTATGATAAAAATTTAAACTTTTAAATTCCATAAAAGTAAATAATATAGCTATTTAACAGCGGTATAAAAATATAACAAATAAATAATGATAAATGACAAATCACTTTGAAAGAAACAACGCCATCTACGTATTTGTTTGGATAACTTTTTGGAATGTGTTCCCGTGCAAGAAAGAGAAAGGGCTCTAAAGTCATACAGCCACGAATATTAGCAAAACGCTTTTTATATTGTTTAGAGTATTTTGTATATGGACATCATATGTGTTTTTACTTTACACTTTTACGGCACCATACACACATTCTTTTTTTGCGCAGATCTATGGCGCAGTACCTTGCGAACGATTAGTTTCCGATATTTTTATAATAAACTATCTGACCTGAGAAATGTACTGTCTAATTTTCAAAAAAATTGTTTTTGTTCGTTTTGTGAATTTTTAAACATACATCTTTCGTATCGTGATTTATGGTCCTTGAGTTTATACAAAAATCACATGGAAAAAAGTTTTTCTTTCCACGAAAACCTTACTCGGACTAATAAGAACGTTCTCAAGTTATGCCCTTACCAACGAACAGCATTTAATTTTTATTTATTTTTAGATACTTCATCACCTTCTTATCTTAAAGATAAATTCCAATATCTCTATTTATATCATGACAGACTTTTTTGATCTTCGTTTAATAACAAGATATGTTTATTTTTTCGGGATGATGGCCGCTGTTTGCCCGAGCCGGACTTTTACAGTTTCACCAGGTTGAGAGGCCTCGGCTTGGACCGTTACCATGTTGTCGAGGGCCGAACCCCACCTCGAAGAGATACTTCTGACTATGGATTATCCAAATTAATATCTCTATTATTATTGACTAAGACAAGAACTGTATTCCAGTTCACTTATAAGCTACACTATTCTGGAATTCTGGAATTGACAGGAAGGTCAGTAATAAAAGCGATTTCGTAGTTTGACTCATGACTACATGCACCTGTAGTGAAATAATTCCATCCTCTATGAAATTTATTGGTAGCTACCGGTACTGTATTGTATTCATATATACTACCCGCAAGAGTTAACTTGAGACTTCGCTCGGATGACGTAAGAGCGACTGACTCATAAAAAATATCGTCTATTTGTCGAAACTTTTTTTAATGGTAAATTGTATTGGTCGTATAATAGTGTTGTGTATAATTATAGTAACATAATTATACACAACAATTATACAAGCAGAAAATTTAAAAGTTTTTTTATGGTTAAATCTATTGGTCTTATTATAGTGTTTTGTATAATTAATTATAGTAACATAATTATACTCAACAATTATACAAGCAGAAAATTTAAAAGTTTTTCTATGGTTAAATGTATTGGTCTTATTATAGTGTTTTGTATAATTAATTATAGTAACATAATTATACACAACAATTATACAAGCAGAAAATTTAAAAGTTTGTTATGGTTAATTGTATTTTTACTTTAATTGTGAGATTAATAACGGTACTGACGCGTCGATTGCGAGAGCGGTAAGAAGGCGAGGGTCGGGAGGGGAGCGCGCATTCCTCTCAGGTTAACTCAAGAGGGTTAAATATTATGATTTTTTTTTATAGTATAGGGGCCAACGAGCACGCAGCCAACCTGATGGTAAGTGATCACCGCCGCCCATTAACATCCGCAACACAAGAGGAATCGCAAATGCGTTGCCGGCCTTTCAGGAAGGTGTGCGCTCTTCTCTTGAAGGTCCCTAAGTCGTATCGGTTAGAGTAAAGCGCACAGTGGTGGATTGCCTACCACCGCATTGATGAGGATGATTGATTTGAGGATTTGAATTCTTTCGACATGAACGATGTTTAAACTCACCGGCTGAAATTAATCCGAACAACTCCTGAGAACATTCGGTAAAAAATGCAAAGTCTAAAAAAAAACATCTCTTCGCAACGCCAGTGAATATTATAAATTATGTATAATACATTTATAATATATATACGTATATATTATTGTTTTTTGTTCATATATTATATTACTATTTTTTGTCTTTTCTTTTTATTAATTAGTTTATTGCTACACCTTGGGATAAATTAGAAATTTCATTTCTTTTGGCATTAAGTTTACCTTTGTGAATCTCGAATTGTGTTTAGGTGGATGCATTAAAGAGTAAATAAATAAATTAAAATACTGAAATGAACAAAAAAAATCGATGTAAGCTGTTCATTAATATATAGATTTTTTTTAATGCGTTCTGTTCTCAGCAATTCGAACCGGTGCCAATTGAAAGAAAAATGTATGGAAAGTTCTTCAACGGAGATTCGTATATCGTGCTAAAGGTTAGTTATTTTTTTATAATAGGTGGTAAACGAGCAAGCAGCTCACCGGATGGTAAATGATCACCGCCGTCCATGAATGACCAAATTAACAGTGGCAGAGCTACACATTCTGCAGTTTGTTTCTAACTGCAGAATGAATAGGTCAGCTTGAACGGGGTAGGACCACGCCCTCGCAGAATACCGGCGTGAAATAGCAGCATAACGCTGCTGTATTTCGTCTGTTGAGTGAAGGGATCCGGAGACCTTTGTTACTGGTGACAAGGCATTCCATCTCAGTCCTCAAGGGTGACAACGTGTCTGCATTATGATTCCTTGTCAAGGGTGAATGTAGATGTCATGGGCCGCAGTAATCACTTTGCATCACAGGTGAAGTGTGTGCTCGTTTGCAACTCTCAATGGAATAAAAAAAAATGACCGCAACAGCTGGGACGCTGCCGGCCTTTAAGAAAGGTCTCTTCTCTTGAAGGTCCCTAAGTCGTATGTATAGGTTCTGAAATACCGGTGGGATTATGTGATATTACTTGCTTTCATACTAACTTTCACACGCGACTTTGGGTCCATAGCTTCCTATGTAACCGAGCTACATCTCTGCTCGATTGGATCTGTAGGATCGTATTTCTTCTATATAAAAATATTAGGGGGTGACAAATACATTTCACCTGATCGTAAATTGTTAAAAAAGTAATTGACATCGTATTTTAATAAATCCTAGATGCACTTGCATTGGACTAAGATGATCTATATGTAATTGGGTCCTTGAATCTCTGCACTCCACGCCAAACAAAACTGGTCAGGGTTATCCTATCATTTCATGCTGGTATTCCGTGAGGTCGTGGACTTCGGGTCTTATACCGACCCTTGTTGCAACAATAAATTACCATCGTTAATATCTATTGGTTTCTGGCCAGCTGGATTCTCAGCTGTCCACTGATAATGAGCTGGATGAATAATAATTTTAATCTAGAAATTATATTCAGACCACTGGTGAAGACACGCTCTCGTACGATGCTCATTTCTGGCTGGGCACTAACACGACCCAGGATAAGAAGGGATCAGCGGCGATATGGACGATCACGCTCGACGACATGCTCGGCGGGAAGGCGGTGCATCACCGTGAGGTGCAGGGTCACGAGTCCAGTCAGTTCCTTGGATACTTCCAGCCTGGTGAGTATGGCCGGCTCCTTGCCACTATAGATTTAGGATCCTATGAGCTACGCTATCATAGATATCAATTATATACAACGATAAGCGCGGATATACTGCACAAAACCACATTTTGAATTCTATTACGCGGTAAAACACCGAGCATAACTTCATTTTTTCAAAGTAACAAACTCATACACAGTTCACCTGATTGATTCCTGCGGCCCGTGACATCTACGTACATCCTTGACAAGGAATCATAACACAGATGCTTTGTCACCCTTGAGGACTGAGATGGAATATCTCGTCACCAGTAATAAAGGTCTCCGGATCCCTGCACTCACTAGACGAAACACAGCAGCGTTATGCTGCTATTTTACGCTGGTATTCTGTGACGGCGTGGTTCTTCCCCGGTCGTGCCTATTCATGCTATGGTTAATAACATACTGCATCGTAGCTCTATCGTAGTTATACTTAATTACTTTGAACTTGCTCATACGACCAACAGTGAAACAACGACTATATACTAACCTCGTATTATCAACCGGAGTGTAAGACAACCTAGATGGAGTGACTAAGTAAATACGTGGCTGAGGATCGTGTTTCGTGGCAGTTCTGTTGAGAAGGCCGGCTTAGCAATGGAATGATGATGAGCAGATTCTCTCCAACTTTAAGCCCATCGGCGAGGTATCGGCGGTAGGTGTATCTTACCTACGAATGATAATGGTAACATTCATCAAAGTAGCTCAATACAAACCTCACTACCTAATAATTAGGAGCATCTAGATTTGTCCTCACCGACGCGTCAGCCCGGTATGGGGAGTTAAAGTCTTCCAAGAAGACCAGTTTTTCTGGGCAGATGTAGCCATCACAAAACCCAGCGTGAAACAGCCGCATAACTCTACTTTTTCATAAGTGATTATGGATGGTGAGTGAGATACAGGGAAATAATTACCGGTGACGAGGTATTTCATCAGTCCTCAGGTTTGAAAACGTATCAGCATCTCGACTCGTTGTTGAGGAGGTCGCAATCATCATTTTATCACAGCATCAGGTGAACTGTGTGCTCATTTACTCCGTTAAATCATAAAAAAGCCTAATTGACAATTTATATCAATTAATCAAAGAGTTCTCTATCACAATTCCAGCCATACGATACTTAGAAGGCGGCAACGAGTCCGGCTTCAATGCTGTGGAGACGAACGCCGGAGCTGAGAAACGTCTGCTGAAGCTATCCGGATGTGACAACATGAGGATTGAAGAGGTGTGTTTGGTATAATCATAACCCTTAGACCGACCGACGACATAATACATGGCTATATGGTCAGCTATATTTTCGCTTCAGCTTTTTTTTTTATTACATCGAGAGTAACAAACGAGCACACAGTTCACCTGATGGTAAGTGACTCCTGCGGCCCATGACATTTCACGACGCGTTGGCACCCTTAAGGACTGAGATGGAATGCCTCGCGTCACCAGTAATAAAGGTCTCCCGATCCCTGCACTCACCAGACGAAACACTGCAACATTATGCTGCTATTTCTCGTCGGTATTCTGTGAGGGCGCGATGCTACCCTGGTCGAGCTGACCCATTCATTATTGCAGTGATGCTCGACTACTGTATAAATGCTTGCTAATTTTTTGAGAATAAAACAGACAAAGTCTACAGATACGGTTAAGTGTCTCTGAGATTTACTAATTTTATTTATTTTTATTACAATGTTGAAGCGATTCCTGCGGCCCATGACATCAACATTCATTCACCCTTGAGTACTGAGACGGAATGTCTCATTAATAAATGTACTAAAATGATATTTTCAAGTGATGATGCATAAATATCCAGGTTCCAGCGGAATCCACGTCGCTTACCAAGGACCACTGCTTCATTCTAGAAGTGGACCACGACATCTTCGTGCTGATGCCTGATGGGGCGAAGGCGACCCAAAGGAGAAAAATCATCAGCATCGCCAACTCACTGAGAGACGACTACCATAACGGAAGGGCAACTATTGAGATTATAGGTAATAAGATATTTAGCATTTTATATAAACGGTGACGAACGAGCACACAAGCCACCCGATGGTGATAACTGCAGCCCATGACATATATCCATACTCAATAAATTTTTGAGTTGCACAAGCTTTGTCAGGACTGAGTAGTTCGATGAAATGACATTATGCTCATATTTCGTGCTGGTATTCTGTGAGGACCCGGTCGTTTCTCTGCCATGCCAACTCATTTATTTTTCAGCTACAAACTAAGTAAAGTGTTGTTTGACAATGCATAATATATTAATATTTTGAAAAAAAAATGTTATTCTATATTTTCGTCTCTGTTTCTGTTTTCAAAATAAAGTAATATAATTTTTTATACTTGATGTTAGATAGATAAAAATAGATAATAAATAGGTGTAGGAAACGTACACAAACACATATAGGTATATATATATATATACCTATATATATATATATATATATCTGTGACGTACGTCTATTCTTTTATTTTGTTCTTAGATGACTTCTCGTCTGACGAAGACGTAGCTCTATTCTTCGAAGCACTTGGATCAGGTTCCAAAGAAGATCTGTTGGAAGACGATTCGTCACAAGTATGTTATTTTGTATCAATATATTTCTCACTACTTAGCCCTTGACTTTTTTTTATGTAATATTAATTGTGACAAATAAGCACACAGTTCACCTGTTAAGTTATACCTGCGGCTCATGACGTCTACATCCATCCTCAGTGAGGGTTCAAGATGTCAATTTTTCTTCACCCATGAACATTTCTAACACCAATATGGACTGCCAACCGTCGAGATGTGACCACGGAACGCCACTCGTTTGCAGACTTGACAAATCGAAGATGTATCAAGTCACTTTGTCATCATGTCTTGTACGCGGGTTTAACGGGATCATGCTGTTTGCTCTAAGTACTTGTACAGTTGTACACTTTTATATATTTATTTTGTAGAGTTGTACACTGTTGTATATTTATCTTGTAGAATTGTACACTGTTGTATATTTATCTTGTAGAGTTGTACAATTTTATATATTTATCTTGTAGAGTTGTACACTTTAATATATTTATCTTGTAGAGTTGTACACTTTTATATATTTATTTTGTAGAGTTGTACGCTGTTGTATATTTGTCTTGTAGAGTTGTACACTTTTATATATTTATCTTGTAGAGTTGTACACTTTAATATATTTATCTTGTAGAGTTGTACACTTTTATATATTTATCTTGTAGAGTTGTACACTGTTGTATATTTATCTTGTAGAGTTGTACACTTTAATATATTTATCTTGTAGAGTTGTACGTAGTTGTATATTTATCTAAAAAAGATAAAAATACAAAAGCGTAACTGCTTTAGAGAATAAAAGTTCAGTCGGATATACGAAGTGATCGATATTTTTGTCTATTCATTAAACAGTGATAGCTATCCAACCAGAGAATGATATTTAAATGCGATGTATCATGGTTAAATTCAACGACTTATATTAATCCAAACAATTCCTCATGATGTTTTCCTGGTGGTCCTATCTCAGAGACGTGGTATCTTAGTATACGGCATTCCAATTTGATTTCTAATTTTCAGTATCGGCACTAATGAAATTTATAATTACAATTCGAATTTCTTATAACAACATTGTTAAAATAAAAATACAATATATACAAGGATCGTACTTTGTGTGAACCTATCCCCTAAAGGCATATGTTTAGAAGTGTACTATTGGCTGTGAAAATAATGAAGATAAATAAAGAATTTAAAAGCGGTTTTGTTTAGTCAACAATTTCTGAACTTTACAGAGCTACACCAGAGAAGACATATCAGCGGTATACCTGTACCGTGTGCTGGTTGGTGATGAACTGGATCTGATCTCGCTGAGCAAACCTTATAAACAGAGGCAACTGTCTTCAGCTGTAAGTATGCAGTGACGATGATAACACCTTTTTTATTACATTGAGAGCAGGAAATAAACACATAGTGTCTGCAGGAGTCACTTGCCTTGCTGACGGCAAGTGACTCGCAGCAAACGACATCTACATTCATCCTTGACAAGGAATCATAATGCAGATGCGTTGTCACCCTTGAGATCTGAGATGGAATGCCACGTCACCAGTAAATAAAGGTTTCCGTATCCCTACACTCACGAGACGAAACACAGCAGCGTTATGCTGCTATTTTACGCTGGTATTCTGTGAGGGCGTGGTCCTAATCGGGTCAAGCTGATCCATTCATTCTACAGCTAGAAACAAGCTGCAGCGTAACTCTACCACTAGAAAACTTCACTTAACACTGGAGACTTCAGACTATTTCTACAGCATTGATTATTTAACGGATCCGAGATTTTTTATTGTCGAAATAAGACCGACAGGCAAACACACAGATCACCTGATGATATTCATAATCAACAAAGATTCAAGATGCATATGTCTCGTCACCAATGAGTACTGAGATGGGGTTGTCCTGCAGTTGGGTCCTCGTATCCATAGACTCATCACACGAAACATAGCAATGGTATGTTGCGGGTTCGACCTGATATACTTTGAGGGCGTGGTCCTTTCCCAGTCCCATCCTTGATGTAGAGCCGCTGTTAAAAAGTTGCTTTTTACGGAAAAAAACGAAACAGTTCAGATAAAGTTGCTAGCCCTGGTACATCCATACTTGCTAATATTTTGCAGAAACAAATTCGTTGTCATATCTACGACTAATTAACTATTAGAATGGATGGATAAAATGGAATGGATTGACTGATAAGAATGTAATAGTGGGGGTCTCGATTTTATTTCACTGATACTAAAGAACACATCGCTTTTTTACTATGATAATCTGTAAAACACACGACGTCATTACCTTAATTCAAACCAATGGGCTGGAAGAAACGTTCTCGATTGGCAACATCGTATTGCTGCGTAGTTCTATATGCAAAAACTCGACTCGGTTTGTAATCGAAGCCAACATCCACAGCTCAGCGACTAGGCTCTATAACGAAACGAACCATCGAAATTTCTGTGGCGGCCTTTTCAATTACTTCTAGATCTTTCCTTTGATATTTTGTAAAGCGTATTTACATTTTACGTTTAACGTGTTATCAACCAAGATATATAACTCTATCCATCACATCCTATATGTTACATTTTTCTTTTAATGTTTTTTTAATTGTTTGTATATAGATATATAGGTAGTCGATGGATGCAAGATGAATAGATATTGCCTACAAGCTGATGATACAATGTCTTTTCAGGAGGTGTACATTCTGGACACCCCCTGCTCAGGAGTGTACGTGTGGATTGGTAAAGAGGTGGACCCGGACGTAAAGAAGAACTATAACGACATCGTTCAGCAATATTTGGACATGAAGGGCTACCCGTCTTGGGTGGGTTAATCAGTTTTGGTTACTAACATTTATACGAGCACACAACGAATACCAATAGTATAGCCATGCTGGAGTTAGATGTTTTTTTTTATTACGTTGAGAGTAATAAACGAACAAACAGTTCACCTGATGGCAAGTGATTCCTGACGGCCCATAACATCTACATTCATCCTTGACAAGGATTCATAATGCAAATGTCCCCTTGAACACCTCGTCGCCGGTAATAGGATCTCTGCATACCTACACTCACCAGACGAAATACGGCAGCGTTATGGTGCTATTTTACGTTGGTATTCTGTGAGGGCGTGGTCTTACCCCGATCGAGCTGACCAATTAATTCTGCAGCTAGCTAAAAATATGTCGGGTGGACAGGGAAAGACCACTCCTCAGAGAAGAGAGCATAACGCTGTGTTTCCTTTGGTGAGTGCAGGGTTTCGGAAGTCCAGTTACTGGTAACTAGACTTTTCATCTCATGACAGTCTTTTACACTTATATAAAACATTATTTATTTATTTATTTATAAACTTTTGTAGAACTAACATATGCACAAAGGCGGACTTAATGCCTAATGCATTATCTACCAGCCAACCTTGGGAGGGTTCAGAGAAATCAAGGTAGGGACAGATAATTAATAATAAAGAAAAAAGACCCATACAGTACATGTAAATACTTATACAATTATATATACATATCATTATATATTATCTTAGGAGTTTATAATACTAAATAAAATAATAGATATTTATATACATTTAGATAAACTATAAAACAAAAATATATACATATTATACATACAAACATGTCTAAAAGTAAATATATACATAATTATTATCGATGTAGTGAATCTGCTGACGCTACTTCCAACAAATGCTTTCGAATTTTACGTTTAAACTCTAAGCGACTTTTAGCCATTCCGATTTGGGAAGGTAGCGCATTCCACAGGAGAATAGATTGAACAAAGAACACATACACACATACCTACATCATATTTATTTATATATTTATTTATTTAATGATTCACTTCTTTATTGACGGACCAGCAGTATACATATTTTTATAAACAAATAATTAACTCAATAGTTTTATACAGTTTATATTAAAGTCTAATTTATTTACGTTTGTAAATAAACGCTTAATAAGTGATATGAGTCAATCAAATTAAAATAGCTTACGTTTTTTAATAAAACATTACGATTGCCTTGTGTTATAATCCAGAGAGAATCCATCATGTTGACGTAACTGTAATAGCACCCACCTAAGCCACGTGGTCGTGGTATTTATCCGGGGGAGTCGATACCCTCCCAAGTGGATATCCAATATAAGGGGAAATCCCCGAGACCCGTTACGTGGAGCTCTTAAAGCTAACAGATGCTTGCGAGTAAGGAAATTTTCCATCATATTTCTGTCGACACTATACGTTATTATTGGTTTCCAGGTGCAGCCCTGGGTTTTGTATGTATTTATTTATTCATGCTCGTTCTAAAGAGAAGCAGAATTATCATTCAGTTTTTTCCATACCTTTTACAGGTCCACGTTACCAGGGTAGCAGAGGACAACGAGAGTTCCACCTTCAGACAGTACTTCCACAACTGGGACACTGTCCATTATGCATCTGTCCGTAGTATGGTTACTGAAACAGGTGCGTTCACCAGATGATCCTCAGCAATGGGGGAACAAGGAAGAAGAGAAGTATCTTTGACAAATAGATAATGGGCATCATACATTTCGATTCTATAATTCTTGAAATTTATAGATGCTGGATACTTCTCCGGTGATGCCGAAGAAAGCAGTGCCGTTGCCAAGTTGATCGGAAAAAGTGCGGCGGCCAGAGGGTATATGCCAGATGAGGGTGATGGAAACTTCACAGTCACTCGGTAAGACAAATACGATGATGAGCTCTCTTGTCGTAACGGAGATTGCCGAACACTCGAGCTATTCCAGCTCCTGACAGAAGTGCAGAACCGACAGAAAGGATAGAAGACAGAGGACATTTACAGGCCCCCTGAACGTCTCCCAGTCGGGGAATTCGCATTCCAGGATGACGTAGATATTGGTTTCTTCTTCATTATAGCCTGTTGCATTGATGGGTATTTAGTCAGTGTTTAGTGTCCAATAATTCTAATTAATTTAAGCGTCAATAGCCTAGTGGTTTAGGGTACGGTGTGCCAAACTCAGGGTCATATGTTCGAATCCGCCATTAGACTATGCGTGAACAATCTCCTAGCACAAGCATTGATTGAAACTAAGTTAAAGTGGTTAACATTTGGCGACCGTGTACAAATATCAACAATTTGCAATCTCCGACTGTCGAGAACTATCGGATAGCCCCCACTCGCTACCGAATTCGATACTCGCTATCGAAAAATTTGAATTTCCATCGGAAAACTTGTATATTGGACCAGGAATGGTGCTGCTGCGTGGTGGAATATAAGAAATTACAACACCGATAGCATTCTTTTAATAATCTCTCGCGAACTGGATAAGGGTCCAAGCCGAGGCTGCCTCTTGGGAGCCCTTGTGCTGGTTACCCACTAATAGAGATCTCGAATGAGCGGCATAAGCGCTCGGTCACCGGCTAAACTGTAAACTGAAACAGCGGCCATCAGCTCGAAAAAAAAAGGTAGGTAAAATAAAAAAACGGTAGACGTTATTACTGGTGACGAGGAATTCCGTCTTAGTCCGCAGGGGTCACGTTGCATGTGCTTTGTTTAGGATATAAACGTTTATGTGCAGCAGCCGTCATTCACCATCGGTAGACCCGTGTGACTGTTCAACACTCACACGATTGTCATCCTTTAAAACTATTTACTTTTTTCTCTCTTCAGTATATCTGGTGATGAAGAGGACGTCACTGAAATCGTGACTGAGAAGCCGATTCTCTATCAGACGGAGGTTTACGTGGTAAAATACCAGTACAGCGATGCCAGCGGCGATGACGCCTACGTCGTCTATATTTGGATTGTGAGTCAAAACTAGTTCTAAATTTCTACGGTAGAGGACAGTATAACGCTTTAAGCTTCCAGGTGTTGGCACAGGCCGCCTTTCACAGATTGCTATGGACCTGATCGTAGACTAGATCGGGCTGAACAACCATGCTCTGGAAGAGACCAGACTGCCGTAGGCTATTGAAAAAACGCTGGCGATCTATTCGCCAGCGCAAGGTAGACCAACAAATTTGGCGTCTACATCCAGATAGATTCATTGAATATGTGTAGATGTATTTTTATGTAATTTATTTTGTTTTTGGATTTGAGTGTATTGTTTTGTATGTTCCGTGTACTCGACACTACATTTACACCTTCCTCGGATGTTATTGGACTTGCGATACACCGGAATTAGTAAGGTATCTACGAGAGTGGAGGTCTGGTGGAAGAGGGCTCATTTTATTGTAAATATGGAAATGAATACGTGACTCATAGGGACAGAGATGGGCTACTTGACGTAGTTTAGTATATGCTCTGTATGCCTTGACACTGCATATCAAGCTTCCTCCGATATTATGGCATGCGTGCATTACATTTCAATAGAACGAACGAAAGGTACCTCTATATTTACGTGAATGATTGCGGCACGTTAATAAATTCTACCAAGGTCATGTAATCAGGTAATAAACGTAAAGATATGGTGTCGAAATCGTCCAGGAGGATATAATGATCTGTACAGATCAAAGCAACCGAATGAAGCATATATATAAGAGAATTAGCACATACCACTCGATGCATCCTACACTGCGTTATACAAGCAAGTGTTATAGCATTTGCAATGAATGTCGGTTTTTTTTTGTCTGAAGGCCGCTGTTAGTCCGAGGCCTTTTACATTTTCACCAGGTTGAAAGGTGACCGAACTCTTATCGGGCATATATTAATATATTGATAGAAACAAACTTACACACAGTTCACCTGACGGCAAGTGACTGCTGCGGCCCACGACATCTACATTCACCCTTGACGAGGAATCATAATGCTGATGTGTTGTCACCCTCGAGGACTGAGATGGAATGCCTCGTCACTGATAATAAATGTCTCCGGATACCTACACACACCAGACGAAACACAGCACAGCATTTTGGTGCTATTTCACGCTGGTTGGTGGAGGGCATGGTTCTACCCCGGTCGAGTTGACCCATTAATTCTGCAGCTAGAAACAAACTGCAGGTTAGCTCTACCACTGTTAAAATAAAAAAAAGTGAATATAAACTTTTTTTATATATAATAGCTGGCAAACGAGCACGCAGCTCACCCGATGGTAAGTGATCACCGCCACCCATGGACATCCGCAACACCAGAGGGGTTGCAGATGCGTTGCCGATCTTTAAGGAAGACGTAGGCTCTTCTCTTAGATCCCTAAGTGGTATCGGTTCGGAAACAGCGCGATCGACAACTTAAACGAGACAGTACATGTGCTATAATTTTTTGCTTAAACTTACTCTGTGCGTCATTAAATACAACAATGTTGCTACTTTTGTTCAAGTCATTATATTTACGCATTCTAAGACAAAGAGGTGAATAGTACATACCTACTTAAGTCCTGCAAAATGGAATATAGAAAGAATTACGAATATAGTACCGGAGCGGATTACACCGAACAGTTAAGTCGTACTGCTTTAATAGATTCGTAGCTACAATATTTCCATGAACAATCTTGTTTAATGTAAATATATCTGACACTTTTCGACGTTTTTCCAATCCTTTTTATGTTTTTCAGTCAAGTAATTGACATTAGCTTTTTTTTTCGAATCGAGGGTGACAACAAACGCCACCTATAATTCATGACTTGGTAATTGCAACATTCTCAAGTAAGAATTATAATGCGTACGTAATATACCATTAAAGTCTGAAATGGCATATATAATGGCATATATATAGAGTTATGTTGCTTGTCTATTCGAGACGATTATAATCGAACATGTCTCTGGAATATTACAGAAGGTGTGCGATAGAGACAACCTATATCTGTAAAAGTGAGACGAGTGTATCATATCTCGGAAACATTCAAATTGAAGTTTTCCGTTTTAGGAGATATACAAGGTTGTAATCTTTTTTTCATTCCTAATATATATTCACCGATTCTATAATTATGTCCAGGGAACAGATGCAGATACGGCCGACAAACTGGCGGGCATAGAGTTGGCCTCGCAGATCGATCAAGACTTAGAGTCTGATGTTACTGTGGTAAAGGTCCCGCAGGGCAAGGAACCGAAGCATTTCTTGCGTATATTTAAAGGTAAGAAGAGCATAGTCAATAATAGTGATATCCAATAAGACTTATCTATTAATATATTATATATTAATATATTATATATTTGCATAAAGATGACTTACCATTCCGTTATTCTCTACCAGCCTCTCGATACGTTTGGATTGAGCAGAGAGACGATATATATTGATTTTTTTTTATAACATTATACTCATCTGCTGGTAAACGATCACCGCCACACTAAAACATCTGTCACACCTGAGGAGTTGGAAGTGTCAAGGGAACAAGAAATCGTGTGAATTAAGAAGGTTATTTCCAAGGATGGACATGAAGCCTATTTTAGATTTTCTTTCAGTACATTGAGAGTAACAAACGAGCACACAGTTCACCTGATGGTAAGTGATTCCTGCGGCCCATGACATCTACATTCATCCTTGACAAGGAATCATAGTGCAGATGCGTTGTTACCCTTGAGGACTGAAATGGAATGCCTCGTCACTAGTAATAAAGGTCTCCGGATCCCTGCAGACCACCAGACGAAACACAGCAACATTATGCTGCTATTTTACGCTGGTATTCGTGATCCTACCCCGGTCGAGCTGACAGATTCATTCTGCAGCCAGAAACAAACTGCAGTGCAGCTCCACCGCTGTTAATTGTGGGTGCGAGTAACGATGCTTGGCGCGATCTATTGTCTAAGATCACTAGTTCGGAAAAAATCTGTCCAGTTTTCACCTCGGTCCGTACAAACGATCAGATTCGAATGATTAATTTGTTTCATCAATTGTATTATTTTCAGGAAGTCTGGCAATATTATACGGTGGCAAAGATAACGACTATACGGCGGATAATTCCAAGAGTTCTTATGATGTTGATGGAGTCAGGCTGTTCAGGGTGAGTTGTGATTACAGCTGGTGTGGTATGAGAGGCAGCGTCCATCTGCTTATTTAGATGGATGTGTGAAGTTACTAAAATGGACAAGATGAAGAATGAATACTTAAGAGGAACTTGAACCAGTGTTGGTGAGTTAAGAGGTCAGGCTGACATGGATTCAACGTGCAATGACTACGAACGGTAAAGAAAAAATTATATATTACATTCATCCATGACGAGGAATCGTAATGCAGATGCGTTGTCACCCTTGAGGACTGAGGAATGCCTCGTCACCAGTAATAAAGGTTCCCGGATCCCTACACTCACCAGACGAAACACAGCAGTATACTGCTATTTTACGCTGGTATTCTGAGCACGGGCACGGTCTGCGAAACTTAAGTTTGTAGGTTCGAATCCACCATTAGACTATTGCCTTGAACTATCTCCTAGCACAAGCATTTGCAGCTCAGTTGGAGTGGTTATTAGTTATGTTAATAGTGTTTCTAATATTGTTTAAAAATAAAGATAAAAAAAACTGAAAATAACAGACAACGAAACTCCATGACAACACAACCTATAATTCTGAAGTCAGAACGGGTAAACTAATTATATCATGACTTTAAATCTAAACGGAGTGGCCATGGCAGTTAGTTGTGGACACTCAAATTCATCCTCGATAAAGAATCGTAATATCATCCTTGGCAACTAACATGCGATGGCTCATTACCGTGTGACAGTGTCACTTAAATGGAGACTTCAAATTCCCTTGTTCTATGAAACTAGGTATCAAAAGCCAGAACAGAGTTCACTGACTGTAATAAACTTAATGAAGAATATGGTCCGTGATGTCCATCTTTAGCAAAAATTCATACAACATATACTGTCACCTCTGATAATTGTGATCGTTTACTCATAATTGGATATTCGGATTCCTACAACATACGAAATACAACAGCGTTATGGTGTTATTCATGCAGATATTCTATGACGGCGTGGTCCCCATCCAAGTCGAACCGTTCCGTTTATGCTATAGAACCTATAATTTTCGACGTGGCTTCACCACTGTTCATTTTAAATCCCTCGCACGTACCCCTAAACTATTATTTTACCCTAGTATACGGGATACGTGGTCTATCCCGGTGTAGCCGACCTATTCGTGGTACAGGGAGTTTGTAGCCGCGGCATGGCTTTACCGAAAAAATAACATACATTTAAATATAACATACATGGTATTAAGTAAACTAGTAAACTTTCCAGGTGGAAGGTACAGAGTTGGCTGTCGACATGCGAGCCGTTCAGATCCCCGAATCAGCCGAGATGCTGGAGGATGATGACATATTCGTCCTAGAAACTCCCGAGATCATATATGTGTGGCATGGAAAGGTAATATTTGAATAACGAATCTCTCGTCTAGCAGCATACGATTTACCGGATGGCTAGTGATGCCTGCGGTGATGACTTCTACATGACTAATACTTCATCCTCGACCAAGGATTCACTGTCACTCTTGACGACTGTATATATAAATATATATATATATATATAGGGTCAATTCGACGTATTCCCGTTGGTTAATAAATTTTTGATGTTGTATTTTTGACTTATTTTGAAAATAGCTAAAAAACATGATAACTAAAAAATGGTTCACTTCTGCATAATGCATATGGAGGTTAGAATTATCACAAATAGTCACCCCTGGCACCTCCCAACGGGAATACGTCGAATTACCAATGACCGTGTATATACTCTTAAGTCCAAGTACAATCCTCAGCTTTATGTACCAAAATCAAACTGCAGGGCTATCAGATTGAGTTAGAAAGGGATGGGGATAGGTTTACATGTCAAGATATATTCGTCCAAACAAATATAATCTCCTGCCCATCATCATGGATAGTTTAAATCAAAACTTGTGCTTAATTTCTCGCAGGAATCCAATGCCAAAGAACAAGAGGCAGCTATGACCTTCGTTCAGCAAGTGATTGGTGAGGACAAGGAAGTGACTGTATTAGAGCAGGGAGAGGAACCCGATGAGTTCTGGCAACATTTAGGTAAAATTTCAACTTAGAAGATGTATGCATGTTTTTATTGCATCGGATGGAGTCTTCAAGAGACCAGACCCAGAACAGAGAATGAGTAATCGAACTGAACTAAGCTGTTGGACTCAACAATGCTTGTATTGAATAGCACCTTAAACAGAGTGTTTTCTTATAAAACTAAGTGTGACAAATGAGCACAGTTCATATGCCGCCCATAAACACCTGCGTTTATCATCAAGAAAGACTCCTGACGCATGAACCGAGATGAACACGAGTAACTGTTCGCACAGATCATCTCATCGTATGAAGCACAAACATACAGCACCGTTAAGGTGCTATTTCACGCTGACATTCTATGACGTGGCTCTAGCACTGCGGACCTAACCACAAAGTGTAGTATATTATTTTATTCATCTAATTTATTTAACAATTTTAAGAGAACTCGAACCTTGGGTGTCCCGAAAAATCTCTCAATAGATACGGATTATTGTTCCCACATATTTGTAGCAATGTAAAATAAATGCAGCTGTGTTGATATCACTAATACGAAACAATATTATACAGTACAGTACAATACAATAAAATACAATACGATACAATACGATACGATACGATACGATACAATACAATACAATACGGTACGATACAATACAATACAATACAATACAATACGATACGATAGGATACGATACGATACGATACAATACAATACAATACAATACGATACGATATGATACAATACAATACAATACGATACAATACAATACAATACGATACAATACAATACGATACAATACAATACAATACAATACAATACAATACGATACAATACAATACGATACGATACGATACAATACAATACAATACGATACAACACAATACAATACGATACGATACAATACAATAGGATACAGTTCAATACAGTACTACAAACTATAGTTTAAAAAAAATATGTATTATAAAATATTTTTTATGTTTGCTCTTACTATGTAGGTCCACCTCACGCTCACCGCAATGTCTATTGATGTATGTGTTTATACTCGTATATAAACTTAAAATTATTGTAGATATAATAGAATAATCCACAACTTTAAAAGTGGTAGAGCCATACTGTCGTTTCGTTTTAGCTACAGAATTAATGGGTCGTATCGACCGGGGAGGGTTCACGCACTCACTGTACCAAATACCAAATAAAATAGCACCATAAGGCTTCTGTGTTGAGTGTAAAGATCCGGAGACCTTTTTACTGATGACGAGGCATTCCATCTTAGTCCTCAAGGATGACAACGGATCTGGATTATGATTCCTTGTCAAGGATGAACTTAATATACAATAAAATAAAAAATATCTTCGACCAGGCGGCGAACCAGAAGAGAAAGAAGACGCGTCCGGTTGGCGACAGGCTCTGAACAGACGCGTGACCACCCCGTGGAGCCTCACAGCGGTTACCGTCAGTATAACTGGAAAAATTAGCTTCGAAGACCTACCGCCTGACTTCACTCAACAGGTGAGTGGAAATAAATGGTCACGCACGTCACCGTTGCTGCGGACGCTAGCTTTCAATGCAGTACAGGACCCGACATCGATCCTCGATGCCGACATCCATGGAAATTATTAATGGCATGGTCTACCCTTGGTCGAGGCAACATATAGTAACTCATAAAATACATTTTTTTTATTTATTAATTTCATTGGGGATAACAAACCCACACACAGTTCACCTGCAAGTGATTCCTGCGGCCCATGGCATCTACATTCATCCTTGACAAGGAATCATAGTGCAGATGTGTTGATCTTTGAGGACTGAGATGAAATGCCTTGCACCAGTTATAAAGATCTCCAGATCCCTACACTCACCAGACGAAATACAGCAGCGTTATACCGCATTTTCGCACTGGTATTCTGTGAGGGCTTGTTCCTACCCCGGTCGAGCTGACCCATTCATTCTGCAGCTAATTGATCAATTATATATTTAAAAACAACTAATTTCAGGATTTATCCGATGATGGTGTTTACATTCTGGATACCGGCGAGGAGCTTTACTTCTGGCAAGGAAAGAACATTCCAGAAAGAGTAAAGATGGCAAAGAACGACATCGTTCAGGTAAGGACGTAAGATATACAGTGGTGGTCATATAATTAGAAACACTAGCAACGGTCCTTGACATTATGTAAGATACTTCACCGCAATCGTTTTTATTTTGAAATTAAACAATAAAAAGGACAACAATATGTTCAACGATTTATCATTTATTAGAAGAACAATATAAATCCCATTACACAAGTGCAGTTTCAATATTAAATTACGGACAAACGTTTAAATCAGTTTTAAGGTATAAACAATAATGGTCAACTAATTAGAAACAACAATATTAAAGTATAAAAAACGATATTTTATTAAGTATTAGTAATTAGTATTGTTATTTATTACATAGCTACTATCCACAGCCTACCAATAGTTATAATTAATATTTAGTGGCGTATCCCTTATTTTCAATAACAGCACTGCAACGACGTGGCATTGATTCAATCAATTTCATACATTTTTCTAGGGGGATTGAATTCCATGCTTCATATAGTTCGTTCTGACTGGTGTTACGTTTGTTTGAGACTTTCTATTTAACAATATACTAGAGATTTTCTATCGGGTTTAAATCCAGACTATTTGCTGGCCTGGCTAAAACGGATATACGCTGTTCGCTAAGGAAACATTTGACGCTATTGGTCGTGTGTTTAGGGTCATTGTCATGCTGAAAGATCCAGGTTATAGGCAAATGATCGTCCGAGTAGGGCGTCATTGTGCTCTAAGATATTCCTTCAATCTTCCGAACGGGTACAACTCCACATCCGGAAAAACACCCCCAAACTTTAATGTTACCGCGACCGTGCTTGACTATACTCCTTGCGTATTTATAATTAAAAACATTGTTTACAGGACGTCTTCACCATACGAATTTACCATATTTATTTTTGTTTCATCTGAAAATAACACTTTTTTCCATTCTCGTACCGTCCAATTAAAACATTTTTTTAGCGAATAATAATCGCTTCTCTCGGTGTTGCTTGGTAAGAAGCGGGACCTTTCGAGAGATTCTTCCAAACAGTTTAGCTTCCACTAATCTTCGGCGTATCAGTCTTGAAGAGATGTTTTTCTCGAGTCATCAGGCGAAAAAACTTTATTTTTAATCTGGTTCGAGCCTCAACTTGGGTCTTTTTTTACACGAACGACTGGCGTATCTTCTCTGGGAGAGGTTTTTCTTGGCCGAGCGTCACAACTTTAATTTTTGCCCATTTTGAACAAAATAAAATTCAGATTAAATTTTGAATTGCCGCCAAAATAATAGAAAAAGCCAAGTAAGAAATATCATTCTCCAATTTCAAAAAAAGAACGAGCCATGGATGCTTTTTTAAAATGTTTCTAATTGGGCGTCCAAGCGGCCAGTAACAGAAAGTAACTCCTACAAGTGTAAGACTCATTTTGTAATTAAAAGTAAGATATGTTTTATATTTTATCCATTTAATGAGTTTTTTATTTTAGTTTATATTATTGCATGATTATTAATTATTGAATGTGTATATTTTTACGAACATTTGTATGTTGAAGTTATACTTTCTTTATTCATAAGAAGTGTTTCTAATTATATGACCACCACTGTATATCTGGCTATGGCTATACTAAAAATTCTTCTTCCTGTGTAGACTTTAATACTAAACATAAATAGGCTTTTGTCTTGACCTGGCATAATTCTCTCTTGTATCATATCGTACGTGTAAGGATCCGGTGATCCAATTCCCACCAACGAGGAATTCTCAGTTCTCAATGGTGACGACGCATGAGCATCTTGAATATTTGCATAGAATAGATGTCATGGGCCGCAGCCGCATCACTTGCCATCGGGTGAACTTGGAGCTGCTTTATCATCCAAAGTTTCATAAAACTAAAGGAATTGGATAATGAGCCATTCCATGTTAGTTCCAAAGGCTGATATTATGATTCATGGCCGTTCCATTATGTTTTACATACCAATTGTGTTAGTTTTAGACCCCTAATATAAAAACTTAACATGAAAGCACCCAAGTCTGCCTACCACTTTTATTATATTGAGAGTAACAAACTCACACACAGTTCACCTGACGGCAAGTGATTCCTGCGGCCCACGACATCTACATTCATCCCTGAAAAGGAATCATAATGCAGATGCGTTGTCACCCTTGAGGAATGAGATGGAATGCCTCGTCACCGTCGTAATAAAGGTCTCACGAACATATTACCACGTCAGAATTATAAACATATATATTTCATATAAATAAAGATTTTTATAACCAGGAGTACATATCTGATGATGGCCTGGACAGGACAGTGGACACTGCTATCGTGGTGTCTGTTAAACAAGGCAAGGAACCTGGTGTATTCAAGAAACTGTTTCCTGGTTGGGAAGACGATATGTGGGAAGTGAGTTGTTTCTCTTCATTACACAATTATAATTTTTTTTTATTTAGTTTCCTACGTATTTAGGGTCCAATCTGCAAAACTTAAGGTACGAATCCACAATTAGACTATTACCGTGAACCATCTACCAGCACAAGGATTGTCAGCTCAGTTGGAATTAAAAGAAACCGGAATATTCGTAATGTTAATTGCATTGCAAATATTCTTCTTTTTTTTTAATTAAAAGTATACTCCTAACTATTGTAAAATTGAAGTACTAAAACAAACAGGTTATAATTACTGTCAATCACTGTTGAATCGTCGTGTAAGGCATCTACTGTTCAGATGTTATTTAACATTTTTTTAATTAATTCTAAATTTCAATCACATAGTTTTAAATCCTTTAGCGTAAAATGGATATTTCATCAACCTACAGGGTGCACCTGTACATTGAAATCATCGTAAATTAATATACAATTTAGCGGTGCTGGTTCGTGGAGTGAATAAAAGAAACCAGACTTTACTACTGATGACGATGTATTCTTAGTGACGGCACATCTGCATTATGATTCTACAAAGACCATAGATTTTAGTGTCATTTAAAAGGTAATTATTTACTGGCTTACTACGTACTGAACTAGTTACTAGTTTTATTTTATTATATATATATTTACAAAGTTCACAGCAGATTGCAAATTGCCAAGAGATTAATTTTTTTAGGTTTAGACACAAGTGACAGTAAATGACAGTCGCAACCACTATCTGTGTTCGACGTCGATTGATATGTGTTTTCTTTTATGGAGAAAGAAACGCAGTTGCGCGCACAGTTTCGATCTCGACTTCTGTCATTGAAGGTAATACCGACGAAAAAAATCCCTCCTTTCTTGAACACCCACGGTACCAGTGTATTACTTCGTGGGGGTGGTCTAGCAGTCAATAATTTTCCTCAATCCTTGAGGCTTCCATTCTTATTGGGCCTTAGTGCTTTTAGCACCGTAGCTGCATAATTCCTTACTTGTATCCATGAATCTTGAGACTCCAGCATAGTCGGCACTAGGTCGTGCACCGTTGTGGTCCCTAATGCTTGTTTCAGACCTTCACGTACATTTCTGTATCGCGGGCATGTTTTATTGAATTTTTTTATATTAGAGTATGATATACGACAGGCAAAGAGTGTATTTATATATACTATACAGTTTTATTAATGATAGTAAGAATGGTTCTAACAACAGTATAAATTTGAAATAGACTGGATAAATACTCTATGATATATATCAAAATAATACATATTTCATGCCACACACAACTACTCTGTGGAATCAGCTGTCATCAGCGGTGTTTCCGAACCGATACTACTTAGGGACCTTTAAGAAAAAACTCAACATCTTTCTTAAAGCCGGCAGCGCATCTGCGACTCCTCTGATGTTGCGGATCCGGTGAGCTGCTTGCTTTGCACCTATTACTAAAAAAAAAAAAACATTCCATCTCTGACCTAGAGGTGACAACGCATACGTTGCTTGTTTGTGCTTTGTTGAATGTGTGAAACAAATGTATTTGATATTTTACAGAACCAGACATCTTATGAAGACATCAAGAATGAGACGATCGCAGCAAATTCTAAATAAAATTTTATTTCGTTTATATATATATTTTTTTTAAGCTACAGTTATAGTTAGGTATTTTTATACTACACTTCTACTTATAAGTAATGTAATCTGTGGAAATTCATAACCTAAAAAAAACAAATTTACTAATAAAACAATAATGGTCTATATAGTATGTGAAAGAAAACTATTGCTAAAACGTCGCGATAAAAATAAAATATATTCTTATTTGAAAAGACACACCAACATACAAATTATATTAATGTTATTTTTAATACAGATAATTTTTTTTTATATATAAGCATATAACATATATGACATACGCGTTTTTAAAGTTATCAATACACTTTGTAGTGTGTGGCCAGTACGAGGTTACTACGCAAGAACTATCTGTTATTTTTTTAATTAATCTAAATGGTTCTTTGGTATAATTATAACATTTATATATATAAATCTCACAGCTGGGCATAGTCGCACCGAAGACAGAACTCGTTTTGCTTGTGTACTATGAATTAAAAGGGAGCACTTCAACACGCGACTATCAGGTTTTATTTATTAATAATTAAAATTGTAAGGAAATAAAATTATAAAATAATTAAAAAATATATGTTTTATTTATTAACAAAATAACCTTACATCACAAATTATAGTGGGCATTATAGGCACCAAGGATCATAAAATAGCAATCTATATACATATATATTAATAGGTGATTATCACCTGATTGATTTCAACCATGGTGATATCTAAATTTTGGGCACTCAATACTCTTGAGCAAAGAACATAAAGTTGACCATGTGAGATGGAAGGAGTACCCAAAACTTACATTTTGTGGCAGAAAATACTAAATCACACATGGCATCACTAATGTTATCATTGCCGCCCATGAACATTTGCAATACCTGAGGAGTCGCCTTTAAGAAAGATGAAGGCTCTCTTTCCCCTACCTTAAGGTCCCTTATAATCTTAAACAGATCTCCACACAGCTTTAGCTGGAGGAGATTTTTATTGTATTGAGTAACAAGCACACTGTTCACTTGATAAGTAATAGTTGCAACCATCGACAGCCACATGCATCCTCAATAAGGAAGATCACCCCTGAGGACTCATATGAAATGCCTCATCACCGATAATAAAGTTCTCCAGATGAAACACAGCAGCATTATAATTTCACACTGATATTCTGTGAGAGTGTAACCCTTCCCCGGTCGAGTCTATCAATGCCACAGCATGAAACAAACTATAATAGTTCTACCACTATTATATATTAAATAATAACTAATGGCAGATGTAATACCTATAAGATGGAATGACGGTGAAAGTTTTTGACTACGCTCCCGGTGCTATACATTGATTGATAATCTGTACAAGGTTATTATTCTCCAACGCAGCTGCCACCCTTTCCTTATCGGCCAACTGCTTATTCACTGCATGCTCCGACACGTGGGTACCTTCGGACACTTCAACTGTGACCTTGAAACGGCTCGGAAGTGCGCGGAGTAATTGAACACGGATGGAGAGACCTGAAAGGTTCAGTATGCTGTAATGTGGTGATCTGATGCAGTGAGAGAATACTTGCTACAACGGGAAACTGATTATGTAGCAGTTATGATTGCAAGTATTTAGATATTGTTCTTGTTTGGTTGGTTGTTTTTTTTATTCTTGCATGACAAGCCAGGACATGGTTTGTATGATTATTAGGGATGTCTACGGCCCATGACATCTAAATCCATCCTTAACAAAGATTCAAGATACACATGTGTTGCTGCAACTAAGGACTTAGATGGAATCACTTGTTACTTGTAATTGCGACCCCACATCCTTATAATCACCATATAAAAGACTACAACATTATGCTTCTATTTCACTCTAGTATTCTGTTAGAGAATGGTCCTTCCCCGGTTAAGCCTACCTGTTATGTTGCAAATTGGTTTTACTAGTGTTAAATACTATTATGCTAGCATCTGCCCGCAACAGTGTCTGTGTGGACTTCATAATAAGTATAATTTATTATTATCTACCAGTACATGTATGTTTTGGGCAGACCATACTCTTCAGACACAGACAAACCTAACCATGTGCAAAGCAAGAAGTACCCATGACGAATGAAGACAAAGTTGAGGGGCTAGTTTTAACATTTAAAATGAATAAAAGTGGTTAAGAATTATATTTACCAAACTAAAAAGTATCCTATATAGATACTTATACTCCATTGTGGCTAAAAGTGCTACACAGTTTGCAGGCAATTACTGTCAGCACTGTTATAGTGGTACATCTACACTCCAGTTTGTTTCTAACTGCAGAATGAATGGTTCAGCTTAACCATGGTAGGACCACACCCTCAAAGAATACCAGCATATAACAGTAGCATAAAGCTGCCGTGTTTCATCTGGCGAGTATAGGGATCCGGAGACCCTTATAACTGTTGACAAGGCATTCCATCTCAGTCCTGAAGGGTGACAACGCATCTACATTATGATTCCTTATCAAGGATGAATATAGATGTCCTGGGCCTGATGTAACAACCTAAAGATGCTACTATGATTGATATCATTTTTGAGGACATTATAATCACATTATGTCGGATTATTTGAATATAACCACCATTTCAAAATAAGCAATTACTTAAATCTTACCAATCAATGTAGCCATACTACAGTGAGGAATAGTTGGTGTAAAATATACAAGAACAAAATTTTCCTTGTTATTAACAGATATATTCTTCTCCTCCACCACACGAAGCTCCTCAAGGGTGAGTGGGTGCTCTGGGTCGTTGATATTGCGTATTAAGTCAAAAATCTCTCGTTCATCAAAACCATCAACAACGTCTTCATCGTGATCTTCGGAAGTGATTACACGCTCAGACTCCCTCTCGTATATATTTGGGTTAACATTATCAGCTATTTTTGTCATGGTATAATTTTTACAAGTAATTATATAAAAAACGTAAAACAATAATAGGTTAGTAAACTAAAATTGTATCAACAGCTGTCATATGATGATGGTGATGATGATATTAATTTATCCCTAATGGGAAAGGCAAAGGACTTTAGTCCATACAACCAAGTCTTGTTCTTCAACAGCTGTCATAATCTTGACAGCAATGTTCTAAAATGGTAATGATATTAATTTATCCCTAATGGAAAGGGAAAGGACTTTAGTCCATACAGGTCCAGGTCCAGGTCTTGTTCGTATAATGGTCCTAAAATGAATATGCTTTGACTGTTATTTTAATAACTCAATAAAGATTTAAAATCCATTAAATTAGCCAGACCGGGAATTTTTTTAAGTTTTGAATTTCGTATATATCAAATATTAGACTATTTACATAAAATGTCCTTTTTCATTCTATTTGTGTGCATATCGATTATTTAAATAGGTACTATTTGAGTTACAAAATAAATTAAAATTATATTGAATTTTTAAATAAAATGAAGTCAAACAATCCAATAATAAAAAGAAAAATAATGGTTTAACTAAAATAAATCAAATTATTCATTCTTTGTTGCATGAGTGGTGTTCACTCGTTCAGCTCGATGTGCAGGCGCATTAACATCCATATACACGAGTCGGTGTCCGAAATTTGTGCGACGCGGTCGATAACTTCTTAGAAGTTTTCCGTCATGGATCATTGGTATGGAATCCAATGCTTTTTAGATCCAATCATTATTCCACAAAAATGGGGGTTCACAATTCGTAAGGCCACAAAAATTGATATGCTTTCGATAGTGAAGAACTTTAACGTTGGCTTGACTTCAACTATCAATGTAGGCAGATAATATTTTAAGAAGCTCAACGACTGTTATACTTGTAAAGACTTGCATATTCCATATTCAGTAAAACGTGTCGAGACTTGCAAATAGCCAACGCCGCCGTTCGCAACGTTTGTTCAGACGTGCGAAGGGACGAAGTACGACTTGTGGTGTGTGTGCTTGGAATCTTGCATGAAGTTGTTTGAATCTTTACCAATATAAAATATGAATGCCGAGGATAAACGTTATTCATTTGTTTCCGGAATTTCGAAAAGAAAAGTAAAGTAAAGTGAATCGATGTTAGTGTTTGCCAATGTCAAAAAAAATAAGTATTAACCTGCATATATGTTATATATATTTTTATTTTATGTAATAAAAAATTGTAAGGCGTGCGTATGTATTAAAAATTAAACACTGAACAGGGTCATTATTAGATACTTCCATAAAAGAAAGCCGAGAAAATATATTTTCATAAATTGTACGCGTCTTTAACGTACTTTGTAATTATAAATAATTGTAACGTACATCAAAGTAATAAATAAATAATTATAACCGCGGTGTTTTGATATCAAAATATTATTTAAAAGTATTTTCTATCTCGGGTACAATCGCTTCAATTTGTGATTAAAGCCATTGCTTCTTATTTTGTTACGAGTAACGTTGAATACGCGTTTATTTGCACAATTGTGCTATGAAAATAATGAAGACTTCCAACGATTGCTTAGATACCGAAGTACGCTGGTTATCGAAAGGTGCGTGTTAAACTAGATTTTACTTACTTTTTCAATCAGTTTTAAAGTTTCTGAAAAGTTAAGATCCAGATTTAAAAGAAAACCTGATCAATTTGAAAGCACACATGGCGTATTTGAGAGATTTGTTCAAAAATATAATGACATTAACTTACAATTGCAAGGGGACAGCCTCAATTTAATAAATAAGGGTGTAATAATAATGGAAAATTGAAATATAAGAAGCAAAATATTAGTCAAAATCAGATTCATAGATATTCTGACGATGGAAATACCACCATGGATAATAAATCCATTTGATGCAAGGGAAGGAAGTGGAGAATGTGAAATTATAAGAGGAGCTAATCGAGCTTAGCACTAATTAGGAACTGAAGGTGAAATTGAAAAGAGGGTATCAAACATTTTGCTGCAAACAGAAATACCCGAAAAATATCCTAGACTGTGGGGAATTGCGAGAAAGCTTTTGATAGATTTCCCTCGTCATATATTGTCGAAAAAAGTTTTAGTGTCGTTACAAACCTTTTAACAAAAAAAAGGAGCAGATTGAATATCACGGAACGGGGAGATTTGATTTGAGTTATTCCTAGCATAACTGAAGCCAAATATTAATTATTTGCTGTCAATCTATCAAGTATCAAGTCCATCCCATTAAAATTATGACTATTTGGTCATTGTAGAAGTTACGTTACGTTATTAATCTTTTATTTTAATTATATTACGACTGGATTATTTTACTGTAATATGATAACAATAATAATTAATAGTGTAATAATTAGGTATTTTAATAAATACAACACAAAAACATACTATTTTCTTTTTATTTTTGCCACTCCAAATGGGAAGTTATCTAAATGTGTAAGTGTGAATTTATTGGTTCCTTGTGCTGTGTGTAGATGTCAAAAAAGTAAAGTTGGATAGAATCATTTTTTTGATTGGCCAGCTTTACTTTTTTTTAACATCCACACAATCAATTAATTATTTAACCAATCAATTTTCACTTTTTTTTTCGAAAACTATTAAATCGTGGTTGGAACTCAGCCGCAACGCAAATTTCCATAGTAAGATCTAATCTTCACATTTTTATCGAGTTTTGGGAATATGTTAGAAATGTAGCTGCAGGTGGTCCACCGAAACCAGCTAAATTTCGAAAGTGGTCTATAAGAAAAAAAAATCTGGGAACCACTGATTTAATACGTAATAGTTTAATTTAATAAATAATTGATTCAAATTAGTACGTTTCTGAACGTTTCATGTTTCAACTGTCAAATTCCAATTGTCATGTTTTGTCCGATCAATACAAGAGTTTCAGACCAACCATCAAACGAACAAGACCTGGCTGTATGAACTAAAGTCCTTTGCCTTTCCCATTAGGGAAAAAAATTATATCATCAACCGATCAATACAATTCATACGATTTTCGAGATTCCTTATACCAAATCCATTTTGAGGGGCGTCGTACTTTGAAAAAGAACAAGCTGCCGCAATAACAAGTTAGTACCTATAGTATAAACTCATATTATTTAATCCATAAATAAGGAGTCAAATAAATGAATATATGCTTTCTTTAAAACTTTCTCTAAGAAATGTACTAAATCTTTAATTTTCGCTTTTCAAATAAATGTATTAATTTCTTATAACATGAAATAATTTGCAAATATTCCCAACAATAGTTCTTTTATATATCGCCATTGTAATATGGGCAATAAATTATAACCACATAAAAATGTCTGTATTAATTAGAAAATATTGGAATATTAAAAGAATAGGTCAACGTAATACTTTGCAGATGAAATTATATATTATCACATACAAACATATATTAAGGCTTTAGTGGAAAAAACCAGTCAGAGTAAAAACACTTCTCTAAAATATATTATAGAAACATTTGGGAATCATTATGTTGGTGAATATATAACTTTGGGTAAAATTGAGTTTAAGACTTACCTATAAGTGTACAGATATTGCTGATGGTGCAATGTAGAGATTAATGTACCACCTATCTTAAATATTTCAAAGATAATTAAAAATACCTCCTGTATATTTTTTCCATTTATTTATTTTTCGTATATTTATTAAAATAAGATAATATTGTAAAATTGCACACATTTTATCTTTATTATGATAACATGATGATATCCTATATCTTCTGGCCAGATGCATCAACTGCATGGAATAATGTGTGTTAAGTGTCATAAGTGCCTTTATGTTTGCACTTTGTGGAACAGACATCACACCCGGACCTGAAAAAAAATTTTGTGATTAACAAATATTCCTCTCCTGGAAATCAAATAAAGGAACCAAGTTCTCTTAACACTACATCATGATAAAGAATTGTGAAGACTGTGTGGGCCATGACATTGGCATCCTATACAAAGTTTTACACCAGATGATTGAGATGGATGTCAAGTTACCTGTGATTTGGCCGTGAGATCTCTACCCTCACCGTAATAAACACACCAGCCCTATAGTGGTATTCTGTGAGATGTATAGTCTGTTCCCAATTGAACCGACCCATTCAGCTAGAAATTAGGTGTGGTATAGCTTTACCTGCTAACTACCGGTGATGAGGTATTGCATCATAGTCCTCGGGAGCATCCTTACAGAGATCCTTACAATGCATCTGCATTTCGATGTGATGATTTGACAAGGTCAAAGATAAAAATATGTCTTTTTGTTATAGGATGGTTGGGGACCCATGGGTTATCCAGCCTCATGAGCATGCAAAGTTTGCCGAACACTTCCGTAACCTTGGGCCTATCAATGGCACCCTCACCGGAGAACAAGCCAAGAGATTCATGTTGCAGGTAAGATACTTTTACAAATATTTCAGTCAATATAATTTTATGTCGCTTTTAGATTGAGTACTGAAGCATTAATGTAATTTTTAGTTGCAATTTTATGTATTGGCTTGCCTCTAAATCGGAATTACTACTGATTCCCATGGAAGTCGTAGCTTCACAACATCAAAAAACGAAGCAGCTCACCTGATGGTGGAAGTGATCACTGCTGACCATGGGCATTCAAACCATCGGAAGAGTGGCAGATGCGCTGCTGGCCTTTAAGAAAGATGTAGGCGGTATACTCAGAATACACCCCATGGAAGTCCTTTATATATCTTATAGTATCTTTTTTCAATGCAAGTGGATCATGTCGATCGGAACATATGACGATTTCATGATCAATTAACGATTCAAACAGCTCTTAGTTGAATGTGAAATTAGAATAGTATGCCATGTAAGGCTGAACTTGCATCTCATGTCCAGTAGTGAATGCTGGTGACTCCGATTTGTGTATTATGTGAATCCTTGAGAGCACCTATGCCAAACAATACAAAAATTATGACATGATAATGATTAGGAATATGTGGCTGAATGCATTTAATAACAGTATTTTTTTTTATTAAAATATTGTGATTACCTTTCAGTCACAACTACCACCACCGATTCTGGGTCAAATATGGTCACTTGCTGATACAAATGCCGATGGGAAGCTGGACCTCAAGGAATTCTCCATTGCTTGCAAGGTAAGTTTGCATTTATTAGTAGATCATACTTTATCTACCTTCATCAATATTTTGGTTGTACCATGAAAAAAACCAATACAAAACACCAGCGTGAAAAAGCAAGCTCCTTGGATTTATGTAATGAGTGTAGACAGAACACAGACAGAAGATATAAAAAGAGCATTGAATAAGCTCTCTTTTAAATAGTTAGTATGGGAACACTATTTATAGACGCCTGATGCAAATTAATATGATAAATTACTCTTTTTTTATTTTTTTTAATAACATCTAAGAGGCAAATGAGCAAGACGGGTCACCTGATGGTAAGCACCAGCGACGCCAGTGCGTTGCCTACCCTTCAGGTGAGAATATGCTCTTTTCTTGAATAACCCAATGTCGCAGTTGTTGGGGAAGACCGCTGATGGCAACGAATTCCAGAGATTTACTGTGCGTGGCAGAAAACTGTTTTAAAACGCATTGTAGTGGAACGCCAACCATCCAGATGGTGCGGATGATAGTTCCATGGTATGTGATCATGTATGTATTATGATAGTACTCTAGTCATTGTTTGTTATATGTTTTATTATGTATTGCTTTTTTTTTATGTAAATATATTTATGCGGTAGTGTGTATATATATATGTGGGATTGGGTCCAAAATGAAGAACACCAGCGAAATCAGACAAATGATAAATTAAATTAAAAAATTAAAATAAAATCATACAATGCCGACACGTCTTTTCTCTTGACAGATCCCCTATCCATTGTTTTAAAAAGCCTCATATGTCACATATTCGTCATCTCTTTCGCACTTGTTCATACGATCTATCTTGTCGTTACGCTCATTCATTCGATCATCTCATTGACCGTCTTACGTTACATTTCAAACATCCTACATATATATATATATATATATACATATATATATACGCTCCATCATGTTAAATGAAACGCTTGTTTCAAAAAAAATACAAAACTTTACTAAAAAAAAACCAGCAATGAAACACAAAATCAAAAATAGCTGATTCTTGTATCAATATATATATATATATATATTGCAATGTTGAATTTGGCTACTGGTAATTATTGATTTTTATCTCAGATTTTTTAGAAAAGTGCACACACACATTGCCCCATGCAGGTTTTTTTTGTTTCTATGCTGTGCCCGCTCTGCTCAAAGGGATGGCAACATCGAATTATGTTTTAATGTTGTATATGTTATATATTTTTTATTTTCAGATTATAAATCTAAAACTCCACGGCATTGAAGTACCGAAAACCTTGCCGCAATCACTCCTTGCCTCTCTCAGCCCTACAGGTAACTCATAGATTATTATAGGCATATGCAATACAGCCAGTGATATTGCATTAATATTGTTCACGGTTTTAATTGGGAGTCAGGACCATAGACTAACAGCCTCGTTTTTTTTCTTTGATATTGACTATTGACACAGTTTACCTGATGTTGATTACTATATCCGATGACATACATATTGAAAAAGTACTAAAATAAAGGTGCAAGGTCACCCTTGAGTTCCTAGGTAGAATGCCCCTGTACCAGTTATAAGGTCACCAGACGGATCACAGCAGTATTAATAATTTACCCTGCTATTCTGGAAAGCGTGCTCCTCCTCTATGTTTTCTCTTCTTACTACATTGAGAGTATCAATGAGAGAGAAAAAACAGTATAATTATCATCAAAAATTTATTTGCTTTCGATAGTGAAGAACTAAAATTTTGCCTTGACTTCACCTGTCAATGTAGGCAGATATTGTTTTAAGAAGCCCAGCGAGTGTTACTTGTAAAAACTTGCATATTCCACATTTCTTGGCGAGTTTTGGGAATATGGTAGAAATGTAGCTGCAGGGGTTCCAGCAACCAGAACCAGCTAAATTTTGATAGTGGTCTATGAGCAAAAAGCGTGGGAACCTCTGGTCTAAGGGCTCCCTTTGAAATTGCGTTGCGCGCAAAAACCGAGTTCGATCCCCGGTGCGGCATCAATGAACATTGCTAATTACAAATATAGAAGAAGAAAAAAAGATCTGCATTTCTACGAAATAAATTAAAAATATTTATTAAAGGCACGTGAAGTCCGCCAAAACGCACTGGACCCTTGTAGCGGATTCCCTCGGCAGAGTGGGATTTATATAAATGCTCTGTTAGTTTAATGACTAATTATCAATTCCAGGTCCAAAACAACAGTTCGCCCCACCATCAAAACCCCCTATCCCCCCGATGCCTTCAATCCCTCCGCAGCAACCCTTAATCGCTGGCCTTCCCACAAGCCAACCAATGCCGACAAGCAACCAGTCCCTCCTCGGTGATTTTGGATCGCAACCGTTAATAAGCACCGTTCCACCTATGCCCCAAATGCCACCAATAGTTCCGCCATCAAAACCCATCACTTCAGCAGTGCCCGATCTTATATCAGGAGTCAAACCACCCCTAACTCAACCATTAGTTGGACCACCTTCGATGCCAAGCAGCCAAACATTGACAAGCCCTCCTATATCTCAATCATTGCTTAATTCCCAACCATTAATGAGCCAATCTCAACCAACTATACCGGCTTCCCAACCATTGACATCTCAACCTTTGATCGAAGCAGCTCCACCATTGATGCCTTCATCTCAATCGATGATTGGATCCCAACCCTTGATTCCATCATTGCCCCAACAAATGCCTACACAATTTCAACCGTTGATCAGCACAGCGCCCATAATCCCGCCTGCCGGTCCACCCTCTGTGGTGTCACCCCAACCGCAATCTATGCCTGCTGGAACTACGGTGGGCTCTTTAATCAGCAGCCCCCCTAAGCCTGGAGTTAATACTGTTGCCGGTTCGAATCCCGGTCAACCAGTAACTTCAACTCCTATTACAGCCGTCAAAAGTGACTCCTTTTCGAACCCTGGTAAGTGTCTAGTTCTCTTCATATATTTCTTATAGAAGATTCGGCCAACGAGCTGACAGCTCATCTGATGGTGAGCGACCACCGCCACACACGAACATCCGCAACTCCTGAGGAGTTGTAAGAAATCGCATGAATTAAGAAGCTTATTTCCAAGGATGGACATGCAGCTTTTTTTTAGTACATTGACAGTAACAAACTCTCACACAGTTCACCTGATGGCAAATGACTCCCGCGGCCCACGACATCTACATACACCCTTGACAAGGAATCATTATGCAGATGCGTTGTCACCCTTGAGGACTGAGATGAAATGCCTCGTCACCTGTAATAAAGACCTCCGGATCCCTGCACACACCAGACGAAACACAGTAGCAATATGCTGGTATTCAGTGAGGGCGTGGTCCTACCTCAGCCGAGCTGACGCATTGATTCTGCAGCTAGAAACAAACTACAGTGTAGCTTTACCACTGTCGATGAATTCAATGTAAATAGACTTCACATGATCAGAAAAGACCAGTACCATGTGTTTAAACTGGCAATTTTAATTCCAGGTTCATTAGTGGGGAGCCCCACGGAGACCCCAATGGGGGTGATGACCCCACCAGCGGTCGTGGAATGGGGAATACCGCAAACTCAGAAACTCAAGTAAGTCAATATAATTTGACTAATAAAAACCAGATGAAGAAAGCCCTTTCACAGAAGACAAGTTAATTCTGTTGGGTTTCGTCTAGTGGTGGTAAAAAAAAAATTCTATAGAGTAGTTGCCAAAACGAGCAAGTAGCTGACCTGGTGGTGAAGTGATCACCGCCGCCCATGGACATCCGGAACACCAGTGAAGTCACAGATGCATTGCCGGCTTTCAAAAAAGATGAAGGCTCTTCTCTTGAAGATCCCTAAGTCATATCGGTTCAGTAACACCGCTGGCGACAGCTGCTTCCACAGAGTATTTGTGAAGAGTCGCAGATGCCCTGCCGGCGGCCCTGTAAGTAAGGTGTAGGATCTTCTCTTGAAGGTCCCTAAGTCGTATCGGTTCGGAAACACCGCTGGTGACAGCTGATTCCACAGAGTAGTTGTGCGTGGCAGGAAATTACACGTAAAGCGCACAGTGGTGGGTTGTCAACCATCGAGATGATGAGGTTGAAAAAAATTGTTAAAGGTACACGCAGCTATTCAACGTTACGGACCGCACCAAGACAGGCTGGGTGTCTGGTGCCCAGGCTCGTGCGCTCATGCTGCAGTCAAGACTTCCTCAGCCCGCCCTGGCACAGATCTGGGCCTTGGCAGATTTAGATGCTGATGGAAAACTTGGTATGTATAATCATCAATTATTATAATTCATTTCAATACACTACCAAAACAGAGTTGGTTGTATGAAATATTTAACAGTTTCGACCACACAACATAAATGGGTCGGATCCAGCCCCACAGAATACCAGGAAGGACCTCGTCCTCACCAGTGTAACATAGCAGCATAACGCCGCTGTGTTACGCCTTGGTGAGTGTAGGGATCCAGGAAACCTTACAGGTGGTATTACAGTCCTTCAGGAGTGACAATGCACCAGCATTTTGATTCCTTATCGTGGTTGAATGTCGATGTCATGGGTCGCAGGAATCATATACCGTCTGGTGCAGTTCACTCGCATGTGAACTATGCTACACGCAGATACGTTATCTTTCCGGAGGATCGGGGTGGAATACCTCTTTGCCCCTCAAAAACCCTACCCTTGGATATGATAAGTACCGTTTCTAATTTAACAGGCTGCGAGGAGTTCGTGCTCGCCATGTACTTATGCGAGAAGGCGACGCATGGCGAGCCGGTGCCCGCGAAGCTGCCACCGGAGCTGATCCCACCTACATTCAGGTAGGAAACTCTACATACCATCTGACTCTCGTTTCAGCCTCGACTTCGTCCGCATTAAACACGGCCTTTCTTCTGTCATTGAATTCGCTTCGGTCGAGGAAAAATATTTGCGTATCACAATTTGTTCGTTCTCTCACGTGGTTGTATTGTACGCACGTCCCGTGTCTCTGACACAGCAGCTGGACCTGCCTCCGATCTTATTACATTACATCGGAACAGGGAACGGAAGTGACTCTGTGTTTGTACAAATACTTACAGCACTGCAATAATTGATCATAAGTGATAGAATTTCCAATTGCAACTTGAGAGAACTCAAGGTCCTCACCACACCCTCACAGAATACCAGCGTGAAGCAGCAGCAGCTTAATGAACGGTGCTGTGTTTCGTATGATGAGTTCGGGGACCTAATTACAGATAACGAGACATTCCATAACAGTCCACGGCGGACTTGAGACAATATATGTTCATCTTGAATCTTTGTCTGTTGAGTGTGGGAATTCGGAGAACATTATTACTGGTATTCCATTTTAGTATTCAGGTTCATAAGGTCAGACAATAAACCGTCTACACTATGATTCCTTATCGAGGATGAATGTGGACCAACTGTATGAGCCCTACTTCGCCTGGTCCTTGCTGGTCTTACAGAGAGACGTATAGGCAAATACTTTGTTGATATACTTTCAGACGTGAGTCGGTGTCGAGCACGAACAGTGCGAAGTCCTACGAAGAGAGAAGGAGAGAGAACATGGCGAGGGGGCAAGCGGAGTTAGAGCGGAGAAGGTCGCAGCTCGCCGACGCGCATATGAAAGAGAAGGTGAGTAAATAGAAATTAGAAGGAGTCAGACAGAAGATACTCTCATACGAGAGAAAAAGAGAGAAGGAAAGAGAACATGGCGAGGGGACAAGCGGAGTTGGAGCTGAGAAGGTCGCAGCTCGCCGACGCGCATATGAAAGAGAAGGTGAGTAAATAGAAATTAGAAGAAGATACTCTCATACGAGAGAAGAAGAGAGAAGGAAAGAGAACATGGCGAGGGGACAAGCGGAGTTGGAGCGGAGACTATCGCTATATAACTAGGCGACGCGCATATGAAAGAGAAGGTGAGTAAATAGAAATTAGAAGAAGATACTCTCATACGAGAGAAGAAGAGGGAAGAAAAGAGAACATGGCGAGGGGACAAGTGGAGTTGGAGCTGAGAAGGTCGCAGCTCGCCGACGCGCATATGAAAGAGAAGGTGAGTAAATGAAAATTAGAAGGAGTCCGGAGGGAACATACTTTCATACGAAAGCCGGTGTCAAGCACGAACAGTGCGAAGTCTCACGAACAGAGAAGGAGAGAGAACATGGCGAGTGAATAAGCGGAGTTGGAGCGGAGACTATCGCTATATAACTAGGCGACGCGCATATGAAAGAGAAGGTGAGTAAATAGACATTAGGAGTTCGGATAGAAGATACTTTCTTATGAGAGAAGAAGAGAGACGAATGAGAACATAGCGGGGGGACAAAACGGAGTTGGAGGGGTGAAGGTCGTCGACACGTTTACGAAGAAAGTGAGTTGACAGACGTTAGAAGCAGTTCGGAGAGGAGATAAGAATGTAATATTAACTCTAAAAATAATTCTCCCATCATAAACAGACATAAAGATCCTCTCATCGTAGACATTAATAAGGACGATGACTTGATCTTATTTCCTATGCTTTGTTTTATGGTGACAAACGAGCACACAGCTCGCGTGATGGTGAACGATGATGGTGGTAAGTGATGACCGCATCATCATCGACATCATCGACATTGAAGATGTACATCCGTTGGACTGAGGACTGATGTATGTATTACCCTCAAGAGTTAACTTGAGACCTGAGCGGAATGCGCGCTCTCCTCCCGAGCCCCGCCTTCTTACCGCTCTCGCAATCGACGCGTCAGTACCGTTAGCAACCTCACAATTAACGCACGTGCGTTTGGTTTCGTTTGTTTTTTTTACCCGATTGTATCAGTTTGGTAGTTTTATGTAAACATGGGTAAGACTATACACAGGGCTGAACGAAATCTTATTTTTAAAGTGATAATCTTTTTTTAAGGATATTTGGTAAAAGATGGAATCCAAGAAACACACGAACGGGAACTAATCATTCAATTACTATACGATAGTGATTCAGATGGTGACAGCTACAGTACAGACAATTACAGTGAATTATCTGGAATACAATCTATAGATAACCAGTAAATAGTTTAAATATGTCAAAAAAAAACTTTTAATTTTTCTACTTGTAACACATTAAGACCAATTCAATTAACAATAAAAAACAGAATTCGACAAAAAGACGATATTTTTTATGAGACGATGAGTACCTCGCTCTTACGTCATCCGAGATAAATCTCAAGTTAACTCTTGCGGGTAGTATACTGCCGCTTCTAGTAACTGGATCTAAGTGAACCTTACAATACGGAACACAGTAGCGTTGAAATGTGGTTCATACGCCATTGACCAGTTCTTTTATAGAGCCGTGCAGTATGGATTTTTTTTAAAACGTTTTTTTTCCAATGCTCTCTAGGAGGAAGAGGTAATAACGTAGAAGTAAAAACGTAGAAGATGTAGATAGTGCTAGATATGGCATTTGTTATTAGTTTTTTTTGTTTGTTTTTTATATCGAATGTGACAATTGGGCACAGTTCGACTAAGTAGGGCGTCCACATTTCGATATGGAATTACTATTTCAGATGCATTATATATATATATATATATCTGTATCTCTATACCTACTATAAGACACGCAGTTGGTGTTCTATATCCCTCCCTCGTTGACGACCCATTCATATCAGACGAAAGAAACGTCAAAAGGTATAGCTTCTCAACCACTTTAAGATCATTACGCTAACACCTCGAGTTCGAATCGCGTTATCGCACCAATTATATTTAGTTTACTGTATCGAGGGTCAGTTGGAAGGAAACCTGCATGTCTTAGAGATAGCAATCAATTGGGAATCAACATTTATCCTGGAAGAGATATCCTGACACACATTGGTGACACTATTCATCAAACGCCATCTATCGAGCTTAGATGTAAACTTATTTTTAAACAATTTTCCCTAATATAAATAACTTTATATAAGACGCCGTCATATTGAATTTCTTCTTCCTTCAAAAGTGACGGAACTTCTCATATAAACTTTCAACCCCTAATCCACCTTCTTAGGGGTAAAATTAAACCGCTAATGTACGTACACATTTCATTTCCACAACAGACGCACGGATATGAAATTTCATATTATATCCCCAATACTCGAATGGCAGACACGAAACTTACTATCTTAAGTTTTGCAGACCGTACCTTAAGCTATTTAAGTCCGTTTCGTTTTTAAATCCTAATTGTGGTGGCAGTTTTTTTTAAAATAATCAATACTAATATTCTGGTTAACCACACCAACTAAGCTTAAAATGTATGTGCTAGGAGATGCTGCGTGGAGACGACACTGGGAATCTATAACTAAAGCGACTACCGAGGACCTTTTTAATAAATGTCTTATATTAATTAGTTTTACTAAATGAATGGCATGTTTTGTTTTGACCGATTATCGATCAGAACCCTTGGAGACAGAGGTGGGCCGTGTGATTTGCCACTTGATAGTTGACTGCTTCTAGGCTGAAAGAGAACGTAAGGAGAGAGAAGAAGCGGAGAAGAGGGAGAAGTTACGCCTGGAAGCGCAGAAGAAGGAGCAGGAGGAATTGTTGCGGAAACAAAAGGAGGAACAGGTGTGTGTCATGATTTTAGCATGTGAAGTGTGATCGTGCACAGTTCACTCAGTCAAGTTTTTTTTTTATTTTATTACATGGAGAGTTACAAACTCGCACTTCCTGCACTCACCAAACGAAACACTATTTGACGCTGGTATTAGGGTCCCTTCTAAAACGGTCGATGGTCAATGACCTATTAATTCTGCAGCTAGAAACAAGCTTCAGTGTTGCCCTACCGCTGTCGATGGTAGATAATCGGAACCAGTAATAAATGTCTCCGTATCCCTACACTCACCGAACGAAATACTGCAGCGTTGTGCTGCTATTTCAAGCCTATATCATGTGAGGGCGTGGTCCTGCCCCGGTCGAGCTTACCCATTTATTCTGCAGCTAGATGCGAACTGCAGTGTAGCTTCACCACTGTCAACATTCTGTTCCTGCATCCACATCCATCTCATCTCGATAAGGAATCATGATGCACATGACGTTCTCACACCTGAAGACTGCGATGGAATGATAACTAAATGCTAATCAATACATACGCATCATGCATGTAGATTTCACAGGGCGCAGTCGTCGGTGACCATCAGGTGAACTGTGTGCTCGTTTGTCACCCTTAAAAAAGACAAGAGCCTAAATCCCTGTTGCCGGTAATGGGGCATTCCATTTAAGTCGTCAAGAGTGACATCCTTACTATATTCTGTAGATACTTTTCGTGGGTTGAACTACTTTTCGTGGGTTGAACTACCTTATCGTTGCAGGAGAAAAGGGAGGCAGCGAGGAAGGAGATGGAAAGGCAGTGCCAGTTGGAGTGGGAGAAGAAGAGGTGAGATGTCAAATAAATATAAACTCGAGAGTCGAAAGGTTTTGTGTGATCTTTAGTGATTTAAAAGAATATTATGATCGGATAATTATTAATAAAATTTAAATGCTGATTTACTACTTGCTGGAGCTTGAAGGAAGACATCGTGAGCAAACTGGCGCGTCTAAGAGGTGGACGGAAAAATATTCAATATTTACTAGACTATGCTCCAACACATCCCCTAGACAAGAGCCCTATGCCGAACAGTGAGATATATATGTGTGTGTGTTTATTTGTTTTCAAGGACTAGGGAGCTGGAAACCTTAAGGTCCGATGAGCAGGCCAAGGTGTTGGCTTTAAAAGCCAGAAGCGCCTCCCTCGCCGCGTCCCTGGGCACCGCGGTACAGAGGGCGTCCACGTTGGCCAAGTCGATACGGGACACACGCACTAGCGTGGCGGCTGCCAAGTGCACCATCGACGGCATGAGGTAAGACCATAGTTTAATGAATCTGACGGTGACAAACAAGCACACAGTTCACGTGAGCGCAGTCCAATAACACCAAGGTTCAAGAGTTACTGGATCTCTGAATTCCTTCATCCATCAAACGAAACAGCAGAATTGTGCTGGTATAGTGCGGGGGCGTGGTCCTTCGCCGGTCTAGCCGACCCATTCATGCATCATCTAAGAATAAGCTGTATTAAAATATTAGAAGTGACAAACGCGCACACAGTTCACCTGATGGTGATTGATGACTGCAGACCCACATCCTTAAAAAGCTTCAAGAATTTCAACCTTGCGGTCTGAGGTGGACAGTCAATTGGGTTCCATTCACCCATCTACAGCAGCGTTATGCTGGTATTCCGTGATGCTGTGCAACTGCCCCAGTCCATCCGACTAGCTCAAGCTCAAGGGTGTCATGATCGCTCATTCCGATCCCGACACTATCCGCCTATTGATAACTGGAATAAGCTGACGCCTGAGTGGACCAGTACATGATGCGGCCAGGAACAAAACCTTATATAGTATTAGATGTGGCCAACGATCATGGCTCATCAGTTCATCTGATGGTGAGTGACGAGCGCTGGATCTTTGTTGAAGATGTAGGTCCATGTCATCTTCATCTTCAATCATCAAAGATTCAAGATGCAGATAAGTGGTCACTACCTGAGCAATAGGATATGGAATTCCTAATTCTGGTATCCTTTGGGGACGTTAGACCAGTTGGTGCTGCAATCAACAACTGTATTCCGCGTTGTTCTAGCACCATGCTAATCTGCTATCCTTTGGGGACGTTAGACCAGTTGGTGCTGCAACCAACAACTATATTCCGCGATGTTCTAGCACCGTGATAATCTGGTTATCCTTTGGGGACGTTAGACCAGTTGGTGCTGCAACCAACAACTATATTCCGCGATGTTCTAGCACCGTGCTAATCTGCTATCCTTTGGGGACGTTAGACCAGTTCGTGCTGCAACCAACAACAATATGCCGCGTTGTTCTAGCACCGTGATAATCTGGTTATCCTTTGGGGACGTTAGACCAGTTCGTGCTGCAACCAACAACAATATGCCGCGTTGTTCTAGCACCGTACTAATCGGTATATTGGAACCTTAGGTCGGACAGAGATGCGAGCATGTCGGAGATGCAACATCTGAAGGCCAAAGTGAAGGAACTTAACGCGAGGCAAATCGCTTTGAACAAGGAGAAGGCGGATTTGGACTCAAAGGTAAGTTATTTACTCGCACTCACTTTTTTTTAATTGTTTTTAGGGTGACAAAAGAGCACACAGTAAAGCCTGATAATACAGTTGATTAGTGCAAATCGTGTCACACCCAGATATATTCATAAGGAGTCGGTAAAGCACATCCCAGTATCAGACTCAGGACAGTCCTCAGACTAAAATAAAATATCTCATCCCAACAATATTGTGTGCTGGAATGTCACATTAAATCGATGTTTCTCATGACCACAGGATGCTCGGTATGCCTCATGTAAAGCAACGCATTTATTTTAGAACTTTTAAAGGGGGAACAATTCCGTCATATTTGAAGCGTCAATAGCACATTGGTTTAGGGTACGGTCTGCAGAAACTTAAGATCGTAGTTTCGAATTCACCATTAGACTAATATCGTGACCCATCTGCTAGCACAAGCATTGTCAGCTCAGTTGGAGTGGTTAACTGGAATATTAGTAACGTTAATAGAATTGGTAATATTCTTTTAAGAAAAAAATAAAAAAATATGCGTTACTTTAACCGTTTGCTCAACGCACGCAACGGAAACTCTCAAAAGGAATATTTTTTCCCGTTTTTACAACATTTTTCATTAATGCTCCGTATGTATTGGTCGTAGAGTAATGTTATATAGCCTATAACCTTCCCCGATAAATAGACTATCCAACACAAAAATAATTTTTCAATTCGCACCAGCGGTTCCTGAGATTAGCGCGTACAAACAAACAAACAAACTCTTCAGCTTTATGATATTAGTATAGATTTTAATCAATTAGTTTTTTACGTTGTTATTATTAGGCGAATTTAATGTAATAAACTCGCAAAAATCATTCCATTAACAATAATTTGTATCAACCCCTCCCCCCCCCCCCAAAAATGGTTCTACTATTGTCGTGGACAAAGTATCAAAAGCGATAATCAAAAATCAATTCAACACATATAGATGTGTTCTCATGCTCCAGGCCAAGATGTCGGAGGGTGCTAGCGAGGACGGCAAGCTGAATATGATGGAAGTCACGCTGAAGCAGCTCCGTGATAAGGTATCCTAATTATTTATAATATTTTTCCCACTATAGTACACCGGTTTATATTTATATTTCTTTAGAGATGATGAACAGACACACGGTTCACCTGATGTTAGGATCAACTGTATCATGAGACATCAATTGCTATGCTATACAGCATTCGCGCGACCTGAAGCACTTCCCTATTCCGATGTAATGCAATAGGATCGGAGGAAGGTCGGGATGCAGTGTCAGGGATACGGGGCGTACATCAACACGAGCACGGCCGAGAGGCAACAATCCGTGATCTTCTAATCTTGTTCCTCGGCTGGAAATCGAACCCTGGAACCAACCCTGACGCAGCAGCCAGCCAGATGTATATGCCAATGACTACATCTACTTCTAGCCTTAAGACTTAGATAGATGCCTCATTACCTATAAATAGCCATCCGATCAGAGTATTTTTTTTCTACCCTTTCTAAGCAAGTGCTTGTACACGATCTCACCTGATGTTAATTGGAAATGCAGTCCTGGATGGTAAGGCGCACCAGCTCAGTAAATGCCTATTCACTCTACTCTTGGAAACACCCACATTGTAATCGGAGGGAAAGACAGACGCGGGCAAACAGTTCCAGTGCATTGCTGTACTAATAATGAAAGACGAACGACCAGGTACATATGCCCATCACATCTACATCCAGCCTGAAGACTGAGATAGATGCCTCATTTCCCATCCATTCAGAGTATGACCCAGACCGAACAATATAACATCATTATGTTACTGTTTCACGCCGTCGTTCTACTTGGAGGGCGTGGGGCGTCTCCGACGCGCTGACCAATGCACTAAAAAAATAGCCTAAATATTATATCACTGTCCAAGGTGGAAGCCGCGAAAGCGCTGGTGGAAACGAAGAAATCCGACCTGGAGAGCAACCAGAAGCAGCTGTCGGAGCTGTCGTCCACCGTCAACCAGCTCGGGGACAAGTGCGAGCGTGTGTGGAGGATGTACGAGGAGAAGAGGAAGGAGTTCGTAGAGAAGCGGAGCACCGCGCCGGCTGAAGAGGCTTGGAATGCTGGTGAGTCCGGTTTCGGAATATTTCGAGTTGTCCCCCTCCCCCCCCCCACGGTCTAGGCTGCCTAGTATCCATGAGGATTTTCCCCACACGAAAAAAAAGAAGATGTTTGATGATTTTTGACGACCACGACGTATCGGAGACCGTACCCTGAACCGTTACGATGTTGACACATAACTGGGTATGCTTCAGAAGGTTGCGGAGAAGACTGATTGTGAATAATACACAGGGAAAATCATCTGAACTTGTTTTAGCACACAGTTCACCTGACGGCAAGTGACTCCCGCTGCCCACGACATCTACATTCATCCTTGACAAGGAATCATAATGCTGATGCGTTGTCACCCTTGAGGACTGAGATGGAATGTCTCGTCACCAGTAATAAATGTCTCCAGATCCCTACACTCACCAGACGAAACGCAGCAATATTATGGTGCTATTTTACGCTGGTATATATCTGTGAGGGCGTCGTCCTACGCCGGTCGAGCTGACCCATTCATTCTGCAGCTGGAACAAACTGTTAAAATTATTTAATTATTTGTATTATCTATTCCCATTATATATTTGAGGTCTATATTATATGATATTTATTATATAATTTATGATATTTATTGTTTAACGTTAATTAATAGTTATTATTATTCATATGAAGTAGGTCTCTCCATCTCAAGGTAGGATATGCCAAAAGGCATTAAGTCCACCCATTGAAGGCTTTTTTTTCTTTTTTCTTATGAGTATTGGGTGTTTACAATTGAAGTTTAAATAAATATTAATTAAAAACAACCCCGTACGATTTCGCTTGTTAGTAAACTTGTGCTTCGTAGATCAAAGTATCCTAGGTCGCCTCGCAGTAACTTCCTCGCGCTCTGTGGGCACCAGTTCATCGACAGCCATCACCGATTATTTACAGTCCACTGCTGTACCCGGATCTCGCCCATAGATCACCACGAATCACGATCCCGGCCCACCTGCGTCCATCGACCTCCCACCCAATAATGACGTCACCTAGTAACTCGTCTCGCTTCCTATAGTCGACGCATTATGAACTGACGGTTCGGGTCATAAATCATATTTATCTGTCTGTCTCGCTCGCACTTACAGGTCTTATGCAGAGGTGTAGTGATGTGCGTAAGAATTGTAGAGGTGCATATCGATAACGGGATAGGTACGAACGATGTGCTAAATTATGTTAAGTATTAATAGGAATAATTTTTAGCTATCTGAAAATATTACTAAATTCTCCATTGTGCATAATGAGTGTCAAAACAAAAATCTTATATTTATAAAAAAAACAACCCTTATCGTAACGACCAATCAGGAATCAGAGTGCTAATGAAGGTCACGATGACGCATCGACCCCGCGTGCGCAGGGCGCTAAGTATCGATAACGGGTTGCATTGCGTGCACATTCCTACTGTCAGTGACATTTATTGCCCGACGACTCAGTTTCAAATGCGTCGACTATAGTAATTATGTGGTGACTTGGGATTAATTTCCGGTTGCGTTGGGACATGTGTGTTTTAATTCTCATATTGTGTACACGCATAGATTCCGAATGGGGTGAGGATCTTGGCGAAGAAGACGCGTGGGGAGGAGATGCCTGGGGTGATGCTGCTCCTGCCAATGGTGAGTGTAGTACATATATTAAGGGAGGATGAGGGATGAATGAGTCGACTGGACCGGGGATGATAGGCGGCGAAACTCAAGGGTTTGGGAGGATTCCGGGATCTCCCACAGAATACACCGATGCACGTCCCAGCAGTGGCCCAGTCTCCTCTAGTACCCTCGCTCTGCTACGAGAACCCGTGTTAGCCGTCTTCTCCGGGTTCGCTTTTTCTTTTTCCGGGTGGCAATATATCTGTATTGTAATTATTATTATTCACCACCAGCCACGGAGCCCGTAGCCGCGGCGGGCGCACCGCGCTGGCGGTGCGTGTACGAGTTCTCTGCCAGGACAGCTGATGAGTTGAGCCTCCAGCCCGGCGACTTGGTGAGTGACAAACGAAAGTGCACCTTAGCGTGGTACACACTAGGATTCCTCAAGTCTTTATTTAACATGATTTTTTTTTAAATTTCACGGTACACGAAGCGTTTATTATAAATGTGATAATATAGGAAAGGTATGTAATGTACGAAGGCGCAGCTTTTTTATAATTAAAATCTCTTTCAGGGGCCTTGTGTTGGACATATTATCGGGGAGAAAAAAAATGATAATAAAATGAAAATAAACACAGGACTATATATATATATATATATATATATATATATATATATATATATATATATATATATTTAAAAACACGTATAAATTTATTAATACATAAATAATTTGTTGGAAGTAGCGTCAGCAGATTCACTACATCGATAACAATTATGTATATATTGATATATATATTTACTTTTACATATGTTTGTATTTATAATATGTTTATATGTTTGTTTTATAGTTTATGTAAATGTATTTATATACATTTACATAAACTATAAAACAAACATATCTATTATTTTATTTAATATTATAAATTCCTAAGATAATATATAATGATATGTATATATAATTGTATAAGTATTTAGATGTACTGTATGTCTCTTTTATTATTCTTCTGTCCCTACCATGATTTCTCTGAATCCTCCCAAGGTTAGCTGGTAGATAATGCCTTAGGCATTAAGTCCGCCTTTGTGCATATGTTAGTTGTACAAAAGTTTATAAATAAATCAAATAAATAAAACTAATATAATATATCATTATATATTCAACTGGATAAAGATAAGTAGGTGTTCCTTCACTTAGTTTTGTTTATTTATTTATTATTTGTAATAAATAAGTTAAATTTGCAATAAAACATGTTTTAAAAAAACTATATTTAACAAAATTAAATACAACCGCTTTCAATGTCACATGGACATATAAATTGCAATTTTAAGTAGTGAGACCACGAAATGAAACATCGCGAAGAAATAAGCACAGATAAGAAATAGTAAAAATTGTTGGAAGACATGTGAAGTCCGCCAATCCTCAAAAGTGTAAATATACAGGGTTATTGGTAATTCGACGTATTCCCGTTAGGAGGTGACAGGGGTGACTGTTTGTGATAATTTTAACATCCATATGCATTATGCAGAAGTGAACCATTTTTAACTTTTCACAAAATAAGTCAAAAATGCCATATCAATAATTTATTTAAAAAAAAAAAGTATCAATTTATATCTAGTTTTTTCTTCTGATTTATAAAAACGATTAAACACTGGTTATTTATCAATATTAAAACAACAAATATCGGTCCAAATTTTAAAATGCGAGACGAAAAACTATATTATTTCAATTTTTTTTGAGATTTTTCCCCATTAAAATGCCTTAAAAACAAAAGAAAACGTTATGAAACTTGTCTTGCAGATTATTTTAAAAACATAACCGTTTTCTTAGCTCTCCAACAATGCATAACTAGGAACTTATTTCAAAGAAACTTAAACAAATGACCACAAACGGAAGCAGGCGGAAATTCGTCGAATTACAAATAACCGCGCATACATATATATAGGATGTTGCATTATTTATATTTAATAATTTAATAAAAAAGTTGTAGAAAGAAAATGTAATTCAATATATATTATCTAGGTAAGCGAAGCGACTGCCCCGAGGGCTGATGCGGAGCCAGGTTGGAGATGGGGAAGTGCTAGAGGTGAGAACATTCCAGTACATCATGATGGGGTTTTGGTATTAATGATGGATATGTCTTCCACGATGACGTCGACCATGGCGATGATGATCAACTCCGCAGTATATTTCATAGTGCCGTTAGCATGCAAATGCAGGCACTCACTCGTCGGTACACTTACCTATTCTGATATAATTCAATAAGATCTGAGGAAGGTTCACATGCGGTGTCAGGGAGACGGGACACACTCACAACACACCCTAGACCCTAAAATAGTTTTTGATACACAAATATTTTTCCTCCGTTGTTTAAATCGATCACCAATAAATAAATATGAAAAGGAATGTTAAATGGTATTTTGATAGCGTTTATTTTGTTTTTTTTTTTAAATCCCCCAACGTTTTCCTCAGAAGGGGGGGTGTCGTCGATAAGTGTATTTCAACAGATTCCTTAATCACCAGGCCAGTCCGGCTGGTTCCCGGAGTCTTACGTGGAGGACATCAACGCAGCGCCGTCGTACGTGGAGCCGATCGAAGCTCTGGAGACCAAGACCCAGCTCGAGGGTGAGTTTGTTACGCCACCGCCCGCGATCACCTCACGGTCGATTTAGGCATCAATAGCCGCCTAATGGTTTAGGGTACGGTACTGCGAAATAAAAGGCACAAGCATTTTCAGCTTGGATGGAGTGGTTGACCGGAATGTTTGTGATAATAGCGATCGAGCGAGTCGAGGTTCCGTACCACCTTATGAGGGGCCTCGGGTCGTATGATCGCCCCCTCTGTTGTCGTCGACGTTCTTCATCTGCAGGGGTCGGAGTGCAGCGGCAGTCTTCTCTGTGTCCCTACTCGGCGGGGGCGTCCCGCTCGCGAGTCCAATTAGATGAAGATGTAGAGAGGACAGCACCATATATGTACCATAGTCACGAGATGTAGCGTTCGTGTTATAGAAAATATCCTGTATCGGTCTGAAACAGCTACACTGCAGTTTGTTTCTAGCTGCAGAATGAATGGGTCAGCTCGACCGGGGTAGGACCACGCCCTCGCAGAATACCAGCGTAAAATAGCAACTTAACGCTGCTGTGTTTCGTCTGGTGAGTGCAGGGATCCGGAGACCTTTATTAACTGGTGACGAGGTATTCCATCTCAGTCCTCGAGGGTGACAACGCATCTGCATTATGATTGCTTGTCAAGTATGAATGTAGATGTCGTGGGCCGCAGGAATCACTTGCCGTCAGGTGAACTGTGTGTGAGTTTGTTACTCTTAATGCTATAAAAAAAAAAAAAAAAGGAATCACTCATAACAATAATTCAGATTAAAAATCCTTTCGAAATTCACTCACAGCTTCTTGTCCATTATGTATGTGTAATCTCGTAACTCAATCGGTAAACTCCTCGTAGATGCGTCTCGTAAATCTCTCTATAAGGTTCGGGAATGTTCCACTTTAATATGGCTGTCTCACTCCTTCACTCGTACAGCCGTCCCATGTACGCGTGATCGAGATTTTACATTCCGGATCGTAGTGGAACATTTTTTTTTCACCCGATGGTAAGTGACTCTTGAACAGAGACACATGCCTCCGAACATGTCTGCGGAACATTCTAGAAATGTGTGAGCAGGATGGCTGCACGCGTGATAGAAAGGGATGGCCGTGACAGTGCCACAGCTACATTGCAGTTTGTTTCTAGCTGCAGAATTATAGGGTCTGCCTGATCGGGGTAGGACCGCGCCCTCACAGGATACCAATGAGTTGGTGAGTGTACGGATGCGGAGACCTTTGTGTGTGACCTGGTGACGTCACATTCCATCTGTCAGTGACAACGCATCTACATCATGATTCCTTGTCAAGGATGAATGAAGATGTCATGGGCTGCAGGAATCGCGGGTTAAATGTGTGCTAATTTGTCACCCTCGATGCAACATATATGTTACGTGATTGTTATCGAGATTTACGTCGACAGGTATAGCGGAAGTGCCTGAAGCGGAGATCGCCAACGACTTGGGCGGCGCCATGCCCGCAGTGGGTGAGTTGTTTGAATATTTATTTTGAATGCGTTAATGGATTAACATCAGTTTCCAAAATCATTACTTTTTTTTTTGTTGTCGTGTTGGGGGGCCGGGGGTGGGGGGAGGAGTCTTCTAAAGATACCCTCCCACTAAAACCGCTTCGGTAGCCACGCTCGATGGCGGGACGCACGGATAAATTGCTCGAGTGTGCTAGATTGTCACCCTTAATTTCATAAAAAAAACGTAGATATCCCGCTGTGCTGGGAGATATCGCAGTGATCAGATCAGCATTGCAAATTTGAAGAGTCTTCTATGAATACACTATCACGTTCCAGAAGGTGGCGACTTCTATATAGCAGCGTATCCATACGCGTCAATGGAGCCCGGAGATCTGACCTTCGAGGCCGGCGAGAGGATCGAGGTGCTGAGGAGAGACGGCGACTGGTGGACTGGCAGGATTGGCATACGGTTAGTTTCCTCTTATACACACAGGAGGTGATATGGATGACTGTTTGTGATTTTTAACCCCCATATGCATTATGCAGAAGTGAACCATTTTTGAGTTGACATGTGTTTTAGTTTTTTACAAAATAAGTCTAAAAAGCAACATCAAAAATTTATTTAATCTAGTTTTTTTTTTATTTTTATATCTAGTTTTTTCTTCTGATTTATATAAACGATTAAACACTGGTCATTCATCAATATTAAAACAACAATTATCGGTGCAAATTTAAAAATACGAGACGAATTATGATCTTATCTCAATATTTTTTTCAGATTTTTTTCCACTAAAATGCTTTAAAAACAAAAAAACTTGGCTTGCAGGTTATTTAAAAAATAACCGTTTTCTTAGCTCTCCAATAATGCAAGTGATACCTGCGTCTCATGACATCTAGGTTCATCCTTGACAAGGAATCATAACGTAGATGCGCTATCAACCTTGAGGACGGAGACGGAATGCCTCGTCACCAGTAATAAAGGTCTCCGGATCCCCGCACTCACCAGACGAAAGACAGCAGTATTATGCTGGTATTCAGTGAGAGTGTGGTCCTACCCCGGTCGAGCTGACCCATTCATTCTGCAGCTAGAAACAAACTGCAGTGTCGCTCTACCACTGTTAAAACTATATAACAATAACGTATGCCATTATTGTCTGAAAATCGGTAAATAACCTCGAAAGTATTATGTTAGCGTCGTAAGAAAACGATATTTATCTCTCTCTCTCTCTCCCTCTATATACATCTCTTTTCTTCTCTTTCGTATCTTTACACGTTACGCGTTTCATAGTGCGGGGTACGAAAGATAAGATAAGACAAACCCTTATTACTTGTGTTTTTTATTTTATTTTTAAAAATTAAAACTATTACTTCTATGTTTAATAGAACAATATATTATATATTTAATAAGTTATAAGTTATTGCATTGTAAATAATAGAAATTGAATGGATTTGGATATCAATGGCCACAATTTTTTTCTTTATAAGACCGAATGAGAGCCACACTGATCAGCCATATATTTTTATTATTACTTTGTTTTTTTTTTTAATTCGTAATATTAAATATTAATAATCATAGTACCGGCATATTCCCATCGAACTACGTGACGAAGGACACCATATCGTCGAGCAACGACCCAATCTCCACCATACCGGAAGCGGCCGAACCACTACCGGAAGCCGAGGCACCGCCCCCCACTTCCGTTGCGACGGAAATGCCCCCGATCAGCGAAGCGCCAACAGAAATCGCCCCGACCTCCCCCCCCTATCAGGTATTTATAGAAACTCTTCCTTTGTCCCTATTTATAGCAAACCGAAGAAACATTATCACCGCCGCCCATGGATATCCGCATCACCAAAGGAGTCGCAGATGCGTTGCCGGCCTTTAAGGAAGGCGTAGACTCTTCTCTTGAAGGTCCCTAAGTGGTATTGATTCGGGAACACCGCTGGTGACATCTGATTCCACAGAGTAGTTATTTTTTTGTGTGTGTGTGCATATTGCCGTTGGTCCAGAGACCTCTACAGCTTTATCTAATTAGACTCGCCAGTGGGGGGGCCCGCTGTGTAGGGAGACTGCGACTGGTGGATTGTGACGTGATGTACGATGTTTAAACTCAGCGGCTGGAATTAATCAGAACAACTCCTCAGAACACTCCATGTTAAATTCGATAAACAATGCGAAGAGATGCATCTCTCTTCGCAACGCCAGTGAATCAAGCCGGAAAAGCATCTGGTCATCAACGACTCGAGCCGCTCTCCTTTGAATCATCTACACCCCGACCCTATGATGATTCAACATACGTAACGACATTTGAGGACTGAGATGTAACTCCACGTCACCGTCAAAGTCTTGGATTCCTCACACCCACCAAACGAAACTGCTGTGTTGAGAACCAGTTCCTGTTAGTAGGGTGAGTCCCCTACCCAGGTATTCCATCGTTATCTCCAGAGGTTCTTTGTTGATGATGCACGTAGACGCTCAGCAACAAGCCGATCGGAAAATTTCGTTCCATATCCATCCAGGAGCAGAAATCCTCGACACCGATATCATCAGAGGTCGCCGCGATCACGGAGTCAGCAGGTGCTGCCGCAGCATCGCCGCGACCTGCCTCCGCAGCGAGGAGGGACTCCGGCCGGGACTCCGGCAGGGACTCCGTCACCGGGAGACGGAAGAATGAGATCGCGCAAGCGATCGCTTCCTACACTGCTACGAGGTCGGTATATAAATTATATTTCATCCTAGCCCCGATGTTATAATTAACAAACACAGACAGACTGGATATTTCGTTTTATATATATTTAATAGTTAATTTCCAATTTGTCGTTCTCCTGATCGATCCAGTTCACGAAGACATCTTCTGGTGTATGCGTTATTACAAAAATATTTCGAAGACATGTGAAATCAGACAATCCGCAAAGGTGGCTCTTTGAGGTGTAAAAATACTAAACCCACTACTGGGATTTATGTAAACCACTAGCCATGGCCGCGACTCCGTTCTCTCCGCGTAGACTACAGAATGCTTGGTATGTCTCACGTAAAGGCTACGCTTTTTTTTATAACTTTTAAACGGGAACAATTCCGTCATACATGATTTTTGTGTAACTTTAACCGTTTACGCAGTGCACGAAACGGAATCTCTCAAAATGAATAATTTTTTTTTACAACATTTTTCATTAATGCTCCGCACCTATTGGTCGTAGCGTGATGTTACATAGCCTATAGCCTTCCTCGATAATTGGACTATCCAACACGGAAAAAAAATCCAATTGGAACCAGCAGTTCCTGAGATTAGCGCGTACAAACAAACAAACCCTTCAGCTTTATTATATTTATTTATTTATATTCCTTAAATAACAAGTTAACAATGGCGGACTTAATTGCTCAGTGGCATTCTCTACCTGGTCAACCCTGGGAGTTCGAGAGAATATGTTGCTAGGCATAAAAATAAAATACAGGTTATTTAGATATCAAATTATACATAGATACATACATAACAATATATATATATATACATTATTTATAACATTTCTTATTGTTACAGTACAGAGCAACTGTCCCTGCAAAAAGGCCAACTCTTGGTCATACGTAAAAAGGCGGACAGCGGCTGGTGGGAGGGGGAGCTGCAAGCTAAGGGCAGGAACAGACAGGTCGGATGGTTCCCCGCCAGCTATGTCAAGGTACCAAACCAGCACATCCTGTCTGACAGTATCTCAAATTTCAAAATTCTGAAATTTCTACAGCAATGGAATCATGTACAAAAATCTACAAAATTCTAACAAGTTATCGAACAAAATGGCGCATGTATATTATAATCAAACGCAAATAAAGTATGATGTAAAATATGTTGAATTTGTGTATAAAATACGATTATATATCTATATATATGTATATATATATTTCTATATCTATATATATATATATATATATATATATATACAGGGTTATTGGTAATCCGACCTGTTCCCGTTAGGAGGTGATAGGGGTGACTATTTGTGATAATTTTAACATCCATATGCATTATGCAGAAGTGAACCATTTTTGAGTTATCATGATTTTTAGCATTTTCGAAATAAGTCAAAAATGTAGCATCGAAAATCTATTTAAAAAAAGTTTCAATTTAAATCTCATTTTTTCTTCTGATTTATCAATATTAAAACAACACTTATAGGTTCGAATTTAAAAATGCGAGTCGACAAAACTATATTTCAATATATTTATGAGATTTTTTTCCACGAAAATGCTTTAAAAACAAAAAAAAACGTTATGAAACTTGTCTTGCAGATTATTTTAAAAACATAACCGTTCCCTTATCTCTCCAACAATGCATAACAACTAGGAACTTATTTCACAGAAACTGAAACATAAATGATCACAAAGGAAGCAGACGGAAGTTCGTGTTCGAACTAAACTTAAAATCGCAGTTTGAATATCTTGCAAATAGGTTTAATGCGTACCTAGACCTTAGTTAAGATAACTCAAAAATGGTTCACTTCTGCATAATGCATATGGATGTTAAAATTATCACAAACAGTCACCCCCTATCACCTCCTAACGGGAATACGTCGAATTACCAATAACCCTGTATATATATATATATATATATATAGGTTTATATAGTACCCCAAAATAAACTAGAGGTTTCGACTGAGCGCCAAGGAAAGAAGAAAAAAACCCAAAATAAATCTTCACTGAATACCATATCATTCCAGGTGTTGCAGTCCACCGGTAGAGCATCGGGCAGGACAACACCAGTCATGTCCAAAATGGACACGGTCCCCACAGAGACTGTCATCGATAAGGTACGTGTAGCATCTGTCAACGGTCAACTTACTGACAGTCTCCGCTGGTCCAGGTCTACGATCCATCTCCACGCGACGGTATATTTACTAACTACTAAAGAATAGTTCAGAGGACAGGGGGGGGGGGGTCTCTGAACTGTTCTTGTTTAGGACAGCGACTAACCAATCACTAAAGAGGCCTTCTTACGCAAGGGTGACCACACCTCTGTATTTGGATTCCTTGTCGAGGATAGTTTTACGTGTGTCATGCAGGCAGCAAGAATCACATACCGGCATGTGGCTTAGAGAGGTGTATAACTACGCTATATTAATAGAGCATAATTGCAGCATGGATGGGTTGGCCTCAATGGGGAAGTCCCTCGCCTTGATTAAACATAGTGAATTAGCAGAATAATGCTCTTATGTTTTCTATTTTGAGTGTAGGGAATCAAAGATTCAGGTAATGATAACAAAACAGGACTGTGAACATAACAATGGTAGAGCTACACTGCAGTTTGTTTCTAGCTGCAGAATGAATGGGTCAGCTCGATCGGGGTAGGACCACACTCTCACTGAATACCAGCATAATACTGCTGTCTTTCGTCTGGTGAGTGCGGGGATCCGGAGACCTTTATTACTGGTGACGAGGTATTCCATCTCAGTCCGCAAGGGTGACAACGCATCTGCATTATGATCCCTTGTCAATAATGAATGTAGGATGTCGTGGGCCGCAGGACTCTGAAGGTGACTGAGTTTGTTACTTTCAATGTAATAAAAAAAAACTTACATGTCATATATTTATTTACTCTTTATTGTATCAACCTTACCAAAGTTAAAGGTTCACAAAGTGCGGACTTAATGCATAATGCATTCTCTACCAGGCAACCCAAGGTGTGGCTGAGATATGTGAAGGATAGGTGTAGCAATAAACTAATTAATAAAAATAAAAAGCTTCAAAATAACAAGCACACAAATAAAAAACAATACACACATAAATAGATATTAAATACATATAACATATATAAATAGAATACAATACGATATATAGGTATATATATATATACCGCCAATCCATAGGAAAGTCGCGTGGTGTACTATTCTCCAACATCCTGTAGATACAGGTCTAAGCTCAAAAGTGTAAATATACGGGGTTATTGGTAATCCGACCTGTTCCCGTTAGGAGGTGATAGGGGGTGACTATTTGTGATAATTTTAACATCCATATGCATTATGCAGAAGTGAACCATTTTTGAGTTGACATGTTTTTTGAGCTCTTTTCAAAATAAGTCAAAAATGCAACATTAAAAATTCATTAAAAAAATATTCGAACTAAACTTAAGGTCTTAGACTTAGGTACGCAATAAACCTATTTGCAAGATCTTTCGAGCGATTTTAAGTTTAGTTCCAATACGAACTTCCGCCTCTGCTTCCTTTGTGATCATTTTGTTTTCAGTTTCTTTGAAATAAGTTCCTAGTTATGTATTGTCGGAGAGATAAGAGAACGGTTATGTTTTTAAGATAATCCGCAAGACAAGTTTCAACGTTGATTTGTTTTTAAGGCATTTTAGTGGAAAAATATTGAAAATAATAAATATCGTTTTTCGTCTCGCATTTTTAAATTTGGATTTGGATAATTGTTGTTTTAATATTGTAAATAACCAGTACGTAACGTTTTAATAAATCAGAAGAAAAAATTAGATTTAAATTGATACATTACTTTAAATAAATTTTGGATGTTGCATTTTTGACTTATTTTGAAATAAGCTAAAACACATGATAATGCAAAAAATGGTTCACTTCTGCATAATGCATATGGGGGTTAAAGTTATCACAAATAGTCACCCCTGTCACCTCCTAACGGGAATACGTCGAATTACCAATAACCCCGTATATATGACATGCAAGTTACTTCACGTTATTGCGTTCAGGTGATCGCCCTGTACCCGTACACGGCACAGAACGCTGACGAGCTGAGTTTCGAGAAGGACGACATCATCGCCGTCACCGATCGCAGCCAGGACCCGGCCTGGTGGCAAGGTGAGTACACCACATAGACTTTACTTAGATCGTATTCGTGTGAACATAGTGTTAACGTCATATGCAACCTGAGCCATCACCTGGTCAACCTCTCTAGGGGGCAACGACCCCCTCGGTCCTTATCCGCCGACACGACATCATCAGCACGAAGACACCAGGAAAAGGCATAATAATATCAGCTCGCGTCGGACATAATGTCTCCGTAGAATTTCCTGAGCGTGTATGCTCAAGCGTGCACAAGTTCGTACATGAGGAAAAACTCGGCAATTTTACGTTTTTTTTTTTTCTAAATTTCGATGAGCAAATGACTCCAAGTTTATTCACTTAACCAAAGTTTTTAAATTGGAAAGTATTTTGTAGCAATAGGAAAAAAAACGTTGATAGGATTTTTAAAGTAATTACGCTATGGAGCATCAGTTAATTTTGAGCAAGGGGTGTCTTGCACAAAATATTTTGGTATTCCCTGGGCTGGACGGTAAACGCACAGACTAATAATACGTCTTTCACTCTTGGATTGAAGACACCCAAGATATATTCGGATGGGGGATACAGATACAGGCTTTTCGGATTCCTTGCGAGGCGAAGGCAATCGCTTCGATGTAACCGCGACACTAAGATACGCGACCAGATAACCATCATAGTGTATACCTAGAAAGTACAAATCTGATAATGACAATTATTTCTGTCATATTTTCTGTATGGGGATGGACTTCACTCACTTTTGTAGTGGGTAACATTTTACATGTCATATGTCAAAAACTTTGACATATGTCATAACCTTTAAGTTTAATGATTTTTTTGTTTTTGCTTTCAGGCGAACTACGCGGCATGACGGGCTTGTTCCCGAGCAACTATGTCACCAAACTTGTCAATTAAATAATAAACACACATATATAACTTTGGCACGTGTTATATTTTCCGAGTTAACCATAAAGCTTGTGATAAATCAAAATTTCTATAAAGATCTACTAGAACACTAGTGGTGGATTTTTTTATTCGAATCCACATCGAGGTTAGTGTTTTTGTCTTACAGCCAAATAAAGAATTCAATCCAAAAAAAAATTATCAAACTATATTAATCATGCATTTCTATATTAATGGATGTCTCTGAGAATTCTACTCAATTTGATTTATATTACAGTAGTTTAAGAATTTTCGTCGTGTCTCACCAATATAAATATTTAAAAAAAAACACTAGGAATATATATATGCGTATAATATAGCACAGTTTTCAAAATAAAAACATAGATTTCCTATATTTCAAATAATAATGTTTTGCTAAGAATACTATTATTAGTGTAGTAATTCCATTAGTAAAACATTAGTAAGTGTTTTAGCAAGTTGAAATATAATTGATTAGTCGCTTGCAGTGCGAACTGTCGGCATTTTTTGATTTTACGCAAATCGAATCGTTCATAAATTTGTCTTAGAGGTATTTAATTGTAATAAAAAAAATACCATGCAAGAAAGCATCGCGTCTTTTTCAAATTAACGCCAACTAATTCTTCCCGTTTCTTTTTAAATGTTTTTTAATAGATTTTATTTATATCGATTTCGCTTTTGTATTTTCGTTGATAGAAAACAACCGGTTTCGACTCGAAACATCCAACCGAGATTCCATTTCTGCAATAATTAAACGAACCTTGAAAGATATTTGAGAGAGATCGAAAGAGGTGGTAAATCGCAGAATTGAAATCGAACAAAAATAATATTAAAAAATATAAGTTACGATATAACAAAAAATACCCTTTCGAACAATCCTAAACATTATACGAAAAACATTTAAAGACGCCGGAATATAAAATTAAAAAAAACTAAAAGACCTTGGTTGCCAATCTAATAAATAGATTCAAACGCCAATAAAAAAAAGCATCAAAATGAATTCTGCAGTTGCGTGAAGACCAAGTTAGTAAACGGTGGCTAGGTTAGTCAAAAGTTAAACTTTTCAGAATCAGTGCAGTCTCGCGACTATTTCGGAAACTTTGTAAGCGTGATTCAGGTGTCGAGATTGGCGTTCGGATAATGACCTTAATTTCTTTTTTTATAAAGACAGTTAGCCAATATCCGTACACAAATGCTGTATAAGAGCAGAAATTTAAATGGGGAAACCTTTAATTTCGGTCCATAGGTTTTGTCTGTAAATCTATTCGGTAGTTTCCGAATTAAACGCGTACATGCGCCGTGAACAAGTTTTTAAATATAGTGATCATGCCAACCTTTTCTAATGATTATAAAAGAAAAGGACGGCTATATCCTCTGAATTGTGTTACGTTATTAATGTGAATAGATCATAAAAGTTTGTTCGATTTATCGATAGAAGACAATTTATATTTGTGTCTAATTAAAAAATATTGGGCATATAGATATCCATTCCAATTTTTACTCACAGACTATATAAGTTTATTGCTATTTTTTTTTTTATAATTGAAATGTTGCCATATTTATTGAAAGTATTATTGTTTTGGAAATTATATAATCAAAGATGTTTTTATTATTTAGATGTGAATGTATTCTTGCTCGTAGGAATAAATGTTCAACTTGTAAGTATTGCGTTTTATTTGAATCCATTATTAGAAAACTATGTGTTGAGAAGATTACCCTTGGTTTTTGTCACTTAAACACCCAGGATGGACGTAAAGAAGACGACGGTCCCAGGAATAAATCGATTTCGCCATGGTGTCCAGATGACGCAATCGTGCGCAATATTTTATAGTGCCCTTAGTGCCTTTTAGTATTTTACATAGATGCCACTTCTCTCAATTAAACCATCGTGTACGATAAGATCGTAGGAAGAAATATTTTAATAACAAACGCCGAGTTGCCAAACGGAAACACAATATATAATAATAACCTGTGTGGTCGCTCACGCAAAAGTTGTAAGATTAATATTGTAAATTAATCTTTATTCAATTCTGATAGTGATGTGATGATCTCTATTAAAAAAAGAAATAACATTATTAGAGCTACACTGCAATTTGTTTCTAGCTGCAGAATGAATGGGTCAGCTCGACCGAATAGCAGCATGATGCTTCTATCTTTCGTCGTCGGAGAGTGTTGGGATCTGGTGGCCTTTATAACTGGTGGCGAGACGTTCCATCTCAGTCCCCAAGGGTGGCAACGCATCTGCATTATGATTCCTTGTCAAGTATGAATGTAGATGTCATGGGCCGCAGGAATCACTTTCCATCAGGTTAAGTGTGCTCGTTTGTCACTCTCAATGTAATAAAAAATAGTATTTTTAAAACGTCCTCTGGCTCCCGTCAAACGTTACTATCTCTTCTACCCGAATATTGTATATATCCCAAGTCACTGACACTGCATTCAAACCTTCCTAACAACTTCGTCTAAACTAGTTATATAATAAATCATAATCAATATCTCACTAATATCATAAATGCTAAAGTTTGTATAGATGAAATTTAGCACGGACATGGATTATAATAGTAATAATAATAATAATAAACATTTATTTCAAGTATCATAAGACTCGTATATTGTTAGTAATCACACTCTTAATATCTAGGGTTAGTAATAATTACATATGATTAAAACTAATTTACTGTCATATGCACCCTAGTGCAATGGTTAACATATGAACAGTTCAGTCTACTAGCTATCATAGCTAGTAGAGTGTTGGAGCTAGCCCGCACCCTGCGCACCAGGGATGCACATCTCTTTCGCATTGTCGCGTAAAAACAGTGGACGCGTGCTTCTGCGAACATCCCTGATGCGCTACAGAACCGGGGAAGCCCCAACAGCACTCTCAACGCGTTATTGTATTGTACGCGTAGGGCGTTATACGATTTTTTCTTATAGACCGCCCACAAGCTGCTCGTGTAAAATGACGTACAGTACGCTCGGAATAATAGTCTGGAAGGCTACATTTTTACGCGAATGAAGTTGCGAGTAGTGTTGTTAGTAGAATTTTTTTTATTAATTACAAATGTACAGTGTACCACTTTCCACAAATATAAAAGAATTAGAATTAAATTTTGAAAGTGACTGTATACCAAGAGCGAGCGGGGTGTCGTATCGGTGCGCGGGCCAGAGTACGACTGGAGAGCCAATAAGCGCTTACGCATGGCCGCCCGCGCCCCCTTCACTCCCCGGGGATACTTATTTTCGACTTAACATTAACAGTCAGCGCCAGACTTAGCGCCTGTAATACCGAACATATCGGCGATATACTTCTGTTTAACACTCATATGAGAGCATGTTACTTCCCCCGGGCCGAACCATTAGTGTTACTAGTTGCAAATACTTAATTTATTAAAAATTCCTACAACACCCAGATTTATAGCACCATGAAAATTTATAGTTATTGGTAACCGAATTGCGGAAAGTTGAACGACGATGGGTTGCTGTATGTAACCAGTCTAAATTGTCTTTTTCCTGTTCAAATATTTAGCAATACTAGAAATAAATAACTTATATTAAAAAAAAACATTCTTATCATAACAGATAGCGTATATTTACGAGCTGATTTACGGCTAACAACTATCTTGTGCCGAGTCCGGCGCCTTAATAAACATTAACATATGAAGCAAATTACAGTGAAGAGGAAATAAACTTGTATTAAATAAAATTATAATTTTCTTTGAATGCATTAAATATAAAAAATACATGCAAAAGTATTTATGTAGGAAAAAATCCAATAAAATTAATTTAAGGACGGCAATACTGCATAGTCCCTTGTTCCGATACACTACGGGTGAAATCCCGTGAATAGTGATAGAAAATATTAATTTAATAGTAGAAAAATAGACGCAACAAGCACAAGTTGGTCAAGACCAGCTTTCAAATACAAGAATAAAAAAGCGATTTACAGTACCGTATTTCGATGGCGAGTGAAAAACTCTCGAGAACGAAATTGGACTGGGCGGAATTCTATATTTTCTTATTTCAACCTTCACATAATACCATCGTGAAAAAGCATTATAACATTGTTGTGCTTCATATGGTGAGTGACCCTACACTGAAGTTTCAAGAACAAGTAACGAGCCTATCCAGTTTCACAGTCTTCAAGGTCGCAACACGTATATCTTGAATCTTTGTATAGGTTGGATTTAAATGTCATGGGCCACAATCACCAATTACCATCAGGTGAACATTATTCGTTTGTCAGTCTATTTTTATTTTTATAAATGATAAATTTCAATTGCATTTACAGGAAAACCTTGTAAAAGTAAAGATTTGTGCATCTTAAATCTTTGGATAGGTGTATATGGGCGCAGTAATCAATTACCAATAGGTTAATTATTTGTTCATTAATTAACCTGAAAATAAATTAACTGTTTACTTTTATTTATTCTATAACGGGATAGGATATATCAAAAATAAGTTGATTTTTCTTGATAGAGAATAAACAAAATAAGTTAACTTTTCTATTACTAGGATGTGAAACTGTGTAATCGTTTGTCATGCCGGACTGGCCACGAGATTTTTATATGGCATAGCCATAAACCCAAATGTTAGGCAGTTATTTTTATACGAAAGGTGTATGAAAAAAGTACCAAAATCTGAGATTCGATACACTTAGACATAAGACTATCGTCGCTTACATGTTTATGTCTTTTCTCTTATATATGAATCTGTTAAATTTTATTCTTCTGTAATATGAATATGTAATATAGTCTATGTAATATTTTATTATGAAGATTAAAAAGAAAATTACCAATAAAATAATATTTAAATTGACCCATTGAGGTTTTCAGTGCAACTTATGACAGGAAGAGGCCTTGTCCCTTTTGAAAATTGTCTTTTTAAAAGATTGTATAAATATCATATGCCTATCCAGTTATATTACTCGTATTATTAAGCAAATTTACCAATTACAATTAAATTGAAAATTTAGTTATGATGTGATTATCTGTATTTTTCATTATATTTAGTATAATTAATTAAAATTGTATAAAAAAACTACGAGAAGAATGTATGACGTCAAAAAGTGATTGTATAAAACGAAAACAAAACGATTAATTTTTTCTGTTTCGTGAACGAAACGTTGCAAATTTTATCTGTCACCGAACATCAGTCAAATCTTCAATGGCGGACGCTCACTGTCGCCTAGACAAAATAATTTAGCACGCGAATTATTTACATAACAACACCTAACCTGCATGCTGCAGAATATAACAAATTAAATTAGAACAACCGCGTATCACAATGTCGACAGTCGTGTCGGACTGTTTCACCATCGGCAGCATAGTTGCTACGAAAACTTGCTATAACGAAGATATAGAGGGAGAAGTGTTAGCCTTCGATCCTCAGACCAAGATGCTTATACTAAAATGTCCATCCTCCAGCGGCAACCCGAAGCGTCACGATGTGAATATCGTCAATCTGTCCCTGGTCAGCGACGTTCAGATTAAAAAAGAAGTCACCACTGTCCCGGAGCCGCCTCAATCTCTGAACCTACATAGGCTGAATACTAGAGTTCGTAATTCCATAGAGAATAAAAGGAGATTAGTGAGTATTCAATGTTTTATATTTAATAATCTAGTCAAGCACTAGCTGGTAAAGAAATTGTATGATGAAATTAGCAAATATTTCGCGAAAGCAAATTAAAGATGAGTTATATCTATATTTTTTTAATAGATATTTCTTAGAAGTAAAGTAACCGACATATCTCAGAGTATCAGTGATCTGTAATGGTAATGGCCGGTCATATAGGTTGTAGAATCGATAACCAATAAGGAAGCTAGGTTTTTGAATGGCAACCTTATTGGCTATCACGGCATAAGATGAGCCCCCACTAGATGAAGGGAAAACCTATGGATGCGGTGGGCTTAGGATCATACTCTATGGCAGTCTGTGGGGGAGGCCTATTTTCAGCAATGTTATCTAAGTGCTGAAATGCTGTAGTTATGCACAGTTGCCTGTACATATCACAATATCTGATTGTATCAATTGACTTAGATGATGTAACATCCGAAATTGTGATTGCATACAGTAAGAGGTATAGGAAGCGAGGTGTTTCCAATAGGTAACAGCACCAAAACTTCCTTCATCAGATGTGATCTAGTAGTCAAAGAAACTCCAAGATATTGAAAACATTTGGATTGACCACTAAACTTAACACTTAAGCTAGGGCAGGAGAAGGTTCACGAGAAGTCAAATGGTGGATTCGAACTTCCAGCCTAAGTTTCACAGACCATACCCTAAACAGTTAGGCTATTGTAGCTTCATTAACTATAAAACAGTAATTTAGTATATATTAGTAGTCAAAATTATATCAATATCATTTAATAATCAAAGTAATGTTATTTTTAACAACTAAAAAAACTAAACACAAATTAAATTATGTATAAATACATATTTTACACACATTTTTCTAACACACCCATTTTCACAGGTATCTGCATTAGCAGCCTGCTTGGATCCGGAGGGACAGAGGCTGTTCCTGGCTATAGCGAGGGTCATTGATGATGTGTCATGGGCCGGTCAGAACATAAGGGTCTACAATGAGGTCACCATTACACCACCATACAAGGTATGTCATATTTTCTAGCATTTTAAAAAATAAAAGTTTTACATTCTTTTTTTTTGGAGTTATAAACAAAAAGTTACTTGAATATATGACAAATTGTTAAAAATAAATTGAATAAATGCTAACAAGATACTTGCCTCTGCTTAATAATGGGATGTTTCATTCATTCTTTTTATATTTAATTTAACTCTTTATAATAAATCATTTGGTTTTGTTTAGATTTTTTCATTATTGTAATATAAATGTGTCCAAACACAATTTCTTTGTAAATTAATAAATAAATGTTGTCTATTTTTGGAAACATAAGCATAATGGAGCAATTTTTATTTGCATTATGAATGAGTCAGCTCAACCAGGAAAGACAAAGTCCTTGCCAGAGGATTTAAACCGTGTCAACTTTCATTGAAATACAAGTGCACAATACTTTATAGTGCCGGAAGCATTCGTGCAAACACAAACACTCACTCATCGTGCCTCTTCCCTGTTCCAATGTAATACATGTGCAATAAGATTGGGCGGAAGGGTCAGGTGCAGTGTCACTCAGACACGAAAACCAACAATTTGTGATAATTCACATCATCTGGGAATAAGTCCCAGGACCCGCAACATAGTAGCCAGGAACTCGTAGCACTACACCATGCCGCACATCACAGCATGAATTGAAGAAAGACAAAGGCATTTTTAATAGATAATTATAAGAACAGTGTTAAGTAGATTTTATTTTTGTGTTTATTTATTATTTCTTTTTTCTTTGTTAATTTGCTGAGTTATGTTCAATTCATATACTATAATTAATGTTATTTTGTTCTATAACTGACTAACTAATGTGTAAGAGTACTTTATTTGTTTCGCCTATAAATTGTTTTCTCAATTTGGCGATATATATTTGTAATATTTTGTTGTTCACTTATTATATAAATAAAAAAAATACCCACAAAACACATGTCTTTGTATGATGTGCTTAGTTCACCGTAGACCCGGTTACTGAATGCAAGACATTCCATATTAGTCCTAAGGATCGACACATGCACTTTGAATAGTTTTGTGTTTTTATTACTTTGACCTTTATTTATGTACAAATATAATGGAATATATAATTCAGTTCTCACCCACTTCACTTCTAGACATATTAAGAAGCTCATGGTTCAATAACTTCCCAACTATGCATAATGATTTAGTCTTTTAAAATTCTAAAAAATATTATTTTTCTTTGTGTAAATTTACCTTAATAAGTTACCAACAAATTATGGATATTTTTATTATGGATGAAAATTACAAATGGACTTGGTGTTTATTAACTGATGCAATGACTACTCATTGCTTGTCTTCATGTGGAATGTGCTAGTTTGTCACATTTAGTTATAGATATATAGGTTTTATTGTGTTGAGTGACAAATTAGCTTTAATCCTAAGATAAGGAATAATAATGCAATGCTTTGCCACACATGACAACTAAGATAGAATGCCTCGTCACTGGTAATATCCAAACCATACACAGCAACCATGCAACTATTTTACACTGGTATTGTGAAGGTGTTGCCCTTCGTTTTCCTCAGTCGAGTCCACCAATTGATGCCCCGCGTTAACAAACATCAACGTGACTTTTTTTTTCGGGCTGATGTTGTTGTTTTTGACGGTTGAAAGGTGACCGAGCACTTGTTGCACTCAGTCGAGACTTGAGGTCTCGACTGAGTGCAACAAGTGCAATAAGCCAAGGTATATGGGTAACCAGCACAAAGGCTCCCTAGAGGGAACCTCGGCTTGGACTACAGCGTGACGTTAAATGGTTTAATTGTGTGTCATTTTACAGGTAGAGAATGTCATAGGTGAGCAGGAATCAAAACCGTACAACTATATTCGCAAGTTCGTTGAACGACATTGGAAGGACCACCGCGAGCACAGCATGTCCGCGTCCAACTCGCTCCAACAGTAACAGCGAATGTGCACAGCATTATATATCTATATATGTCTATATGTTATATGTATCACATACTGTATTTTCAGCTGTTGAGTTGGTCGAGGGGGTTCTGTTAGATTTTTTTAACACCTCACATTTGACGGAATTGTGAAAGCTACAAAACGTTTCGAGAAAACTTTAGTATTTGTCTTTGAAAGGCATTAATTACTTTCACACTTCTGTGCTTTTAAATTTCGTTATCAAATTAAAATAAAACGTATTATTTTGTTTAGCATTATAATCAAATCCTTTGACCTTTCTCAATAAAATCTAAAAATTCCTTTTTTTTCTGACTGCCTACACCAAATATGAAGTATCACAAACTCATCTTTTGATTTACAGTTAACTTACAACTGTTCATTAAAAACCACTGCTTTCAAACAAATGAAATTGTGTAAATTTCGTGCCGCAATTATAAACTCAAGATTCATATAACCTCAAAACATTTTAATTGTTTTTTCATTGAATTGCCGCGAAATATTACTAAAGTTTGTTTTGGTTTGCTCCAAATTTTTATATGGTATCATCGTTCCTTAACTGTATTTCCATGGATAAATTTTATTATATAAAACGTTTTTAAATAATCTGATTTATTTTCTTACAGGCGTATTTTTATTAAATTATAAATTAAATAATTTATAATTTTTTGCACCTAATAACGCATTCAATTTTATGTGTTTAAATTTAGTGTTCAAATATGTCTTTTTTTAACTTTATCTTCTATTAAATTCTATACTCCATGGCAATACAGTACATCCTTGATAAAATTTGGAGTTATTATTTTCTATTTGTAGTGTATATTATACTATTTATATAACGTTGGTTTAAGTAATAAAAAATTGGAAACCTTGTTATATTGCTTTTTATTAACCCATAATCATTAATGCACCACCTGACCCCTTATATGGAAACATAAATAACATTAGGGGTTGACAAGGGGTGATATCTGTAGCCCATCGCGTTCACATCCCTCTATGATAAATCAGTGTGTTATTATTCCTGACGTTTAAGATAGAAAACAGTTAGTAGTATTCTTGTTTCAAAAATAGGCAACGACTAGTTTTCAACAAGATAATGGAGTGGAGAACGGCGAGTTTATAACTGGTGTGATTACCCTGAAACTATTTTAACAGTGACAAGATTCTTGCTACAGCACGAACGTGTCGACTCGACCCGGGAAAGCATAAATAGCGTAGCATGATATATCAAACATACCGCTGCTGTGTTTCGCATGTTGAATGTAGGGATCCAGGAAGTACAGGAGGAATTGGATGCATTCCATCCCACTAAGAAGTGAAAACGTTCACCTGGAATCTTTGTTCAGGATGAATGCAGATGTCACGGCTCTCAATCGTCACTAACCGTTATGTGTGTGGTGTGCTCGGTTTTCACCATTATTTGAACACATTGAAAGTTAACCGATACCTCCTTAGGTTACACTAAACTCTGTAAATCGTATCGGTCCCCATACAGGCTTTGCCTGGTGCGGTTATCGTAGGATAGGTCTACACTATACAGGGTATTAGGAGACCGCTTCCGAAAACGAAGACAGACGATAGTACTAATGACACCTTTGATGATGGCACGGACAACAAATTATATTACACTGTGCATTAGGAGACCGCTTCCGAAAACGAAGACAGACGATAGTACTAATGACACCTTTGATGATGGCACGGACAACAAATTATATTATACTGTGTATTAGGAGACCGCTTCCGAAAACGAAGACAGACGATAGTACTAATGACACCTTTGATGATGACACGGACAACAAATTATATTATACTGTGTATTAGGAGACCGCTTCCGGAAAACGAAGACAGACGATAGTACTAATGACACCTTTGATGATGGTAATGGACAACAAATTATATTATACTGTGTATTAGGAGACCGCTTCCGAAAACGAAGACAGACGATAGTACTAATGACACCTTTAATGATGGCACGGACAACAAATTATATTATACTGTGTATTAGGAGACCGCTTCCGAAAACGAAGACAGACGATAGTACTAATGACACTTTGATGATGGCACGGACAACAAATTATATTATACTGTGTATTAGAGACCGCTTCCGAAAACGAAGACAGACGATAGTACTAATGACACCTTGATGATGGCACGGACAACAAATTATATTACACTGTGCATTAGGAGACCGCTTCCGGAAAACGAAGACAGACGATAGTACTAATGACACCTTGATGATGGCACGACAACAAATTATATTATACTGTGTATTAGAGACCGCTTCCGAAAACGAAGACAGACGATAGTACTAATGACACTTTGATGATGGCACGGACAACAAATTATATTATACTGTGTATTAGGAGACCGCTTCCGAAAACGAAGACAGACGATGAGTACTAATGACACCTTGATGATGGTAATGGACAACAAATTATATTATACTGTGTATTAGGAGACCGCTTCCGAAAACGAAGACAGACGATAGTACTAATGACACCTTTGATGATGGCACGGACAACAAATTATATTACACTGTGCATTAGGAGACCGCTTCCGAAAACGAAGACAGACGATAGTACTACTGACACACCTTTGATGATGGCACGACAACAAATTATATTATACTGTGTATTAGGAGACCGCTTCCGAAAACGAAGACAGACGATAGTACTAATGACACCTTTGATGATGGCACGGATAACAAATTATATTATATACTGTGTATTAGGAGACCAAGCCTGAAAACGAAGACAGACGATAGTACTAATGACACCTTTGATGATGGCACGGACAACCAAATTATATTATACCGTGTATTAGGAGACCGCTTCCGAAAACGAAGACAGACGATAGCAATTAATGACACCTTGATGATGGCACGGACAACAAATTATATTATACTGTGTATTAGGAGACCGCCTGAAAACGAAGACAGACGATAGTACTAATGACACCTTTGATGATGGCACGGACAACAAATTATATTATAATTGTGTATTAGGAGACCGCTTCGAAAACGAAGACAGACGATAGTACTAATGACACCTTTGATGATGGCACGGACAACAAATTATATTATACTGTGTATTAGGAGACCAAGCCTGAAAACGAAGACAGACGATAGTACTAATGACACCTTTGATGATGGCACGGATAACAAATTATATTACACTGTGCATTAGGAGACCGCTTCCGAAAACGAAGACAGACGATAGTAATTAATGACACCTTTGATGATGGCACGGATAACAAATTATATTATACTGTATTAGGAGACCGCCTGAAAACGAAGACAGACGATAGTACTAATGACACCTTGATGATGGCATCGGACAACAAATTATATATTATACTGTGTGATAGGAGACCGCTCGAAAACGAAGACAGACGATAGTACTAATGACACCTTTGATGATGGCACGGACAACAAATTATATTATACTGTGTATTAGAGACCGCTTCCGAAAACGAAGACAGACGATAGTACTAATGACACCTTTGATGATGGCACGGACAACAATTATATTACACTGTGCATTAGAGACCGCTTCCGAAAACGAAGACAGACGATAGTACTTAATGACACCTTTGATGATGGTAATGGACAACAAATTATATTATTATACTGTGCATTAGAGACCGCTTCCGAAAACGAAGACAGACGATAGCAATTAATGACACCTTTGATGATGCTTTGGACAACAAATTATATTATTATACTGTGTATTGGAGACCGCTTCCGAAAACGAAGACAGACGATAGTACTAATGACACCTTTGATGATGACACGGACAACAAATTATATTATATACTGTGTATTAGAGACCGCTTCCGAAAACGAAGACAGACGATAGTACTAATGACACTTTGATGATGGCACGGACAACAAATTATATTATTATACTGTGCATTAGGAGACCGCTTCCGGAAAACGAAGACAGACGATAGTACTAATGACACCTTTGATGATGGCACGGACAACAAATTATATTATACTGTATTAGGAGACCGCTCCGAAAAACGAAGACAGACGATAGTAATTAATGACACCTTTGATGATGGCACGGACAACAAATTATATTATACTGTGTATTGGAGACCGCTTCCGAAAACGAAGACAGACGATAGTAATTAATGACACCTTGATGATGGCACGGACAACAATTATATTATACTGTGTATTGAGGAGACCGCTTCCGGAAAACGAAGACAGACGATAGTAATTAATGACACCTTTGATGATGGCACGGACAACAAATTATATTATACTGTGTATTAGGACCGCTTCCGAAAACGAAGACAGACGATAGTACTAATGACACACCTTTGATGATGGCATCGGACAACAAATTATATATTATACTGTGTATTGGGAGACCGCTTCCGAAAACGAAGACAGACGATAGTACTAATGACACCTTTGATGATGACACGGACAACAAATTATATTATATACTGTGTATTAGAGACCGCTTCCGAAAACGAAGACAGACGATAGTACTAATGACACTTTGATGATGGCACGGACAACAAATTATATTATTATACTGTGCATTAGGAGACCGCTTCCGGAAAACGAAGACAGACGATAGTACTAATGACACCTTTGATGATGGCACGGACAACAAATTATATTATACTGTATTAGGAGACCGCTCCGAAAAACGAAGACAGACGATAGTAATTAATGACACCTTTGATGATGATGGCACGGACAACAAATTATATTATACTGTGTATTGGAGACCGCTTCCGAAAACGAAGACAGACGATAGTAATTAATGACACCTTGATGATGGCACGGACAACAATTATATTATACTGTGTATTGAGGAGACCGCTTCCGGAAAACGAAGACAGACGATAGCAATTAATGACACCTTTGATGATGGCACGGACAACAAATTATATTATACTGTGTATTAGGACCGCTTCCGAAAACGAAGACAGACGATAGTACTAATGACACCTTTGATGATGGTAATGGACAACAAATTATATTATACTGTGTGATAGGAGACCGCTTCCGGAAAACGAAGACAGACGATAAGTACTAATGACACCTTTGATGATGGTAATGGACAACAAATTATATATTATACTGTGTATTAGGACCGCTTCCGAAAACGAAGACCGACGATAGTACTAATGACACCTTTGATGGCACGGACAAATTATATTATACTGTGTGATAGGAGACCGCTTCCGGAAAACGAAGACAGACGATAGTACTAATGACACCTTTGATGATGATGGCACGGATAACAAATTATATTATTATACTGTGTATTAGGAGACCGCTTCCGAAAACGAAGACGGACGATAGTACTAATGACACACCTTTGATGATGGCACGGACAAATTATATTATATACTGTGTATTAGGAGACCGCTTCCGAAAACGAAGACGAACGATAGTACTAATGACACCTTTGATGGCACGGACAAATTATATTATACTGTATTAGAGACCGCTTCCGGAAAACGAAGACAGACGATAGTACTAATGACGCAACTGATGATGGCACGGACAAATTATATTATATACTGTGTATTGGAGACCGCTTCCGAAAACGAAGACAGATCGATAGTACTAATGACACCTTTGATGATGGCACGGACAACAAATTATATTATACTGTGTATTAGGAGACCGCTTCCGAAAACGAAGACAGACGATAGTACTAATGACACCTTTGATGATGGCACGGACAACAAATTATATTACACTGTGCATTAGGAGACCGCTTCCGAAAACGAAGACAGACGATAGTACTAATGACACCTTTGATGATGGCACGGACAACAAATTATATTATACTGTGCATTAGAGACCGCTTCCGAAAACGAAGACAGACGATAGTACCAATGACACCTTTGATGATGGCACGGACAACAAATTATATTATACTGTGCATTAGGAGACCGCTCCGAAAAACGAAGACAGACGATAGTACTAATGACACCTTGATGATGGCACGGACAATAAATTATATTATACTGTGCATTAGGAGACCGCTTCCGAAAACGAAGAAGACAGACGATAGTACCTAATGACACCTTTGATGATGGCACGGACAACAAATTATATTATACTGTGTATTAGGAGACCGCTTCGAAAACGAAGACAGACGATAGTACTAATGACACCTTTGATGATGCACGGACAACAAATTATATTATACTGTGTGATAGGAGACCGCTTCCGAAAACGAAGACAGACGATAGTACTAATGACACCTTTGATGATGACACGGACAACAAATTATATTATACTCGTGTATTAGGAGACCGCTTCCGGAAAACGAAGACAGACGATAGTACTAATGACACCTTTGATGATGGCACGGACAACAAATTATATTATAATTGTGTATTAGAGACCGCTTCCGAAAACGAAGACAGACGATAGTACTAATGACACACCTTTGATGATGGTAATGGACAACAAATTATATTATACTGTGTATTAGGAGACCGCTTCCGAAAACGAAGACAGACGATAGTACTAATGACACCTTTGATGATGGCACGGACAACAAATTATATTATACTGTGTATTAGGAGACCGCTTCCGAAAACGAGACAGACGATAGTACCTAATGACACCTTTGATGATGACACGGACAACAAATTATATTATTATACTGTGTGATAGGAGACCGCTTCCGAAAACGAAGACAGACGATAGTACTAATGACACCTTTGATGATGGCACGGACAACAAATTATATTATACTGTGTATTAGAGACCGCTTCCGGAAAACGAAGACAGACGATGGTACTAATGACACCTTGATGATGGCATCGACAACAAATTATAATATACTGTGTATTAGAGACCGCTTCCGAAAACGAAGACAGACGATAAGTACTAATGACACCTTGATGATGGCACGGACAACAAATTATATTATACTGTGTGATAGGAGACCGCTTCCGAAAACGAAGACAGACGATAGTACCTAATGACACCTTTGATGATGGCACGGACAACAAATTATATTATACTGTGTATTAGGACCGCTTCCGAAAACGAAGATGACGATAGTACTAATGACACCTTTGATGATGGCACGGACAACAAATTATATTATATACTGTGTATTAGAGACCGCTTCCGAAAACGAAGACAGACGATAGTACTAATGACACCTTTGATGATGGCACGGACAACAAATTATATTATACTGTGCATTAGAGACCGCTTCCGAAAACGAAGAAGACAGACGATAGTACTAATGACACCTTTGATGATGGCACGGACAACAAATTATATTATACTGTGTGTATTAGGAGACCGCTTCCGAAAACGAAGACAGATCGATAGTACTAATGACACCTTTGATGATGGCACGGACAACAAATTATATTATACTGTGTATTAGGAGACCGCTTCCGAAAACGAAGACAGACAGTAGTACTAATGACACCTTTGATGATGGCACGGACAACAATTATATTACACTGTGCATTAGGAGACCGCTTCCGAAAACGAAGAAGACAGACGATAAGTACTAATGACACCTTTGATGATGACACGGACAACAAATTATATTATACTGTGTATTGGAGACCGCTTCCGAAAACGAAGACCGACGATAGTACTAATGACACCTTTGATGATGGCACGGACAACAAATTATATTATTATACTGTGTATTAGGAGACCGCTTCCGAAAACGAAGAAGACAGACGATAGCAATTAATGACACCTTTGATGATGGCACGGACAACAAATTATATTATACTGTGTATTAGGAGACCGCTTCCGAAAACGAAGACAGACGATAGTACTAATGACACCTTTGATGATGGCACGGACAACAAATTATATTACACTGTGCATTAGGAGACCGCTTCCGAAAACGAAGACAGACGATAGTACTAATGACACCTTTGATGATGGCACGGACAACAAATTATATTATACTGTGTATTAGGAGACCGCTTCCGAAAACGAAGACAGACGATAGTACTAATGACACCTTTGATGATGGTAATGGACAACAAATTATATTATACTGTGTATTAGGAGACCAAGCCTGAAAACGAAGACAGACGATATACTAATGACACCTTTGATGATGGCATCGACAACAAATTATATATTATACTGTGCATTAGGAGACCGCTTCCGAAAACGAAGACAGACGATAAGTACTAATGACACGCTGATGATGGCACGACAACAAATTATATTATACTGTATTAGGAGACCGCTTCCGAAAACGAAGACAGACGATAGTACTAATGACACCTTGATGATGGTAATGGACAACAAATTATATTATACTGTGTATTAGGAGACCGCTTCCGAAAACGAAGACAGACGATAGTACTAATGACACACCTTTGATGATGGCACGGACAACAAATTATATTATACTGTGTATTAGGAGACCGCTTCCGAAAGCGAAGACAGACGATAATTACTAATGACACCTTTGATGATGACACGGACAACAAATTATATTATACTGTGCATTAGGAGACCGCTTCCGAAAACGAAGAAGACAGACGATAGTACTAATGACACCTTTGATGATGATGGCACGGACAACAAATTATATTATACTGTGTATTAGGAGACCGCTTCCGAAAACGAAGACAGACGATAGTACTAATGACACCTTTGATGATGGCACGGACAACAAATTATATTATAATTGTGTATTAGGAGACCAAGCCTGAAAACGAAGACAGACGATAGTAATTAATGACACCTTTGATGATGGCACGGACAACAAATTATATTATACCGTGTATTAGGAGACCAAGCCTGAAAACGAAGACAGACGATAGTAATTAATGACACCTTTGATGATGGCACGGACAACAAATTATATTATACTGTGTATTGGAGACCGCTTCCGAAAACGAAGACAGACGATAGTACCAATGACACCTTTGATGATGGCACGGACAACAAATTATATTATACTGTGTGTATTAGGAGACCGCTTCCGAAAACGAAGACAGACGATAGTACTAATGACACCTTTGATGATGGCACGGACAACAAATTATATTATAATTGTGTATTAGAGACCGCTTCCGAAAACGAAGACAGACGATAGTACTAATGACACCTTTGATGATGCACGGACAACAAATTATATTATAATTGTGTATTAGAGACCGCTTCCGAAAACGAAGACAGACGATAGTAGTAATGACACCTTTGATGATGACACGGACAACAAATTATATACTGTGTATTAGGACCGCTTCCGAAAACGAAGACAGACGATAATTACTAATGACACCTTTGATGATGCACGGACAACAATTATATTACACTGTGCATTAGAGACCGCTTCCGAAAACGAAGACAGACGATAGTAATTAATGACACCTTTGATGATGGCATCGACAACAAATTATATTATAATTGTGTATTAGAGACCGCTTCCGGAAAACGAAGACAGACGATAGTACTAATGACACCTTTGATGATGGCACGGACAACAAATTATATATTATACTGTGTATTAGAGACCGCTCCGAAAAACGAAGACAGACGATAGTACTAATGACACCTTTGATGATGGTAATGGACAACAAATTATATTATAATTGTGTATTAGAGACCGCTTCCGAAAACGAAGAAGACAGACGATAGTAATTAATGACACCTTTGATGATGGCACGGACAACAAATTATATTATTATACTGTGTAATAGGAGACCGCTTCCGAAAACGAAGACAGACGATAAGTACTAATGACACCTTTGATGATGGCACGGACAACAAATTATATTACACTGTGCATTAGGAGACCGCTCTGAAAACGAAGACAGACGATAAGTACTAATGACACCTTTGATGATGGCATCGGACAACAAATTATATTATACTGTGCATTAGAGACCGCTTCCGAAAACGAAGACAGACGATAGTACTAATGACACCTTTGATGATGGTAATGGACAACAAATTATATTATACTGTGTATTAGGAGACCGCTTCCGAAAACGAAGACAGACGATAGTACTAATGACACCTTTGATGATGGCACGACAACAAATTATATTATAATTGTGTATTAGAGACCGCTTCCGAAAACGAAGACAGACGATAGTACCACGACACCTTTGATGATGGCACGGACAACAAATTATATTATACTGTATTAGAGACCGCTTCCGAAAACGAAGACAGACGATAGTACTAATGACACCTTGATGATGGCACGGACAACAAATTATATTATACTGTGCATTAGGAGACCGCTTCCGGAAAACGAAGACAGACGATAGTACTAATGACACCTTTGATGATGGCACGGACAACAAATTATATTACACTGTGCATTAGGAGACCGCTTCGAAAACGAAGACAGACGATAGTAATTAATGACACCTTTGATGATGGCACGGACAACAAATTATATTATACCGTGTATTAGGAGACCGCTTCCGAAAACGAAGACAGACGATAGTACCACGACACCTTTGATGATGGCACGGACAACAAATTATATTATACTGTGTATTAGGAGACCGCTTCCGAAAACGAAGACAGACGATAGTACTAATGACACACCTTTGATGATGCTTTGGACAACAAATTATATTATACTCGTGTATTAGGAGACCAAGCCTGAAAACGAAGACAGACGATAGTACTAATGACACCTTGATGATGGCACGACAACAAATTATATTACACTGTGCATTAGGAGACCAAGCCTGAAAACGAAGACAGACGATAGTACTAATGACACCTTTGATGATGGCACGGACAACAAATTATATTATACTGTGTATTAGGAGACCGCTTCCGAAAACGAAGACAGACGATAGTACTAATGACACCTTGATGATGGCACGGACAACAAATTATATTATACTGTGTATTAGGAGACCGCTTCCGAAAACGAAGACCAGACGATAGTACTAATGACACCTTTGATGATGGCACGGACAACAAATTATATTATACTGTGTATTAGGAGACCGCTTCCGAAAACGAAGACAGACGATAGTACTTAATGACACCTTTGATGATGGCACGGACAACAAATTATATTATACTGTGTAATAGGAGACCGCTTCCGAAAACGAAGACAGACGATATACTAATGACACCTTTGATGATGGCACGGACAACAAATTATATTATATACTGTGTATTAGGAGACCAAGCCCGAAAACGAAGACAGACGATATACTAATGACACCTTTGATGATGGTAATGGACAACAAATTATATTATACTGTGTATTAGAGACCGCTTCCGAAAACGAAGACAGACGATAGTACTAATGACACCTTTGATGATGGCACGGACAACAAATTATATTATACTGTGTATTAGGAGACCGCTCTGAAAACGAAGACAGACGATAGTACTAATGACACCTTGATGATGGCACGGACAACAAATTATATTACACTGTGCATTAGGAGACCGCTCTGAAAACGAAGACAGACGATAGCAATTAATGACACCTTTGATGATGGCACGGACAACAAATTATATTATACTGTGTATTAGGAGACCGCTTCCGAAAACGAAGACAGACGATAGTAATTAATGACACCTTTGATGATGGCACGGACAACAAATTATATTATACTGTGTATTAGAGACCGCTTCCGAAAACGAAGACCAGACGATAGTACTAATGACACCTTTGATGATGACACGGACAACAAATTATATTATATACTGTGTATTAGGAGACCGCTTCCGAAAACGAAGACAGACGATAGTACTAATGACACCTTTGATGATGGCACGGACAACAATTATATTATACTGTGCATTAGAGACCGCTTCCGGAAAACGAAGACAGACGATAGTACTAATGACACCTTTGATGATGGCACGGACAACAAATTATATTATAATTGTGTATTAGAGACCGCTTCCGGAAAACGAAGACAGACGATAGTACTAATGACACCTTGATGATGGCATCGACAACAAATTATATTATACCGTGTATTAGAGACCGCTTCCGAAAACGAAGACAGACGATAGTACCTAATGACACCTTTGATGATGGCACGGACAACAAATTATATTATACTGTGTATTAGGAGACCGCTTCCGAAAACGAAGACAGACGATAGTACCTAATGACACCTTTGATGATGGCACGGACAACAAATTATATTATACTGTGCATTAGGAGACCGCCTGAAAACGAAGACAGACGATAGTACTAATGACACCTTTGATGATGGCACGGACAACAAATTATATTATACTCGTGTATTAGGAGACCGCTCGAAAACGAAGACCGACGATAGTACTAATGACACCTTGATGATGGCACGACAACAAATTATATTATACTGTATTAGAGACCGCTTCCGAAAGCGAAGACAGACGATGGTACTAATGACACCTTTGATGATGGTAATGGACAACAAATTATATTATATACTGTGTATTAGAGACCGCTTCCGGAAAACGAAGACAGACGATATACTAATGACACCTTTGATGATGGCACGGACAACAAATTATATTATACTGTGCATTAGGAGACCGCCTGAAAACGAAGACAGACGATAGTACTAATGACACACCTTTGATGATGCACGGACAACAATTATATTACACTGTGCATTAGGAGACCGCTTCCGAAAACGAAGACAGACGATAGTACCACGACACCTTTGATGATGGTAATGGACAACAAATTATAATATACTGTGTATTAGGAGACCGCTTCCGAAAACGAAGACAGACGATAGTAATTAATGACACCTTTGATGATGGTAATGGACAACAAATTATATTATACTGTGTATTAGGAGACCAAGCCCGAAAACGAAGACAGACGATAAGTACTAATGACACCTTTGATGATGGCACGGACAATAAATTATATTATATACTGTGTATTAGGAGACCGCTTCGAAAACGAAGACAGACGATAATTACTAATGACACCTTTGATGATGGCATCGGACAACAAATTATATTATACTCGTGTATTAGGAGACTGCTTCCGAAAACGAAGACAGACGATAGCAATTAATGACACCTTTGATGATGGCACGGATAACAAATTATATTATTATACTGTGTATTAGGAGACCAAGCCTGAAAACGAAGACAGACGATAGTACCTAATGACACCTTTGATGATGGCACGGACAATAAATTATATTATATACTGTGTATTAGGAGACCGCTTCCGAAAACGAAGAAGACAGACGATAATTACTAATGACACCTTTGATGATGGCACGGACAACAAATTATATTATACTCGTGTATTAGGAGACTGCTTCCGAAAACGAAGACAGACGATAGCAATTAATGACACCTTTGATGATGGCACGGATAACAAATTATATTATTATACTGTGTATTAGGAGACCAAGCCTGAAAACGAAGACAGACGATAGTACCTAATGACACCTTTGATGATGACACGGACAACAAATTCATATTATACTGTGCATTAGGAGACCGCTTCCGAAAACGAAGACAGATCGATAGTACTAATGACACACCTTTGATGATGACACGGACAACAAATTATATTATACTGTGCATAAGGAGACCGCTTCCGAAAACGAAGACAGACGATAGTAATTAATGACACCTTTGATGATGCTGGACAACAAATTATATTATAATTGTATTAGGAGACTGCTTCCGAAAACGAGACAGACGATAGTAGTAATGACACCTTTGATGATGCTGGACAACAAATTATATTATACTGTATTAGGAGACCAAGCCTGAAAACGAAGACAGACGATAGTACCAATGACACCTTTGATGATGGTAATGGACAACAAATTATATTACACTGTGCATTAGGAGACCAAGCCCGAAAACGAAGACAGACGATAGTACTAATGACACACCTTTGATGATGGCACGGACAACAAATTATATATTATACTGTATTAGGAGACCGCTCGAAAACGAAGACAGATCGATAGTACTAATGACACCTTTGATGGCACGGACAACAAATTCATATTATACTGTGTATTGGAGACCGCTTCCGAAAACGAAGACAGATCGATAGTACTAATGACACCTTGATGATGGCATCGACAACAAATTATATATTATACTGTGTATTAGAGACCGCTTCCGAAAACGAAGACAGACGATAGTAATTAATGACACCTTTGATGATGGCACGGACAACAAATTATATTATTATACTGTGTATTAGGAGACCGCTTCCGAAAACGAAGACAGACGATAGTAATTAATGACACCTTTGATGATGGCACGGACAACAAATTATATTATACTGTGTATTAGGAGACCGCTTCCGAAAACGAAGACAGACGATAGTACTAATGACACCTTTGATGATGGCACGGACAACAAATTATATTATACTGTGTATTAGGAGACCGCTTCCGAAAACGAAGACAGACGATAGTACTAATGACACCTTTGATGATGGCACGGACAACAAATTATATTACACTGTGCATTAGGAGACCAAGCCCGAAAACGAAGACAGACGATAGTACTAAACACACCTTTGATGATGGCACGGACAACAAATTATATTATACTGTGTATTAGAGACCGCTTCCGAAAACGAAGACAGACGATAGTACCAATGACACCTTGATGATGGCACGGACAACAAATTATATTATACTGTGTATTAGGAGACCGCTTCCGAAAACGAAGACAGATCGATAGTACTAATGACACCTTTGATGATGGCACGGACAACAAATTATATTATACTGTGTATTAGGAGACCGCTTCCGAAAACGAAGACAGACGATAGTACTAATGACACCTTTGATGATGGCACGGACAACAAATTATATTATACTGTGTATTAGGAGACCGCTTCCGAAAACGAAGACAGACGATAGTACTAATGACACCTTTGATGATGGCACGGACAACAAATTATAATATACTGTGTATTAGAGACCGCTTCCGAAAACGAAGACAGACGATAGTACCAATGACACCTTGATGATGGCACGGACAACAACAAATTATATTACACTGTGCATTAGGAGACCGCCTGAAAACGAAGACAGACGATAGTACTAATGACACCTTTGATGATGGCACGGACAACAAATTATATTATACTGTGTATTAGAGACCGCTTCCGAAAACGAAGACAGACGATAGTACTAATGACACCTTTGATGATGGCACGGACAACAAATTATATTATACTGTGTATTAGGAGACCGCTTCCGAAAACGAAGACAGACGATAGTACTAATGACACCTTTGATGATGGCACGGACAACAAATTATATTATACTGTGTATTAGGAGACCGCTTCCGAAAACGAAGACAGACGATAGTACCTAATGACACCTTGATGATGGCACGGACAACAAATTATATTACACTGTGCATTAGGAGACCAAGCCCGAAAACGAAGAAGACAGACGATAGGTACTAATGACACCTTTGATGATGGCACGGACAACAAATTATATTATACCGTGTATTAGGAGACCGCTTCCGAAAACGAAGACAGACGATAGTACTAATGACACCTTGATGATGGCACGGACAACAAATTATATTATACCGTGTATTAGGAGACCAAGCCCGAAAACGAAGACAGACGATAGTACTAATGACACCTTTGATGATGGCACGGACAACAAATTATATTATACCGTGTATTAGGAGACCGCCTGAAAACGAAGACAGACGATGAGTACTAATGACACCTTGATGATGGCACGGACAACAAATTATATTACACTGTGCATTAGGAGACCGCTTCCGAAAACGAAGACAGACGATAGCAATTAATGACACCTTGATGATGGCACGGACAACAAATTATATTATTATACTGTGTATTAGGAGACCGCTTCCGAAAACGAAGACAGACGATAGCAATTAATGACACCTTTGATGATGGCATCGGACAACAAATTATATTATACTGTGTATTAGGAGACCGCTTCCGAAAACGAAGACAGACGATAGTACTAATGACACCTTTGATGATGACACGGACAACAAATTATATTATACTGTGTATTAGGAGACTGCTTCCGAAAACGAAGACAGACGATAGTACTAATGACACCTTTGATGATGGCATCGACAACAAATTATATTATTATACTGTGTGATAGGAGACCGCTTCCGAAAACGAAGACAGACGATAGTACTAATGACACCTTTGATGATGGCACGACAACAAATTATATTATACTGTGTATTAGGAGACCAAGCCCGAAAACGAAGACAGACGATAGCAATTAATGACACCTTTGATGATGGCACGGACAACAAATTATATTATACTGTGTATTAGAGACCGCTTCCGAAAACGAAGACCAGACGATAGTACCTAATGACACCTTTGATGATGACACGGACAACAAATTATATTATAATTGTGTATTAGGAGACCGCTTCCGAAAACGAAGACAGACGATAGTACTCAATGACACCTTTGATGATGGCACGGACAACAAATTATATTATACCGTGTATTAGGAGACCGCTTCCGAAAACGAAGACAGACGATAGTACCACGACACCTTTGATGGCACGGACAAATTATATTATACTGTGTATTAGGAGACCGCTTCCGAAAACGAAGACAGACGATGAGTACTAATGACACCTTTGATGATGGCACGGACAACAAATTATATTATATACTGTGTATTAGAGACCGCTTCCGAAAACGAAGACAGACGATAGTACTAATGACACCTTTGATGATGGCACGGACAACAAATTATATTATACTGTGTATTAGGAGACCGCTTCCGAAAACGAAGACAGACGATAGTACTAATGACACCTTTGATGATGCACGGACAACAAATTATATTATACTGTGTATTAGGAGACCGCTTCCGAAAACGAAGACAGACGATAGCAATTAATGACACCTTTGATGATGACACGGACAACAAATTATATATTATACTGTGTATTAGGAGACCAAGCCTGAAAACGAAGACAGACGATAGTACTAATGACACCTTTGATGGCACGGACAACAAATTATATTATACTGTATTAGGAGACCGCTTCCGAAAACGAAGACAGACGATAGCAATTAATGACACCTTTGATGATGGTAATGGACAACAAATTATATTATACTGTGTATTAGGAGACCGCTTCCGAAAACGAAGACGAACGATAGTACTAATGACACCTTTGATGGCACGGACAAATTATATTATACTGTGTATTAGAGACCGCTTCCGAAAACGAAGACAGACGATAGTACCACGACACCTTTGATGATGGTAATGGACAACAAATTATATTATATACTGTGTATTAGGAGACCGCTTCCGAAAACGAAGACAGACGATAGTACTAATGACACCTTTGATGATGGCACGGACAACAAATTATATTATAATTGTGTATTAGGAGACCGCTCCGAAAAACGAAGACAGACGATAGTACTAATGACACCTTTGATGATGGCACGGACAACCAAATTATATTATACTGTGTATTGGAGACCGCTTCCGAAAACGAAGACAGACGATAGTACTAATGACACCTTTGATGATGGCACGGACAACAAATTATATTATACCGTGTATTAGGAGACCGCTTCCGGAAAACGAAGACAGACGATAGTACTAATGACACCTTTGATGATGGTAATGGACAACAAATTATATTACACTGTGCATTAGAGACCGCTTCCGAAAACGAAGACAGACGATAGTACTAATGACACCTTTGATGATGGCACGGACAACAATTATATTATACTGTATTAGGAGACCGCTTCCAAAACGAAGACAGACGATGGTACTAATGACACCTTTGATGATGGTAATGGACAACAAATTATATTATACTGTGTATTAGGAGACCGCTTCCGAAAACGAAGACAGACGATAGTACTAATGACACCTTGATGATGGCACGACAACAAATTATATTATACTGTGTATTAGGAGACCGCTTCCGAAAACGAAGACAGACGATAGCACTAATGACACCTTGATGATGGCACGGACAATAAATTATATTATACCGTATTAGGAGACCGCTTCCAAAACGAAGACAGACGATAGTACTAATGACACACCTTTGATGATGGCACGACAACAAATTATATTATACTGTATTAGAGACCGCTTCCGAAAACGAAGAAGACAGACGATAGTACTAATGACACCTTTGATGATGGCACGGACAACAAATTATATTATACTGTGTATTAGGAGACCGCTTCCGAAAACGAAGATAGACGATAGTACTAATGACACCTTTGATGATGGCACGACAACAAATTATATTATACTGTATTAGAGACCGCTTCCGAAAACGAAGATAGACGATAGTACTAATGACACCTTTGATGATGGTAATGGACAACAAATTATATTACACTGTGCATTAGGAGACCGCTTCCGAAAACGAAGACAGACGATAGTACTAATGACACACCTTTGATGATGGCACGGACAACAAATTATATACTGTGTATTAGGAGACCGCTTCCGAAAACGAAGACAGACGATAGTACTAATGACACCTTTGAGCATGGCACGTACAACAAATTATCTTACACTGTGTATTAGGAGACCGCTTCCGAAAACGAAGACAGACGATAGTACTAATGACACCTTTGATGATGGCATCGACAACAAATTATATTATACTGTGTATTAGGAGACCGCTTCCGAAAACGAAGACAGACGGTAGTACTAATGACACCTTTGATGATGACACGGACAACAAATTATATTATACCGTGTATTAGGAGACCGCTTCCGAAAACGAAGAAGACAGACGATAGTACTAATGACACCTTTGATGATGGCACGGACAACAAATTATATATTATACTGTGTATTAGGAGACCGCTTCCGGAAAACGAAGACAGACGATAGTACTAATGACACTTTGATGATGGCACGGACAACAAATTATATTACACTGTGCATTAGGAGACCGCTCCGAAAAACGAAGACAGACGATAAGTACTAATGACACACCTTTGATGATGACACGGACAACAAATTATATTATACTGTGTGTATTAGGAGACCGCTTCCGAAAACGAAGAAGACAGACGATGAGTACTAATGACACCTTGATGATGGCACGACAACAAATTATATATTATACTGTATTAGGAGACCGCTTCCTGAAAACGAAGACAGACGATAAGTACTAATGACACCTTGATGATGGCACGGACAAATTATATTATACTGTGTATTGGAGACCGCTTCCGGAAAACGAAGACAGACGATAGCAATTAATGACACCTTGATGATGGCATCGACAACAAATTATATTATACTGTGTATTAGGAGACCGCTTCCGAAAACGAAGATAGACGATAGTACTAATGACACACCTTTGATGATGGCACGGACAACAATTATATTACACTGCATTAGGAGACCAAGCCTGAAAACGAAGACAGACGATAGTACTAATGACACCTTGATGATGGCACGGACAACAAATTATATTATACTGTGTATTAGGAGACCGCTTCCGAAAACGAAGACAGACGATAGTAATTAATGACACCTTGATGATGGCACGGACAACAAATTATATATTATACTGTGTATTAGGAGACCGCTTCCGAAAACGAAGAAGACAGACGATAGTACTAATGGCACCTTTGATGATGACACGGACAACAAATTATATTATACCGTGTATTAGGAGACCGCCTGAAAACGAAGACAGACGATAATTACTAATGACACCTTTGATGATGCTGGACAACAAATTATATACTGTGTATTAGGAGACCGCTTCCGAAAACGAAGACAGATCGATAGTACTAATGACACCTTGATGATGGCACGGACAACAAATTATATTACACTGTGCATTAGGAGACCGCTTCCGAAAACGAAGAAGACAGACGATAGTACTAATGACACCTTTGATGATGGCACGGATAACAAATTATATTATACTGTGTATTAGGAGACCGCTTCCGAAAACGAAGACAGACGATAGTACTAATGACACCTTTGATGATGGTAATGGACAACAAATTATATTATACTGTGTATTAGAGACCGCTTCCGAAAACGAAGAAGACAGACGATAGTACTAATGACACCTTTGATGATGGCACGGACAACAAATTATATTATACTGTGTATTAGGAGACCGCTCCGAAAAACGAAGACAGACGATATAATTAATGACACCTTTGATGATGGCACGGACAACAAATTATATATTATACTGTGCATTAGAGACCGCTTCCGAAAACGAAGACAGACGATAGTACTAATGACACCTTGATGATGGCACGGACAACAAATTATATATTATACTGTATTAGGAGACTGCTTCCGAAAACGAGACAGACGATAGTACTAATGACACCTTGATGATGGCACGGACAACAAATTATATTACACTGTGCATTAGGAGACCGCTTCCGAAAACGAAGACAGACGATAGTACTAATGACACACCTTTGATGATGGCACGGACAACAAATTATATTATACTGTGTATTAGGAGACCGCTTCGAAAACGAAGACGAACGATAGTACTAATGACACCTTTGATGATGGTAATGGACAACAAATTATATTATACCGTGTATTAGAGACCGCTTCCGAAAACGAAGACAGATCGATAGTACTAATGGCACCTTTGATGATGGTAATGGACAACAAATTATATTATACTGTGTATTAGGAGACCGCTTCCGAAAACGAAGACAGACGATAGTACTAATGACACCTTTGATGATGGCACGGACAACAAATTATAATATACTGTGTATTAGGAGACCAAGCCTGAAAACGAAGACAGACGATAGTACTAATGACACCTTGATGATGACACGGACAACAAATTATATACTGTGTATTAGAGACCGCTTCCGGAAAACGAAGACAGACGATAGTAATTAATGACACCTTTGATGGCACGGACAAATTATATTACACTGTGCATTAGGAGACCGCTTCCGAAAACGAAGACAGACGATAGTACTAATGACACCTTTGATGATGGCACGGACAACCAAATTATATTATATACTGTGTATTAGGAGACCGCTCCGAAAAACGAAGACAGACGATAGTACTAATGACACACCTTTGATGATGGCACGGACAACAATTATATTATACTGTGTATTAGGAGACCGCTTCCGAAAACGAAGACAGACGATAGTACCACGACACCTTTGATGATGGCACGGACAACAATTATATTATACTGTGTATTAGGAGACCGCTTCCGAAAACGAAGACAGACGATAGTACTAATGACACCTTTGATGATGCACGGACAACAAATTATATATTATACTGTGCATTAGGAGACCGCTTCCGAAAACAGACAGACGATAGTAATTAATGACACCTTTGATGATGACACGGACAACAAATTATATTATACTGTGTATTAGAGACCGCCTGAAAACGAAGACAGACGATAGTACTAATGACACACCTTTGATGATGATGGCACGGACAACAAATTATATATTATACTGTGTATTAGGAGACCGCTTCCGAAAACGAAGACAGACGATAGTACTAATGACACCTTTGATGATGACACGGACAACAAATTATATTATACTGTGTATTAGGAGACCAAGCCTGAAAACGAAGACCAGACGATAGTACTAATGACACCTTTGATGATGACACGGACAACAAATTATATTATACTGTGTATTAGGAGACCGCTTCCGAAAACGAAGACAGACGATAGTACTAATGACACCTTTGATGATGGCACGACAACAAATTATATTATACTGTGTATTAGGAGACCGCTTCCGAAAACGAAGACAGACGATAGTACCACGACACCTTTGATGATGGCACGGACAACAAATTATATTATTATACTGTGTATTAGGAGACCGCTTCCGAAAACGAAGACAGACGATAGTACTAATGACACACCTTTGATGATGGCACGGACAACAAATTATATATTATACTGTATTAGAGACCGCTTCCGAAAACGAAGACAGACGATAGTACTAATGACACCTTGATGATGGCACGGACAACAAATTATATTACACTGTGCATTAGAGACCGCTTCCGGAAAACGAAGACAGACGATAGTACTAATGACACACCTTTGATGATGATGGCACGGACAACAAATTATATTATAATTGTGTATTAGGAGACCGCTTCCGAAAACGAAGACAGACGATAGTACTAATGACACCTTGATGATGGCACGGACAACAAATTATATTATACTGTGTATTAGGAGACCGCTTCCGAAAACGAAGACCGACGATAGTACTAATGACACCTTTGATGGCACGGACAACAATTATATTATACTGTGTATTGGAGACCGCTTCCGAAAACGAAGACAGACGATAGTACCACGACACCTTTGATGATGGCACGGACAATAAATTATATTATATACTGTGTATTAGGAGACCGCTTCCGAAAACGAAGACAGACGATAGTACCTAATGACACCTTTGATGATGGCACGGACAATAAATTATATTATAATTGTGTATTAGGAGACCGCTTCCGAAAACGAAGACAGACGATAGTACCTAATGACACCTTTGATGATGGCACGGACAACAAATTATATTACACTGTGCATTAGGAGACCGCTTCCGAAAACGAAGACAGATCGATAGTACTAATGACACCTTTGATGATGATGGCACGGACAACAAATTATATTATACCGTGTATTAGGAGACCGCTTCCGAAAACGAAGACCAGACGATAGTACCTAATGACACCTTGATGATGGCACGGACAACAAATTATATTACACTGTGCATTAGAGACCGCTTCCGAAAACGAAGACAGACGATAGTACTAATGACACCTTTGATGATGGCACGACAACAAATTATATTATACTGTGTATTAGGAGACCAAGCCTGAAAACGAAGACAGATCGATAGTACTAATGACACCTTTGATGATGGCACGGACAACAAATTATATTATACTGTGTATTAGAGACCGCTTCCGAAAACGAAGACAGACTATAGTACTAATGACACCTTAGATGATGGCACGGATAACAAATTATATTACACTGTGCATTAGAGACCGCTTCCGAAAACGAAGACAGACGATAATTACTAATGACACCTTGATGATGGCACGACAACAAATTATATTATACTGTGTATTAGGAGACCAAGCCTGAAAACGAAGACAGACGATAGTACTAATGACACCTTGATGATGGCACGGACAACAAATTATATTACACTGTGCATTAGGAGACCGCTTCCGAAAACGAAGACAGACGATAGTAGTAATGACACCTTTGATGATGGCACGGACAACAAATTATATTATACTGTGCATAAGGAGACCGCTTCCGAAAACGAAGACAGACGATAGTAGTAATGACACCTTTGATGATGGCACGGACAAATTATATTACACTGTGCATTAGAGACCGCTTCCGAAAACGAAGACAGACGATGGTACTAATGACACTTTGATGATGGCACGGATAACAAATTATATTATACTGTATTAGGAGACTGCTTCCGAAAACGAGACAGACGATAGTACCTAATGACACCTTGATGATGGCACGGATAACAAATTATATTATACTGTATTAGGAGACCAAGCCTGAAAACGAAGACAGACGATAGTACTAATGACACCTTTGATGATGACACGGAAAAAAAATCGATCCTGAATAAAAAAAATCATATTTTTAAAACGTTAAACGTTTTTAAAACGTAAAAAGCTAAATGAAACGATAGTTTCATAAAAAATACATTACTTTACTAAAAAAAAAACCAGCAATGAAACACAAAATCAAAACCAGCTGATGCTCGGATCAACGAACGCCCGGGCGAGACTGTCTCAAAAACTAAAAATACTGAACATAATAATCAATCCCGCCAAAACAAACCGCTCCTTATGCGGTGGACCACGGCCGCCGTTGAATGCACTTTGATCATTTCCGCGGTATCAGCGCCCGGGCGTTCTTTGAATCGTACATCAGCTGTTTTTGATTTTGTGTCCTGCTCCGGTCGAGTTGACCCATTCATTCTGCAGATAGAAACAAACTGCAGTGTGGCTCTACCATTGTCGGTAATACACATATTTTATGTATGCGAAACTAATTTTTCTGCATCATAATCTCATCACTGCCACGAAGAACGATCCTGAGTCAGCATAGAGACTAGCATAGCTCTACAATCAACCTGGTGAGCACCCATCCTGCACTGCAATGGTCATGGCCATTTCGCAGTTACAATTAATGATTCAGTGGAGTTTACAGTTTCTATGGCGATATGTGTTTATTAATATTACTAAAGTAAAAGAAAACTTGTGACGAACGTGATTTATCGTAGACTTACAATTACAAAAAATGTAGTGCCAATCGATATAGAAAGGCACTATTTACTATTACAACAGTATGTTTATAGCGAACCCAAATTTCATTGACTTACAAGGAGCAATAACGTTCTTAAATTTAAAAAACGTTCTAACAATATTTCACCCTTGTATTGAGGGTGTAGTTCTTAGTTTTATTAAATAATGCTACCATTTTTATTAAATAATGCTACCATTTTTATTTAATAATGCTACCATTTTTATTTAATAATGCTACCATTTTTATTAAATAATGCTACCATTTTTATTAAATAATGCTACCATTTTTATTAAATAATGCTACCATTTTTATTTAATAATGCTAACATTTTTATTTAATAATGCTACCATTTTTATTTAATAATGCTAACATTTTTATTTAATAATGCTACCATTTTTATTTAATAATGCTACCATTTTTATTAAATAATGCTACCATTTTTATTAAATAATGCTACCATTTTTATTAAATAATGCTACCATTTTTATTTAATAATGCTACCATTTTTATTAAATAATGCTACCATTTTTATTAAATAATGCTACCATTTTTATTTAATAATGCTACCATTTTTATTAAATAATGCTACCATTTTTATTAAATAATGCTACCATTTTTATTAAATAATGCTACCATTTTTATTTAATAATGCTAACATTTTTATTTAATAATGCTACCATTTTTATTTAATAATGCTACCATTTTTATTAAATAATGCTACCATTTTTATTAAATAATGCTACCATTTTTATTAAATAATGCTACCATTTTTATTTAATAATGCTACCATTTTTATTTAATAATGCTACCATTTTTATTAAATAATGCTACCATTTTTATTAAATAATGCTACCATTTTTATTTAATAATGCTACCATTTTTAACATTTAGGCCAACTAAGCTTAAATGGTTCACGACAATAGTCGAATAGCGGATTCGAACCTACGTTTTTACCTACCATTAGGCTATTGAAGCTTCTCCTCCCCCGGTCCAGTCGCAACATGCATGGACCGTCACTGTAAAAACTACCCGAACTAATTATTAATATATAATAAGCGAAACATTTCCGTGGAGTTCAGATAAAAATAAAACACACTGTTCAAAATTCAATTAAAATCTATTTGATGGCAACACCATCCAACCTCTACTCTAACAAACATAACTCTACCTTGACGACATTATATTATTACAGACGGGAGTGTTGCGTAGCGATTTGAGTATACGCTACTGGTTGCAATCTCAACCGAGAATACATTTTTGTACACAAATAATTCAGATTCGAGTGTGACGTATCTTTGACATTTCATCTGAACCTTTCTTCAATATGATCGAAGGAAGGTTGGAGGCTGAATTACATCGGAATAGGGGAGCCCCCTCCCCACGCACACGCTTACGGCACATAATATATCCCAGACGATATCTCCGTGATCGAAATATATCGGAAGGATATGTATACATTTTTATATATCATTAGAGAGTAACAAACGAATTCACTTGACGTCTGACCACGACATCTACATTTACCCTTGGCAAGGAATCATAATGCAGATGCATTGTCACCCTTGAGGACGGCGATGGAATGGCCACGTCACCAGTAATAAACATCTATAATGGTACATAAACAAAAGGTGTTTAAAAAAACAAGCAAAATTAGATAAAATGCGTATCGTTTATTCTGTAAAGCCTTACAACTAGAAATGGTTACAGTGGAGGACATAACGCAATATATATTATATATATGTACACGTGGAAGCAATTACTTCAAAACGTCACTTATTGCAAATTAAAGAGCAAACTATCAATGTTATAAACATAACCATAAAAAAAAAGTTAAAATAACAAATGAAAACACAATATACAATATACATACTTATAATAAATAATTTAATAATTATTTATATCAACGACATTACATTTTAAAAGAAATATATATTTTTTCATATATACATAATAACTTTCACTCGAATTAAGTTGCCTAAAGGCATAAATAATAGTTTTGAACCAATTACCGCCACGTCACATTAACAGATAAAAAAAAATTAAAAATGACATCTAGCGAATTCAACTTAAAAACAAAAAATCCGTTATCACTTAACAATACATATATATAGATATATATATATATAATTTATTAAAACGAAAACATTAAACTTAATACTAGCGACCTGTTGAACATCAGGTTTTTTTCTAATATAAACAAATTTATAAACCATTCTATGGTCGTAAATAAATATTTTGGAATTTATGAAGTTATCAAATGATAAGGGGGACAGACATCTGGGACATATCAGCGATATAACAAATAATAATCAATAATTTTAGAGAATTTTAAAATCGATAATTATATAATAGAAATTACCAACTATATAATCATTTAGGAACACTACAGAAATGGATCAAGCGTCCGTGTATGACCACAGATTATAAAAACGCAATATGAACATCGAATGATGAATTATTCAGTACACATCTACAGAACTACATCAATCATGCTACTTCTAGAAAGTATTTGGAAAAGTATAAAAATACTTAAAACTATTTTTTTTTTTTCTATAATAATCCAATGTATCATCACTTTGTTTGTCAATGGATGAAGCTTATGTTACTAGGTTATGAATATTTCTGTGTAAAGAAGAGTGAGAAAGAAACACAACGACAACTCACCGTCTCTTTCATATGATCATATCTACATTACTTAGTACATCCCACCTGGTCCTTACCCAGTTGAGCCAAGTAGTTGCTGCATGACTCTTTAAAATAAATTCAGGAAAGGAAGGGTTCCAAGGAAGTAGAGAGGTCACGATAGGAAGTCTCTTATCAAAATTATAATTGAATAAAGACATGTATCCACTGTCATTATCAGAATTCAGTGTTTATTAATGTGTGCATTAGTCCTGATAACTAAAATGGAAACTAATCTATATCTAAAACTATCAGCAAAACCTATCACTTAGATCTTTTCTTTTAGTGCCAATTTAAAAAAAAATATAGACAATAGAAGAAGAATAATATGGAAGGAAAAAAAGTTAAAGACATAATTATCAAGTTCCAAAACTAAGACTTAAATATTTCCAGTAACCTATAGTAAATCACATTGACAAACTAAGTTATAAGAGTGACGAGATAGTAAGAAAATACAAAATATTCTGAAGCTAGGTTACATTTTTTTTTTGTTTTTCATATTTTTTATCTATGCACTTAACACAGTCTGTACACATAGCAATGTCATTATTATGTTAAAAATGGCGGACAAGAAATTACAACTAAACATTTTGACGGATAAATTATTACAAATAAGACAGAATTCAGTTAGAATTTAATCTTTACCGCGTGAATAAAAACTTTTTAAAATATTTTTATCACCATCAACTATATCCATAATATATGACATTGCTAAGCATAATACATTCGAATTTCACTTTGAGCAATATGTTTTTAATGATTTTCGACAGAAACTAAAAAAACTAGTAAGTGCCCAAATGCTAGTCGGATAAAATGGCCGTCAAATACAAAAACCTTCCCGCATTTATTTGACTATGATTATATAGACCCGAATAAATATTATTTTATCTGTTATATATAAAATCAAGTCGAAAGCACAAGCCCTAAGCCAGTGGAAAAACTTTAAAAAAGAAATGAAACCTCTATTCATCTAATACTTATTTGACATCAACTGTAATATATTTTTGAGAAGAAACGTCGAATATAAATAGTCCCCTATTAATCGTAGTCAAATAAACCGAGAGAACTCTATTCTATATTAATCATACTAAACCCTACTAATGGCGATCGTAAACCTTTACGGCTAGAAAAACTTTTCAGTGCTTTGACACACCAAGCCCGCCAATAACGAAGTGACAGGTACAGTTCATTTTTATTTTGTGAATCGACAGAGATCCCACTCATTCAGCCAATATTAGCAACTGTTTCTTGTTTTTCTTTAAGGCAGTATTTCTTGTATTGCCAATGTATTTGTAAACTTAAATAAATTAGTTCAATAGCTTACAGCATCAGACACAATAATTACACTTAAGGGTTTATTTTTTAATTAGTAATAATGGTACAGCTGCCTGTTGAATTTATATCATTGTACTAATCAATTATTATAATAAATTCAATGGCGATTCAAGTTCTTGACGCCTAATTAATTCGCTTAGTATAGCACTAGATTCTTTGACTCTAATTTCACATTGGCATAACGATAGTTTTAAGAGGAAATGATAAGCCATCAATGGCGGGCCCACGAAAACCCAAGGAGTTAAGTAAAAAACCTTGCGACACCTTTACTTTAAAATTATATAAATTTACACAAAGCATGGTTATATTTTTTGTAAGACTACTTTGAAATTCATTCTTTTGATAAACGAATCTTTTGTATACCCCTTTATATATAACCCCCCATCCCCCAACCGCCCCAGGGGTTTGCGACCCAGGTAGAGATACGATTCATTAAAATAATGAAGACTAATTGGCGATAATGATTTTTTTGTTTAAGCGCAATAACATTGGCCAGATTTTTTAAATGAGTCGACAAAGGTCCTCTGTCATTCAGCCTAATGAAAATTGATTGATAAAAGAAAAAATAATATATGTTATATTTTTTCTGAGTTGTCACTTAGTTATTGAAGATTCTTTGTGTAAATATATTATTGTACTTTGTAGTTGTGCAATAAAGTATTATATTGTATAATTTTAATTATATAGCTATAATATATAAATAGGTGTATAAATATATAGTGTGCAAGGTATATTTATTCAAATATTTAATTAAATAATTTCGAATTTTTATCACTGTTAATTAACGCCATATCACATATCTTAATTTATACTTGAATTCACACTTTTATTGCTTATTTAATTCTTGTAGGTCAGCAGAATTTGCATATTAATCACATATATAGAGTGAGAGAATGACCGGTATCACTCCCACACAAGGGAGTGTTACCAGTTAAATAATCTTTTAGATATTTTATTATAATAATTATGGTGAATAAACTCAATTACAAAAAACCAAACCATTTCAATGTTCAAACATGTGCACATGTAAGTCTAAGCTAAAATACGAACAAAATATTTTTTATATTATATATTTAAATAGAAACGTATATTAAAATAATTATGCCACATTTGACTTTCAAATAAAGAATACAACTTAAAAATTATCGTTTACCAGTTTGTATGCGATTCCAGGTTGTGTGTCTATAGCCGTAAGGTGCAGGATCGCGTCTCACAAGACCTTACTTAATGTTCCCAACCAACTCAGTCTTTTTTTGCGCTCTAGTTCAGGATGATAAGTCTAGGGGGCAGCATCCCTTTCTTACTCAGCCATACACTGCAAGAGACAAATACAAATTATTAACTATAAAATATCAGAAGATAATATTTTTAAATATATATTCTTTATTTCTATATTATTAATTATAAACAGCACAACAAAAACTGTCACTTTTTTTTATCACAAAGATGGTTGAGGTTTTGTAGGTGCATTATCAGCTTTTGATAGAAGAGGCTTTTTTGGAACGGATTTGAATGAAATTTGGCACACAAATATATTATAATCTTGATTAACTCATAGGATATCTTTATATCTCATTGAATAAGATTGCTTATCAACTATTATTAATTTAGAGATAAATTAAAAATGTGTGAGATGAAATTGTCTCTGCACCCAATTATTGGGAAAGGAAATTACTAAATATTTTTCGTTAGTCTAATACTTCTTGTATGTTATGAAACTCACCCAATCCCGGCTCCCAGCAGCAAGGAGACAATGTTGGTGACCAGCACCGCGGCGATCGCACCTCGGCTGAACAGGCAGGTGCGACGGACTGACAAGCAGTGGCTCTGGAATAGTACACATATTACAGATTACGGATATGTGGCCAATTTTGGTGTGTTTCTATTAAATTAACAGTGAGAAAAAAGCACACAAATCAAAAGTTTGTATGTATATATATATATATATGTATGTGTATATATATATATGTATGTGTATATATATATACATATATATATATATATATACATGTATATATATATATATATATATATATATATATATTAGTATGAATAGCACTTCACTGAGATAGGATCACACTTTCCGTAATATCAGGGTCCAGTAGTCGTTAAGCTACTCTATTTCGTCTGGTGAAAGGAAGAAAGCGAAGATCTTATTATTTGTGATGAGGCCGGCATTCCAGCATAGTCCTCGGATGTGAGAATGTGTTTGTATAACATCACATGATATAGATTATATCGAGGATGAATTGAGGTGTCAATTTAGCTGCAAGAGTCACATAACATTGGGGGGGAACTGTGTGTTATCAGCCATAAAAACCTACATGTAGATATAAATCTCATTCAAATCTACTCTAGGGGGAATCGGAGGATAGTATGCCCTCATAGAATACAAATGTGAAATAGTACAACACTGCTATGGCCCGGCCGGGAGACTCTGTAACTGGTAACCATTCCATCTCAGTCCTCAGGTGTGACAACATAAAATTATAATAATAACGTTTATTTACCATTTTTTATATCACTTAACACATGGTTGAGTCTTCTTTTCAGTAAAAAAAAAAATACCCGAGTCATAAGGACTTCTCCGCAACTAAGATTAGTTTTAAAATATTAAAACCAATCCTGGGTTAAAATCAAAATTGTTGGTAAAAATAGAGTAGAGGTGGTACTCTGTGGTTTATACTGGTGCAAAGTGTATGAGTGTGTGAGGGGTGTGGGTGGTGTGTGTAGTAGATATTTTTGTATGTAAGGAAATCTCTTTTTAATGTCTCTTTTAAATCCATAAAGTTGTACATATGTGTAAACCTGACTATGTTGATGGTGTTTTTGGATGGCAGTCATTATGTGCTTCTAAATGATCTTGGATGTGATAAAACTGTTCCTCAACTAACCTGCTGCATTACGGGTGCAACTAGCTGCTGCTCCAATACCTCAATCGATGAGGTGGCAGAAGGAGGCCCTCTGGCGCTTTGTGGATGCTTAAACCGCCAGTCCCTGAACAAACAGGTAAATAAAGATTCCTATGGTCCATGACATGCACCCTCGACAAGGATAGTAGATGGATGCATAGTTATCTCTGTACCAAGTGGAACTCTATTCAACCAGTAATAAGTTAATTATCGATTTGTAATTCCAATTTCAATCAACTCTTCAACAATTCACATGCAGTTTTGAATCGAAATATAGTCAATATATTAAATTGTGGCTTAGATTATTAAAATTGAGGCGACAGTTAATTTTTATAGATATCCGGTTACATATTACCACATAGAAGTTTGTACAGAACCCACCACATTCTTTTAAAAGAAAGAAACCAAGAATTAGCATATCCTATATCATCGGTTAAAAGAAAATCATGGTGATGATATTTCCTTGCCTGGGAAGTAAATATAAAACAACACTGACAACGAAGTCCAACTAGCCATAGTGAATTCATTTTGCAACTTGTCTCTAATCTAATTTCTAGAATGGCTTAAATGTCCAGCTATTAAGGCTTCGCAACATTGTCTCCCTACTCAGCGGGCCTCCCGCTCGCGAGTCTAATTAGATAAAGCCCAAAAACACACAAAGAAAGAAAAAAATGAACAGATACAATCCTATCTATATATCAGTTCATTTTTTTTTTGGTCTACTCACTTGGGTGGCAACTGATCCGGCCTACTGCTCCACTCCCACACCCAGTCGTTGGAGTCATCCTGGAAGAAGAAGACAACAATACCATTAAGATTTGTGTACAAAAGTATAGTCCTTGAAGAGGACATTCTAGAATAGAAACACACTTGATACATAGTAGTCATGTCACAATTACGATCAGGCTTAGGTCTTCGTCATCGTAATGCAATCATAAAGCAAGCAGTCTCGCAAACTGAGGGTCATAGCCTTCAATCCCCTATTCGACTATTGTCTTGACACAGGCACATAAGCTTAGTTGGAGTGGTTAAAGTAAGTAATTATAGCACTGCTACCGTTCATCACCCCGATGGTGATGGAATACCTGTATTACCGACACCGGCGCCTTCCCCCCCAACAAGCAGGTTCAAAAATAGTGCAATTAGTATACAAGTGTTGCCTGTTAATATTAGTTTAGTGAAAATTACTAAGAGACGGTATTTCAAATACTTGACACTGGAGTGTCTGGTACACATTGCATAAGGAAGGACAAAACCTTTACTATTACACATCTATACAATCCTTGGAAGAGGGTAACCCTGCTTGTCGATTAGACGTTTATGCCGCATTATGTTCAGCATCCTCTCAAAAACATCTTGTGGGCGGATTAAGGTAAAAATCAGACAATTTCCATCATGAGTAGTAGTATGGAGCCTTAAAGTCACCAGACGAAACACAAAAGTGCTATGCTGCTATTTCACGCTGGTATTGTGAGGGCGTGGTCCTGCCTCGTTCAAGCCAACCCGTTCCTGCACCAGGTAGTATTTCAAACCTAATTTGCTTCGTCTGGTTCCTCCCTTTAGATAGCGATCCGAGTCGAGGTTTCGTGCTTCCTTATGAGGGGCCCTCGGATAGTATTATCGCCCCCTCTGTTGTCGTCGACGTTCTTCGTCCTCAGGGATTGGAGTGCAGCGGTGGTGCAGCAGCATCGTCGTTGTGTCCCTACACAAAGCTTCTGCTCGCGAGTCTAATTAGATAAAGCTGTAGAGGTTTCTGGACCAAAGCAATACTCACACAAAACGAAATATTCGTCTGGTTTATTTCTGGTGTTAAACAATACATGCTATTTTAGTCCTGTGTTGGACAACATCTGCATTAACCAAGAGTGGTTCGAAGAAGAAGAATCGAAGATGAATATGGGCCGTGGGAATCTTAGAAAACTTACCATCAGGTGAACTGTGCTCGTTTGGTACCCCTTAATGATCTGCATATAAATCTCGGCACCGGGCATCGAACTCGCTTTCCTCGCATAATGTGACATCAGAATCAAGCGCCCGGGATACCGATCCAGAATAATGTAGCGGTTACTTGCGGGGTGCATTCATCACTTACCATGATGTGTTCTTTTGTCAGATTATTAAAAAAAAAAGAGCACACTGTCAAGTTAATGCCAAGAGATCCCTAACAGCTTTAAATAATCGCATCTATCCACCTTAAAGAGTCTAGATTTAGTTGCTTCGTCACTCATGAAGACTCGACTCAGTTATTCGGGTGAGTTATTTATATCATCGGACGATGCATCGGTCACAGTCTGTCTTCGCTCGCTGACGTCGTACGGTATGTAGTTAGGTATGAGAGAAACGAGCAAGATGCTCACCTGGTGAGTGTGGTGAGTGACCACAGCCACCCATTTACATCCACAACACCAGAGGAGACCGACCTTAAAAACAGATGTATTGGCTCTTCTCTTGAAGGTCCCTTAATCGTATCCGTTCGCAAATACCGCCGGCGGCTGATTCCACAGAATTGTTTCGCGTAAGGTGAAGACAACGTCCTCCATCGGCTGCTGAGCACGACCCTGAGCCACCCGCATCCATCTACTTCTTTTTCCAGTCCAGAGATCCCTACAGCTTCATCTAATTAGACTCGCTAGTGGGAGGCCCCCGCCGTGTATGGAGACAACGACGATGCTGCCAAGCTGGCGCGAAGACTATCTTCCCGCACACTCGATCTAATGCGTGGCATCCTGCCATGTGGTTGCCAGTCGGTGGGTGCTTGTATTACAACTTGTCTTAAAGGATTTAGAGAATCGTCAAAAAATAGATAAATGGATACTCGTGATAGATGGAGTCACGGTTGAGTAACATTACAACAGGTATTTCCAATACCAAGCAATTATTTCATGGTCAAAGGCTTGATGCGGTAGATGACAAACAATGGATTAAAAAGTACTCACCCTCCAGCAGTTGATGTAGACACCTTTGAGCTCGTCCTCCGTGGACGGTTCCAGGTTCGGGCTATTCGGGGGGGACTTCGGGCTGTGGGAAAACGGAAAATAAAATATTTAAAGATTACCATAAGGACTAAAGCACAGTCCGATACGAGGCTTTTTTTTATTACATTAAGAGTAACAAACGAGCACACACAGATGACGACACCTGATGGTATGTGATTCCTGCGGCCCGTGACATCTACAATTCATACTTGACAAGGAATCATAATGCAGATGCGTTGTCACCCTTGAGGACTGAGATAGAATGCCTCGTCACCAGTAATAAATAAAGGTCTAGGCAGTGTAGCTCTACCAGTTTGAAACACCACCACGTATTGGCGGAACAATAACTCATTGCATCAGGTAGATGCAATATTATGTTTCATGAGCATTTTTGACTACATCGGTCAAAAATTCATCAAAAAAAAAGAGATGTAAATAATGAATGACTGGCATGATATAACATCCTAACGCTGTGCGTGCGTACTTCTATTTTTTTGGACAGTTATGGATTAATCGGAAATCGCCCGCTCCAACAATCACAGTGGGTGCGCGTTGACTGTAGATACCCCGGGAGAGAAATCGGACTCGCACTAAAAGCCCAAGGTGGTCACCATCACCGCTGCCGAGAGGTAGCGTGGTCTCTTCGCTTTGCTAAGATCTTGTACCTACCTTTTTTATCGTGGGGAAGATCTAATTCATATTCTAGCCACCCTGGAGAGGTAATCGGACTCGCACTAAAAGCCAAAGATGGTCGCGATGACGAGAGGCGGCGTGGTGTCTTCGCTTTGCTAAGAGCTCGTGCCTACCTTATTTTTATCGTGGGGAAATCTATAGATACCCTACCCAGCCATCCCGGGTGAAATCGGACTCGCGCTGAAAACCTACTTTGGGCGCCATCACCGCTGCCGAAATGTGGCGTAATGTCTTAGCTTTGCTAAGAACTTGGACTTCACCTGTGCATACGTAGGCTGACTCATCCGTTGCAATTGATACGTGACCGCTATCACGATTGCATATATCCCTCGTTGAACTCGACGTCGTGTGTTTTGTTAGTAACAACTGGTCTTTATTTTTATTGCTAACTTAACCATTATAGAACTGTATTAATTTAAATAAACATTTTTTTTTAAATATTATATTTCCGAATCCCTACACTCACCAGACGAAACGCAGCACCATTATGCTATTATTTTCCGCTGGTATTCTAGGGCGTGGCCCTACCCCGATCGACCTGATCCATTCTTTCTCCAGCTAGAAACAAACTGCAGCGTAGCTTTACCACTTTTATTTGCCGCGATTATTTTTGATTGTTAACTTAGCTGTTAGAAATGTTTAAACTTTTTATTGTTTCTATCGGAATTGTTTCAATTTTTTAAATTTGAACGTTTTCTAATAACTAAATGTAATTTTTCTTCAATTTGAGTTACTCGTAAATGTATATTTATAATCTACACGTACGTAAATGTAAAGATACCACCAGCGAAGTGTTGTAAATGTATTCTATAGGTTAAATAAACTTGGTATTAAGTGCAATTATTTTTATAGTTAGAGGGTGGAGTGTCGCAATATGTTAAGACGTTTACGCTATTGTTGTTCAAAGCGTCTGGTCAAGATGTTACGCATCTTACAGCATGAGCATATCGCATGAGTGAGGAAAGTCGGAGGATATCTTTTTGCTGAAGGACTGTATCTCAGAGGTTCCATATCGGAAGAGCTGTGTTTTTCATAAATCACTTTCTTTTATTATTACGGAATGCCTAGTAACTAGTAATAAAGATCTCCAGGTCCCTACACTCACCAAAAGAAACACAGAAGCATTATCCTGGTATTTTACGGTGGTATTCTTGGTCCTACCTCGGTCGGACTGACCCATTCATTCTGCAGCTAGGAACAAACTGTGAAGCTCTACTACTGTCAAACACGAGAAGCGAGCTGGCTCGGTTCAGCCTACACTTATGCATATGTTTGATATATTAACCATTGCATTAGATAGATTACCGCAGTCACGAAGTCAAGTGGTTCATGATCTGGTACCGAATATAGTGCTGTAGTGGTTTAGAGAGTGGAGTACCTCAAGGGCGTATATTGGGACCTTTACTAGACTTTGTATTTTTCCATCACGGAGGAGTCCGTTTCTTTTTTTTATTATTATCATCAATAAAATTATAAAGGATCTGGTACTGAATGAAGTGCTTTAGTGGTTTAGAGAGTGGAGTGCCTCAAGGGCGTATATTGGGACCTTTACTAGACTTTGTATGTTTCCATCACGGAGGAGTCCGTTTCTTTTTTTATTATTATCATCAATAAAATTATAAAGGAACTGGTACCGAATGTAGTGCTGTAGTGGTTTAGAGAGTGAAGTGCCTCAAGGGCGTATATGGGGACCTTTACTAGACTTTGTATGTTTCCATCACGGAGGAGTCCGTTTCTTTTTTTATTATTATCATCAATAAAATTATAAAGGATCTGGTACTGAATGAAGTGCTTTAGTGGTTTAGAGAGTGGAGTGCCTCAAGGGCGTATATTGGGACCTTTACTAGACTTTGTATGTTTCCATCACGGAGGAGTCCGTTTCTTTTTTTATTATTATCATCAATAAAATTATAAAGGAACTGGTACCGAATGTAGTGCTGTAGTGGTTTAGAGAGTGAAGTGCCTCAAGGGCGTATATTGGGACCTTTACTAGACTTTGTATGTTTCCATCACGGAGGAGTCCGTTTCTTTTTTTATTATTATCATCAATAAAATTATAAAGGATCTGGTACTGAATGAAGTGCTTTAGTGGTTTAGAGAGTGGAGTGCCTCAAGAGCGTATATTGGGACCTTTATTGACTTTGTATGTTTCCATCACGGAGGAGTCCGTTTCTTTTTTTTATTATTATCATCAATAAAATTATAAAGGAACTGGTACCGAATGTAGTGCTTTAGTGGTTTCGAGAGTGTAGTGCCTCAAGGGCGTATATTGGGACCTTTACTAGACTTTGTATGTTTCCATCACGGAGGAGTCCGTTTCTTTTTTTTATTATTATCATCAATAAAATTATAAAGGAACTGGTACCGAATGTAGTGCTTTAGTGGTTTCGAGAGTGTAGTGCCTCAAGGGCGTATATATTGGGACCTTTACTAGACTTTGTATGTTTCCATCACGGAGGAGTCCGTTTCTTTTTTTTATTATTATCATCAATAAAATTATAAAGGAACTGGTACCGAATGTAGTGCTTTAGTGGTTTCGAGAGTGTAGTGCCTCAAGGGCGTATATTGGGACCTTTACTAGACTTTGTATGTTTCCATCACGGAGGAGTCCGTTTCTTTTTTTATTATTATCATCAATAAAATTATAAAGGAACTGGTACCGAATGTAGTGCTTTAGTGGTTTCGAGAGTGTAGTGCCTCAAGGGCGTATATTGGGACCTTTACTAGACTTTGTATGTTTCCATCACGGCGGAGTCCGCTGCTTTTTTTTATTATTATCATCAATAAAATTATAAAGGATCTGGTACCGAGTTCTGTGGTTTAGAGAGTGGAGTGCCTCAAGGGCGTTTATTGGGACCTTTACTAGACTGTATTTTTCCATCAAGGCGGCTTCTGTTTCTTTTTTTTATTATTATTATCAATACAAATTTGATTTATACGTGCACCGTTAAATCGCGTTATATATACAGTATTAAGTATTCAATAACAGTACTTAGTTATTTTACTGTATGGCAACTATTATCTGTTAAAATTGTGTATTGCCATATTCTTTGTGTGAGCAAGTGAGGTTAGTAATATATAGAAGTGTTCTATATTGAAACAATTTCTTTTTGTCTCTTGCGTTGATCGATAGACTTGAAGTTAACTCTCAAGATAGTTGCTATATGTTTTAGTTCAATAGTTATTAATTGTTAGTGAGTAAATACTAAAAATATATTGATACAATTTATAATTAATTTTTTGTCTTTACGAAGTTTTATTGGTACCATTACGTACCTAAATAGCGAGTATTGTTTATTGTTAAATTAGTTTTTAGAAATGTTTTAATACGATACTCACTCACCAGTCCGATCGGAGGTAAGTACGGACGCAACGTTCCTAAGACAGTACATATATACCACACACCCAAAACCCAACAACTTGTTTTATACAAATGTACCACGGCTAGAATAACTAACCTTTTTTTTTTTTTTACATGCGGAAAAACCCACCCCTGCGGGGGCAAGGATGGGTTACGTCGGACTCGCACCGACTAAAGACCCATGGTGTTCCACCTTCGTCGCGTATGGCGGGGTTACGGGAAGGCTTTCGCACACCTCCGCGACCCCGCCTAACCTAGACTAAGGCAGTTGCACACGATGCTTGTCCCAATTTATCATATTAATCACGACCCCCAAACAAAGCAGGATAGAGTTACGATGGTGGAGTGATAACCCTAGGTATAGATTAGGGTTGTCAAAAATAATATATAATATTTACAACTTTATTACAACTCTGGTTACTACAATACAAACATATGATGCTGTCCTAGTAAATTTTGACAACAGCGACATCTCCACGATGTTACCAGATGAAGTACTCGAGATATTTTTTTTTTATTTGATGGCTAACTGATGTCGCGCTACGGAACCGGAGAGAGGTTCGATTCCATCGACTCTCACCCTCACTGCAATAAATATTAAAATAAAAGTTTGATTTTTTTTTATTGTACCAACACGGTGACAAACGAGCACACTGTTACTTTTGACAAGTGATTACCGCAATCTCTGATGCCTACATTAATCCTCGACAAGGCATCATAATTCAGATACATCGTCACCCCCGAGCGCTGTAATTGAATGCCTCGTCACCAGCAATAAGGGTCTATATATCTCAACCAGAAAATCAACAATTTGTGTGGCACAATTATTGACCTCGACTGAGCATCAAACCATGAGAGGCCATGCGGTCGCCACATTATACGCATATGAACCACAAAGCTTCGCTTTTGCTTGAACCGTATCATACCACATATCTATTACACCGCCAAACAAGACAGGGGTAGAGTTACGAAGGTTAATTGACGCCCCTGAATATAGATTAGGGTTGTCGAACTTGCTATTATAATATAATTCTCATGTTATCCCACGACATCTACATTCAGCCTCGACAAGGAACCGTAATGAAGATGCGTTGTCACCCCTTGGGATGGGACTTGAAACACGATTTGAAAAAAAAAAATGACAGTTTTAAACATTTAACAAAAAAATATATATCATGATAATTTTTTATTTCACCGTCAAGCGAATTCTTCACGGATTACCAGCGTAAAATAGTAGATTAATGAGGATCCGTTTGTCTGGTTGATCGAGTGATGATTTTTTTACGTCAATACTGTCAATGTTATATATTTTTACTGTATTAATGGTGACAAACGAGCACACAGGTAACACCTGATAAGTAATTACGGCATGTGACACCGATATTCAACCTGGATAAGGAATCATAATGCCGATGCGTTGTCCACCCATGTAAGCATTATATTGCTATTTCATTTAATTTTGTTGGTGTTCCTTTAGGTCGCGGTCCTACTCCAGTCAGAAAAACTAATCTGCTATTTAATTAAGCTGCAGAATGAATGGGTCAGCTCGTTAGGGGTAGGACCACGCCCTAACACAATACCAGCGTGAAACGTGTTTCGTCCGGTGAGTGCAGGGGATCCGGAGACCTTTATTACTGGTGACGTGGCATTCCATCTCAGTCCTCGAGGGTGACAACGCATCTGCATTATGATTGCTTGTCAAGGATGAATGTAGATGTCGTGGGCCGCCGGAATCACTTGCCGTCAGGTGAACTGTGTGTGAGTCCAGGCCGCTGACAGGTTCATATGCAGTGTGAAGGATACGGGACATACGGACAACACACCTAAACCAGAATATTAGTTTGTTTATCGTCTTTATGTATACATATATATACATAAAGGCAACTTATAATGCACAAATATTGTTTCTCGGTTGGGAATCGAACCCAGAAAGCAGTGCAGTGGCCAATTTCTCTTACCATTACGCTGCGCGATACTACACAGATATTTATTTTGGTTTAGGAAAAAAGTTGACAACCCTGCACAAAACTAGCGCTACAGTCCGACACGCTCGTAGTAACGGATCTAAACTCAAGGTTTTATGACTCCCTAGTATCGAGTTACAAGTTTGTTTTCGGCTACGATCGGCGTTACAGACGGACAGCTTTGTATATAAGTATATTAAGTTATCTAACTTACATATAAAATATAGCTTCTCATATTCTTATCCAAACGGGCAACATTAGTCGGACATCATCATGGTAAAGGTCCAAGCCGAGGCTACCTCTCGGGAACCCTTGTGCTGGTTATCCATAAAAAAAAGGTTTTGAGCGGTTTTCTAACTACTTTCAGCGTTATATATTGACATAACACTGTGTTTCGTATGGTAAATGTGGAGACTGGACACTCAATTTTTTTTTAAAGAATAGTTACATTACTAATATTCCGGTTAACCACTCCAACTAAGCTGAAAATGCTTGTGCTAGGAGCTGGTTCACGGCACCAGTCGAATGGTGGATTCGAACCTACGAGCTTAATTATCGCAGACCGTACCCCCTAAACCATTAAACTATTGACGCTTAAGCATTCCGTGTAATCCCTCAAAATTTACAAGGATCTTGAATCTACGATGACGCAGTCAAGTGAAGTGTGCTCGTTTGTAAGCGCTATCATATAAAAATGAATATACCATATCCAGTAATAACCCTTACGGTACTTAAAAAAAACAGTCTTAGTACATCCTTGGTAATGAGGCATTCCCATCTCTGTCCTCAAGAGCGACAGAGACAGAGAAAACACTTTCTTACTTATCATCGGGTGTACTGTGTGCTTATTTATCACCAGCAATACGATAAGAAAAGGAAGCATTTAAACACTCTTTAAAAACGACAACAGTAGTAGGTAAATAAATGGATCGATCGACAAGGCGACTTTTTATACCTACGACCGTATAGCATTTAAAATCTTCTATAGAGCTATGTGCGCCTGGTACCGGTCTAGCTAGTTTCGCCGGATGCCTGACACTGAAAACGTTAAGAAATAATATCTCTTTACGTTCATGTTAGCCTAGTACACGGTCCAACGGACGAGTGGTCAAAGTGGGAGATTTTGGGGGGATGAATCCAAAGGAAATACGGTGTCCAATCCCCGATACGTTTTTTTTTTTTTTAAAAAAGGGACAACAAAATTATTAATTTCTTAGAATCTTACAATAATGTATTGCCAAATAAAACTCTTTATCTCTCTTTCTTTCTTTCAGAAATTACAATTATTCCGTCTCACTTTTTCCTAACTTGCTTATTTAAACTTAAAGGTTCCTTAGGTCCAGTTTACAAAGTAAAAATGATATATGTTCAGTATGACTTAACGCAAAATACAACCTTATTTTTATAACTTTAAAATCGAAATTCTATTCACACGAATACAAAAAACATTGATTTATATAATTTAAGCGCCAAAATGCATTGAGGATTCGACGTTTTGTCGCCGAATTAATATCTCAGTCTATTTCAATAAAAACAGAGGAAAAGCAGAAGGCTGCCGTGGTTTCAAATCATACATTTTATTTTATCTAAACACTTAAGTTTCATACGTAGTAGTCAAAATAAAAAGGTAAAAAATATTATTATATTGACTCAAGGTATCAAATTAAATGAGCTTGGAATGACCATTATCATACAAATCTCTTAAATATAAAGAATAGAAAACAAAAAATCGTCTCAACCCATAATATGATTATAGACCTTTTTTCTTTATTCTCAAAGTATATTTTTGCTTGTATATCGATTGGCATGTTACGTCGTCATTCATTAATGGCTTATACAATATAGAACAATTTATATTTATATATAAATATATATATATATATATATATCTTATATTATTTTATCATTGATTATTTTAATGAATACTTCTTGAAAAAGATGATCTATTATCAGCGGGCCCCACTCGCGAATCTGTTAAAGCTGTAGAGGTCTCTGTAAGGCTAGGTCTAAAGACCAACAGCATCACACAAAAAAAAGCAATCTATTTATACAATTTTTCTGTAATGAGTTTAAAGAATATAATACAATGGTTACAATTTAATGTACAATATTTTTTTTTCATTGCATTGAGTTACAAACTCACACAGTTCACCTGACGGCAAGTGATTCCCTGCAGTCCACGACATTTACATTCATCCTTGACAAGGGATCATGGTGCAGATGCGTTGTCACCCTTGAGGACCGAGATGGAATGCCTAGTCACCAGTAATAATGGATCCCTACACTCACCAGACGAAACACAGTAGCTTTATGTCGGTATTCTGTGAGAGCGTGGTCCTCTACCCCGGTCGAGCTGACCCATTCATTCTGCAGCTATAAACAAACTGCAGTGTAGCTTTACCAGTGCAGTTTCATTACAGTAGGTTTGGGCAAACGTCCACCTGATGGTAAGTGAAGACTGCATCCCATGATTTCTTCTACATCCATCCAACATAGATTCAAGATGCACATGCGTTTTTTCTCTGATATCTAAGATAAAACTCTTCGTTATTTATTTCGTTAATTGGGTCACCGTACCCCTACATTCACCGTGGGAAACAAGAGTGTGTTGCTATTTCACGTTAGTTTATTCTTTGAGGGTGTTATCGATCCCTTGTCTTGCCGACCCATTCGTAGCTTCACGGCTATAATAACTGACACATGCAAAAAGCACGTTTTTGATCCACACGGAAACATATATTAAAATGTAGATAAATTTCCCTGACAAACATAAATATCATGATTTTTTTTGGACACGAGGTTTCTGTTATCTTTAGAAGACAATTTATCCATATTTCCATACTAAATTATTCTCTAAGTTTTTTTTTTTGCATTCTCATTAAGTATTCTTGCATAACACCATGCCCATACTAAACATACCGAAAAATTCTAATTTACTTTTTTTATTTAAAAATTTTGGTGCTATACGCTAAATTTATGTTTGGAACAAAAAATATCTCTCCAAATAGCTATTTAATTAAACCTACCTAGCCGTGTCCGACATTAGACAAGACCAGATAAAGTTTGTGCGACAGACGTCATTAGTTATACCGACAAAAATATGAAACTTTGAAGTTGTCGTTCCGAAAACACTTTTTTAAAATTACATTGATAGCAACAAACGAGCACACAGTTCACCTGACGGCAAGTGATTCCCTGCAGTCCACGACATTTACATTCATCCTTGACAAGGGATCATGGTGCAGATGCGTTGTCACCCTTGAGGACCGAGATGGAATGCCTAGTCACCAGTAATAAAGGTCACCGGATCCCTTCACTCGAAACATAGCAGCGTTATGCTGCTATTTTACGTTGGTATTCTATGAGGGTTGTCCTCTACACCGGTCGAGCTGACCCATTCATTCTGCAGCTATAAACAAACTGCAGTGTAGCTTTACCAGTGCAGTTTCATTACAGTAGGTTTGGGCAAACGTCCACCTGATGGTAAGTGAAGACTGCATCCCATGATTTCTTCTACATCCATCCAACATAGATTCAAGATGCACATGCGTTTTTTTCTCTGATATCTAAGATAAAACTCTTCGTTATTTATTTCGTTAATTGGGTCACCGTACCCCTACATTCACCGTGGGAAACAAGAGTGTGTTGCTATTTCACGTTAGTTTATTCTTTGAGGGTGTTATCGATCCCTTGTCTTGCCGACCCATTCGTAGCTTCACGGCTATAATAACTGACACATGCAAAAAGCACGTTTTTGATCCACACGGAAACATATATTAAAATGTAGATAAATTTCCCTGACAAACATAAATATCATGATTTTTTTTGGACACGAGGTTTCTGTTATCTTTAGAAGACAATTTATCCATATTTCCATACTAAATTATTCTCTAAGTTTTTTTTTTTGCATTCTCATTAAGTATTCTTGCATAACACCATGCCCATACTAAACATACCGAAAAATTCTAATTTACTTTTTTTATTTAAAAATTTTGGTGCTATACGCTAAATTTATGTTTGGAACAAAAAATATCTCTCCAAATAGCTATTTAATTAAACCTACCTAGCCGTGTCCGACATTAGACAAGACCAGATAAAGTTTGTGCGACAGACGTCATTAGTTATACCGACAAAAATATGAAACTTTGAAGTTGTCGTTCCGAAAACACTTTTTTTTAAAATTACATTGATAGCAACAAACGAGCACACAGTTCACCTGATGCCAAGTGATTCCTGCGGCCCATGACAACTTTATTCTTCCTTGACAATGAAACATAATGAAGATTCGTTGTCATCCTCGAGGGTTGAGGTGGAATGCCTCGTCACCAGTAATAAAGGTCACCGGATCCCTTCACTCGAAACATAGCAGCGTTATGCTGCTATTTTACGTTGGTATTCTATGAGGGTTGTCCTCTACACCGGTCGAGCTGACGCATTCATTCTGCAGTTTTAAACAAATTGCAGTGCAGCTCTACCACTGTTAAGCAATGTAGCTCTACCATTGTTTCTCTTCATTAGTATATGCTGAACGTCCTCAACTACTCGACATTTATTCATCACAATTAGAGAATGGGAACATTCTTCATCAGAAATCTTAGCCTATTTAAAAGTAATTGTCCGGGACTCAATTTTGGGCCAGTTCTCAGCCAAATGTGACTTTTCTGATGACCACTGTGTTAGCCCGAGGGCTTTTACAGCTTCACCGGGTTGAAGGGTGGCCGAGCGCTTAGGGCACTCAGTCGAAACCTTTAGTTATGGGTAAACGGCACAAGGGTTCCCTAGAAGGAGCATCGGCTTGGACCGTTACCCTGAGCATGAAAGCGACTGTCACGAGGGTGAGTAGTAATTTCATTACTACTGACTATTTCTACCACCACTTCGGAATACGTTGGTGCTGAAGAAGAAGTGGCCGCAAGAAACTCCAGCGACGCTACTATCTATGCTAATTGGTGTGAACGATCCTGATATATGACGGTATCACGAATAACTTTGTATGCGACGTTACGATGGTGCAGTGTTGGTGTGTAGTGTTTTGTGGAAGACTTGGGGCCCTAATGTGACTTCATCTATCCAATGAGGCTATACGGCTGGTTCAAAACCAAACGCCTCTCTCTTTTGATCTCTTTTTATCTTATCTAAACATTGAGAAATCTCATCGTCGTCATAATTAATGGAATTATTTATGCACACAATATTTCGGCAGTGGTTGCCTCGCTGCATCAGCAATGAGTCCTCATGGTATATCAGCATAAAACAGTGATGACCGATTTCTATCTTTTGGTGCGCGAATGGATCCGGAGTACCTTATTACTGGTGACGAGGCATTCGATGTTAGTCCACAGGTATGACAAAGTACACTATGATTCCTTATCAAGGATTAATGTCAAAGATGGAACGTCATGGAACTAAAGAACAGACTATCGGGTGAACTGTGTGCTCGTTTGTCACACAGAATAAAAAAAATATTTTATCATTTAAACAAATTGGATTTATATATGGATATTGGAAACTGTGACCGAGGCAACTGTTGGCGATCGACTGAGCACGCGAACGGCGACTCTTTTAAGCCACGCCCACTTAGGCGACTCTTTTAAGCCACGCCCACTTAGGCGACTTTCTAGTGTGTTAACTAGTAACACAGGCGGCGCCCAGCGGCTGTGACGTACAACTAATAATCCTAATGATATTTTAGTGATTTTACCTATACCTTATTACATCTAAAATTCATATTAAGTCATTTAGTTAATCATCATATTAATTTGGCGTTGTAAACAATTTCATATATTTTGTATAAAGCGGGTGAGGACGCGCCATTGCGGCGGTATATCTCGTACAAGTAATTCCTTGCACAATGTTACGCTGTCTAAATAAAAAGTCTTAATTCTACAAGACCCACAAGCGTTAACGAACGTCATTATATTTAAAGTAAATATTATTGTGATATATTTATTTATCAACGTGAAAATTAAACTTTAAATATATAGCATAAAGTTGCTCTTTAAACGATATCAAGAATATATAAGATATAATTTAAAAGAACGCACAATTACGTTTCAGTGTACTCTTTATGGACGTTCTTAGAACGGTAACGTATGCTAATATTTGTGAATCAATATGATATATAACCGAAGTTAGCGTGTTATTGTAATTTTAATATTTTTCGTTGGCAACGGTGGTGGATCTTTGATTATCTATGGAAAGCTTTATGCGTTGCAGCTCCAGTAAAAAACCGGATTATCGTCAGACGTTATATTCTATATAAATAGAAATTAAAAACTCTTCGTTGGTTAGGGTATCCATGCGTCTGGACTGATTTGGTTTCTATTTTTTTAATGTTCCAAATTACGATTAATTAAAAACGGAAAGAAAAATTGGAAAAGTTGCCCAGAAAATTGGCGAATTACGGAAAGTTTTTTTTTAAATACTATTTTTGTATGAACTCCACGACCATTACTCACGATTCGAATTCATTATACCCATATCCTGAATACTAAATTAAATTCAACGGTCCGAATTAATCTGAATAATTTGAAGGAAACAACATCGATGCCGGTTAGCTTGGCCAGTTACAATTTTTTACCACCCTTTTAAAACTAATCAAATAATTCTCCTTTGATTAGAAACGAGGTTTCACTTCGAGCCTATACGTTATTTCCTATCATTGACGGAGGTACTGGAAGTAGGTTAGATTTAATCCTTAGGCGCGTTATCAAGGTCCTGGAAGCCGGTGAGGTTTGCATCGTTACGTATTCTACGTGGATACACTATTGTTCGGACCTAGGACATCATTGTTCGGAAATCGGACCATGTTTTATTAAATGGTTAGTAATAGAAAATACCAACAGGCATAGGTATATATATATATATATATATATATATATATATATATATATATATATATATATATATATATATATATATATATATATATATATATATACGGGGTTATTGGTAATTAGACGTATTCCCGTTAGGAGGTGATAGGGGTGACTATTTGTGATAATTTTAACCCCCGTATGCATTATGCAGAAGTGAACCATTTTTGAGTTATCATGTTTTTTAGCTTTTTTCAAAATAAGTCAAAAAAGCAAACAAAAATCTTAGACATAGGTGCGCATTAAAAACCTATTTGCAAGATATTCAAACAGTGATTTTAAGTTTAGTTCGAACACGAATTTCCGCTTCTGCTTCTTTTGTGATAGTTTTTTATATATGTTGTGCTCTTTTCTACGTTATAAAGAGTTTACACTGTATGTCAAACGTAAAAAAAAAACATATATTTGACCTTAAAAGCAAAGACAAAAAATTATTCGATATCTAAAGTAATTTATGTGTAGATAAGTTTTGTTTTATATACAAATAGCGTGATCGGAGGAACATGTGGTTTTTTGTGATTTACCAAAAAAAAAAAAGCAGTAAAAAAGTATCTTATCATAATAATAAGATATAAGACCTCCTGGACAACATCGATGGCGGTATTAACGGATGATAGCAACTGTGTGGAATATTTTGAATATATATATATATATATATATATATATACGTACGCAGTGATAGAGCTAGTTTCTAGCTGCAGGATGAATGGGCCAGCTCAGTCGGGATAGGAACACGCCCTCACAGAATACAGGCATGAAAAAGACGCATAACGCGCTGTTTCGTTTGTAGGGATCCGGAGACCTTTATTACTGGTGACGAGGCATTCAGTCTCCGTCCTCAAGGGTGACAACGCATCTACATCATGATTCCTTGTCAAGGACGAATGTAGATGTCGTCACTTGCCATCAGATGTGAGCGCATTTGTTACTCTCAATGAATCTTTAAGTTATTAAAAATATTAGGCGACAAACAAAAAAAGACAGATCAAACTCTAGGTCTTGAGTCTAGGGTCGATTCCTAAATTCAACGTCTGGGTATGCAACGCGTCTGAGACTCCATTTAAACCTTCCTCCACATGGCAGGCCGTTGCGTTTTTTCAAACGCTTTCGGCACTACAAAATCCGATCCAAGCCGAGGGCTCCCCATCGGAAACCCTTATGTTGGTTACCCATTAATAAAGGTCTCGACTGAGTGCCCTAAGCGTTAGGCCACTTTTCAACCCTGAAAGTTGTAAAAGCACTCGTACCAACAGTTGCCATCAGCCCATAAAAAAAAAAAACCATTTGCCCTCACCTGCCCTTAACGCTCGACGCCCTGGAGTGCCGCACCGAGGAGTCCCGACTCTCCCGCTGGGCCTCCCGCAGCAGTCTGATGTATTCGTTCTCCACCGCAGCTAGGCCACCGCCGGAGTTCAGTTCCACCCATGATTCTAGAACCAAATTCATCAAATCAAACATAAACATTATTACTCTTAATTGACTAGAGCAGGAGATGTGGAGTTAGTGAGAAAGTGAATTGTTCGGATCAATTCAAGCCGTTGAGTGATAGTTTATAATAGGTACTTCTTAACATGGTAGGTCTCTCTCTCATCTCCTAGAACGCTCAAGCATTTTCTTAGCTTAGTTATTACTTAACCGGAATGTTATTTATTTATTTAACTTTTATGTACACAAGCATATATACAAGGTAACTAAGAGAAGAAAACTATGTACAAAGGCGCAACTTAATGTTACAATAAAACTCTCTTCCAACAGGCCTGGTGTTGGACCATATTATCGGTAAAAAAAAACAATGTACTCTTATTTACTGGAAATAAGTAGTGCATGGTAGTAATTTCTAATATTCTTCAGCACACACAACTGCTCGGTGGAATCAGCTGTCGCCAGCGGTGTTTCTGAACCGATACGACTAAGGGACCTTCAAGGACAGAGCCTACACCTTCCTTAAAGGCCGGCAAAGCACCTGGTGTACCAATAGGTATATATATATATATATATATATATATATACACACCAACTTATGACGTGCGCCTGTCTGCCACCTGGCCCCGAAATATCGAAGGCATGTTATATTATATATATATATATATATATATATGAGTTACAAAATTGTTGATTAAAATCACGCGAATCCGCAATTATGATAGCAATTCAAAATGGCCGACTTCCGATCGAGTATTATTTACCAGTATATTACAAACACGCAACTGCGATATGAACAATGTATTCACACAGTGTATTGTACCATGGCAGAGCCACGTTGTGACTTGTGACTAAATGTAGCATGAATAGGTCGGCCTGGCCCTCGCAGACGAACGTTAAATAACAGCATATCGCTGCCGAATTTCGCTAGTGAGTGCGCGGATTCGAGGGTCCTGTTTAGTGGTAACGAAGTATTCCATATCAGTTGTTTGGTATTGAGGACTTAGCCCTTGCTGGGTTCATTCTCTAGCCAGATACATCTGCAACGTGGCTCTACCCACTGTTAAACTCATGATCGCGATAAAAATAAACGTTGATATGTTTGTTATTCAATCACGCAAAAATGCCCAAACGGATTTGAATGAGAATTAACACACAGATAGTTCATAAACTGGATTTAAATACGAGATACTTCTGATCGCGTCAAATTAACGTTTAAGATATATTTTATTCCGGTTAACGCGATGGCTAAACGGCTGTTTAATTTATGTCAAAACAAGCATCTGTCCGCTTTTTTTTATTTGTCTGATGGCCACCGTTAGCCCGTTTTGCTAATGTTTCCTCATAATATGTTCGTACTGTGTGTAAATATGACGTGCTCCAGCTCTCACAAGCACTTGAATCAATTGTATTTTTTTCCGTACCATTTCTCGTCATTTAGTTGAATGTTTTTTTGGTGAGAAATAAAGAATTATTATTATTAATAAATACATACATACAATAAAACAAATCACACAATGTCACATCACACATTTTTAATTCTCTGGACGTCCACGTATACTATGTCGCGGACAGACGCCAGTACATAAACCTATCTCATACAACCCTAACAAAGGAACACTCGACATATCCCATGCATTACTAATACAAATCACATCCTACAATTTGTTAGATCGTGTTATGAAATGCATCCGTTGAAATGATAGATCGTAAAAATGCTTTTGACCTCTGCTAAGGTTGTGGACACACCATCGACTGATCGACTTTTTACATACCATTAATAGAAACTTCAATAGCCCTAATAAAGGTTTAGGGTACGGTCTGCGCAACTCTAGGTCGTCGTAGGTTCGAATCCACCATTCGACGATTCACGTGAACCCTCACTGTGGGTGGGTGTAGGCACAAGCATTTTCAGCTTAGTTGGGAGTGATTAATCGGAATGTAGTAATGTTATAGCGCTGCTGGTATTTTTTATATAAAGAAAAGATGTTCAACTGCACGGGATAAATTACAGTGCCGAAAGCAACCGTCGAGTCCGGTGTAATGAATGTGTAAAAATCATCAGTGTAAAGTTTCGCGCCACACACGATAACCAACAATTCGACGACACGCAAATCTAATGTAACAATAATGGCAGAGAATTAAAAAAAATCTTCAAGAATGTAAAACCAATCCACAACTATATAGGTAGATTATTTAGACGAGATTATGAAATTTCTTTGTGATAATAAAGGATTGGAGCGGATGTTGGAGCGAATGACGCGGTGGACGGTAGAGGAGGTGAGGCGACGTGAGGAGAGGGAGAGAGCATAAGTGATTGTTTTGGTTGACGGAGCTTCACTTCGTTGTCAGAAAAGCAAAATAAAGTGTCTTTTGTTTTTAATTATCAAATATAAAATAGTCAGTCGTTATAAATATCTTTTGGACAATATTTGACCAACAAATTGATGAAGTAATGATGATGAAACTGATGAAGCGACCACTGTTTTCAACTGTAAGATGATAGTGGTTATTGCATATAATTGGTTATATTGGTTGAGCATCGAACCCATGACCCGTGAAACATCAGCAAGTATCGAAACACAACTCGTCATCGGTAAACTCAAGTGGTACTTATTTGACCTAACTCAACTTTCTTAACGCACGTGAAATAGCGCATCGAAGTAAGGCTAGAATAGTATAGATCACGGGACATGAATGAAACGTATCCTAGACCAAAAAAAAATATTTCGATATCAAATACTGACGGAAATTGGAAATATCCAAAACTTCCTGTTTTGCATATTGTTAACTAACAACACACGGGCGCCCGGCGGTTGTGACGTACAACTAATACCCCTAATGATATTTTAGCGATTTACCTTTACCTTATTATATCTAAAAGTCAGAATTAGTAGTTTCGTTAATCGTCATATTAATTTGGCGTTGTAAACAATAATTTAACTTTATTAGTTTGTAATATGACTAATCTAATTAATCTTATATGAAGCGGGTGAGAACGCGCCATTGCGGCGGTATTTCTCGTACAAGTAATTCTCTTACAAAAAAAAAAAAAACGTTACGCTGTCTGAATAAAAAGTCATTCCACAAGACCCACAAGTGTTAACAATATTCACAATGTCAGGGAAACTTCAGCAATTTTTATAAAAAAAAAACCTTTTTTTTTAGAAAAAATAATATAACCATTCCAACTAAGCTGGCAAATGCTTGTGCTAGGAGATTATTCACGACGAATGCACTAATTGTGGATTCGAACATACGATCTTAAGTTTCGCAGACCGTACCCTAAAACCATTGGAGTATTGACGAATGAATTCTTATAATATAGTCTTATATTATTTTTTTTTCTCAATATTTTCGCGAGTACACTGTTTCATTTTTGATTTTTTTGTAAAAATTAAATGCGCCTATGTACACACCTATCTTAGATTCCTTATATTAATGCTTTGTGTACATAAAAGTTAAATAAATAAAATTATATATCAATAATCTATTGAAAATATTTTTTTATTGCGTAAGAACATAACATACAAACACGTAAACAGGTGGAATAAACTCAATCCACCCCAGAGCTACAACGCCACCGGATCCGGACCTTAGATAAAGATATCGTATTTGTAAATCTCACGACACACCCAATGTGTCGCGAACCACTTTGAGAACCACTGTCCTAAACAGGCTATTAACACAATAAAAGTTGTTGAAATATAATAAAATCTATCCTCAGTGTGTCCACCGCTTAATCAACGTGCACAGTGTGTACCTCCCTTAGGCCCTATCAACCGGTTACCGTATCAAACGTATATTCATTTGTTATGGGATATATTTTATTCTCAACTCCAGTAAGCAGTTACGTTAATTATCATAAATAAAGATTTGTATTCTGGCTTGTCGTGAGAGGCTGGGATTGAGTTTGATTTATTTATTTATTTAACTTCTATGTACACAAAGCATGTATATAAGGGAAGTAATATATGAAAGGTATGTACAAAGGTACAGCTTATTTGGAAATTACAATCTCTCCCAGCAGGCATCCTGTTCGACATATTATCGGAAAAAAGGGTACTCACCAAAAAAAAAAATGAAAATAAATACAGAACTACATTTCTTTATAAACACACATAAATTTATATATAATATATAATGTAAACAAACATATATATATATATATATATATATACAATATACAATAAAGTGAACATAATATTTCATTATATATACATATGGGAAACTGTCTGTGAGATTGTTACTATCAAAGTAATAATGTTTGTTAATATAAAATTAATATTAAAAAAAATCAATGATCCCCTATACTCATACGAAACACACGAGAGTTATGCTGCTATTCAAAGTGTGCTCGTTTGTCACCTTTAATCACCCAAAATATCCCAATAACAATTACAGTTTCCGAGTAAAACCTTTTTTTTGTGTATCTGTGAAGCTAATGGTCCAGAGAACTCTACAGATATATCTAAGATGAAGTGAGAACGCTTCGCTTGTATGTTCTAAACCTCTTATAAGTCGGTTAAAATTGTTTTCACAATGTCTAGTATTTAAAAAAAAAATGTGGCACGTTTCATCTAGAATTACCTTATTAAAATATGTCCGTGTGAATCAGTTAGCTAATTGAGCAATAAAAACATATTTTATGACATTTATACAGCAATTTATATCTCTTAAAATATACATATAGGATTTCCGTCTAAAGTATTAAATGAACACCTATATAAGGAGTCCCAATTGAACATAGATATGTAGAACGCGTTTTGCAGCATATACCCACTCGCTACCGATCGGTGGAATGTTCAATTTTTTAAAAAAATCTATGGCGTTTTCGCGCATAACAGGGTAACGGTAACGCCAAGAGCGAGCCCTTGTGCTGATTAGCCACCAATAGAGGGTCTCGACTGAGCGCCATAAGCGCTCGGTCACCTCTCTACCCGGCGAAACTGTAAAAGACAGCGGCAACCACCCCGAAAAAAAAACAGACTTAATTTCATCTTAATTCTAATCATAATACGGAAAGGCACTTGCTTGTCATGGACCCACAGGGCTTACTTTGTGCTCGTTTGTAACCCTCAACACCATATGAAAGACATCCAGGTATATTTACAATTTTTTTTATATATCTAGAGAATTATACTCTTATATTTTTATTAATATACAATAACAACTCAAGCATGGCAATTGATACCTGCGGCTCACGATATCTACATTCATCCTTGATAAGGAATCTTGATGATGCAGATGCGTTGTCACCCTCGAGGACCGAGATGGAGTGCCCTGTCACCAGTAATAAAGCTCTCCGCATCCCTACGAAACTCACCAGACGAAACAAAGCAGAGTTATGCTGCTATTTCACGCTGGTATTCCGCGAGGTATATTACAATAATATCTACATAAGTATATTTTTATGATAATATTTTCGGTGACAAAATAACACAGTTTCCGCGACGCGATTTTTAAATGTCTACCCTCGAAATGATGGATCAAAACTAAAATTAAGCTCGAACGATAGACATAGTAGACCGAGGAATGAACACGACCTCACAGAATACAAGTTCGATATAGCAGTATAACGAGGCTGTGTTACGTTTAGTGCGTGTAGGGATCCGGAAACCAATCATCGCGTGGATAGATGCAGATATCATGGGGTCAGGTCATCATGTGAACTGAGTGCTCAAATGTCACCAATAGTTTTACGAGTTAATGATCGAGACGAGAATAACCCCGTATAACCGTTATTAACGATAATGATTATTTTATGTATATATATCCGCGAAACAAATTCAAATGAAATATATATGAACGTAAAGCAGCATTTTAATATTCAATTAACAATTTTGTTGGTAGGCGGTGCCGACTCGAATAAGGAACAGTGAATATATTTTATAATTAACGTGTGGCTAACGACCACAGTTCACCTGCTGGTAGATGATATATAACTCCAAGTGACAACTGCAGTCTCCACAAAGATTCAAAAGCGCACACCGTGTAGCCCAATAGAACTAAGATGCCTAATAAATGCTTCTTCACCTGTATTTGTCTCCTCGGACCGTCACACTCATAATAACAACACTGTCACTGTTAAAAATAACGATCTCCTCGTAACAAATTTTATTAAAAAAAAAAAAATTACCATAATTTATTTCTAACAATATTCCTTATAAAGTCTACAATTAATAATACCGGCTCGTCTAGAATGTAAACAAGAAATCAGTTTGATGACACGCCATGTTTATTACGCCAGAACATTGTCTGCACGCGATAATTATACCGTACGTACGCACTATGACTAACACTCGTTGCAAAACAAAAAACAATTTACCTTCAACAACACTATCTTCGACTAAACTCTTTGGTTCCATCATTGTACACAAGTAACTGCGCAGAATGTAATAACAAAAAAGAGAGTGTAAATATTCGTCAACGCCCGCGCGATACGTCCGCACGCGACGAGCGTCAAAACAAGACTGATTCGAATTTCAGTTTAAATTAAATTTAGAACGCGCGCGCGTAAACAAACGCGTGGTAGGGATTGCGTGGGCGCAGATTGTTGGCCTGCGTCGGCGGTGAAATTGAGTAAATATAGACTTTATAATGTGGCGATAAAGTACAATGTTGAATTTAATGTGTTGATTGGAAATGTACGACACATTGTGACGTGCTATCTTGATTTGATGCGCACGGTTTGCGGGTAATGGTGAGTTCTAATGACTGTTCTAATAAATTACTCCAATATTTTCTCACACGTCCCTTATTCCTTGTCGTAAGTGTTTTTTTCTTATGAATAAACATTGTATTTATGTGCTTAGAGTTATGTTTGTTGAACTTATATAGTATTACTTAGTGCCTTTACGTACAACACATTAATAATGTTTAAATCATCAACATATGTCAATAATAACAAATTAATGTTTATTTCTTTTGATTTGTTTACAGCTGACTCCAATCCATTATTAGAGGGACCAAGCTGCAGTTTGTTGGATGGGTAGGCACGTATTGTGTGAGATCCACGTCCTCACAGAATACGAGGCGGTGAAACAGCAGTATGACGCTGCTATGTACCGACCACAGAGTGAAGGGATCCTTATGACTGATGACGAGGCATTCCATCTCAGTCCTCAGCGGTGACAACGCATCTGCATTATGATTCTTTGTCGAGGATGAATCTGTGAGTCACGGGTCGCATCGATCGCTAGCCATCAGGTGAACTGTTTGCTCGTTTGTCATTCTCAATAAAAATAAAAAATCCTCTCACGAATTGTCATGAAGCACGTTTCTTAATGGCGTATGCCATCCATCTATCTGTCACACATAATTTTTATCAAGGACTGTCTAGTTTCTCAACCACCCCACCTGATCTCTTGTCTTCATAACATCCTTTTACTATCACCTATATGTTTTTTTTTTATAATATTAGGGAATGACACAAGCATATGGTTGACTTGATGGTCGACGATGACTGGATTTGATAAACGCTTATATATTTACCTGGAATTACTCAGGATCCCTTTGGATTTGATGGATGAGGATTTGAAGCGTCAACAGCCTAATGGTTTAGGTTACGGTCTGCGAAACTTAAGGTCGTAGATTCGAATCTACAACCAATCATACGAAACACGGCATCACTAAGCTGCTATTTTCCGCATGTTTATTTTAAAAGTGTCATGTGTATTTGGTCGAATCAATTACTTTCTTTCAAATCTATTTTATAGTTGCATCTGCTTATCTATAAGATTGTATTAAATTAACACACAGTTCATTAGCTTAAGTGACGACCGTAGAATGTAGAATTAATGGAATTCTCATAAAAAATTTAAGAATCACATGCTTTATACAGAATATATAAATATATAGATATCAAATACAGATGTTTTTAGGTCCCCAGGTCCTTACATTCTATGCTGGACTATGGCTCTATTATTGTCTCCCTTTCAGATTGGAAGGGGTTTGGTATGTTGAAAAAAATATTTTGGAATATTGACAGCGTAACTTCGTATGTACGAAGCAATTTCATTTCTCGATCGTTAGGTTCTCAGTGGAATGAATAATTTGTTCAACACAAATTGTTAATTTAATACTCTGGCATGTGGTATATTTGTCGTGAACCATCTCCTAGTACAATCATATACAGCTCAGCTGGAGTGGTTAACTGGAATATTAGTAATTTTAATAGAATTGCTAATATTACAAACATGGCATTCGTATCTCTATTGCTTTCTTTGAAGGCCTTCTTTGAGTTCGTGGTCCTTGGCGTTGTTGCTTGACAAAAAAAATCTGGCATTACGCCTGTACCATTGTTAAAAAGCCAGCGCTGTCGAATACAGTATATTCGCCATTCGTGATATTTTTCGCTTTCGTTTGAGCTCCTTTATAACCTTCACTTGAATAAGTAAAGAACAAGGAGTAGGTCTTGATTCTCTCTCTGAGCCTTAAATAAAGGTCGTTAGTGCGCATCACTACAAAACGTGTAAAATAATTAATAATTCTCCCACCCCCCGCTAGTTGTGTACCCCACAAAGAACTTACTCGACAAAGAAGCTGTTTGTCTTTGTCCGCTGTGTACGCCGAGACGAATAACAAAACACGAAAACACGAGAGAGAGGGAACAAGCGCACTCGACTTTGTGACGCATCCTTTGTTTGTTTTATCGATATCTGACGGGACGATATAACTGGTTATCTATTTTCAGTTTTTGTGTGAAGCCGATGGCAGCAATGCATACGCTTTTTGGATAACATCTTACAGGTCGATGGCGACCGCGACGATAACGCTTTTTGCTGAAAAAAGTCGTAGAGCCACACTGCATTTTGCACCTGGATGCGACATGAGAAGGTCAGCTCGTAAACTGGAATTAGTGCTGAGTGTGTTTCGGTAGGTGAAAGAAATAAATGATAAGAAGTATAATACAGAGCCCTGAGGAGATTGGGTATCTCGTCTGCTGACGAGAGTAATAACGGTGTCTTCTTCTTCTCCTTAAGTCGTACACTCCTCGCGGATTGGTCGTGGTTATAGATCGTCTGGTACGTACGTTGGTTGCGGCTTTTGCAAGAGTTCTCCGTCTCTCTCTCTTTTCATGGTACTGCGTGTATATTCAGTAAGGGAACACTTCGTAGATCTAATAAAGTCCTTGTACGACTAATCGTTCCAAGAAGTCTACGTTGCGGATGATATGCCTAAATATCTCGTAGATTCGTACTTGCACAATCGACGAAAGCCCTTGTTAAGGTTAAGGTCTTTTAGAATGGAAACGCGGAAGACGCGTTAATAACGGAATCTAGATCTCTAACCACACCATTCGAAATACAGCACCGTTATAATAATAATAATAATAAATTTCCTGGCTGCGGAATGAATGGGTTGGCTCGTCGTGGAAAGACCACGCCCTCATAGAGTGCCAGCGTAAACCTAGTGTTTTTCAACTGGTGAATGTAGAGTATCGGAGAACCTTATTGCTAACTACCTTGGTACTGACGAAGCATTTAATCTTTGTCGTCAGGGGTGGAAACGTATTGGCATCTTACATCTTAGTTGAAGATGGACTGGCTCGCAGCCATTACTTATCATCAGGTGAACTTTATGGTCGCGCTAACGCAGAGGCTCTCGTTGTGAATGTTTAATACGATCTGAGGAAGGTAAGACTGCAGTGTCAAGGCAACAAAGAGACATTAAACACACCTATACCCGAAAACAAACATTTTATGATACACAAATATTATTACCCGTCTGGGAATCGAATCTAATACTTACTGCTACTGCGGTCAGACACTTAGGACTACTCCACGCGGACGTTTATTTCGAATGGCAAATACGATTCACTACTACAAAACGAAGACCACATTTTTAGTAGACAGTGTGGGATGGGGGGAATTTCCCAAGAGATACTCCAGCGTCCTGAGGGAGTCTAAGTCATCAACGGCGACAAGGTCTGCATTATGATTCCTTAATAAGCACAAAATTTCTAGCTACAGAATTAATGAGTCAGCTCGACCTGGGTAGGACCCCGCCCTCACAGAATACCGGCGTAAAATAACACCATAATGCTGCTGTGTTTCGTTAGGTGAATGCAGGGATCCGGAGACCTTTATTACTGGTCACGAGGCATTTTATCTCAATCCTCAAAGGTGACAACGCATCTGCATTGTGTTTCCTTGTCAAGGATGAATGTATATGTTATGCGCCTCGTGAACTGTATTTGTTAAACTCAATGAAAAAAAATATGGGTGTAGGAATCACCTTCAATCAGGCAATAAGAAAAAGACAGCCTTTTTAAGAATGTTAAAATAACTTAAAGATGGGCAACAATTTTTAATTAACTATTGGAAATTATTATTTGCCCAGCTTACGGATAATGCTTTGGTCTATAATAATCTATGGTGAAGCCTTGGACTATGGAAAGGCTGTGATGATGATGATGAGTTGACCCGACAGACATTGTCCTGAAGAAATTTCAATAAATTTGTTTATAATCGTTTTGTGAATGAGTGAAAATTATTGAGTCCTTACAAAAATCCAATTGTAAAAAAAGGAATCGAATTTGCAAATTTTCCAAGTTGTCTTTCCATTAAAAACCTAATTGAGACTATTACGTACATTTAAAAAAAAGTAAAACCATATCGGGGCAGCCGTTCGCCCTTAAAAATGAACGTGACTACATTTCTATTCATTATTTATAGACATGCAAACATGTTCACATATAAAAATAAGTTTTAGGAAGATATTACTAACTAGGACCAGTTTCCTAACAAAGGGAGTGACCATGAATAGAATGACACGTGATTCAGCGGAGTCGTAAGATGGGACCGAGATATGAGCCTTGAGCGACACCCACGTCTACGTTGATTTCACATTAGCCTTTACACGCAGGAGTATAATTTATTTAATGTAAGGAATTGAATAATATTACCCGGTAGTAAAATTATAAGTGTGTTAAATTTATCCAGATGGGAAGAAGAAAAAACCAGTCGCAGAATGATCTAATGGCTTGTAAGAAATCAAGTACCTATTAGCCGTTAGTTGACACACACGCACGAGACGACAGATAAATAGGTGCAAACACGCACTATAAGCATAAGCGCTGTATCAAGTCATCTGAGATATGAGCCCACGTTAGATCCCGAGTCCCACGCGTGACCCACTCAAGTAGAATTATGTATACATTTAACATTGAGAAAATCCTAAACACACTTTTTGTCTGTACGTTTGCATGCTAATCTAAACAGTAGCTGAATCAATTTGTTTAATGACGTATCGAGATAAGATTGCGACTAACATTAAGTGTTCAATATACGCCGGTAAGAGCCGTGGTTGGCCACCAAAGCAATTAGAAAAAAAAACATATTTTGTAGACACGTAAATTCCGTAGTGGAACCGTGTGGACTATGCTCTAACAACCTCTTTATATGTCATTCCTTATCGAGAATGTACGACGTCACGGGCTCCAAGAATCACTTACCATCGGGTAAACTGTGTGCTAATTGGTCACCCTCAATACAATACAAAAGAAAACATGTTTGACTAATCAAAAATCATCTATGACTATTCTCACGGCCGGTGTCTCAGGCTACAATGTAAACCCACCCACGAAACTAGTTTTCAACGGCCGACGGTCTTGCGTGTAGCCAGGTAGACCGAAGTCGTTTTTTTTTAATCAAAAAAGGAGGCACTGAAATTGTTTTGTTATTTTTTTATTTAAAAGAATGCCCACTTTGTTATTAACATTCCGGTTAACCGCTTCAGCCAAGCTTAAGTTTCAGTTAAGTTTGTGCTTGGAGATGGTTCAAAAAACTATTGGTATGGAAGATTGGAATAGCCTAGATTCTGTTGATGTTGATGCTGTTAGCCTATGCGGCTTTTACAGCATCATCGGTCACAGGGCTCACGGAACTGAGGGGTCCGTGAGCTGGTAGATTCGAATATTCGACCGAAGTTAGGCAATAAAATATTCTACTAAATAGACTACCGACTGTTTTTCTGTTCAAATTTCAATATTTTTTTTTGTGAAAATTGTCCATTGTTCGAGTCGTGAGTGGTTCTATTGTATGATCTTGTTTTCATACAAAAGTCCAATAGAAAAATGAACTATTAGTGTTTCCCGAATTCGCCCATTTTCCTGGCATATTTTAAAATTTTTCTTTCCATAAAAAATTCTAATTTTTAACTAAGTTAAAAGTTACTGTGTGTAATCTATGGGCAAAGCTATTTTTTTATGAGTAGACACGAGTCATTGTCATTTTACGGGCATATTTTCCAATTTTTCTTTGTCGATGGAACGAATAGCACATAATATAAAATATTCCCGCGCCATTTTTTTTGCCCGAGACGTTTTCGCCCTCAAAGATATTTTTATTTATTTATTCTTTTTTTCCGTTATTTTTTTTACAATGGCGGACTTAATCCCCTATGGCATTATCTGCCAGTCAACCCCGAGAGAAAATTTTGGTAAGGCGTAAAATAAAAAAGTTATTTAACGATAAAAATATAAATTTACAAATACATAAATACATACATAGAATAATTATTTACTTTAAATACATTTATTTTTTCGGGCTGATGGCCGCTGTTAGCCCGAGGGCTTTTACAGTTTCACCTGGTTGAGAGGTAACGGAGCGCTGTAAAGGAAGGCAACCCAGGGCTATGATATGGCACACACGTTCTTATTCTATTTAAGGATCGAGGTTTTTTTTTATATAGCATTGGCGGCAAACAAGCATGCAACCCACTCGATGGTAAGTGATCACCGCCACCCATCACCACACACTAGAAGAGTCGCAAATGCGTCGTCGGCCTTTAAGAAAGGTATAGGCTATTATTTTCAAGGTCCCTTAGTCGTATCGGTTCTGAAACACCGCTGGCGACAGTTGATTCCACAGAGTAGTTGTGCTTGGCAGGGAATTACACGGTTAAGTCATATTTAATATAACATGGATTAGTTATTAAACCAGTTCCGACAGCGGTATTTCAATAATTACGTTAATAATTTACGATTTAATGACAACGTCGAGTTAAAGTGAAGCACATGTGTGGCGGTAGTCACGTATCCCATTCGCATATCTGTTCAGTGATTGAATCAACGATTAGCGTTAATCGTTTGCTGTATAACGTAATTTTTCATTGAGTGTGACAAACGAGCACACATATATTTAACAAACAGTTTTACCTGTGACGTCACTACCGTTTTTACACAGCGTTTTTACGTGGTACAGGTACACTACTGCAGTGTAGCTATACTGCAGCTGGCAAAATGAATGGGTCAACTCGACCGGAGCAGAATGAAATAGCAGCATAATAATGCTGTGTTTCGTCTGGTGAGTGTAGGGATCCGGAGACCTTTATTACTGGTGACGCGAGGCATTCCATCTCATTCCTCAAGGGTGACAACGCATCATCTGCATTATGATTCCTTGTCAAGGATGAATTGTAGATGTCGTGGGCCGCAGGAATCATTTACCATGAGGTGAACTGCGTGTTAGTTCGTCATTCTGAATGTTAAAAACAAAAGCACGCCACGGGCAACAGCAGCGTACCGTCACACAATCCCGCCTACATACATAAAAGCCTATAAAATATACTATACTATAAAATATACTATACTATAAAATATACTATACTATAAAATAACTACTCTCTATAAACGGTGGAAAGTTGAGTTTAGTTTAATCTCTAAACTTCTTGCTACACCGACAGTTGAATATAGTTTTGTAATTCTTAAAGTAACCTAGTTACGTCGTCTCAACTCAATCCGTGTTCGTTTGTTCACGAGAACATCTATATAAATGAGCATTCTGCCAACCTTTATTATACCTCAAGGGTGACAACGCATCTGCGTTATGATTCCTTGTCAAGGATGAATGTAGATGTCGTGGGCCGCAGGAGTCACTTGCCGTCAGGTGAACTGTGTGTGAGTTTGTAGCTCTCGGTGTAATAAAAAAAGGAGATTTAAGTGAATGCGACATCCCCACAATCCGGTGACGATAATGTTTTGTATAGACCTTTGAAAAATAACATTAGAAATAAGATCGTTCTATAATTTACCATCTTCGCGAGAGCGTTGAAGCACTTTAAAAAATAATGAACTGTTTTTAAAATGTCTTTCGAGGTTCATCGAAAAATTTATCAGAATATCTATTCATTAATCATTTGTAATGTATAAACGCAAATCTGTGATACAAGCCTGCCTTCGTTTGGGAACAAATGTTTTATGTATTCTTTTTCTGACCGGTGTATAGAAAACAAAGGCAGTTTATTATTATTATTATCTTGCGGATACCTCCGCCTTCTTGGTCAGTAAAATATAATAAATAAAATACTATAACCAACACAATATATCCTGGTCCTTTCCAGGTGGTGGCAACCCATTCACGTTGCAGCAACTAGCAGAAGTGTGGCTCATATATGTGTAAATATATATATATATATTCTAATCTATGTTACAGTGACCGCTACGTCACGCGAACTACCAGGAACACAAGAAAGCACGTCAACAACTGTTTCTTTGTTAATTCACCACATTATTTACAACTAACTGTAAGCAAAACCTCATCGAGGCGACCAGGAGTACATCTAGTTTCCTATGAGGGTGTGGGCCTTGCCCCGTCGAGCCGACCCATTCATGCTGAGGATCGTAACTAGCTGAAGCGTGGCTCACATATGTACATGTAGACTATATTAGTGGTAAGATATATGTCATACATGACAATATTTTATTATATATAATACGACGACCGCTCACCGTCACGCGAACTACCAGGAAAACATAAGGAAGCAACACGTCAACGACTGTTTCTTTCGCAATTCCCCACAATACTTACAACTATAAGTAAACAAAACCTCGTCGCGGTGAATGACCAGGAGTACACCTAGTTTCCTATGAGGGTGCACCTTGTATATATATATATTTAAATGACTCTATTTTCTTAATATAATACGGTGACCTCTACGTCACACGAACTGCCAGGAAATCATAAGGAAGCAACACGTCAACAACTGTTTAGCCATATCTGTGCAAACAAATAAACTCAGTGACCCGAATAATAGAGGTGAAGGGCACGTACGTGACTCAAAACGCGTGCGCACGCTTGTCCGTTGGAGCGAGAGGGATATACGCCGGGAGCGAGATGGGGATAGCAGTGCGAGCGAGATGGCCGCAAAACAGTACAGTTAGACAAAGGGAGAAGGGAAGATTCCATAAATTGCTTACTATTTTCATTTTTAAAATACAATACATAACACCTCTTGTAATTATGACAGCCCGAAGAAAGGAATATTTTCTTAAATGTTTAAATTATATTTTTTTTGTTATATATATTTAGAGTTTTATGATTTTAATGGTTAAATATTAATTAACATGTTTTAACCAGCTATTTAATGTTTAACGCTAAATAAGGTTAGACGTATGTAAATTGTAGCGTGTGCAGCTCTTTTTAATATATGGTAACACCATAATATTGGGTACATTACTACCAACTATCTTTATGTTAATAATTATTTCGTGTTTTGTTATTACATTGAGAGTAACAAACTCACACACAGTTCACCTGACGGCAAGTGATTCCTGCGGCCCACGACATCTACATTCATCCTTGACGAGGAACCATGATGCAGATGCGTTGTCACCCTCGAGGACTGAGATGGAATGCCTCGTTACCAGTAATAAAGGTCTCCGGAACCCTACACTCACCAGACGAAACACAGCAGCGTTATGCTGCTAATTTGCGCTCGTATTCAGTGAGGTCGTAATCCTATCCCGGTCGAGCTGAAGACTGTCTACAGCTAGAAACGAACTACAGTATAGCTCTACCACTATATATTCAATTTAATTCAAATTCAATGAATGTTGATGTCATGGGCCACAGGAATCACTTACCATCAGGTGAACTGTGTGCGAGTCTGTTATCCACAAGGTGATTAAAAAAAGCTAAAGATCCCTTGTATAACGCAATGCACACAAAATTCCATTCGACAATTCTACTCTTAACGTTTATAGCTTGAACAGCTATTTCATGTAACAGCTGGCTGCGACTGGGTCACTCGTATTGTGAGCTGTTTGGCGAGCTACAGTGCATGCTGCTGTTACAACCTACTGGAACCCTACATTCACCAGTCGCAAGACCATCTATAACATCATAAACGAAACACGAAAATCTATAATATATATATATATATATATATATATATATATATATATATATAGCAAACTTCAATGAATTAAAACTGTGGGCGGGCGCACCTACCAGTCCATACAGATAGAAGCGTCGCTGGAGTCTTGCGCCACTTCTCCTCCAGCGCCCACGCATTCCGAAGTGGTGGCACAGATAGCTTATAATAATAGCGAATTTAAGGAATCCTCTGTCAGAAGCAACTGACCGAGGTTCGGCCCTCTCGGGCACCCTCGAGTCAGACGCTCTCGCGGAACATGGTAACGGTCCAAGCCGAGGCTCCCTCTCGGGAGCCCTTGTGCTGGTTACCCACTAATAGAGGTCTCGACTGAGCGGCATAAGCGCTCGGTCACCTCTCAACCCGGCGAAACTGTGAAAGCCCGAGGGCTAACAGCGGCTATCAACCCGAATAAAAAAAAAGCGCATCCAATATGAAATTTTCTATTTTCATTTGTTTTTCTAATTATGTTTCTGCAATTCTATTTATTTTTTAACTGGTAACACTATAACTTTATCGTGTCAACTTTCACGTAGTCATTTTTTAAAATTTTTTTTTTTGCTATCTTTTATTACTTCATTTTCATTACGGTTTATAAAATGGGAAGCGATTTTTTTTATCATTGTTTGTATTTAATTATTTTTACTGTACCTAATTTTGCTATGTTTTGTTCATGTGTGCCAAGGAGGAACAAATTAATATTATTATATAATCCATAATAATATAGATAGGTTTAAGATTCTATATAGGAACCCACGAACAAGCCAAAAAGGTAACCCTTACGACCCCTCACTATAAAATAACAACATATTTATTAATAGTTTATTTATACGTTTATACTATCGATGATTCCACAACCAGGTGGAACCTAAATGCTGCAGTAGGATATATGATTGTCCTAATACAAAATTTACTTAAAACAGATCTCAATATCGCATGCGGTAAACGGAAAGTCGACGGCAATTAAAAAACATCATCAAAATTATCACGTGTGAAAATCGCGCCTGTCTGAGAGTCTATAATCACGGTCGTCTAGGCGAGATTTTAACTTGAGTTATATTTGCATGAACTTGTCAATTATGCCATTAAAATTCATTCCGTTAATATACGAATCTTATTTATTGAACAGATTGCGATCCCCTTTAATATCCAACGCGACCCCCATATTGTGAAACGATGGTCTACGCCAGAGGTTCCCAGACTTTTTTTCTCATAGACACTTTCAATATTTAGCTGGTTCCGGTGTACCCCCTGCAGCTACATTTCTAACATATCCCCAAAACTCGACAAAAAATGTGGAATATGCAAGTTTTTACAAGTAACAGTCGCTGAGCTTCATAAAATATTATCTGTCTACATTGACAGGTGACGTCAAGCCAAAATTTATTTCTTCACTATCGAAAACGAATAAAATTTCGTGGATCCCCGCTTATTTTCGTCATAAGAACGTAGACCCCCGTCAATTCCCCCCTGGACCACTTTGGGAACTAAGGTTCTATACAAACAACACTCTAAACGACAAATATAATAAAAACTATATGTAGGCACTATTAATAATAAACTATACAGGGGGATGCAAAATAATCACGACCTATTTTCGAAAACGACGTCAAAGGGCGCGTATCCACTGCAACACGTGTACAAACACGTTTCTGGCAAATTGCCCAAAGACAAAACCGTTGTGCCGTTGAAAATGCAACTTTAACGGCTAAGTTATAAGATTTAATTTAAATAAATACAATAAAAGTCTTTGTATTTTGTTTGATTTAAGACGCAGTTATTGGAAGACTCATTTTAAATATCACCTAAATGTAATTACATTAATTTTTTAAGTTTTTAACAACTAAAAAAGAACAGTCAGTCATTAAATAACTATTATTTAATGTATTTTAAATTCATTCTTGATACATCTTATGTTAAATTTCATCGATCAAACTTCAGATTTCATGTGCTCCTGGTAAAGGTATGTTTTAAAATGTATGTCATGTTATTTTATTTATATATGTATATATATATATATATATATATATATATATGTATAGATATACATATATGTGTATGTATTATTATTTGCTTGCATGTTTTTAGTTTTTTTTTCTTGTTTTATTAATTAGTTTATTGCTACACCTATCCTACACATATCTCACCACACCTTGGGTTGCCTGGTAGAGGAATGCCTATGGCATTAAGTCCGCCCTTTGTCAACTTTGTTAAGGTTAATGCAATAAAGAGTTAATAAATAAATAAATATATATATATGTATATACATATATATTTATTCTTTATTGCATTAAGCTTATAAATATATAAAATAGTATATTATTTTAAACTTACTGCGCATTATGAATACCTGTTCTTACTTCAGACTCTGATAAATTACATAATGCAAATAAAATAATGGTCATAATAAGTAAAAAAGCAAGGCGCATTAAGGGGATAATGTATATTTTTTTTAATCTGTATTTTTATCAGTAAGATCATATTATCGAGACGGTCATTTATTTGCCGTGATCAAAGAGGAAAAATAATGCTAATAATTTTTAAATGGTACTTAATATGTGTACATATAATAAAATCGTAAACACACTTTTTGTCTGTATGTGTTAAAACACAACTAATGACACACTTTGCATTTGGTTTTCCGTGATGTTTTGTAATCAATCAGATTAGTGATTTATTTAGACAATTCAAAAAAAATGTATTCTATTAACTTTGGCAAGTGAATACCGGCGCACAAGAACATCCTCAACACCCGGAGAAGTCGCACATGCATTGGCGGCCTTTAAGAAACGTGTAGGCTCTTATCTTGAAGGTCCCTAAGCCGTATCGATTCAGAAACACCACTGGCGACAGCTGATTCCAAAAAGTAGTTGTGTGTTGTGTTGTGGTAGGACATTTCATACAGTGTGCAGCAGTGGTGGATTGATATCATGTTTACAGGCAGAAAATCCACATTCAGAAAGGAAACAATTAATAAATAACCTACCTGTATGTAGATCTGTTTGTTTTGAAACATTTGTTTTTATTTTTTTAAAGAATAATAACATTACTAATATTCCGGTTAACCACTCCAACTAAGCTGTACATGCTTGTGCTAGGCGATGGTTCACGATAATAGTATAATAATGGATTCGAACCCACAACCTTAAGTTTCGCAGACTAACCTAACCTAAACCATTTGGCTAATGGCACTTCATTACATTTCAAATTAATTTTCAAAATATAAAATTTTATTTACAGGAAACAATATATTGTCTAACGTATCGTAAACATTTTGAACAACTTGCTATTAAGAAACTTCTGATTATACATATGTATTCTATTTATATATATATATATATGACTCTGATTTCTGTACTGAGTCTATCACAGCTTTTTAAGAGAGTACGTAATAATTTAGTACACACGTGTGTCAATAACCACACTGACACTTTACACAATTAAGAAAAATTGATTTAATTTTTATTTATAGTATTTCTTTCAAGTTTTTAAGGAATGCTGTTGATCGTCATTATAACAATAAAAAAATCAATAATGTGATTTCATTTGTCTGTAAAATGTCCACGTCTATAGAAATATTTTTTTAATCTGTTCAATTTTTTTTTTCTCAAAAGAATGCTACCAGTGCAATTATTACTAACATTCCAGTAGACCACTCCAACTAAGCTTAAATGCTTTTCAGGAGATGGTTCACGACAAAAGACGAATTGGCAGATCGATTGACAATATCCAGCAATGAAAATAGTTGTGTATTTTTTAGTGCTAATTTCCACGTGCTGCTGGTGACACAACTGGTGGCTGAGGGGCACATCGCGAGTACACACTATGCTTTTACACTCTCTGTACAGAGGGATCCTATGCGTAGCAATTGGGATTTATATATATGCAGGAAGTTACTTTACTAAATAATAAGATTGAATAATAAACGAAATCCAGAAGCGCAAACTTATTTGATACCGAGATTATTATTATTTAAAAGTCCTTCCACGATCGAATATTTATTTATGTCCTTAGGTTCCTTAAACAACAGGTTTACAAGGGCGGACTTCATGCCCAGTGGCATTCTCTACCAGTCAAAAAAATATTAGTGTGCTACAAGCTACAACTAGTTTATAGTTGTAATGTGACTAAAACATCTGGCGTACTTTATTTATTACATTGAGAGTAACAAACTCACACACAGTTTAAATCATTGACAAGGAATCATAATACAGACGTGTTAGTGATCTCAGTCCTCAAGGGTGACCCTTGAGGACTGAGGTGGAATGCCTCGCCACCAGTAATAAAGGTCTCCGGATCCCTTCACTCACCAGACGAAAGACAGGAGCAGTATGCTGCTATTTTACGTTGATATTCTGTGAGGTCGTGCCGAGATGACCCAGCTAGAAACAAAATGTAGTGTAGCTCTACAAGCGTCTCGAATTAATATTTGGTAATTGTTCAACTGGCAGTAACTATATATTGTTCATGAATCTATATTTTATACATATAATAATTACTTGTGCCGACTGACTGACTGGTTCATCAACTCGGAGCCTAAGCTTCTGGGGCTACGAACTTGAAGTGTTGGCGGCAGTTGATGCCGTTTATGTTGTATCACACGGAAGGATTTTTGGAAATTTCACGCCTAAGGGGGTAGGGGATGAACGGTTGTAAGGAAGTCAGTCATTTTCAATATACGTAACACGTAATTCCCTACACCGGCTTCTATTTAAAAATTAATGTACACGTATATCGGCGTTTTTCAGTTTTACCCTAAGAGAATGAATTAATTAAAACTTTATATGGGAAGGTTTTACACTTTTCAAGGAATAAGGAAGGAATTCAATATAAAAGCTTCTCTTAAATAAAGTTTAAGAAAAATATTATAAAAAGTTTCCAAGATAGATAGATGGCGTTGTGCACTATTTCCCAATGGCGCTATGGTTTCGTTACGCGGCTTTTAGCTTTTTTGTTAATGCTCAAACTACGGGCCATATTTTAATACAACCTATATCTACGCATGCGAAGATGCAACTAGATTATGTTGATATTTATGCTGTTAGACTATGCACGTTTCTTAGAGCTTCATCGAACTCAGGGCTCACGGCAGAGCTAGCTAATTCGTTGTACTCTTACCTACCCAAAAATCGCTCTTTCTCTGAGAGTGTCTATCTGTGCTCTCTTCCTATCTAATTGCCAGTACCTTAGCCATCTGAAGATTCTCCAGAGTTAAGAATGGTTGGTGATGTCTATAACGAAGATGCCGACAACAGTTACTACTTTAATATGAACCCATAGTTATAAGAACCCATTTAAATGGGCTTAAAGGGTTTACGTAGTATTTGTATGGAGTTTAGCTTACGTGTTATTTTTCTTTTTATATACGATTAGTAGTAGCTTCACCAGTTTAGAAAAGTAGGTAATGTTCCTCAAACTTCACTGTTGATTTTCTTTTTATCCTCTTAATCACCAAAGCCTGTCCATATTCCACTGCTCATGGATTACTATGAAGCACAATCCTGAACCACCTGCATCTAACGACTTCCAGCAAACTTGCACAAGTCGTCGCTCCATCTGGTGGGGGGTCGTTCTACACTGCCAGCTCACGTTCCACTGTCCTGTGAGCCCTGAAATCGATGAAGCTGTAAGAGCCGAATAGGCTAACAGAATCTAGACTACGACTGCCATTACCTTGTTTTACTAAATTAAAATTTAATTTCCGAGTCAAGCCTAATTTATTAAACGTTTTATTTAACAGTGATATATCGATGCTGTGGTTCGTATCTAGCTCCAACATAAAGGGTTCGGCTTGACAGAGCAAAGATCTCGCCTTGACAGAATAGCAATGAAAATAGTTGTGTATTTTTAGTGCTAATTTCCACGTGCTGCTGGTGACACAACTGGTGGCTGAGGGGCACATCGCGAGTACACACTATGCTTTTACACTCTCTGTACAGAGGATCCTATGCGTAGCAATTGGGATTTATATATATGCAGGAAGTTACTTTACTAAATAATAAGATTGAATAATAAACGAAATCCAGAAGCGCAAACTTATTTGATACCGAGATTATTATTATTTAAAAGTCCTTCCACGATCGAATATTTATTTATGTCCTTAGGTTCCTTAAACAACAGGTTTACAAGGGCGGACTTCATGCCCAGTGGCATTCTCTACCAGTCAAAAAAATATTAGTGTGCTACAAGCTACAACTAGTTTATAGTTGTAATGTGACTAAAACATCTGGCGTACTTTATTTATTACATTGAGAGTAACAAACTCACACACAGTTTAAATCATTGACAAGGAATCATAATACAGACGTGTTAGTGATCTCAGTCCTCAAGGGTGACCCTTGAGGACTGAGGTGGAATGCCTCGCCACCAGTAATAAAGGTCTCCGGATCCCTTCACTCACCAGACGAAAGACAGGAGCAGTATGCTGCTATTTTACGTTGATATTCTGTGAGGTCGTGCCGAGATGACCCAGCTAGAAACAAAATGTAGTGTAGCTCTACAAGCGTCTCGAATTAATATTTGGTAATTGTTCAACTGGCAGTAACTATATATTGTTCATGAATCTATATTTTATACATATAATAATTACTTGTGCCGACTGACTGACTGGTTCATCAACTCGGAGCCTAAGCTTCTGGGGCTACGAACTTGAAGTGTTGGCGGCAGTTGATGCCGTTTATGTTGTATCACACGGAAGGATTTTTGGAAATTTCACGCCTAAGGGGGTAGGGGATGAACGGTTGTAAGGAAGTCAGTCATTTTCAATATACGTAACACGTAATTCCCTACACCGGCTTCTATTTAAAAATTAATGTACACGTATATCGGCGTTTTTCAGTTTTACCCCTAAGAGAATGAATTAATTAAAAACTTTATATGGGAAGGTTTTACACTTTTCAAGGAATAAGGAAGGAATTCAATATAAAAGCTTCTCTTAAATAAAGTTTAAGAAAAATATTATAAAAAGTTTCCAAGATAGATAGATGGCGTTGTGCACTATTTCCCAATGGCGCTATGGTTTCGTTACGCGGCTTTTAGCTTTTTTGTTAATGCTCAAACTACGGGCCATATTTTAATACAACCTATATCTACGCATGCGAAGATGCAACTAGATTATGTTGATATTTATGCTGTTAGACTATGCACGTTTCTTAGAGCTTCATCGAACTCAGGGCTCACGGCAGAGCTAGCTAATTCGTTGTACTCTTACCTACCCAAAATCGCTCTTTCTCTGAGAGTGTCTATCTGTGCTCTCTTCCTATCTAATTGCCAGTACCTTAGCCATCTGAAGATTCTCCAGAGTTAAGAATGGTTGGTGATGTCTATAACGAAGATGCCGACAACAGTTACTACTTTAATATGAACCCATAGTTATAAGAACCCATTTAAATGGGCTTAAAGGGTTTACGTAGTATTTGTATGGAGTTTAGCTTACGTGTTATTTTTCTTTTTTATATACGATTAGTAGTAGCTTCACCAGTTTAGAAAAGTAGGTAATGTTCCTCAAACTTCACTGTTGATTTTCTTTTTATCCTCTTAATCACCAAAGCCTGTCCATATTCCACTGCTCATGGATTACTATGAAGCACAATCCTGAACCACCTGCATCTAACGACTTCCAGCAAACTTGCACAAGTCGTCGCTCCATCTGGTGGGGGGTCGTTCTACACTGCCAGCTCACGTTCCACTGTCCTGTGAGCCCTGAAATCGATGAAGCTGTAAGAGCCGAATAGGCTAACAGAATCTAGACTACGACTGCCATTACCTTGTTTTACTAAATTAAAATTTAATTTCCGAGTCAAGCCTAATTTATTAAACGTTTTATTTAACAGTGATATATCGATGCTGTGGTTCGTATCTAGCTCCAACATAAAGGGTTCGGCTTGACAGAGCAAAGATCTCGCCTTGACAGAATAGCAAAGTAAACATTTTAGCGCATAATTGTGTTGTTTCGTTTGGTGAGTATAGGAGTTCGGAGGCCTACATTCTTATAACTTATGTGATAAAGCATTTGCGTTATGCATGAATGTGGGTTCCTTTAAACATCACCAGGAGAACTGTGTTGGTCACACTCAATATAATAAAAATCCAGGTCGGGTGGATTGATTAGTAATTGTTGAATTTTATTTCGCTGTGTGTTTCCAGTGTATAATTATGAATAAAAATACATTTGAGTAATACATATAAAATTTCTTACATCAATAAATTGTCATAATTTTTTTTTATTCTACGTACCAATATTTTCTCTTACTCGGCCAGGGTTTACTGGAAGAGAATTAAGAAGCGTAAAAACCGAATCATAAACTTATTTTAAAAAAAAAAATTAAAATTTAATTTCCGAGTCAAGCCTAATTTATTAAACGTTTTATTTAACAGTGATATATCGATGCTGTGGTTCGTATCTAGCTCCAACATAAAGGGTTCGGCTTGACAGAGCAAAGATCTCGCCTTGACAGAATAGCAAAGTAAACATTTTAGCGCATAATTGTGTTGTTTCGTTTGGTGAGTATAGGAGTTCGGAGGCCTACATTCTTATAACTTATGTGATAAAGCATTTGCGTTATGCATGAATGTGGGTTCCTTTAAACATCACCAGGAGAACTGTGTTGGTCACACTCAATATAATAAAAATCCAGGTCGGGTGGATTGATTAGTAATTGTTGAATTTTATTTCGCTGTGTGTTTCCAGTGTATAATTATGAATAAAAATACATTTGAGTAATACATATAAAATTTCTTACATCAATAAATTGTCATAATTTTTTTTTATTCTACGTACCAATATTTTCTCTTACTCGGCCAGGGTTTACTGGAAGAGAATTAAGAAGCGTAAAAACCGAATCATAAACTTATTTTAAAAAAAAAAAAATTAAATTAAATAAACATAAATAAAAATACTGTTGTGGGTTTCATATCCAGAAGGTCGACATTTGTGGCTCACACTTAATTTCTGTTCAGGTCTGTTTGTCTACAGCAGGTATTCCCAAACTATTTTGGACAAGAGACCTCTTTTCCAAAATCAACTGCTACCATAGACAAATTACTTTAAAAAAAATAACAAAATAAATAGACATTACGTAAAAATACTTAAACATTTAATTATTTTTTATAAAAAAAAAAAATTAAAATCGCAATATAAATATAAAAAAAAATGCAGTGTGAATAATAATACAGTATCTTTAAAGTTTCGAATAAGAACTTGAATTAATTAATTGGGGTCGATTTTTAGTTCGATGAGGTCATCGAACCCCCGAAATCAGTTTTACATTTGCCAACCCCTGGAAAACCGATCCGAACACTTTAGGAATCCCTTGTCTAAACAAAGGTTCTAAAAATCAAACCTAGGCAACACAATCAATAGTCAATTACCATATCCATTAGGCATAGACGTTTTTAGGCTTGGAGTTAAAAACTAACGCTTTGGGTGTAGTGTACGCCCAACGGTGGGTTTCCATTGGGACAAGATATTGGTATTCAAACTAGGGATGTTATGTTCGATTCCGATTCCGAAAGATCGGAACTTCCGATTGATAATACACCACCGATTCGAGTTCGGATCCGGCAATATTGAACCGGAGGTTTTAATCGGAGGCCGAAGCATACATAAGGGGCGGCGAAAGCAGAGCGTCGGCGCGTTCAAACAGGTTCACAGTATAAACCAGGATTCCCCGTACGTCATGTATAAACTTTATACACGTGGTACGGGGAATCCCGGTTGCGGGGAAGATAGTCGTATTATTTTATTTTGAACTGCTCCTAATAGATTTCCTTTTTACCTCCATCTGCGTTTCCGATTTTAGTTCTGATTCCGGTTCTGGTGCCGATTCCGAATCCGATAAAACAAATTTAAAAGCTCCAATTCCGAATTCGATTTCGATAAAACCACTTCCGTAACGTCCCTAATTCAAACGACCCAAAGATAAAGATGGTCAATAACCTATAATAATATTAAACAAATAACATAAACCTTATTTATAAAGGCGTGAGTATAAATAAAGTACTAGGAAAACATGACTATAAAGAGAGTCGCCAGAAAGCGTACTGTGCGTTCAATTAATACGTCATAAGCATCCGTTATTAGCCTAGCCTGATTGACGTCCAAGATACAACCGTAAATAGCAGCGTAACTCTGCTGTTTCGTATGGCGAGTGTAGGGATCCTTATAATTCCATCGTAGTCTTCAAGGGTGACAACGCATCTTCCATTCCTTATCGTGGATAAATATTGGTAGGAATTTGTTATCCTCAATACAAAAACAAACGAGTTCCTTGCACCTGTCTATTGTTAGAGTGGAAAATGCATTGTTTTGCTCCGTTCAGTGACCCCAGCGAGGAAGGGTACATTTGAAACGTACCATTCTGGAGTCTTCTGAACCCAAGTCTCGATAATTTTTCAACGATCAAAACAATTCATTTATTTTATTCATATATTTTTTTTTATTATGCAGGAACAACACTCCACACAGTTCACCAGACATACACATTGACAAGGGATCATAATGCAGATGCGTTGTCACTCTTGAGGACTGAGATATAATTCCTCGTCACCAGTTAATAAAGGTCTCCGGATCCCTGCACTCACCAGACGAAACACAGCAGCGTTATGCTGCTATTTTACTCTGGTATTCCGGGCGTGGTCCTATCCCGTGATAGCCCATTCATTCAGCGGCAAGAAACACTACTGTTTTTTGTGTACATAAATTTAATGAATAAATAATTAGAAAGGCGTAATTTTTAATAGAAGAGTACTAGGAAAACATGACTATAAAGAGAGTCGCCAGAAAGCGTACTGTGCGTTCAATTAATACGTCATAAGCATCCGTTATTAGCCTAGCCTGATTGACGTCCAAGATACAACCGTAAATAGCAGCGTAACTCTGCTGTTTCGTATGGCGAGTGTAGGGATCCTTATAATTCCATCGTAGTCTTCAAGGGTGACAACGCATCTTCCATTCCTTATCGTGGATAAATATTGGTAGGAATTTGTTATCCTCAATACAAAAACAAACGAGTTCCTTGCACCTGTCTATTGTTAGAGTGGAAAATGCATTGTTTTGCTCCGTTCAGTGACCCCAGCGAGGAAGGGTACATTTGAAACGTACCATTCTGGAGTCTTCTGAACCCAAGTCTCGATAATTTTTCAACGATCAAAACAATTCATTTATTTTATTCATATATTTTTTTTTATTATGCAGGAACAACACTCCACACAGTTCACCAGACATACACATTGACAAGGGATCATAATGCAGATGCGTTGTCACTCTTGAGGACTGAGATATAATTCCTCGTCACCAGTTAATAAAGGTCTCCGGATCCCTGCACTCACCAGACGAAACACAGCAGCGTTATGCTGCTATTTTACTCTGGTATTCCGGGCGTGGTCCTATCCCGTGATAGCCCATTCATTCAGCGGCAAGAAACACTACTGTTTTTTTGTGTACATAAATTTAATGAATAAATAATTAGAAAGGCGTAATTTTTAATAGAAGAGTACTAGGAAAACATGACTATAAAGAGAGTCGCCAGAAAGCGTACTGTGCGTTCAATTAATACGTCATAAGCATCCGTTATTAGCCTAGCCTGATTGACGTCCAAGATACAACCGTAAATAGCAGCGTAACTCTGCTGTTTCGTATGGCGAGTGTAGGGATCCTTATAATTCCATCGTAGTCTTCAAGGGTGACAACGCATCTTCCATTCCTTATCGTGGATAAATATTGGTAGGAATTTGTTATCCTCAATACAAAAACAAACGAGTTCCTTGCACCTGTCTATTGTTAGAGTGGAAAATGCATTGTTTTGCTCCGTTCAGTGACCCCAGCGAGGAAGGGTACATTTGAAACGTACCATTCTGGAGTCTTCTGAACCCAAGTCTCGATAATTTTTCAACGATCAAAACAATTCATTTATTTTATTCATATATTTTTTTTTATTATGCAGGAACAACACTCCACACAGTTCACCAGACATACACATTGACAAGGGATCATAATGCAGATGCGTTGTCACTCTTGAGGACTGAGATATAATTCCTCGTCACCAGTTAATAAAGGTCTCCGGATCCCTGCACTCACCAGACGAAACACAGCAGCGTTATGCTGCTATTTTACTCTGGTATTCCGGGCGTGGTCCTATCCCGTGATAGCCCATTCATTCAGCGGCAAGAAACACTACTGTTTTTTTGTGTACATAAATTTAATGAATAAATAATTAGAAAGGCGTAATTTTTAATAGAAGAGTACTAGGAAAACATGAATGTAAAGAATCTTCAAGGCCTCGATTCAGTCGAAAGTCTATCCGCGACCTTGACAGTTATATAACGTTATCAGAATAAACGATGCCTTTCGTTTAACAGGCGATACACTTGTGTAAACCAGACAATCGTGTGTTTGGTAAAATTGGCGCCATTTTTGTTTATTCTAAATGTAAACACATACACGGATAAATGGTCATATGACCCTTAGACGTAGATAATGTACGTTTGTTCTGTTATGTTATCCTGGTTTAATGGTGTTAAAGTCGTGGATTTTACTGTTCAAACCCCAATGCTAAGAAAGACTTTTTTATGTCATTGAAGAAACCCTGAGTGGGGAAACGCATGTTTGTTATTATTACCAGCACTACACTATTATAGTGCCATCGGCTGTGGCATGTAGTGGGTTCGATTCCCAGTCGAGGAACAATATTTGCGCATGCGCACAGAACAACGAATGTCGTGTTAGCTAGTTTCAGTAATAAAAGGTATTCCATAACAGTTAATTTTCAACGTACGCGTACGTGACGACTCCGGTACGATATACATCGACGTTAGTAAATCGCACCGTTCATATTTAATTGATTGCCGAGAAGAAAGATGACGGTCTGCATTGGATAGGTCACGGGAGAAACAAATTAAATGGAGCTCGTAATTCGGTTACTTTGATGGAATGTTTTTTTTTAATAATAGAGGTAAAGGACTAAATGGAAACCACAGAATCTGTTTTCGCTGACACCATATAGCGTACAAAGAATCACCGGTGCAAAACAAATGAGTTGGCTTTATAATGTTTACATTACGGTAATGTAAATATCATAAAGCCTACTCCTTATCATCAGGCAAGTGATCACTCCGTCTCACCTAAGGGCTAAGATGCAATCCCTCGCCACCTGTACACCGGTAGGGACTTACTCACGAGTTTACCCAAATGTCAGGGGTCTTCGACTTTAACGATAGTTTAGAGCGTTACATTTTGTAACTTTCTTATTTACATTTGGTGGCAAGTGTATACTTGTAAACATCGCAATCTGCGCATCGTGCTAGTATTAGTTATGTAAACATTGATAAGCGATGTGTCATAAACGTCTATTTATATGTAAACAATCGACTGCGTAGTGGAAGCTTGTGTTAGCTCTTTCTATTGCTTTTCTCCTGGTACCTATCACTACATAGTAAAAATCAACTAGCATGCGACTTAGGGCTTGGAACACTTAGCTTAATGGGTACCTGGATTTGAACTAATCCAACCTGATAAGTACTAAGATATGCCAAACTCAACCACCAGCGGTACATTTAAAACCTACTTGTATAAATTTTGTAGGTGGATAAAGGTAGAGATGTAAACATCGTAAAACGCTACTAATCTAGCATTCATTATGTAAACATCGTTAATCGATGTACCGTGAACATCTAACTGAATTGTAAACATATTCAGATGCGTATTAAGTGAACTTGTGTTAGCTCTTTCTACTGCTTTTGTCCTGGTACCTATATAAAATTATTAGTATGGCCATATATATAATATGCTCAGGGTTCCTAAGCCCGTGAATCCTGGATTCCAGATTCACGATCATCAACATCTGTACCCACTAGTCCACTACTTTTTTAAAAAATATTAGCAATGCTATTAAAATTACTAATATTCCAGTTAACCACTCCAACTAAGATGAAAATGCTTGTGCTAGGAGATGGTTCACGGAATGGTGGATTTGAACCTACGACCTTAAGTTTCGCAGACCGTACCCTAAACCATTAGGCTATTGACGCTACAAAGCACTACTAAACATAGGCAAAAGAGTACGAACCACCTGTATCCACCAACTCATTATTCCATATAGTAGGAGGGGGAGGGGGGTATCCTACAATGCGATTGGCAATACGAGGTTGCCACTCTGGAATATAATCCCTATCTGTTATCAACTCTACAAGCTATATAGTCACTTCGGCTTACTGATCCTTTGAGCTATGTCCTTACTTCTATCCACAGTAGACCACGTATCATCATATCGTGTAAATTTCAACAATAACTATTTATATGAGATTTATAAAATATTTAACTGTTTTTTACATTATCGCATAGTGCAACGACCAGGGGTACATTTATCGTTTAAATGTCCGGTTCGTACTTGACGGTGGTTTTATTTTTAAATGTCTGCGATAAACGTTGTTACATGGCAATTTCAATTTTTGCATCGGTATTGAAACTCTTTCATTAAACAAAGCACACATTCCGCAAATACTGCCTCATAAGCCTTGAGATAGTATTTAATTAGGCGCAAATTTAAATATATATTCAAATTTTTAATTTAAAATATATTTCTTTATTTGTAACAAGTTATGTATTCTATATGAGGAAGTAAAAGTGTAAACTACTTAGGTATAATTAGTTATAGTCGTTGGAAATAAAAATTTGAAGTAACAATGTGACATTGTTATCTTTTCTTTCAATAATTTACAAAATTATTAAAGAAATTGTTTTTTTAATATGCAATGAGTAATGACATCTTGAATGAACGAACCCATTTTCCAGTAACTCTTTCCCCTTCGATCTTTTCTATCGGATTTCAGTACTTAGAAGTAAATAAGTATGAATAAGCGCATTGAATAATATATTTTTCAAGTAGATAAAAATATTTGTATAATTATTGTTAAATAAGGGAAGACAGTATGATGTTATTTTATATTGATAAACGAATTTGGAAATATTTTTGGCACGGGAATAGAGGGGTCGTCGACCGTGTATCCTCTCTGCTGACCTCGTTAACGCCAAAGCTTAATGTTAACGCCTTCTTCCGGCTTCGCGACCGTGATCGAAATACCAGGAGCGTATAAATTCTAAGAGTCATTGTTTAGCAGGGTCATGACGAATTGAGACGAGTAATAAATATATTTTGTATAACAAAGAAATTTCGAGCGATCGATAAGTCGATCTCCAGAAAAACAAACTGTCTGGTTAAATTGAGTTAGAGAAAGCAGTTTTTTAAAAATTGAAACATTTTTGAATAAAGTCTAATGGACGGGTTATGAGCACGGCGCCAGAATACGAGTGTAAATTGAAACATAATCCTGTTTTGTTTCGTGTGGTAAGTATAGGAATCCGGAGACCGTTATTACTGGTGACGAGGCGTTCCACCTCAGTCTTCGCGGGGTGAATGCAGATGTCATGGGACGCAGGAATGGTTTACCATCACATTTTCACGTCTGGAGCGTATGTAAATATGGATAAGCTATAAAACTATTAGTATCATTTATTTCTTAAAACTATTAATGACAAAAGAGGTTACAGTTAACCTAATGGCAAGTGATAACAGAGGACCACAAACAACCTCGACAAAGATTCTAGATGCACTAGCGTTATTTATCGCTGATTACTGTTGAATAGTTCCAACTAAATGTAAATTTAAATTCAGTTTTGATATATATACATATATATATATATATATATATATATATATATATATATATATATATATATATATATATATATATATATATATATATATATATATATATACCACTTATATACAGTATTTACAAGCAGACAAATAAAATTAAATAAATCGGTTTAAATTAAAAGTACTAGGTATTCATAATACCGGAGCAAGTGTTCAAAAGCGATAAGGGGGGTAAGTATCAAACGAGTTCACTTTTCAGTGTCCAAGGTCAAAACTCTAGACGTCTCGCCGTCGGGGGTCAACGAACCCGAGTTTGCTAGGAGCCAGGTCGAAAGCACACGACGTCATCTATGTTCCCCTGGTACTTTAGTGCTCGCAATGAAAGGAGTTAAGAAGTGCATTTACGCTAGGATATACATAAATATAGGATAAGCACATAGCTAAAACGTACTGCCAAGATTATAAATATATATTTTTGTGAATATAGCAGTAAAAAAATATGATAAAATAAGTTTCAGTTAATATTTCTAGTTAACATATAAGTGAAAAATATTCCACAGATAACCTATGGTTGATCTTAATATAGAAAAATGCTAACAAAGTTGGGTAATTCCCAGAATATGGGAAATATTGGGTTAAATATGCATTGACAAAAATAAATAAATTTATAGAATACAAACTCATTATTGTATTTTCATATATAATAATAATGACAGAACAAGTCACTTAGTTCTCCTGATGACTTCGATCCATGATAGTTACATATCCTCGATAAAGTTCCAGCATGTCTATCTTGAGGACTGAGATGGAATTGCTTGTTACCTGTACTCTTCAAATACGAAACATGGCGCGTTACGATGCTATTTCAAGCTGACATTCTATAAGGGTGCTCCTCCAACCGAACCGAACCGTTCATGGCAAAGTTAGATACGAGATGTGACGTGGCTGCACCACTGTTATATCCATAGTTGTATTGTTACTTCGTACTGTTTTTTTGCGCACATCGATTCAATTTTTTTTATATATGCTAAATATAAACTCAAAAAATGAACAGACAGAATGATAAACAAACTTTTGAGAAGAGAGAACTCAGTTGCCAGCCCAATATAATTAAACCAGAATTAGCGATAATTACAACATTTCAAACAGGGCCAAACAAGGCAATAAAACTGATATATTATTTACAGAAGTCTGCCTATCCCCTAAAGATTAAATATAGATATAAGGTTATCGGATGCTGAGGTGCCAAGGTATTGATTATAAAATAAAATAGAAAATGCGTTTCTGTTTGTATGTTTATTTGAATGATTTTAGTGCCATTCCATTGTATGCAATTATAATTAAACGTATTCTTTATTAGATGTCTAACGAAACTGCAACAATAAACATACAAACACAACGACATTTTGTATGTTATTTTGTATAATATTCAATATTTAGAGGGTGGGCAGACTTCTGGAAATAATATATAAGTTTAATCGACTTGTTTGGCTCTGGATTGTTGAATTTAACGATAATTCTGATTTATTGATTCCTGCTTTTACACAACTTAATTGCGGTCGATATCTAATGCGTCTGCGAAAACAATGTCTGCAATTGGCTAATTAACTAAAGTTAGTCTAAATTGTAAATTGGTTAGATTTATATTATTGACCAAGCTTCAGTTGTAAGAAAATACATAATAGTGAATTAAAATAATTATAACCGGTTTCGAACCTCACGACCGCTAATCCAATATCCGGAAATCATTAACACAAAAATGAAAAATGTATATGAAACGTCAATAGTCTAATTTTAGTATATTTAGGGTACGGTCTGCAGGGTAACGGTCCAAGCCGAGCCCTTGTACTGTTTACCCACTAATAGAGGTCTCAACTGAGCGCCGTAAGCGCTCGGTCACCTCACAACCTGGTGAAACTGTAAAAGCCCTCGGGCTAACAGCGAAAATAAAACAATCTGTATATATACATATTAATTATAATAACTAACGCACTACAAACAAGCATATCTTACCCCTTGACCTTCGTCATGGCGGCCGAGTTCGAGATAAGGAATAGCAAAATCATCTAGTATATACTACACTATTATATACATCTAGTATATACTATAGTATATAATACACTAGTATTGAACAAATATATGATAGTATTTAGACGCTTTGCAGATGAGGAGTAAATTTAGTTAAGGCAACTATCAAATTTTTAAAAATTGCCAGTTGCCACAACCAAAATAGCCCGGTTCACGGTTGCCGCCACAATTTTATGGCAATCTGAGAGCAACTTTGTTACCTGAATCACACAATCTACGTACAACGTACACTGTGATAATGGACATCGAAGAAGCAGCACTTGTTCTCATTACATCACGTCGCCGCCTACGTCGAAGGCTTGAACGACGACAAATTATTCAGTTGCCAGTTGCGGCAATTGGAAACTAACTTTGTAATCGACTGCACCAACTGAAAACTGATGTCGATCGCGGAACACGCAATTCGAATTGCTACGTGTGGCTAGATCGATAGAGATATATTTATGTTGCCAGTTGCTGAAATAAATGCTCCATCTGCAAGGCGCTTGAGAGTTTAAAAGAACTAAAACAACACGCACGGTCGATGAAATTATCGTAGCGTCATCATCGGTGTTTACGTTGGTAAAATTTAAAATTACTCATATACGGTAGTAGGTGGAAATTGAATAACAATCATACATACAGTATATAAACGAGCATATATAAATAAACGACACAAAAACATTAAACGACAAGGCAAATTCAATTTGGCACCCATGCTGAACATAATTAAATTCTACAAATATTTACATTTAATAATAAATAATGCTAAAGTAAATTAAAAATAAGATAAGTTCATTACACATAGATTATAAAGACACTGAATTGACGTTGACGTTGTTTATCCAATTAAAAAAAAACTTAAATTACTTCTTCCAAATCCTACCCAGCATAGATATATATTAATTTATCAATGCCGAGTAGTTTATAAAAAATGACTATATTTGTAATTGTAACTATTTGATCATTTAAATATATAAACCGCAGTAACCGTTGAGGGTCACCGTTGCCTGCTGTACAGGTGATTCTTACTGTAGACGGCATTACACTGTCGCGTGAATTTATAAAAACTTCAGAGCGCATATACAATACCTATTTAGTTAAACTACAATAATAAATATATATTATATATACATAAATAGATTTGATGTGTTACGTACAATGTACTGTATCGAGACGAAGATTTTTATGTAAATTTTATTTCATTTAAAGAGGTTTTATGTAAATACATATATAATATCTAAAACTTCGTATTTGATAAATATACGTTCAAAAATTATTAGTATGTAAAAAATATTTTAACCGCAGTTTTGTTCTATTTGCGTATCAAATAATAACTTAATTATTTTTAATATAATACTATTGGATATTAAGTAAAATAATAGTAAATGGTATCAGTACTAGGAACGAATAGAATGAAGGTAAAAGTTATTAATAATAAAAAGAATATTTGTCATATCAATCATAGACAAATTGACAGCGATGTTTTTTTTTAATTATTTGTGGTTTAACCATCGCTAAACGGGTTTAAATCGATTTATTTCAAATTTATTATATGCGATATCGCTGATTTATTTAAAATAATGTATTCTTTTCTGTCAGCCAATAATTAAAAGAGTAGAAAGTATACATTTGGATACCGAAAGTGCAATATGCACTAATTGAATCGATATCAAAAAAGGTTAAAGCTAAATATGTGTGGTTCATTTTAAATTTAAAACTTTAAATTACATTTTATGACTTCTAATTTATACTCACAATATGTTTTTATTTATAAATTTGACAAAGATTAATGCGCCAATTCTGTCTGAAGGCATTTATTTCATTACTAAATAAAATTCCTTTCGTATATTCAAAAGGTTCTATTTTCAAATCGAGATTGAAATCAAATCGATTTTAATTTTGATTAAGTTTATTTTGTATATGGCAACGTTGCCATTTTCTTTTTAAATTTAGCCCATTATGAAATTAAAATAAAAACTTTTTGATTGTGATATTTGTCTATGGAGTGTACATGTGGATTAAATGAAATGTTTGATACATGAAAACTTTATTTTTAGTATTCATCTAGTTCGGAGGTTCGCAGACATTTTTTCTCATAGACCTTTTTCAAAATTTAGCTGGTTCCGGTGGACCCGTGCAGTTACATTTCTACCATATTCCCAAAACTCGACAAAAAATGTGGAATATGCAAGTTTTTACAAGCAACAGTCGCAGAGCTTCCTTAAATAATATCTGCCTACATTGATAGGTAAAGTGAAGCCAACATTTAAGTTCTTCACTATAGAAAGCAAATAGATTTTCGTGGACCCCCGCTAACGAATTGCGAGCCCCCATTTTTTTTGCCATGCCAACGTAGACGCCCGTCGAGTCTCCCGTAGACACGATGGACGCGATACTTACTTGTGATAATACTAAGAATTGTAATTCCTGTTTACAATCCACCAACCGCCGTAATTTCATGTTATTGGTAACAAGGTATACCATCTCCTCAGAGACGTGTATCTAGATGTTAGTTTATCTAAGATGGATGTAGTGTTTATTGTCCACGTGGTTGCCGTCTTCCGGTAAATATCACATCAACTGCCCAGGATACGTGATACTAGTTCCATAAGCATTGGCACAAACACAGAGACCCTCACTGGTCTTTCTCTTCCATAATCCGATATAATGCGTATGCAATGAGACCGGCGATTGAAGTTCAGATGTCAGTGTGAGAGTCACAGGATATACATACGACACAACTAGACCAGAAAACCAACAATTCGTGATATCCCCAATACGAGACAAGACCTACAATACAGCAATCAGGTACAAGGACAAATCAGGTGCCTCCAATCACTACGACCAGCAGCCGTCAAGTATGGATGTGGGAGTTATAGGCTCTCTGTCCACGTCCAAATTCCGTGGCAGGGGTTCAGGAAGACTGGTGCTTACTAGTACTCGCTTTGTTAGTAGGCCATGAAATGACTGTAGTCCGCTTTTGGGATGAAGGCCTCGTAAGTAAGCGAGGGAAGAGCCAGAACTGACGAGTTCGCGAATGTCAGATGAAATGCACATGATGGCATGGCGATCCGTGCTGTGAAATTTTCGTAAATATTCTGGCCCCGTCAATGATAGTTATTAATATATAGAATCTGGTCTTAATCCCGCAGATCCACAGAGAGTGGTTGGCAGTCCACCATTGTGAGCTTTACACGAAATTTCCTCCCAAGCACAACTACTCTGTGGAATCAGCTGTCGCCAGCGCTTAGGGACCTTCATGTAATGATCATACATCTTTGTCAAAGACAGCGGCAGCGCATCTGCGACTCCTCTGGAGTTGCGGATGTCCACGGGTGGCGGTGACCACTTACCATCGGGTGGGCTGCATGCTCCTTTGCCACGTATTCTATATATAAAAAAACATAACGTGAATTGCAATACAATAAAAATAAACGCCACGCGTGTCGTAGGCCAACACATGAGATCTTCAACGTGATAACGCAACACCTTTTATTTCCTCATTGCAAATAATTTAATATCACCAAGATATTAGGTGTTTATTATCAGAGATAAAAGTCTTCACGTCGGATTTGAAGTAGTGACACTTGTAACAAATTAAATGATAAGTTATCGGCCATGTGACGTTCAGCTGTAAGTAGAGGGGGGAGGGGGGGGGGGCGGAGAAGAATTTATTTAATAATACGTACATTTATTTTCGTGTATAATATATGTTTTTTTGTATAGATTAATTTATTATTTGTTATTTTACTTTTCTTATAACAGTTCACCTATATATAATTAACTTTCATATAAATTTCACTACACCACAGGTTGACTGGTAGTAAATGCCTGTAGGCATTAATTCCGCCTCCTGTGTCCTAATTAAAAGGATTTGCAATAAAGGTTAAATAAATAAATAAATGAATTGAACAGTTTCAAAGTTGGAAAGCATAGATATATGCTTTCCAATATGTTCACTACAAACACAATAAGATAAGAAGAAGGAAGTATTATAGATGTACACCCACTAATAAATAGAAGGATGGACAGAGGAAAAAGTTCAATGCGAATGATAAAAAGAATGTACAAATTTCGGATAAAGTAGACGCACGCGCATCAACTCGTAACTTACAACTGACTTATTGCAAAATTTGACAGACACATATTAATTATAATTTAAAAAAGTTACGGTAGGAATGTCACTCTATAAAAATTCTCGCATTCTTGCAAGCACTTTAATCGGCACGTGAATATGAAAGGGTAAAACTTGACCATTTTTAAATGCATTCATGTGTTGTAACACTTAAACAAATCAAAAGTAATTCGGAACTCGGAACTGTTATGGCCAAAAAATATTCATGTTTAATTCTATATATAATAAAAAAATAACTGAGCCCTGAAGTATAATTTTCTTGTTGAACTATTGAAGCTGTATGTTTTGACTTCTAAATAATGTAAACAAATGTTATCTATTCCAAGAATACGGACCCAAAAACATCTTGTTATTATGCTAATTACCGTTTTGTACGTGTTTACAATAGCCCTAATTAGGGGTTGTCATGCCCTATAAAAGGTCATTTACCTCTTACCTATTCTTATCAGTTAGTCGTCAAATGTCAATATATTTTGACAGCAAGCGTACGGCGATGTTTTTGCTCACGACTGTACTGTCGGAATTAGGTTTTTATGGAAAGAAAAAATTGGTGAAGTTGACCCGGGAAATCTGCAAACTGAAAGTTCTTTTCTCTGTGGGTTTTTTTTTAATAATTCAAGAACATAGCTAACGATTCGAAAGATGGATAATTTTTCAGAAATCCACATAGGACGTCTGTCGGATCAGCTGTTAATACAGTAAAATAATATTATTCATGAACACATACAGTATAAGGCAACATTTCTCAACCTTAGGGTCGCGACCTTTGGGGGGATCGTTTGTTATAAAAGGGGGGTTCGCAATCTGTTCAATAGATAAGACTTGTATATAAAAGATTCCTTTAGGAAACTCATAACAGCATGAAATAATAAACTTATTGCTTGGCGTGAATAAAATTTTAATTAAAAAGTTATTTGAACTTTATAGTGAACGAATTCTTTTTAATTACCTTTTAGGCTTTTTCGTGGCGACATTAAAATGGTTGACAAACAATGATATGAAGATATACTTCCACAATCACCATCGGGTAAACTGTGTGCTGGTTTGTGCACCATTCAAAAAAAAACCATGCCATTTTGTCGTGCCATTGATCTGCAATGACAATGACAATACGTTTATGGCTAGCTTTATTGAAACGTACGCAAAATGGCTGTGCGTATCGAGGTTTTTGATATAAATCTGATAACACGACCTTCGAGCGTTATCAGCAGGTTATGCACGATCGAAATGAAACGTTGTTAGAAATGCGGCCGTTGGAATGCTTGTTGAATTGGTTTTATAGAGCTACGTTCTCAGTGATCGCAAGGCATAGGTTACGGTCTGCTAAACTTAAGGTCGTAGGTTCGAATCCGCCATTAGACTATTGTCGTGGAGCTAGCACAAGTATATTCAGCTTAGTTGGAGTTATTAACTGGCGTGTAAATAATGTTATTAAGACTGCTAGTATTGCTAAAAATTAAAAACGTTGCGAAGCTCTAACCTTGACCAGAGTACCAGCGTGAAATAGGAGCTTATTTTCTGTTACAAATTAAAAAAAAGGGGTGACAAATAACAATCAAGTCGAGCATAAGTCCCGATTTTTAACAATTTGTCCCGTTATTTTTTTCGGGCTGATGGCCGCTGTTAGCCCGAGGGCTTTCAACAGTTTCACCGGTGTTTCAGAGGTGACCGAGCGCTTATGGCGCTCAGTTGAGTACTCTATTTATGGGTAACCACAGCACAAGGGCTCCCGGGAGGGAGCCTCGGCTTGGACCGCTACCCTGTTTCGCGATAGCGTCTTAACTCGAGGGTGCCCGAGAGAGCGGAACCACGGCTCGGTCGGTTGCTTCTTAATTAATACCGGTATTATTATTAGCTATCAATACCACCACTTCTGAATGCGTGGGCGTGGAGAAGAAGTGGCGCAAGAAACGATTCTATCCTGTGCCATGGCGGTATCGCGAATAACCTTGTTTGCGATGCCCTCGCCGTCGGCGGGCCGGTATGGGTGTGCAATTTGTACCGTGGAGTTTGAAAAAGGTTCCGATTTTGAAAAGAATGCAAGAAAAGCTGGCGATCGGTGGGAGTACGGAAAGGGAATATACGGTTTTCGGCGGTCACGTTGCTATTAAGCTAGAATATCAGAAAATATTTGAATACAGTTTAACGCGCCGGTTAGCTCTTTTGCCAGCTGTCGAAAGAATTAAAAAAAATTACGAGCCTACTTTCTAATCACAGGATAAATTGTTCTAGAATTTTGAATTTTTTTTTAAAACAATATTTTTATTTATATTTGTAAATTGTACGCTAATGTTGAAAATTAAAAATATTCTTGAGCCGTATGAAAATTTTTGTTGCCCCATATGGACCAAATTTTTCTTCAAGAACACGCCCCCGCATCCTCGGTCAATGGTGACCCGCATTGCCAATGTTAAAATCTGGTCACCTTTGTTACGAATGAATATAGAAGTTATATATACCTTCTATATTCATTCGCAACAAATATTAAACGAGATGTTTGATCTGGGCCGTCCACCGGTTACCGAACTAAACTAGGGGACGTCCGTACTCAGGTCATAAATTAATAGATACGTTACCGTGTGCTCGAAAACAAAACGACGTATTCACTGATTAGGGTTGACGACATTATATAATAATGTTTCCTTTATTTATTTGGTTAAATGAAACGCAAACACGCCACCGTATCGTAAGGTGGTTTTACTTTACCTACGAACCTCCCTGCAGTACCTACAACACACAAACAACAGTCAAAGTTGCAAATTTCTATATTTGTAAATTATTCCTTTTTAAAAAAAAACAAAATTATTTCGCCCGCCTGTCATCCCAGTTACGTCACTAAATATATCAAAGGAATATTTTACGGCTTTCCATTTGATTAATTCAACGACATTAAAATTATTTTTCCCTATAATGTTGCTTATTTTATTTTTACTTGATTTTTTTTCTATAAACAGTGAAAAATATTATTATATAGAAAATTTATGAATCCAGTTGTAACACCAGGCATCACTACGGCATACCTCTAGCCCCTTAGTTCCCACAGCGGTCCAGGTGTCCACAGAAGACTACGGAGGTCTACGTTGGCGTGACAAAAGTAGGGGCTCGCAATATCGTGGGGGTCCACCGAGATTATTTGCTTTTTGATAGTGAAGAACTAAAATGTTGGCTTGACTTCACCTGTCAACGTAGGCAGATAATATTTTAAGAAGCACAACAACTGTTACATTCAATCAATGATGATGATATTAATTAATCCCAAATGGGTAAGGCAAAGGACTTTAGTCCATACAGCCAGGTCTTGTTCGTATGATGGTTGGTCTGAAACTTCACACATTCAATCAATTAATTATTCAACCAATAAATTTTGCACTTTTTTTTACAAAACTATCAATTCGTGGTTGGAACTCGACCGCAACGCAAATTTTTGGGAATATGGTAGAAATGCAGCGTTGAAAGTGGTTAATGAGAAAGAAAGTCTGCGAATCTCTGCTCTAGCCTATGGATTTTTCCATTAAAATCGACACTTTTCGAATGATCATGCCTATAGGACAATACCGTAATTTTCAATATGTTACATATCGAAATATGTTTTAATAATTTAATGTATATATGTTTGTTTTATAGTTTATGTAAATGTATATAAATATCTATTATTTTATTTAGTATTATAAACTCCTAAGATAATATATAATGACATGTATATATAATTGTATAAGTATTTAGATGTACTGTATGCCTCTTTTTTCTTTATTATTAATTATCTGTTATATTATCTGTTATATATCCCTACCTTGATTTCTCTGAACCCTCCCAAGGTTGGCTGGTAGATAATGCCTTAGGCATTAAGTCCGCCTTTGTGTATATGTTAGTTGTACAAGTTTATAAATAAATACTTTAATACGTTTAACTATCTGTGGTTCGTAGTTTCGCAAGCGTAGATATATGTATAATCAAATATAGCTCGTAATTTTAGTAGTCAAAAAGCTAAAAGCTGCATAACGAAATCATAGCGCGATTCAGAAATATTGCACAACGCCATCTATCGAGCTTAGATGTAATTTTATTTATCATATTTTTCCTAAATTTTATATACAAAGCTTTCATTTTAATATCATTCTTCTTTCAAAAGTGACTCATTCTTCCCATATAAACTTTCAGCCCCTAATTCACTCTCATAAGGGATAAAATTTTGAAAAAAAAAACGCCGATATACATTTATTTCTAAAATGAAAAAAATCGCGTTTATTTCTTTGAAAATGACAACCTTCCATACAGCCGATCACCCTCTATTTTACCCCTTTAGGGGTGATATTTCCAAAAACCCTTCCTTGGTGGATGCTTCAACTGCCAAAACTTCAAGATCGTAACTTCAGCGGTTTAGGCTCCGCGTATATGTATAGATAAATATGGGTTTGATAGAAACTAAAGTTCCTCAATTCACCTTAGACCTGTTAGAGTATCGTGGCAGCCTATTTTTATTTATAATATTGGGGTTGACAAACAATCAAATATGTTTACCTTGTGTTAGGTGACGATTGTAAACCATCACATCTATCACGAACAAAGATTGAAGATGCACAGCGTTGGACAGAGCAGCAAAAAATATCCCAGGATCCCCACACACACCATACGAAACACAGCAGCCTTATTATGCTAGCATACTGTTTACATATGCATTTTACGATGCTTGAGGCTAGGTACAATATGGCTCTGCCATCGCTCAATGAATATTATTCCCTATATATACGCATATGTCATGGCCACAGGAATCATTTAAATTTGTGATTGTGACCTCAATTCCATAAGAAATATATCAATATAAAAGATACCTTTACCGACAACTATAATAAGACAAACTAAAAGACCCCACACGGACCCAAATTGACCATATCAATTTGGCTCAATTGGTAAATTGTAGTCCGTAGACCTGGTGAGTTTATATTTAGGACCCATCCATCATCCAATTAAGGTCTGAATTGAGGACCTATTTTCAAGCCCATCGCGTGAATCGTTACGTATGCGGGTACCAGGATCGCATAACTAACAAAGAGTTACAATACATTCCGCAATGCTATCTAGATATGAGATAAGCAATTTTCTTTTATTTCGTTGAGACACAACTCACCTGCTGGTAAGTGATTCCTGCGGCCCACGACATCTACATTCATCCTGGACAAGGAATCATAATGCAGATGCGTTGTCACCCTTGAGGACGGAGACGGAATGCCTCGTCAAACACCAGTAATACAGGTCAAAATATATGTTTATTGTTTGGATATTATTTATTTTGGATATTTGGTTACGTAGCATTTACTGACAGTGGTTGAGCTACACTACATTTTGTTTATAGCTGCAGAATGGATGGGCCAGCTCGACCGGGGTAAAAGCACGCCGTCACAGAATACCAGCATAACGCTGCTGCGTTTTGTCTGGTGAGTGTAGGGATCCGGAGAACTTTAATACTGTGTCGAGTCAGTTCCATGTCAGTTCGCAAGGGTGACAACGCATCTGCATTATGATTCCTTTTCAGGATGAATGAATGTAGATGTAGATGGCCGCAGGGATCACATGCCGTCAGGTGTACTGTGTGTGAGTTTGTTACTTTCAATGTAATTAAAAAAAAAACCTTGCCATCACCAAATAAATGTGCACATTGAATGGTTGAAGTTGGATGTGGACAAAATGAACGGCTCGTCTCGACTCGAAAGGAGCAAATCGAACGGAATACCCGAGTGGAATATCAGCATAAAAATCTTGAATGTTTGTTGAGGTAAATGCGGATGTGATGGGACATCGCAGTCATCACTTTTCATTAGTTGACAAACTGTGTGCTCATTTGTCACCCCTAATATCATCAAATAAAAATGTGTTTTATAAATTTCTATCGATTCATTGTTTTCAACAGAAATGTGACATTTATTACAATGCCCTTTGTGAATGAAACAATGATGGAATGTACGCATAGCATTGTGTTAAGGTTCAATCATATATCAGTTGCATTATTTTAAGGAGAACTCATAATCACGTCACCGGTGGAGATATTCCAAGGTCCAAAGGGGTGACATCACCTTGATCTAACATCCTCCTATATGTGAAGGTGGTAAAATGAATAATAAATATCTGTCTAGATTTTTTTCATAGCCCGTGGACTTTTATAACTTTACCGGGTTGAAAGGTGGCCTAGCGCTGGGCACTCAGTCGAAACTTATTTATTGGTAATCAGCACAAGGGTTCCCTAGAGGGAATATGCCTAGCAGTGGGATTTATATATAGTATATTTCTTTTTATGTCTAGATATATATTATATATATACATATATATATATTTTATATTATATTGAGAGTACCAAACGAGCACACACTTCACCTGTGATGCAAAGTGATTACTGCGGCCCACGACATCTACATTCAACGTTAACAAGGAATCATAATGCAGATGCGTTGTCACCCTTGAGGACTGAGATGGAATGACTCGTCAATAGTTATAAAGGTCTCCGGATTCCTACATTCACCTCATCCACCACCACTCATGCTGCTCTTTTACGCTTTTCTTTGAGGGCGTGGTCCTAACCCGGTCGATCTGACCCATTCATTCTGCAGCTAAAAACAAACTGCAGCGTAGCTCTGCAACTGACGAGGCGTTCGATCTTAATCTCGACATGGAAAATATATTACGATTTCTTTTAATAAAAATTATTGTATATGTTCTTTTCTTTGAGGGGTTAACCCTTTCCAAATCGATATGACCTATTCACGCATGTATGTTTTTTTAATAAATATATATATTTAAATATATTAATAATTAAAAGCCGTCAGAGATAACTAAAATTTAGCACACATGACATAATGCGTTCGAAACGTCGCCATAAAAAACGTTAAAGCTATATTACGGCGCGATGTCGGGACAAAAGTTCGATGTTACCCTACCGCCATCTTCTGGGGCCATGAACTACGAGACATTTTAGATTAATTAATTAAAATGTAGTAAAATAGTAGTTAATATTTGGATAAATACTATCTATTTAATTATTGTAACAAACTGACTTTCCAGTTCACCTGATAGAAAGTGATGCGACACTATTCATCGACATTCGAGTTATCGCGAAGGTTCGTGGTGACAATAACAACTTACGAATGTCGTATACTTGTAGCGACAACGCGAATCTTCGGCGAACGTTGCCCGATAACGTGACTGGGATATTGGCAAAATTTGCCGTTCACTTTCCTCAAACTTTTAGCGTTGGTGTTATTGTTTATTGACAAAGAAGTATTTTATCACGATACACCGACAAATAAACAACGCAATAAAAATAAAAAAAAAACTTTTGTTTACAAAACAAAACCAATCGATATGTAAAAGTACCAGGCGAGCAGAAACGACGCGAAAGTCACATATTTACATCGACGTAATCCGGCCGATTTGAGGAGTGGCCGCGTCTCGAACTATTCCTTCAGATTCCTTTCTATTCAAAGTTCTCCGTAATTACGCCATATAAAAATCAGGTTTAAAAGGAATTCAAAACGTCCAAATATAAATGACCAATTAGTTAGCGAATACTAATTTCGTTTTTAGTAACGAATAAACATAATTTAAATATAGAAATTTCATACATTAATTTAAATGTATTATAGAACAATATTTTCGCGACGTAATAATGGCTTGAGTACTCAAGGACGTAAACAAAGACAGCTGTTGTGGATCCTCTAATTAACTGCGTAATTTCTATACATAAACAGATTATAGTACGCGGGTTTTGATTATGAAAAAAACAAACAACATAAACGACATATTTGATGCGAAACTTGTAGATCTAGTTTCGTCATGCCTTGTTCATTGTTTATTTACAAATTAAAACTTACCGCTTAGATCTTCAATGGTATTCAGCTTACGAGTAGCCATTTTCGCAATAAAAACTAGCACAACACCAGAAAATGTACAGTTTTGAATTATTTCCTCACTGTTTAAGGTATTTTCGATTAGATTCGCGTACGCAGACGGATGGAAATCTAACCAGCGACCCCTACTAACCGCCTTTGTTTTCTGTTTTGGATTTGATTTGCGTTTAATGACAGAAGCGCAACATTTCTCTTTTTACCATTCGATTATTCTAGACCAATAGCAGATGACTTTGCTATCGTTTGATTGGTCTCAGATTTGTAAATAAAAGCCAATGTTACTATATGCTAAAATCAACAATTCACACAATATATTTAATGTATTTAAATATTTTATAATAAATATTTTATGCCTATAAATTGAGAGTCCACATTATTTAATGTTTTTTTCATAAGCCACATAAAAAAGAAAACAAATAGCATTCTATCTATATTTAATCTTATGCATATCACAATCTAATCGTGACCGTTCTTTGTTCATTCGGGATACTTACATATTTTGTTAAATTTGATAATTGTCTCGAGTCTCTAGTACTTGAACTTGACTAATAAAACAATAAAACTCATAAATAATATAAAAATAAAGATATTAATGTAGTTCTAATGAAAATTAGTTGGATTTAAAACGAGTACCAAAATCATTATGTTAAATTTACTTAACAAAACGATTCGTAAAATTAACCCTTAACAGTATTAATGGTCATATAGAATAAGTTAAGTACAAATACGTATAGCTAAAATAATTATGGTATTCGGGATATAGAAAGTGCTATTTAGTTATTATGCTATTTTATTAGGTTAATATATGTAAAATCATTATTATCATTTGAATAATGTATTTGTAGCAAATCAAATATAAAATAACATTTTTAAAAAATTGGTATGAGTCACAAAAGTAGTGAAAATAAAATTAGTTAAACTTAATGGGCAACACTGTCGAACTCTATTTCAGTATTTCATCCTTCGCTTTATCATATTGTCTATACATTTGTTCTATTTTTCTTTGCGAATTTAGTAATGAAGTTTGTTCATTGACCTCTATAATCATTAAATTAAATTATTAATTATTCGTAATGAATATCAACTGTTTAGATGATGAATATCCGTCACCTTCACGTCTTGATGAAAAAAGTAGCCCTAGGTGAGCGAGTTTATTTCAGTTTTTTTTATTTTAGTACATTTACCTGTCTGACAGCTGATTTTGAGCGCCAAAGTTAAAAGGCGCCAATTGATTAGAACGTGTCATCTTCTACTCTTCATTTTTTACCACACGTAACGGTAACTTAAGCGCACTTTTTCAGGAAAAAGCTACGAGCCGATAACTCGTCACGTAAAAGCTGGAGCTTAATGGATAGAAGAACAGATCAAGAGGTAAGTTTAACATACTATTCCCGTTTTTTCAAAACTCTCCTCAATTCGGTCATGTTCATTATCAAAAAAGGTATTAAGTTACACCCATAGAATTTCTGGTCAGTAGCAAATCGCTAATTATAAGCTAACATACGATCGGTGACGACCTACGCCGTGGAAGTCGTTCGATGGAGGTGTTTGAAGATCGTGTTTTGTGGCTGTCTTTCGGGGAGGCCTACGTTCAGTATTGGACTAGTGAAAGGATGAGATGATGTTTAATTAATATCAAAGTATTCATGGAACAGCATAAGTTGATAGGATTAGACCTCCTAGCTCAGTTTACTGGGTCCAAGCTGCCCTACTCTGGAATTTCTTACCTGATAAAATCAGAAAGGTTGTTAAAAATGGAATTGTATGAGTTTGTATTTATTAGGTTCATGACACCCTATAAGTCATCAGTGGGTGCAAGAAAAACACTTATTTTTATTTGAAGAGTACATAAATGTAATAAATAATATATAAATAGAAATAATATACATAAAAATTTTAAGTTATTTGTAATTTACATACATACTTTATATTTATATATTTTTAATATTATTGTTTATTAATAAGTTTATTGTTACACTTATCACAATATCTTACTACACATAAGAGTTACCTAGCAGAGAATACCCAAAGCAATATGTGCCTTTAGTGAACCTCTATTTTTTCTTTACATTCCTATTTTGCTTATATATTTTGTATAAGTTGCACAAAATTAAATGCTATAACTTTATTTAGCAAATTATTATATAATGTGACATGTAATCAAGGAATCACTGAATCTGATAGATACCCAGTTACAGGAGATAGGTATCTAAAACTATTAGGACTACACAAAGATGTATAAACAGTCTATTTTGAGAGATAATATATTTTCTATAAAAATATATTATCTCTCAAAATAGACTATAGAAATATAAAAATTTTATATATTTAATATTAGATTTCAATATAAACAACCATATACTATCACAATAAAAAGTAAATAAAATCACATTATTGATTTGTTTATTGTTATTTGTTAATACCAACCAACAGGATTCTTTACAATCTTGAAACAAATATAATATAAATAAAAAGTAAATAACAGGTATTGCTTAACTATCTACTCGTGTGTGGTTCTTGAAATAAGTATCTACTAAATTATTACACACCCTCTCAAAAAGCAGTGAATGACTCACTACAGAAATAAGGTTTATATATATAGATTCTATTCTATGCATAATAAGAAGATAGGTTAGTTGTTTAAAATGTTTATAATATGTTAGACAATTGTTTCCTATAAAAAAAAATTAGAATGAATTTATAGTGTTATGTTTCAAAACAAACAGATCTACATACAGAGTAGTGTTATTTATCAATTATTGTATTAATTGTTTCCTTTCTGAATGTGGATTTTCTGCCTGTAAACATGATATAAAAGATTGAAGACCACATGATAATAACAAAGATGAAGTGAATTGTTGATATTTATAAACAATAAGGTATGTTAGGGGAAACATTCAATATCATCCCATTCTTCAAACCCTAATTTGTTGATTGCAGGTGTTACAAGAGATGGGTGTCAGTCTTTTAGAGCAAGATGAGAGTGAAACACATTGCGAGATCACCTCGGTTACTTCCGTAAGTGAATCTTGTGTGTATCAGTTGATTTTATCTATAAAATACTATCTACAACTCTAGTGCTCACATATTTTGACTTAACGTAAAGAAAGAGAACTTTCTATAGTAAGGAAACTTCAGGCTCTCAGACGATCCTAAAGGAAGCCACCTGATCGTCCACTAAATTAAATCCAGGGAGAGAACAAAAGCATTCTTTGCTGGCATACCCGAGCGAGAGTACTAAGGGAGGTTGTGTTAGGGCACCGGTGCATCCTGTAGTTGACTGGTGGTCTTAATTTCAAATCGCCCATCTTCCAAACTAGCTGGTTAACCTGAAGAAAGGTGTTGAAAGTTTGTATTGAAGCTTTTAGTACAAATTTCCAATGGTTAATTATGCTGTAGCTATGATGAAACGACCAGCTCGAAGTCCTGCAGGGAAGGACCACGCACTTATACTAGAAGTGTGTGTGAAGTAACGAAGTGAACTAACGCTACTGTTTTTGGTATGATAACTAGAAACCCGAGGTTTGGGGTGAGGCATTCCATCTCAAGACTCGGAGGGGATATTGCATGTTCATCTTATATCTTTATTGAGGATAGATGCAGTTCCATTTGCGCTGCAGTCTTCTGTTACCATTTGATGAGCTGCTAGCTTGTTTGTCATCTTTAGTTTCATCATAGTATTTTTTTAATACATATAAACATAAGCTTGTATATAATATATATACAAGTACATGTATATATATGTATATGATGATAGTGATAGAGCTATAGTGAAGTTTCTTTCTAGCTGCAGAACGAATGGGTCAGCTCGGCCAGGGTAGGACCACGTCCCTAGTTTGTATTTAGTCCGGTGAGTGCAGGGATCCGGAGACCTTTATTCCTGGTCATGAGGCATTCGATCTCAGTCCTCAAGGGTAACAACGCATCTGGCATTATGATTCCTTATTAAGGATGAATGTGGTCGTATTGGCCACAGGAATCACTTGCTGTCCAGTGAACCGTGTGTATGTTCTCTCAAAAATATCATGAAAAAAAAAGATAAAGATTTAGATGTCAATACAGCACAAGATTGTCACTAAGCACTTGTGGTCACAGTACTTGGCTGCTGGTAGATGACCTTTGGTTTGAGTCTTAGCCAAGGATTTCGTTCTTCATAAATCATTGTCCTCCTTTTAGATAGCGATCCAAGGCGAAGTCTCGTACCTCCTTACGAGGGGCCCTTGGATCGTATAATCGCACCCCTCGTCGACGTGCGACGTTCCCGTCCGCGGGGGTGGTGCAGCAGCATCGTCGTTGTGTCCAAAGTCAGCGGGCCTCCCTCAATTTTGGTATATTTGAATTCGGAATACTGCATCTGTACCATCCACTGATCATATATAGATGTCACGGCCAGATTCAACTAAGACTTTTTTATTATAAACCATTGTTACTCCACAGCACAAGCCTAACCTAAAACGGAAGCACGACATAGAGAATGTGAACCCTAACATCAACAGTTCCATAACCTCACCGAGGAGCAGATACAGCCCGAAGAGTCCTAAAGTGAAGATGTACAGCGCCAGTCCTGGACCTTCCAAGACGAAGAGTCCACGTAGCATTGACAAAAGTGAGTATTTTTTTTAAATATATAAAGCGTGGACAGTGAAAAGTGAGTACACAGTGGACCTGATTGTGAAGTGGCTTCTGCAACACCCACATTCATCTTCAATAAGGAATCATAATGCATATACATTGTCTAATACCAGAATCAGATTTATTGCCTCGTCATCAGTTTAAGGGTTTTGATTGTACTATGATTAATTAATTCACTATCATATATACATTATGCACATGACTCTATGTGAAAGAGGATCACAAACGGTGAGAATTGGTTTGTTCCTTGTGCTGTGGGTGATTGTCAAAAAAGTAAAGTTGGATGGAATAACTTCACATACAATCAATTAATTAACCAATCAAATCTAACCCTTTTTTTATGAAAACTATCAATTCGTGGTTGGAATTCAGCCGCAACGCTAATTCCCATACTAGAATCTAATCATCACATTTCTTGTCGAGTTTTGGGAATATTGTAAAATTGTAGCGGCAGGGGATCCACCGGAACCAGTTACTGGCAACGTCTGTTTGGCAAATTACGCCACGTATGGCGTGCAAATATAATGAATTTAAATTTAAAATCAATTTATTATTGTGTTAACATAATCATATCATCACAATTTAAATTGTCAATTAGTTTATTATTTCATTCAGCTTATCTTCTAGAAAATGTTTAACATTCTAAGAACATTTATTCAATAGCAAATTATATAATGTATTTCTGAACGATGTCAAAGGTAATTGTTTAATATTCCCAGCTAAATTATTGCATATTAATACACATACAAAAAACATTTTTCTTAAATAGTTCTAATTTTATCTGAGGTAAGCCAAGTCTATATTTAAGTCTAGATCGGATTATAAAATTGAGCATGTTTTTTTTTATAATGATATTTCTAGGATGTATAGGCCAGAGCATTGGTAAGATTTTGTGTTTTTTAAAAAAGGTTTGCAACTTTCTATGTATCTACCTATATATCCACTATCTCGCGGAACAGGGTCAGTCTAAACTCCCTCTTGGCAGCCCTTGTGCTGGTTGCCCACTAATAACTGTATACTGTAAAAGGCCCTCGCACTAACGGAGGCCATCTTAAACCCGAAAAAAAAGCGAACTGTATAGAAATTAGGGTGTCCGTTAAATTTGATAATGTCCTTGTTTTGACTTAAGCCATAGTTATCCTCAAATAAAACTGCGCACTGTATATCAATGTGCATTCGTGGAAGCGCATATTAGAACAGATGATCTGTTTCCATTGACAGCAAAACCCCTGCACCCCGTCGACACGTTGGAAACAACCCTACTCTCTGACTATCTCATTGAGGAAGAGACCCCATCGGCCCAGGTCAGCGCGCAGTACATACCACCGCACTTATCGGGGTTCACATCGGGCAGCACCAGCAGCTGTAGTGGTGGGAAAAAGCATAGTTATACACGTAAGTTCAATTACATACCGTTGCCATGACCTATACCACCAATTGCACATTTTTTTTAAAATTACATTGAGACTATCAAACTCACATGATAGCAATTAAATCCTGCAGCCCACAACATCCACATTCATCCTTGACAAGGAATCATAATGCAGATGCGTTGTCACCCTTGAGGACTGAGATGGAATGCCTCGTCACCAGAAAGTAATAAATGTCTGCCATCCATTTCTTATCATTCTACAAATCATTCATTTATGGTCTCTCTCTGTTGCATTGAACCCTCCACGTTGTTTCTCTGCGTATTAGAATGCGCAACGTAGACATAACCGCAGGAGTACGAGGATGACCCATATATCCCAAAGCCAAGATCATCTGAAGTGACAATTGGCTGGCCATATAGCTCGTAGAACCGACAACCCATGGAGAAGAAAGGGAAGGAAACACACAATGGAAATATGATGCTCTCGAGTTTGGTGTAGGGAACTGGACATACACTCACTACGAGTGACGAACTCACACACAGTTCACCAAATGGCGATTGGTGATTCCTGCGGCCCATGACATCTACATTCATCCTTGACAAGGAATCATAATGCAGATGCGTTGTCACCCTTGAGGACTGAGATGCAATGCCTCGTCACCAGTAATAAAGGTCTCCGGATCCCTGCACTCCCTTACCAGACGAAACACAGGAGTGTTATGCTGCTATTCCACAGAATAGCAGCATAACACTCGAGGTGCCCCGGTCGAGCTGACCCATTCATTCTGCAACTAGAGACAAACTGCAGCTTAGCTCTACCAGTGTAAACGCACAAACACTGCCAAACTAAGAAACCAGGTTTTCCGACTTACGTCATACCATCGAACTGTTTAAGGAAATTGGTATATTATTATTTAAAAAAAATATATCATTGTTCCATTTGATTTCAGCTCTAGGATTAGAAGAAGAATTGATAATCAACAGGAGAACGAAATCGGAGCCAGCGGGCGGCGACACGTTTTCAGTTCTCTCCGATGAAATGATACTGAGCGTGTTCAGGTGGCTACCGAAGAGGACGCTGGCCCATTGCATGCTGGTTTGTAAGAGGTAAGTTTTTTGTTTTTCAAAATAAAGTAACAACCTATATATACCTAAACTAAACTAGGTCACGATTTTTATTATTTTATTAATTTTACTTACTTTTGTTGACCTTAGTAAAAGTGGCATCACTATCTGTCTCGCTCACTCATTGCCAACATGTCCAGTATCCATCTCTCTCATCATTTTGTCGTCAAATTAATAACGTACCAAGAACTTGTGTCAATCAAACTTGAGGTTTTTATTTTTTTACTCGTTTTTTTAGTCTGAAACTAACAAGTATATTATATAACAAGTACCATTTTAGATTCGTGATTAAATGCGGCCAACTTTTAATGCCAATTGCCAAGGCACTCTAGTACATGTTTTTTAAAGGAGGACCTTTCAAAGTCGACAAATTTTGAAAATTTTAAATTCATAGTTTAACAAATTAGTCTTAATTCTAGGAAACTCGGGGCAATTGTGTCATTATTTTTGACTGTCATTCAGATATGTTATTTAGGGTTATGGTTCCAAAGTTTAAATGTACAAAAATTATAAAAATTTACCACAATAACCGAAAAATGGTTACAGTTTGACCAATTTTCGGTTTATTTTTTTAATTTATTCAATTTTGGTCATCCACAACGCATACATGAAAACATTCTAAATCCATAAAGGACATATTAATGGCTATCGTGTTTTACATAGAAAGTAATTTATGGAGAAAACTAAACAATTACTGAATCAAAAAAGTTACACCTATATATACAAACACCACTGTTGGCTATAGGCCGCCTCTCTAGAGGGTGTCAGGGAATAATCGTTTTGACTGACTTTATATATATATTTTTTTATTTATTAAATTTTGGTCATCCACAACGCATACATGAAAACATTCTAAATCCATAAAGGACATATTAATGGCTATCGTGTTTTACATAGAAAGTAATTTATAGAGAAAACTAAACAATTACTGAATCAAAAAAGTTACACCTATATATACGAACACCACTGTTGGCTTTAGGCCGCCTCTCTAGAGGGTGTCAGGGAATAATCGTTTTGACTGACTTTATATATATATTTTTATTTATTAAATTTTGTCATCCACAACGCATACATGAAAACATTCTAAATCCATAGCGACATATTAATGGCTATCGTTTTACATAGAAAGTAATTTATGGAGAAAACTAAACAATTACTGAATCAAAAAGTTACACCTATATATACGAACACCACTGTTGGCTTTAGGCCGCCTCTCTAGAGGGTGTCAGGGAATAATCGTTTTGACTGACTTTATATATATATTTTTTTATTTATTAAATTTTGGTCATCCATAACGCATACATGAAAACATTCTAAATCCATAAAGGACATATTAATGGCTATCGTGTTTTACATAGAAAGTAATTTATAGAAAACTAAACAATTACTGAATCAAAAAGTTACACCTATATATACGAACACCACTGTTGGCTTGAGGCCGCCTCTCTAGAGGGTGTCAGGGAATAATCGTTTTGACTGACTTTATATATATATTTTTTTATTTATTAAATTTTGGTCATCCACAACGCATACATGAAAACATTCTAAATCCATAAAGGACATATTAATGGCTATCGTGTTTTACATAGAAAGTAATTTATAAAGAAAACTAAACAATTACTGAATCAAAAAAGTTACACCTATATATACAAACACCACTGTTGGCTATAGGCCGCCTCTCTAGAGGGTGTCAGGGAATAATCGTTTTGACTGACTTTATATATATATATTTTTATTTATTAAATTTTGGTCATCCACAACGCATACATGAAAACATTCTAAATCCATAAAGGACATATTAATGGCTATCGTGTTTTACATAGAAAGTAATTTATAGAGAAAACTAAGCAATTACTGAATCAAAAAGTTACACCTATATATACAAACACCACTGTTGGCTATAGGCCGCCTCTCTAGAGGGTGTCAGGGAATAATCGTTTTGACTGACTTTATATATATTTTTATTTATTAAATTTTGGTCATCCACAACGCATACATGAAAACATTCTAAATCCATAAAGGACATATTAATGGCTATCGTGTTTTACATAGAAAGTAATTTATAGAGAAAACTAAACAATTACTGAATCAAAAAAGTTACACCTATATATACGAACACCACTGTTGGCTTTAGGCCGCCTCTCTAGAGGGTGTCAGGGAATAATCGTTTTGACTGACTTTATATATATATTTTTTTATTTATTAAATTTTGGTCATCCACAACGCATACATGAAAACATTCTAAATCCATAAAGGACATATTAATGGCTATCGTGTTTTACATAGAAAGTAATTTATAGAAAACTAAACAATTACTGAATCAAAAAGTTACACCTATATACGAACACCACTGTTGGCTATGGGCCGCCTCTCTAGAGGGTGTCAGGGAATAATCGTTTTGACTGACTTTATATATATATTTTTTTATTTATTAAATTTTGGTCATCCACAACGCATACATGAAAACATTCTAAATCCATAAAGGACATATTAATGGCTATCGTGTTTTACATAGAAAGTAAATTATAGAGAAAACTAAACAATTACTGAATCAAAAAAGTTACACCTATATATACGAACACCACTGTTGGCTATAGGCCGCCTCTCTAGAGGGTGTCAGGGAATAATCGTTTTGACTGACTTTATATATATATATTTTTATTTATTAAATTTTGGTCATCCACAACGCATACATGAAAACATTCTAAATCCATAAAGGACATATTAATGGCTATCGTGTTTTACATAGAAAGTAATTTATGGAGAAAACTAAACAATTACTGAATCAAAAAAGTTACACCTATATATACAAACACCACTGTTGGCTATAGGCCGCCTCTCTAGAGGGTGTCGCAGAATAGTCGATTTGGCTGAATTTATATATATATATTATTTTGGTCATCCATGAAAACATTGTAAATCCATAAAGGACATATTAATGACTATCGTGTTACATAGAAAGTTATTTATGGAGAAAACTAAACAATTACTGAATCAAAAAGTAACAACCTGTATATACAAACACCACTGTTAGCTATAGGCCGCCTCTCTAGAGGGTGTCATAGAATAGTCGATTTGGCTGAATTTATATATATATATTATTTTGGTCATCCATGAAAACATTGTAAATCCATAAAGGACATATTAATGACTATCGTGTTACATAGAAAGTTATTTATGGAGAAAACTAAACAATTACTGAATCAAAAAAGTAACAACCTGTATATACAAACACCACTGTTGGCTATAGGCCGCCTCTCTAGAGGGTGTCGCAGAATAGTCGATTTGGCTGAATTTATATATATATATTATTTTGGTCATCCATGAAAACATTGTAAATCCATAAGGACATATTAATGACTATCGTGTTACATAGAAGTTATTTATGGAGAAAACTAAACAATTACTGAATCAAAAAGTAACAACCTGTATATATACAAACACCACTGTTGGCTATAGGCCGCCTCTCTAGAGGGTGTCGCAGAATAGTCGATTTGGCTGAATTTATATATATATATTATTTTGGTCATCCATGAAAACATTGTAAATCCATAAAGGACATATTAATGACTATCGTGTTACATAGAAAGTTATTTATGGAGAAAACTAAACAATTACTGAATCAAAAAAGTAACAACCTGTATATACAAACACCACTGTTGGCTATAGGCCGCCTCTCTAGAGGGTGTCATAGAATAGTCGATTTGGCTGAATTTATATATATATATATATATTATTTTGGTCATCCATGAAAACATTGTAAATCCATAAAGGACATATTAATGACTATCGTGTTACATAGAAAGTTATTTATGGAGAAAACTAAACAATTACTGAATCAAAAAAGTAACAACCTGTATATACAAACACCACTGTTGGCTATAGGCCGCCTCTCTAGAGGGTGTCGCAGAATAGTCGATTTGGCTGAATTTATATATATATATTATTTTGGTCATCCATGAAAACATTGTAAATCCATAAAGGACATATTAATGACTATCGTGTTACATAGAAAGTTATTTATGGAGAAAACTAAACAATTACTGAATCAAAAAGTAAATAACCTATATATACAAACACCACTGTTGGCTATAGGCCGCCTCTCTAGAGGGTGTCGCAGAATAGTCGATTTGGCTGAATTTATATATATATATTATTTTGGTCATCCATGAAAACATTGTAAATCCATAAAGGACATATTAATGACTATCGTGTTACATAGAAAGTTATTTATGGAGAAAACTAAACAATTACTGAATCAAAAAAGTAACAACCTGTATATACAAACACCACTGTTGGCTATAGGCCGCCTCTCTAGAGGGTGTCAGGCAATAATTGTTTTAGTTCACAGGATAATGGTATGCGCTACACTTGTAGCGGTGGCTATGGGCTTTTGCACGTTAGGTCCCTTAGGGGGCACTTGATCCCTTGCAATAGAATAAAAAATTAGATCAAAATGAATAAATATAAAAAGTTTAATTCACAAACGGCAACCGCTAAGCTGCCGCTTGGAATACTGGCCTTACTAATAAAATTACCGATGGCAACCTGAATAACTTTATTTAAAAAAATTCTTAGACATACAAATTTCGTCACTATGTTTTCCGTCATCCAACACCTAACGCTAAACTGCAATAAACATTGATTTGACAACAGTGGTGTAACTACACTGCAGTTTGTTTCTTGCTACAGAATTAATGGGTACGACTACGCCCTAGCAGAATACCAGCGTGAAATAGCAGCTTAATGCTGCTATTTGTGTTTCGACTGGCGAGTGTAGGGATCCGGAGACCTTTATTACTGGTGACGAGGTGTTCCATCTCAGTCCTCAAGGGTGACAACGCATCTGCATTATGATTCCTCGTCAAGGATGAATGTAGATGTCGTGGACTGCAGGAATCACTTGCCGTCAGGTGAACTGTGTTCGAGTTTGTTACTCTCAACGTCAAAAAACGAAACTAGTCAACGAAGGTCATTATTATTAAGGAGTCATAATGATGACATTTCCCTTTATTCCAAATTGAGTATTTATGTCATCTTATCTGAATAAATAAAAATAAATCACCTTGTTGTAATACCTTCATCACTTGGGAATGTCTGGACAGATTTAGTTTTTTTTTTTTCTATAACGTTCGTAAATACACTCGTGTGTAAACTATCGACTCGCACGTCATGCACGAGGTATTCAATGTGGTTTTAAAACATCACCTGAGCCCCGAATCATAATTTTCTATTTTAATTATTGTAACTGTATTTTTGGCTTTTAAATAATGTAAACAAATGTTTAATTCTCCAAGAATACGACCATCGATTCCATCCAACCGTCATAAATTAATATATTTTAACATGACATTTGAGACAAAGGTCTCTGGATCTCTAGATTTACATCCTTATTTCCCAAAGTGATCCAGGTGGACCCCCCAGGCATCCACGGGAGACTCGGCGAGGGGCTACGTTGGCGTAACAAAAAAAACGGTCCGAGTCCACTAAAATTTATTTGCTTTGGATAGTGAAGAACTAAAATGTATGATTTGACGTCACCTACCAATGCAGGCAGATAATATTTTAAGAAGCTACTCGGCGACTGTTACTTGTAAAAACTTGCATATTCCATATTTTTGTTGAGTTTTGGGAATATGGTAGAAATGTAGCTGCAGTGGCTTCACCGGAGCCAGCTAAATATTGAAAGTGATCTATGAGAAAAACAGTCTGGGAACCTCTGGATTACATACAGCCTGATAGGGTGTTCTAGGTTCTCCCCCGTACTACCCACAGCATGATCAGCACCGTGCATGTTTATTATCGCTTGCAGGTGGTACAGAGTGGCGTGCGATGAAACTCTATGGCAGCGGCTGGACCTGGGCAACAAGGTGCTCTCCAAAGACGCCTTGGGAAGGATCCTCGGTAGGAAACCTATCATTGTGAGACTGGCCAGTACAGAGGTATGTACTCGTATTTATATATATATATATATACGTCAATAGTCTAGTAGTCTGGGGACACTGCGATTTTTTTTTGAAGCATCAATAGTCTATAAATTTCAGGACACTGTAATACATAAGGTCTTAAGTTCGAATTGGTCATTTGACTATCATCGTTTACCGCCAGGTGACTTCTGTCACCCTTAATGTTATTACAGACCGATGAGTTGGTAGGTCCTTGAGCTGATCGTAATTACTCTCGGCCTTCACACACAGCCTCTATGTGGCTACCAAGATTTACACTGTACCATCATACTGTAGCCAGACATGTGTTATTACGCTACACCACCACTGTTGGAACTAAACACATGCCGGGGTGGTATGTTCTCCTAACCATGTTCGAATAACCAACATGCAATACGCTTGGGCCACAGATAGCGCGGTGGCAGCCCGCATCGCCGCCGGCGGCCGCCCGGGTGCAGTACCTCGACCTGAGCATGTGCACGGTGGACGACGGCACCCTCGCGTGTCTGCTGGAGAGGTGTACGGGTCTGAAGAAGTTGAGTCTGGAGAATGTACAACTCGTTGATGCCACTTGTGAACTTATCGGTGAGTAGGGAAACGTTTTCAATGTTTAATAATTATTATTATTTATTTATATGAACATTCTATATGTACACGTTTATTGGTGATTCGACGTATTCCCGTTGGGAGGTGATATGGGTGACTATTTGTGATAACTTTAACCCCCATATGCATTATGCACAAGTGAACCATTTTTGAGTTATCATGTTTTTTTAGCTTTTTTCAAGATAAGTCAAAAATGCAACATTAAAAATTTATTAAAAAAATATTCGAACTAAACTTAAATTCTAAGTCTTAGGTACGCATTAAACCTATTTAATATTATAAAACTTAAGATATAAGGCTTAGGTACATATTAAACCTATTTGCAAGATATTCAAACAGCGATTTTAAGTTTAGTTCGAACACGAATTTCCGCCTGCTTCCTTTGTGGTCATTTATGTTTCATTTTCTTTGAAATAAGTTCCTAGTTGTTATGCATTGTTGGAGAGATAAGGGAACGGTTATGTTTTTTAAATAATCTGCAAGACAAGTTTCATAACGTTTTTTGTTTTTAACGCATTTTAGTGGAAAAATATTGAAATAATATCGTTTTTCGTCGCGTATTTTTAAATTTGGATTTGGATAATTGTTGTTTTAATTTTGATTACCAACCAGTGTTTGATCGTTTTCACTAAAATTTATAAAAAATGAGAATCAAATTGATACATTTTTTTAAATAAATTTTTTATGCATTTGCATTTTTGACTTATTTTGAGAAAAGCTAAAAAACATGATAACTCAAAAATGGTTCACTTCTGCATAATGCATATGGATGTTAAAATTATCACAAATAGTCACCCATATCACCTCCTAACGGGAACACGTCGGATTACCAATAACACATTACAACAGTTATTCTTTAACCTGAAGCTATAGTTTTAATAGTTTCAAAAAACACTATATAATATCGAATATCTTATGTCTATATACATGCCTTATAACAGCCTATCCAGCTCACTGCCAAACACAGCCCACCCCGGTAGATTGTCACTAAGCACAACCCTAAATCATTTTCATCCGTTGCACAAGTTGTACATTTAGCGGAGACTTGACAAGTATTTTTTTTTATCAATAATATATTCTCCCATACAATGATTACAACTTTCTCCTACCAATAACCTCCCTTTAGATAGCGATCCGAGTCGAGGTTCCGTACCTCCTTATTAGGGGCCCTCGGATCGTGTTATCGCGCCCCCTCTGTTGTCGACGACGTTCTTCGTCCACAGGGTTCAGTGCAGCAGCGTCGTCGTTCGCTGAGTAGGGTGCAACGCGCCTCCCGCTCGCGAGTCTAATTAGATAGAGCGGTTGAGGTCTCTGGACCAACAGCAATACTCACACACAAAAAAACAAAAAACCTACCAATAAACAATTTTTACAATAACTCATCGATAGAAATCACCCAATTTAGATTTGCTAAATTCATCCAACCAATATCTCATTTCTGCATCCTCTATTGAACAAAACTGCATGCATTATATATGCACAGCATTTGTAAGAGATCACTAGAGGTGGAAATCTACATTTTTCTTTATTACACCGAGATTTACAAACTCTCACACAGTTCACCGGATGTTAAGTAACTACATTTCTTCATTCTTGACAAGGAACCATAATGCTGATGTGTTGTCACCCTTGAGGACTGAGATGGAACGCCTCGTCACCAATAATAAAGGTCTCCGGATCCCTGCACTCAACAGATGAAACACAGCAGCTATTATGTTGCTACTTTACGCTAGTATTCTGTGAGGGCGAAGTCCTACCCTATTAGCTATACCTATAGCTGCTGACCTATTCATTCTGCAGCTATAGAAAAACTGCATCGGAGATCCACCAATGTTGAAAGTAGTTAGGTGATACTAATATCTATATCCCAATCTTTGTATACATTCTGTAATTTTATTAATGTATTGAGGGTGACAAAAGTAATAAAGGTCTCCGTATCCCCTACAATCACCAGACGAAACACCATTTCACGCCTGTATTCTGTGAGGGAGTGGTCCTACCCCGGTCGAGCTGATCCATTCATACTGCAGTGTAGCCCTAGCACTGTTCATAGATTACGGTAGATCTAAACCGTTATAAACATTATTACAATAAAACATTTGATGACATAGGGGATATCATATTAATATAAACGGAAAGAAGTTGGATATGCTGCCAGTAATTAAAAATATAGCGCTCAAACAATGTTATATATTAAATTTTATATGTAACTGCATCATGATTGGATCAGCTGGATCACAAAGATCTCAGAACTAGAATACCAGAATAGCAAATAGAAGTGAAATAACTAACTGCATTATACTGCTGTGGTTAGTCCGGTGAGTGTAGACATCCGGAGAGCTTTATTACTGGTGATGTGGCATTCCATCTCAGTCCTCAAGGGTGACAACGCATCTGCCTTATGATTCCTTGTCAAGGATGAATGTAGATGTAGTGGGCTGCGGGAATCACTTGCCGTCAGGTGAACTGTGTCCGAGCATGTTACCCTCATTGTAATAAAAAAAAAACATTTAAGCATCGTGTGGGTGAGTTTAGGTTATCCAGAGTACCAATTGAAGATATGGTAGAGTGTGGTACGTCTTTTTGAGAATGGATGTGTCTGTTATGGGTTAACTATTCCACTATGGATATCCACATGGACGATTGGACGGAGACAATTGCTTTTGATTGTTCGTTTTTTTTCTTCTTCAGGCAAATGCAGTAATTTAGAAACATTAAATTTGACGATGGGCAGAGGGGTCACAGCTGAGGGTTTGGCTGAGATACTGAAAGGATGTGTTGGGTAAACAACCTTTATTATTACTTCTTTTTTATTACCTATAACTATATATAACTTGGACACAGTTCACCTGATGTCAAGTGATTCCTGCGGCCCATGATGTCTACCATCATCCTTGACAAGGAATCATAATGCTGATGCGTTGTCACCCTTGAGGACTGAGATGGAACGCGTCTCCGGATCCGCGCACCAGACAAAACAGAGCAACATTATACTGCTATTTCACGCAGGTGGTCCTACCCCGGTTGACCTGACCCATTCATTCTGCAGCTAGAAACAAACTGTTAAGTTGATCTTTACCATAGACAAAAAATCAACTAAAATATTTATAAAAATTCCCCGAATCCAATTAATAAAGTATATATATATAAATATATATATATATATATATGACATGTCCCATCATTGTTAAGTAATTAAAGAACAACACAACTTGAATATGATTTGGATAAGTTAGTTGTTTGTTTTGTACATTTCTATTATTATTTCCTTACAACATTCATGTTTCTTGACCTAAATAAAATAAAAATAAATATCATCTGATGATAACCAGAATATATTCCTGTGGTCGAAATCGCCAAGGAGATGTACCAAATGCGTTGCCGGCCTTTAATGTTTGGCCACTTCTCTCGAAGGTACCTAAGTCGTATCGGTTCGGAAATATAGCGACGGCTGATGTATTAATAGCACTTAAAGTACACAATGCTAGATTGCCACAACCGTCGAGATGATGAGGGTGTCGTTTTGAATTCTGTCGTTATGTTGGAAGAAGATGAAGAGCCTTTGCGCATTAACCTGTTCCAGTTTACAATCGCTGAACATATCCTGGTGCAACCTCGACGAGACTGCGTTGCAGCTGCTGGTGGCGAGTCTGCCGCAGAAGCTGCAGCGGCTCAACGTGGGTGGCGCGAGGATCATGACCGACGACAGTGAGGATCGTCTTCCTATTTTTTTTTTTTTCATTTTACTTTTTTTAAAACGTTGACAGTAATAGGTATATTTAAAAGTATAATTGTTAGTTTTTTTTTTAATTACATATAGGCTAACATACTCGCAGTTCACCCGATGGCAAGTGATTCCTGCGGCCCACGACATCTAATGGTGTCTGATGAATGGGTCAGCTCGACCGGGGTAGGACCACGCCCTCATAGAATACCAGCGGTCTGGTGAGTGAAGGGATCCGTAGATCTTTATTGCTGGTGACGAGGCATTCTATCTCAGTCCTCAAGGGTGACAACGCATCTGCATTATGATTCCTTGTTAACGTTGAATGTAGATGTCTTGGACCGCAGGAGTCACTTGTCATCAGGTGAACTGTGTGCGAGTTTGTAACTGTCAATGTAATAAAAAAAAGTTAACTATCAGAATTTTTTTTATAATTCCTTTACTCCCATCGTTCCGCAGTGGTGCAGAAGCTGGTGGACCGTTGCCCGCGTCTGCTGGAACTGGACGTGTCGGACTGTTCACGCCTGGGCGCGGCCTCGGTGTTGGCTATAATCAACCTGTCCCGTCTCGAGCATCTCGCGCTGAGCCGTTGCTATCTCCTCCCGCCGCATGTGCTCACGTGAGTAGTTTTTCGTTTATTCAGGCGTGGGTGACATATAAGCACACATATCGCCTGCGACTGCGGCCCATGACGTCAGCATCCATACACATAAAAATCATCGCATCAGGTCTTCGGATCACTACACTCACCAAACAAAAGTATTTGTTTTATTTTATAATAGTAGGTGTGACAAATATGCACACACATCACTTGTCATTGTGTTCCCATCACATACATCTACATCCATCCAAAAAGTTCAATTGCGTTCACCCCTAAAGACTAAAATTTCCATGTATAGGTAATAATAACTCGGGGCTCCAGAAAAAGAAAAAGAGTGAACTGAACTGTTTCCGTGAAGGAATAAGCCTAAGACCTGAACTTGTTTTTATTTGTAAATAATACAGGTATAAAAGTAAATGTAGTATTTCATTTCATAAAGTATTTTCATTCAATTTTGTATTATATATATTTAATTTAGTCGCATAAGACCTATGAGTGCGAGTGAGTGCGCAATATGCTGCGTTACGCTCACACTTTTACTACCCAGCAGCCAGATAGTTAACGGACTGTAGGGAAAATATTAATTTTAATAAATTATTCGGAGAGGATAGACGGACGGCGCCATTCGATTTCTAGTACAAGTATTTAATTTAGTCGCATAAGACCTATGAGTGCGAGTGAGCGCGCAATATGCTCGCATCAACGTTTTACAACCCAGCAGCGAACGCGATATTAAACGGACTATAATGAAAACATTTAATATATTCCCAGGAAACTTAGCAGCATGCCGTCCCTCCAATACCTCGAAGTGTGGGGCATGCTGCAGTCGGGGTCGCTGAGCGCGTTACGTGCGGCGTTGCCCGCTATGCAGATCAACCAGTTCATGTTTAGGTGAATATTTCACGTATACTAAGTTACGCGTTGCGACGTCACCTATATGCGTTAATATTATAATTATAATCGAAGATATGTCCAACGGTGGTACATGCAATATCTCATAAGTTTAATGGTTAGAGTTTTTATTTATCACATTGAGAGTAGATTACAGTGGTATGAGCTACACTGCAGTTTATTTCTAACTGCACAATGCATGGGTCAGCTCGACCTGGGTAGAACCACACCCTCGCAACACCAGAGTAGTCGCAGAGTCGCTGAAATACAGAAGAAATACCCCCTGCGTCAGCTCATTGGATGGAATTTTGAATTCTGTTATAATGTACAATGTTGAAACTCAGCGGCTGGAACAGTGATAGAGCTACACTGCAGAATGAATGGGTCAACTCGACCGGGGCAGGACCACTACCTATCATAATACCAGATTAAAATAGCAGCATAATGCTGCTGTGTTTCGTCCGGTGAGTGCAGGGATCCGAAGACCTTCATTACTGCTGACGAGGCATTCCATCTCAGTCCTCAAAGATGATAACGCATCTGCATTATGATTCCTTGTCAAGGATTAATTAAGATGTCGTGGCGCCGCATGAATCTCTTATCATTGTGTGAGTTTGATGCTCGCAATTTTATTAAAATAAAAAATTGATATAAACAACTCCTCAGATACTTGATCTGAGCCGTTCGTCACTCACCATCCACTGCTGAAGTCCACGTGGCGTATTCTGTTGTCTTATAAAACAATGTTATTATTTACAGTGCTATCGCGAGACCCACGGTTGGGGCCAGGAGGACTTCTATATGGGGACTTCGCACTCGAGACTGATTTTTATATGGTGAAATAAACAATCATTTATGTGCGCAACCTTATAAGATATATTATAATAAGATATATACTAATGCATTGATATACAAACCCAACATACATATAACATATTTCATAATAAATTATATTTTGTAGTTCACCTCTACCGGGAAATGTCTTCACATAATACCAGCGTGAGATAGCATCTGATGAGCAAAGGTATCTGGAGACCTTGGTGTGACGTTACGTTAGAATTGTTTCCTTATGTGGGTTGAATGTGGGTACCATCGAGTGAACTGTGTGGCTTGTTTAAACAAAACAAAAAAGCCATATCTTACTGTGGGAGCGCTGTGTTTATCATCTCTCTCTACCATTCTTTATTTATATCATTCTCACACACATGTCACCTTTTTCATTGTCCTCTTCTCCCAAATTAATCGCTCCCCTAGCAATATATACAAATGAGTTACACCCGTCCTCCATTACACATCCAAAACCAGCCTCCCAAATACTCCACTTATCCCGCAGTGTATACAAAAAAAAAGATTAGTCTAACTTCACTATAATTCAGTTATTAACCAATCAAAGAGCATAGACAACAAAAAAATAGAACTCAGACTCTATCTTGAAGTTTTGTTTTTTATATATTTATGATCGAATACCATATTTAAATTATAGTGTTGTAAATTTTTGTGCAAACTCACACACTCGTTGTCTACTTCCATAGTCCGATGCACATGCAATAAGAGAAAGATTAATATGCAGTGGTACACAGGACATGTTACACAAAATAATCGTGTTCGTAATATGTATTTCTGGTTTGTGTATATCAATGTATAAACTGAAGGGTCTCTATATTAAGTTGTAAGTCTAAAAAGTTATTAGGCCAATAAGATAATTATTTATATTAACAAAATACAATTTAATATTGACTGTTTACCACTTGCTCGACGGTGAGGGAAATGTGTGTCTATAAAAAAAATATTCAAAAGACATGTTCAGTTCACTAATCGGCAGTGCGCAGCTATGTTATGACCATGCTCTGACACTCTAGAGAGGAGGCCTATACCCCAGCTGGGTCAGCTCGACCGGGGTAGGACCGCACCCTCACAGAATAGCAGCATAACACTTCTGTTTTTCGTCTGGTGAGTGTAGGGATCCCGGAGAGCTTTATTACTGGTGACGAGGTATTCCATCTCAGTCCTCAAGGGTGACAACGCATCTGCATTATGATTCCTTGTTAACGTTGAATGTAGATGTCATGAGTTTGTTACTATCAATCTAATAAAATAAATATATATAATATTTAAAAATTTATTTAAGTTGAAAAGATAGAATATATATATGCCTGTCAAATTAATACTGCAGTGATTGATGCCATAAAGGTTCAGCAGGTTGGCTAGACTGGGCATATCGAACCCCTCACAGAAAACTGGAGTAATCAATATCCACTGCTGTGTTTCGTATGTAAGTGTAGGCAAGGAGACACAATCACTTGTTTGCTTACATGAAATTCTTCGGAGATGATCATATGTTGGTCCTTAATTGTAGCTACGGTTCTAGTTATAAATATGTACCAGGATATTTTTCTATTTTACAATCCATATAAAGTGAGTAATTCATTTGGATATATAGCCACCCTTGTCCGGAAAGATAGGAACCGACTCATTTCTCAAAGGCTAGCAACACGACGGTAACTTCTGGTTTAGAATCACTCATCATGAGGTGATCTGTTTTGTTTGCCACCTCTTCTAATAGCATTGCAACTAAGTTACTTCCCCTTTTTTTTTCAATAATAATTAACAATATTTATTAACCATGTTTACAAATATCTCCCACTGCTCAAGTAGAGGTAGAAATTCACTTTCAAAAACAAAACATTGAATATTTCAAACAATCTCAATCAGGGGTAAGCAACACGCAGACCTCGGGCCGCATGTGGGCCTGCTTTATTTATATTACAGATATTCTCACGCTACTACATTAAGTTGTAATCTTATATTTATAATATGAATAAAATTTTAAATACTATTAAGAAATGCAATATTAAGCAATATTTGGATAGGCCCGTTGCTATAAAAGGTTGCTCACCCCCTGATCCCTAAATCATTATGCTAGAAACATTTAATGACATGGGTTATATAAAATTTTAAAAAAAGACAATTCAGTTGCCAATGTAATGTAAAAAAAATTCTCGTGTTAATTCTTATCCAATTATTATTGTGAAGCTTGCGCACATACTTGAGTATAGAGATATATTTATTTTTAAACCTGTAAATACTATACCATAAATATTTTGATGTTTTAAGCAAATCGTTTATGTAACTAAAAAATAAATCTAACATACGGACGGATACAAGAATTATATTTAACCTGTACTTTTTTTTATTTATACCTTTTTTTACGCTGTTCAGTGTCAGATGACATGAAACACAATCTAGTCTAAATTTGAGTGTAATAAAATGCCTTCGATGCTGTATTGTAAGATAATATATAATTATATTTAACTATATATTGTACTAATATTATAAATGTGAAAGTTTGTATGTTTGTTACTCAATCACGTGAAATTGAAAGAAAGAAATGTTTATTTGGTACTTGAAATAAAGTAATTACAAAAATAAAATTTCATTGTACCAAATAGGTCTGCACTCGGTATAAAATCACAGAGTTGATTGGAACTTCGTGAATACTGATTTTCAGTGGAGCCTCGGAATTATGGTAGACAGACACGGCATCAACACTACAGCAAGTAACAATTCCATTGACTGCAGAAACAAAGACGAAAAAAATTCAAAATTGTAAAAAAAAATAAGAGATAAAGATCATATTGAACGAACTAGTATTACAATAACAAGAAAAAAATCAACATTAATAATAGAAGAAAAAAAACAAATTTAATCTTTTAAAATTAATATCAAAATGCTTGGGTACTATGATACAACAAGTGTGTGTGTGAAAATATGGATGCTTATGTTCTGTGTTATGTAAGCAAAAACTATTTAAGGTTATTTTTAAAAGATTTAAGATTATTTTTGAATGAAATTCATCACCCGGATTAACATAGGATATGTTTTATCCCATTAAATGAGTTCACTTAACCTAGCAGCTGACCACGACTTCAGAATTGAGTTCAGAGAGAAATTAAATATATCTAAGTAATAAAAAGATATTGAGATTCATTCAATTTCACCCGTCATATTGCTTTATATTGTTTTTAACCTATATGACCTAATTATTCCAAACAGACAAGTCTACTTAGGTTATATAATGACATTAAAATCATTACTAAAGGAATGAAGTAGGATTTATACAGGGTTTTTGGTAATTCTTAATAAAATTTAAGTTCTAAGGCTTAGGTACATATTAAACCTATTTGCAAGATGTTCAACCAGCGATTTTAAGTTTAGTCGAACCCCAACTTCCGCCTTCTTCCTTTGTGATCATTTTTTTATTCATTTACTTTGAAATGTGTTCCTAGTTGTTATGCATTGTTGGAGTGCTAAGAAAACGGTTAAATTTTTAAATAATCTGCAAGTTTCATAACGTTTTTTTTGTTAAAAAAATATTAAACTAGTCGCTTTTTTCTTCTCGCATTTTTAAATTTGGATTTGGATAATTGTTGTTTTAATATTGATAAATAACCGTTGATAATCGTTTTATAAATCAGAAGAAAAAAAATGATTTAAATTGATAAATTTTTTTTGTAATAAATTATTGATGTTGCATTTTAGACTTATTTTGAAAAAAAAAACAAAAACATGATAAGTCATAAATGGTTCACTTCTGCATAATGCATATGGAGGCTAAAAATCACAAATAGTCACTCATATCACCTAACGGGAATACGTCGAATTACCAATAACCCTGTATATATATATATATATATACACTGATAGTTTACTTACCGAACAGTAAAAAGGCAGGATTCAAATTTATTGCTTAATTTTAGTTGATTTAGTTAAAAGCATAAGGACGATAGGATTGACATTCGCGTGAGGCGAAACGCTCTTTCAATATAAAGAAAGCTGTACATGTCCAAAGCAAACTGGTGACCGTTATCAATTGTTTTCACTAAAATACATAATTTAGTTTGCAGTACCATAAAACTAATGCATGTATATTCTTAAAATATATTTATTATTACATATATTTTTTAATACATTTTACAGTAAAAGGTTTAAATGATGTTAGTGAGAAATGCGGTTTATTACAAGTCCACACTAGATGGAGTGAAATATAAGTTATGTTAAAGATAAACTCACACTAGATGGTGTGAAATCGGAAATGTAGAACTGTAAGTAAAAAAAAAACTAGTTTAAAGATATTGATACATAAATTTGCCAAGGATTATGTAGACTTTAGTACTGAACTAATGCTAAATGATTAACATCATCTGGATGGAGTTCTCACGACCAAGCCAAGCTGTAACTTATTAAAAAAAAATCACGTGAAAGTTCTTTTAGCCTTCTGTTCGGCAGCATCGCTGGCCTCCACAAATGTCCTCTTCAACTTATTTTGCCTGCTGTCCTTGTACTTTTTAGATACCTTCTCAGCTAACTTAGCTATCCTCTTCATTGTTTGAGGTGGATATCTGAAAGTTATGTAACAGCAAGAATATATACATGGACTGGATATGTACGAGGGTTTTCAGGACAAATTGTGAAGTCAAAGGTGGGCTGGATTTGCTCATGAAGGAATAAAAACCATATTAGTGCAAGAGGAAGGCTGGCCACACTGGAACGATGGATAGATTGTGTACAAAGTGATATATTTATATGCATTATATAAATTTCATGTAAAATTCTATATTAAAGAACAATTACATCAGCTCTGACCACAGCATGTAGAATGTCGAACAATGGGCAGATCTAATAGTGGAACAAAGTCAACATCAAACCTTTGTTTATTTATTGTATTGACAGTGACAAAAGAGCACAGTTTTTTTTTTAAAGAATATTAGCAATGCTTTTTCGAAAATTTAGATTACTAATATCCGGTTAACCACTCCAACTAAGCTAAAAATGCAATGCTTGGGCCTCATAGCTATATATTTCACAACAATACTTAAATGGTCGATTTGAACCTACAACCTTAAGTTTCGCAGACCATATTCTAAACACTTCAAGTTCCACCTGATGGTGATTCCTGTGATCCATGGACACCCATATTCATCTTTGATAAGAATTCACAATTCACCTACCCTAGGAACAAAATATTTTTTTCTTATTGGGAGTAACTAAAAAAGAAAAACATATTAGATTGGCAACAAGTTTAATACCAACATTCTTGGCTTTATTGTTTTACAATGTAGCCAATACTTATAAGAAATAACTTTTTTTTTTATATTACATTGGCAACTAAGTTCTTTTTTTTTTTGGATTTTATATTTCACATGTCATTGAAAGGGGATTTTGTGTTCTACAGGAATCTGTTTGTTGTTTTATTTGAGTTAATTTATATGGATTTCCTCTTGCAATTTCTTTCAAATGCTATGCAAGGAGTTTCATTTAATACTGACACAGTAATGAGATCTTGGTTAGATGAAGTTTTCGAGTTGAAACGGAGTGATTTATTATATTTTGGAGAATACACTGTAGATTAAAAATTTATAATTTTTATTGAAGGCACTTGTTGCCAATCCAATATATCTTTCCCTCCCACTTCTTGCCTAAAAACTACCTAAATACTAATTTTGTGATATTTTAACCACTATGCCACATGTTAAATATCATGGTGTATAAGTTGACGATGATATACCTGCATCCCAAAAACTCAATGTTGGTGAATAACTGTGCCAGTGTAACCAGCTCTTCTTCCTCGAAGTTGTCCTTGTGCTCCAACATGAACGTCCGACGCACTTCCCACTGCTCATCTGATTCGTGCTCGGTGCGCAAAGTATCCACGTCTATCGACGGTTTCATAGTTAGAAAAATTTCGTTGAAAGTCCTCGATAGTTAGTTTTTTTGTTTTTATTATGGCAGCTATCGTTGTGTTAATTCTGCTAGCGTCTGGTCAACTTGTTATTTTGCGGAAAATCTAAAAGAATGAGTAAATTTTTACTTGACAGCTAACTGTCATTTCGTAGTTCTTAGGTATAGTGATTTGCCAAAAGCCTTATAAGATTTTCTTGGAGAATACCGATATTTTGGAAGATTATGGAGAATTGCCGTAATTTCTGAAATTAAGTCAAAACTGGTGAATCAAAAAAACAAAAAAGTCAATCGCTCTATTAGACCTCCACTAGATGCAGCGACGACCTAATCAAATTTTCGGGAAGTCGATGGATGCAGTTGGCTAAGAAACGTGCTTTGAAACAATCTACGGGGATGGTCTATGTTCAACAGTGGACAAGGGAGTTTCAGACCAACCATCATACGAACAAGACCTGGCTGTATGGACTACAGTGCACAGTGTACGGTGGACAGCTTTGATGATAATAAATAATAAAAAAAGTTTAATTTAAAAAGCATTAATCAAAATAAATGATTCCTTTTTTCTCAGTTTGTGCTAAACATTTTTCTTACATTACTTTGTGTGTGTGTTGAGTGTGTATTCGCAGTAAACATTGTTCTCATAATATATGTATAAATATATATATATATATATATATATATATATATGAAATATATATTTTAGCATGGTAATCTGAAGAACTAATAACACCTATCTGCAGGCGAATTATTCTAAAAGTAGCAAATTTATTAATATTTAGGCTTAAATTTTAATCGTTTAGAGTGAATAGTGAGTTAGAGAGATCCTTAAAAATGTCCCTCATATTGTCTAGATCTCTGCCAATTGTCATTCCAAGTCATCATCCCGAGGAAGCCAAGATTTACAGATTACGCAACTAGAGTGCTCAACGACGTCTGCGCATGCATTAATTCGTCTCATTATCAGAACTACATGAATTACTGAAATCCATGCCAAAACAGTTGCATATATACAGAGCTCGTGTACTTTTAACGGTAAACATAAAATTGGCACGAGAAAAAGAAAAGATGTGAACTTTTTGTAATATTCGGGGTGACAGACTAACACAGTTCACCTAACGTATATATGTAATGTATTAACTGCGGCCATGGGATCCGGAGACCTTTATTATTGGTGACGACGTTACGAGGGTAACAACGCATCAGCATTATGATTCCTTGTCAAGGATGAATGTAGATGTCATGGGCCGCAAGAATTACTTGCCATCAAGTGAACTGTGTGCTCGATTATTAATCTCAATGTCATAAAAAAAACTATCATCAAGAACAAAGATTCAAGATGCCCATGCTTTGTTTCTCCTGTTGACATAGATAGAATGCCTCGTGACATGAGATATAAAAGTAATATCTGTTTTATATGTATTTTCATATGTCATCCTTTATTAACATGCTTCGAAGCATAAATAACCGGTATTTGATATCGATAACGATTTTGTGTCGTGCCTAGATGTAAATAACCTTTTGACAGTAATTGTGAAAGGCCATTGACTTTGGTTCATTGTATTATTTTGTTGCCATATCTACAGGCCAATTTTTGTACCTTAAATTACGAAAAAAATAATTAGTTTAATTTGTAAGTTTCCAATACATGTAAAAATCATAAAGGGAAGATTTTAATGTGTACTCGTCTATGAGGCTTCTGATGGAATAAATCTGGTTAATATTTACTGAGTAACCAATATTATAATTTTTGCCAGATTGATAGGAATTAATAATCTGGCAAGAAATTAGTTGTGAATTATTATACTGCAGTTTCAAAAAGTCGCCGTCTTGTATTTAAAATTAACAAGTCTGTACTGTAGTTCATATTTTAACCTACGACATTATTTTTCTGCTTAACATCAATACATACATAAATAATGATTTGTTGTCAAACCAAATATACTTAGTAGAATATTTAAAAATATTTTTAAAATGTCTTTTCAGAGGTAGTTATAAGATTTAAAATTCCCCTTTAGTTTAGTAGTACCTACATCTTCAATGAAAATAATAACGCAGGTAAGAATTAATGATTTTTTATTATTTCCTTTGTCATATCAACATTATAATTTGGCCTTACACCTATCATTGTCTCCAGATAGTGTTTACAATAGTGAAAAGTGAACAAGTATTTAAGATATATGAAGAAGATAGAATTACGCACGAGAAATGGCGTTTTCCCTTCGTAAAATGTTCTCAAACATAACATACTTTAAAAAATCTGAAGGCAGTCCAAGCAATTCGGAAAGTCAAACAATAAAACGTAGACACACGTACGTATCCGAAGAGCCTGTCTCCATTAACGAGTCCACAGAACCTGATTCGACTTCACGTCAATGCACTAGTTTGAATATACCGGAATCCCTGAAACAATTTGGCTCGAAGAAAGGCTCTCTTTCTGACACAGATCTCCTTACTATAAGTGTTGATAGTCCAGTTCGTCATAGACGTAAGAGATGTAGAAAATTAAAGTTGGACATCAAAAAAGCAAGTCAATCAATGAGTGAAAAATTAAATTACTCCCACGAAGATGATAGCTCAAAAATTGAAAATACTCCGAAGCATATATTGTTAGAATGTGTTAGCTCTGATATATTTAGTGAAAAGTTAAAAGGGTTTGACTTTAGCAAGTCATATAATATTTATGATGACACATCAGATGAACAATCACCATTTGAGGAAGAAAACTTTGATATTGTGTCACTTTCTGAACACTCAGACAGTGATGTATCCATTGCTCCAAGCAAAAAGAAGGCGATTAAAATGTGCCGTAAAGTAGAACCAATAGATAATGGCTCAACCAGTGAAGAAAATAATTTAGTTCCATCAGCAACACCAGAATCTTTTGGGGATATCGAATTTGATAGAAGCGAACAGGAAAGAACTAGAATGTTTCAAAATTATAAAATGAAACTTCAAAAGATTGAACGCTTCCTCAAAGATATGTTGAATGAATTTCAATTCCATATTGAAGTTTCTAAAATTTTTAAAAGCAGATCTAATGGTCCTGATCAACAGACAAATGATGCAACTGAATCTAATCTTACTGAGAACAACCAATCCCGGAGAACAAGTCCAACCGATTCCTGGAGTATTATTATGGAAAAAGAGGACAACAATACAAAAATTACTGTAAAACAACAATTGGAGTCCATCAAACAATCAATAGAGGAATTTATCAACATTTACTTACAAAATTATGAAATAGATGCAGGGAAACGGAAATGTAGAAAATATATATCCCATAGCGAAAGAAGCATCACATTCAACATGCACAAAGGTCAACGCTACGTCCCTAAACGCGTGCGAGTGAATAATAAAAAAAAAAATAAACACTTCGATTTCCCAGATTTGAGAGAGGCCATGATCAACTTGTTCTATCCAGACACCAATGATACTTCAATAAGTAATATTACAAGTGACTCCGATGAATCGGTTTCCTCTAAATGTATATGCCATTGTCATCATGCATTATCCCATACAGATTCTGGCCTAACAAGCAAAACCGATGACAGATCGATATCAAACCAATCCATCACCTCATCTATCGGTAACTTTAGCTTGGACAACTCCACATTAACAGCTTATTCGGAGTCTCTTGACCAAATTGTTAGCTACAATAGCTTTCAAGATACAAGCTTGTACAATACTTTACTACAAAAATCTGCTATGGATCGGATAACCTTTTATGTACAAGTCCATAGTATACAACTAAAATGTGATAATGCAGATCAAGATTTTGAGTCTAAAAATGTCATAATATTTTATTGTCCCTCGTGCAAGAGCACAGAATATGATGAGAACAGTGTTTTAAAGCACATTCTAAGTCAATCGCACTGTGAAAAGATTCATTTTCAATACAAAACAGCATATATAAAGAAGTGTGTGTCAGCAGGTAAGGAAATCCAGCCAAGTACAGTCTTAAACCCCATGAAGATGTATCGTGATGATAATAAAATAGTCTGCTTCGGAGATGCTATGTATGCTTGTTCCTTGTGCTTTGAGAACTTGATGGTTGGAGAGTCGGTGCTCATGGCGCACTGCGCTGAAAAAGAACATATTGAAAGACGGGACAGACTCGCTGAAATAGTAGAGTAAGTGCATGTTGGCATGTATTTGAGTGTTGCCCCCTATTATAGGCCCCTAACATATCAAAAGTACTTTTGAGAATCTTTTGCTCTGTAAGAAAATGTAGTATTTTTCAAAATATTTTTTTTTGCTTTAATCTATTTGTGTTATAGCCTGTTTTATAATAGTCAACACTATTTGGATGGTATAATTAAGTATTGTCTTTGCCTTTTTATTGTAATAATAGAAAAGTAGGCATTACTTTTATCTGCCAACCTACTAAGACATAAGAAACAGGCCTTTAGTGAGTTAGGAATTATTTTGACAAATTTATATTTATAGAACTTTTTATACACTGTATAAAAATGTTTTCTACTATTATTTTACTTTTCAACTTTCTTTACATTCTTTTTTCTATTTTCACTCATATATATTTATATCAAAGTATTGCCAGATGTTTTCATCTAACAAAAGACATGAGAAATGCAATATAATCTGTGATTTTACATATTTAGGTAATTTTAGGATAGTAAGAAACACAAAGAATTAATGCAAAAATAAGTCGCTGATAGGGGTCAAAATTCACTATTAAATAATTAAATTAATAGCGTTATAGCATGCTAGTTTCATAGAAAAATAAAAGCTCAATAAAAAATTTAGTCATAAGTAAAATTTATATTTTTATAAATAAATTGTATTGATTAACATAGGTGGCTTGACTGTATTCCCAAAAACAGAAAATATTGAAACATTTTTTACCTTATAAAGTTTATATAAAAGGGATAACTGTCTACCAGTGTTTCTAACCGAAAAAGTTTTCTAATATAAAATACTCTGAAATTAAATCATTATACTCAAAACCTTTGAAAGCAGTCTTAAGAAGCCTTGCACACAAACAGTGCAATTCGTGCCAATTTGAGAATTACATAAAAAATTAAATATATTACATTTATAAACATTAATATAAATTAATAAATATAACTATAATCTATATATTTGAAAATAACACTGTTGTGGCTGTAAGTAACGGTAGGACTTATATAAGAAACTAAAAAAAACTTATCCATAAAGAGAGAGGAGATGATAGAATCATCTCCTCTAATTCCACAGTACATGTATTTTTATTGGAATTCTGACAGAGTGATGTCACTTTCGTAATAGTGTAACACATATTTTTAAATAAAAATTAATTGATATGAAATATAATTCAAATCATATTGGATAAAAATTACTTATCACATTAATATAATATGAGAAAACAAAATCTTGAATTAGTACATAATTATTACTTTTATTGAGTTTAAGAAACACTGGCAAACTGGTTTCTTAATATTATCAATATATTATAACATAGGCTAACCGTTTGTTGTATATCGTATTGTCGTCCTGATACAGGAATTTAATGCATTTTAGTCACTTTGTATAATATTTCAAGATAAACGACCAAATACAATATCGTGATAATTTTTAAAATTACTCATGAAATTAGGTGCTTATTTCTCTGTTACTGCCATTCGATAGTGCCGTTTGGTAATCAGTGTTCTAAGTCCATTTTGGTTTTTTTATATGGGCCAATCATATACACTTTAGTACACTTTCTTGTTACCAAATTACTTATAAACATAGCCATTCGTTTTTTGTTGACTTAATTTACCTCAAGTATAGAAGATATATTTATTTTTGTGAATCGTGGTTACTTTAATTTATGACAAGTTGATGACATGTTTGACATATCATTTATATACCACGATCAATGTTAGATCGAAATTATAGCAATTTTTAAAATATGGCGGGGAAAAAATCAATATAAATCTTTACACAATAAGATGTGTTCGAGGCTTTTGAACACGTTCCTCGTAAACGTAGCCGTTAAAAATGTTACATATAAACATTCACACCAGATCATGTCAATCTATATATTTTTAATTATTCATATGTTTATATATCACCAGATAGTCAATATAAGCATTTTTAAATTATCGATTCATAGAGCTTACTTTTCAACAAGGAAGTGCACATACGTTACAAACAGGGTCTTATGCAAAAGATGTACCATTTTCTACATTGTTTACTCATATCTTATCTCATAATAAAAATGTAAGTTTTGATGTAATGTAAATTTAGTCGCATTATTGTGGAATAAGTGGAAAAAGGCCGTGTTTAGCGTCAAATCGGAACGCGCGCGGGAACACGCAAGAGCTATTTCTTGATAATTCAAAGTATATCAAAGTATTAAAGATATTTATAACTTACAAAAAAAACATCCAATCTATATTAAAAAATTAGGTATTTGTAGGACGTATTTTGGTTGTGAATTGTAAATGTGAAGAAAACCTCGCCGATGTATACATTCAATTGGACATATGCCGAAATAATAATAATTAAATATCTTCTACTTTTAGAGTATTGCGATTAAATTTCAAATATGGTTCTAGTTTCAAGAATAGTTCTCCATGTTCTCATTGATACTTTGAAATATAAAATCTTTACTTGGGTATAGACTCTCCGAAAAACACATATGACCTATGGGATAGGCCACCCAAGACTTCGTCGTTTTGTCAGATAATAAATTGATAGATAACCAATTACGACAGGACTGTACATTCACTCGAACTAAGTTTCACTTTGGTTTCACTAACGTCCCGCGACAACGTATCGCGTTTAATGCAGAGCACGGTCCGAATAGGTTTTTATGATTAGTCTAATTTTTCAATGCTTTGCTGTTTATAATGTGATGGGATAAATGTGGGCTGTTTTTTTGCTTCTAATTGCAGAAGCGTAGGAAGCCTATCTCGTTTACTAATAATTTACGGTAGCATAATATTGTATAATTTGTATAGAGAAATAGACGCGACAAATGGCGTTAATTTTTAAATGGCGCTTGCGTCTTATATAATAAAGTTCATAGAACAGATATATTAGATCTTACTCGAAATATAATAATATTTTCTCAAAGAAACCTACACACTACATTAGTAAACGATTTATCTATTCTATTAAACATGTAAAAAGTAAGGGTAAAAGTATGTAAAAAAAAAATGTTCGATTGATAGCTTTATTTGTTGATGAAATTACCCAATCAAAAAGACTGAAAGTGTTGCCACGTTTGCAAAAAAAAATTGTTAATATTATGAAGTATTTACGCTCGAAAAGATTAAGAATCTCAATACTAAGTCAAACTTATGGGGCTAACTTAAAAAGTGCAATATCTGGTTAATTTAAATTACCTAATAAATCTTTATATATATATACATATGTGTATGTTCAAATTTGATAAAGTATATATAGTTTGGCATGTAAAAATATGTGTTTATTATAGACAAAATTATCAAAAAGAAACTATTTTGTCTCCTCAGCGGTCCTAATCATAGAATTCACCGCCTACTGCTAGATAAATCATAAGGTATGTAAAGTTAGATGTAGAATTTTGTATACCCTTTTTGCGTACATATACGATTTAATATTTTATACATAATAATTAGAGCTAAAAACATAAAAAATGGGTATGTAGAGAAGAAAGTCATTCTTAATGTTAATATTTTGGTAACTAGTTATGTGACAGTCCAAAAAACCTACCATTTTAAATTGAGTTAAATGAGGCTACAGTTAAGATATGTATTTAAAACCTAAAATTGTTATAGTATTTGTATTATTATAAGATTTTTGTTACTATTTTAAGTTTCAAAACCGTATGGCATACGTGAGTTTATAAAGAGCTTTGGTCATGGTTAATGTTATCGTAATTTTTGGACGAAATATGTATATCCTATTTCTCACAGATATTTATTTATAAAAAAATTAAACTTTTGCATTGAATTGAAAAACTGATAAACATAATATAAATAGAACGCACAACATTATACGCCGTATATATATTATGATTTTTAGTAAATAAAGTTTAGTAAGTTTTCTTTTAAGGGCAGCATTACCCAAACCCTTTGTGTAACCCTAGCCAATATCTCCAGACAGGAGACTCCAATTTGTTGGCTATTACGCGTATCATGCTATTAGAACTGCCTCGAACCCGGCCCATCAGTGAAGCAGTTCTTTGTCGCATTATTGCTTTATAAGAAACCACACCATGTTCGGCAAGCATACCGCGCTACAATACCTCGGCAACGCCAACAGCATCCTGAGACCGTTGTTGTATTGGATGCGGAGTGTGCTGGCTGCTCGCTTTGTGTAGCTGACCCACAGACCGCGCAAGTAAAAGATTGAGAATATGCTTTGAACAAAGTGACTTTAACATTACAAGTGCAGCGAGCGAATCTGCGAGCAACCATATTACACCTGACAGCCAACGCCCTCCGCTCCCTGTCAATGTCCTCATCCAACCCAATGTCCCAGGTACCTAAATTTTAAAACTCTACTTATGGGCCCACCCTTCAAGTACATTTGTGGGATAACTGAGTAAAGTTTTGATCGTCCCTTGATAACCAAAAACTCACTCTTCTTCCCGTTATACAGGATACCATGAGCGTCAGCATACCTGGAACATATATTCAAATAGGATTGAGGGATTGAGCAACACCATATCATCGGCATAGCTGATATTATTGAACGATACTCCATCGACCGAACATCCAATTCCGGTGCTGCTGAGTTCCTCGATCAGGCCGTTTAGATAGCAATTGAACAGGCCAGGGGATGTCAGGACGCCCTGTCTAACTCTACAGTCCATAGTATACTCAGACGATAGCTTCCCATACCATCTTACCTGATTACTATACCAGTATTTCAGGATACAAATCAATTCACCGGGCTAGTCTGTTTCCTTGCCCAATATTTCCCAAAGCCTTTCGAAGGAAACAAGGTCGAAAGCCTTTGACAGATCCAAAAAGCACGCGAAAAGTGGCGTTCTCCTATCCGTGTAGTACTGGACGGTGTGCTTTAGACATAGTACAGCAGATTCCGTGGATAGACCAGATCTGAACCCCAACTGAGCGTCGTGTACGTTTACATATTTAGTCATCCTATTGTTCAGCAAACCGTCCAACACTTTAGCTACGATAGTGGCCAGTGAGATTGGACGATAGTTGGACCTGTCACAGGCATTTAACGTCCTGTTCTTCATGATAGACAGCACCATCGTACGCATCAGATCAGCCGGAAGGTGAGAATGGCCAACACATAAATTGAAAAACATCGCGAGCACACGAGGCAGAAGCACTCACGCAAACTGAAGATGCTCAATGCTGAGACTGTGGTGTCCAGGTGATTTACCTTGGGTCATGGTTTTTAGTACCTGTTTGGTTTCTGTAACCGTGAATAGGACGCGTTCACCTGAACACGACGTTACCCCACCACGAGCACCTCTTAGTAGCTGCTCTAATTTACAATGATCATTAAAAAGTTCAGCAATTTTTTACGGCTCAGCCACACCTCCAACATAACCGGACGTGGGTTCAATCTGTTGGTGTGTTTCCAAAAAGATTTGAAATCTTTACTAGCATGATGGGTTGCCAGTAAATCGATTTTTATTTTCTTTTGATTATTTTGGCACCATCTCAATTTATCTTTAAATACCTTTCTTGATTGACCCCATTCTACCCAATTAAGGAAACTAGCTCGAGCAGCCCTGTGTACCTCTCTTACATACTTATTCCATCCCGTCAAGTAAGCCATAAGCTTAAACACTTTCGCTCGGAGATGGTTGACGACAATAGACGAATGGCGATTTCGACCTTGGCTACTTATATACTTCGCAGACAGTCGGATAGGATCTAGGATATATCGAAGACAGTACCTTAAACCGTTAGGTTATGCTTCAATTTCATCAGGTGAACTGTGTTTGTTGTCAACCCTTATATTGTGACAAAAAAAAACGCAGGAAAATAGACAGGGAGGGTTGTCATTGTCAATCTGACTTGCACGTAAATATTTAGGATTATAACTCAAATATTACAATTATTTTAGCTGATATATGAGCTATGATCTTTGTCTTACCAGCACAGGAGAGTATTAAAAAATAATGCAAAGAAATACATAGTATTGTTTCCATTTATTTAAAATAGAATTATCATATCTTTATTTATTTATATTATTCTTGCTTTTAATAATAATTACTATTGATATAAAGTAATGGCCCACAATATATAAATCCCACAAGATGGTGTCAGAGCATAGCCTGCAGAGGCCCCAATGTGGATTGAAAAAAAAATCTTTATTTTATTTCTCATGTCAATCAGTCATGCAGATTTCCCCAAGGTATTTCCTCATTGTATCTAGAAAACAATAAACAGTATGATAGAAATAAATTGCAATTATATTAAGAAGACATTACATTTCATTACGACTCATACTAGTGAATAATAAATGCTTATGTATAAGTGTAGTTGTATTTGGTGGTTTTACAATGATAGAGCCGCGCTGCAGGTAGTTTGTAGCTACATCATAAATGGTCAGCTTGGCTGGGAAGAATCACACCGTCACCCACATTGGTATATTTCATACAGGGGTGAACCTTTGTGTATGGATGTAGATGTTATGAGAAAGGAGTCTCTTTTATAGTAAATCTCTTATTTCAGTATTCCCTTTGGCGAAGAATTCATTAACTTCTTTTGCACTTGCTAGTTTCATTTCATCTTTCCACCGGATCCTCTCTCTCCCCATGGCTGATAGATAGGTTACCACATAACTTTTTATTCATGTCTGTATAGATTGTTCCTTTAATATCTCATACAAAACAGTTAAGCAAGGTCTTTTGAACGGAGAACTATGATGTTCTAATATTCTGTCTAAGATATCACTATTCATCGGTATTCCTATTTTCTTCTGTGCCTGAAGAAATGCCAGAAACAAACGGCCGTAGTTTTTCTCATTAGTACAGTGCGAGGCATTTTCAATCAGTTTGGATTGTATGAAGTTCTGTATGTTTTCCGTTTTAATACAATCTTTATAAACTATGAATATTGTGTACAAATGATGTACAAATATTTCTGGTGTTAAGTCGACGTGCATTATAATAGAAAAAAAATCCTTTTGAAGCTCCATATTACTCTGGATAAATTCTTGCAGCAATGAGTTTTTAAGGTTAACATCTTTTATTATACCAATTAAAACTGGTTTAAAAGCATCCGGAAAAGATTTACTAGCTTTGAGTAGTAAATCTAAAGCGAGCCATGACTGTTCGCGTTTTAGAAATGTAGGAAAAAAAGTTTGTAAGAATAAGGAAATAAATTCGATACTTATATTGTCTTTTGTAAAAATAATGTGACATATTTTCTCTATAGTATTTATTGAGAGATGTTCTGCGAGGTTTTCGATTAATTTTGGGCGTTTTAAGCATTCTTCTATCATATATTCTAATCGTTCCGTTGATAACGGTTCCGTTTCGATAGTATTACAAAAGTTTTCGTCTAAACTTGTATTTGTTTTGATTATGTTTTCTTCTGCAATTTCACGTATCACTGTTGATTTTTGCGGTACATTACTTTCTTCGTTAAATTTACTTTCAGTGTTTAGTCCTTTGTTAAGGTTTTGTTTTAATATATGATCCATGTAATCTTTATTTACATGTTTGAATTTTTCGCTCCATTTATTATTATTTTCTATTGTGAGTAAAGTTTCAAATAACTTTTGAACAAGTGGTTCAGAAGATGAAGAGAATTTCCAGATATTTGACATTATTAAATCATTTATTCAAAATATACCAAAGCACACAAATAAATAAACACGAAACAATTGATTAGTGACATTTCATAAAAAAAGGTTCATTAATGGAGGAGAAAGGATTTCTGAGATTACCATATGAATAAATATGAATTTACCAAAAAGTTTGAAACTTAATCATTAATGTTGCACTAATCGAATTAAATGTTCTGTTACATAACTTAATTTTTGGTAAGGCAGTAAATTGTGATAAAGTTCAAGTTAGCCACTAAAATTATTAAAGTATTAATTAACAATACAACTATAGACTAACAAGCCCAAAAGACGTTTTAACATTAAATAATGTATTTAAATTTAAATATTTTTTAACCTTTATCATTTATGTTGCATCAATCATTTTTTGGAGGACTTTTTTTTATTGATTGGACATTTTAAATGTTTTCAAAAATACATGGAAATTATAAGAAGATGGCAATATATTTAAATTATGATACAAAACATATTTCTTATTAAAATGTTAAAAGAGTCCAAAAGTTCCATCAAAGACCAAAAAATTTTTTATAAATACCTTTTTTTATCGAAATAAAATCTAATATTACCCAATTTTACTGTTTTTTAAATAAATAATATGGAAATAATTACTTTTTGTTTTAAAACCAATATAAACACATTTAATAATTTTCTAAATAATGTTGATAAACTTTCATTTATGAGGTTCATTGTCCAATAATCTAGATCTAAATTACTGAACCTTAGCGGACAGTCCAGTTGAATTTAACCAATCAGCCAATCAATACCAGCTATAATATATATTATAGCTTGCTGCAAAGCACCAGACTACCAGTTGTTATTCTCAGTTGATAGATGACAGACGTTTAGTTGCGTGTATAATAAATATAATTCGGCAAATTGTAATCGTGAAGTAATTGTAGGCGGGTGCAGTTGGTGAGTATAAATTAACATTATTTATTTTCGTAGTTTAAATATTTAGACTTTTTTTGTCTTCAACAAAACATTGCGTTTTACAGATAATATTAACAGGAAAATTGTTTATCATATTCATAAGATAGAACAATAATTAGATTTATTAATAGTAAATATGTATTAATGGATAAATAATAAATTTACAATTGATATATTTATAGAAATTACTAGGTACTATTAATATATTTGAAATTTATTTAGTTTATATGTGTTCTAAGAAAAATTACGTTATTGTCTATGGCAATTTTTTTAATATGATGTACTCAAAAATTTGAGGTCAGAGTATCCGGCTGTTTTGTTTATTTGTGTCTAGGTGTGTTTATAAAATGCCTACTGTAGTTATTTAACGATATTGGAATTGTTAGTTTTCGTACTGAATGTGTTCCTTCGATCTTTTTGCAACTACATTCATCAGGACAAGGAAAGAACTGACTAGAATGTGCTATGTTATGTTCTATGTTTGCGCAAATGCTAACAAGGCACTATGATATATCCTCCGCGGTTGATATCATCTGGTAATTACTAAAAGGTGATACCGTTGTGTTCAAAATCGATCAGGGAACGTAATAAATCTCGCTATGTCTTCTTACCTTGTCGTATAAGATTTTCAGAAATATAATAATATAGCTTTTTAGTGAATTAAAATTGGTCTTTTTTGGTTTGGTGCAAATCAATTCTCTCGTACACCTGTAACAAACGAACACACAAATATATATTTTTGCTGATATTGTAAAAAGCTATTGAGCTGCGAGTCCTTTTTTTGTAGGGGTGGGTTTTTTGTAACATTAGAGTGATTAATACGCACATAGTACAATTTTTTCACAAATTTACATCGATCCATAGATGGCAAACGGGCAAGCGGCCACCTGATGGTAAGTTATCACCGTCGCCCATGAAAATCCGCAACACCAGAGGAGTAGTAGATGCCTTTTTTTTCGGTATTATTGTTAGCCGTTGTTAGCCCGAGGAGTTTTACATTTTCACCGGGTTGAGAGGCCCTCGATTAGTAGGTAACCAGCACAAGGGCTCTTGAGAGGGAGCCTCGGCCTGTTACGCGAGAGCATCTGACTCGAGGGTGTCCGTGAGGGCCTCGTAGATGCTCTGCCATCATTTAAATCAAGTGTTTTGAATTACCTCTGGCTACAGCTGATTCCACAGATTTGTTGTGTCTGGTAGCGTGTGGTGATAGTGAATCTGGCTTCATTTCTAACTAATTTCCACGATTTAAAAAAGCTTGGACTTTCTTAATATATATTTTTGTAGTTAAACAAAAGATCAATGTTTTACTTTTTGTTTACAATCTATCACACACAGTACCAATGAGGTTTCATTGGGGTTATTCGGGAACTTCTTGGCAAATGTCCCATAAGCGAAAAACCCGATAGTGAATCTGACTTCATTTCTAACTGTGCGTTCCGAGAATTAAATAAAAAATGTCGACCCGGCGATCGAGCGAACTAGCCTATTCTATATTTTTATATCCTGGAGCACAGAAACCGGTTGTGCTCGGTTGGACAGCCGCAGAGCGGACTTGAGATCTATAGCAGCGGTGTCGCCACGTCGCAGCTTGCTTCTAGCTACTGCATAAATCGGACCATGTTTTCGCAGAATATTTACGTGTAGTATAAACCTTAAAATTAGCATAAATATGTGCTAGTAATATTGTGTACAATTGTTAAGGTGATAATCTTTTAGTGCCCGGAACTCGATTTTTTTTTTAATTTACTTTAATTTCCAGTGTAATATATGTATAACGCTGCTGTTTCGTTGGGTGAGTGCACAGATACAAATAAAAATAGTTACTGGTATGGAGGTATTTCATCTCAGTCCTTATGGATCTTTGCCCTGGATGTTCTGAGTGATTGGTGATGTTCTCGGTGATAAGGTCTACACGGCCCCCAATCATCAATTATGAGGTGAACTGTGCGCGCGTTTGTCATCATTAGTTTAAAAAAATCTCAGTTTCTCAGCCTCTGGTCACAATATTTGTACTAAACAAATTGTTTGTTTCTCGGGATTTATTTAGTGAAATATATTTGTATATTATTCATATGTTTTAATTCATTACTTTATAAAAAGAAAAGACATGAACCTAAATTCTCCTAGTAATTGTATTAGACTTTTAAATATGTTTTTCTTAACTTTTTTTAATTATTATTTAAATTATACCAACGACACGTTATTGAATATTTGCTTTTATATATTTTGTTTCATATTTAATATTGTTTATTCCGGAGCAAGTTAACTTTTATTTAAACGTAATTTTTATTAATGTCAACAATTTTATAATTTTTTTTTTTAAATCTTTTTAATTATTTTTTGAATTACGTTTTTAAGTTTATATTCATTTACACATTTCTAAGCATGTCGTGGTTACCCATAATTGTAGGAGCAGTCACACAGAATACCTTATTCTTGTATAGTATAAAATATTAATGCTGTATCTTGCGTTGGTAATCCATTTAATAAATAAATAAATATAATTTGGTCATATAATGCGTAATGACAAATGCCTGCTCCAACTAATTATGCAAGGAAAGATCCAGGGGAAATAGACCACCGGGAAGGAGGCGTACTTCTATGGCTTAAGATCCTCCGTACATGGTTTAACATGACCACAATATCCTTGTTTCGTGCAGCTATCTCCATAAACTCGAGATGGCCACAATGATAGCCGACGTAGGTGCTGGCATCTCAAGAAGAAGAAGAAAGATTAACGCCTTAGTTATGTAGTGGCTCTAGGGCAGGTCTGCAACCTGCGCCTCACGAAAACAGTCTCTTTAGCTTCGTAACCAAATACTATATATATATATATTTGTTGTAAAAAAACTACTTATATATGTATATGAATTAATATACTATTTATTTTTGGCAAGAAAAAGTTTTTGTGGTTCTTAAAAACTTTTTTTACATTTGTTAATTGTAATTTTTGACTCTTCCGACTCAATAGGTTGGCGTGTCGACCACTGGTTTAGGGCGAATGGTTTGCTCTACCGGGGTAGGTGTCGAAAGTTTAAATTAGTCGTTTAGTTATCTCTGATGTATGGAAAGCTACCGCACGAAGAAGCTGCCAGTGACAAGGCATTCCAGAGTCATTAGATGTGATAACGCATCCGACTTATCATACCTCATCAGGGATAATGTGGTCGTTAGTAGAAGGAATCTCCCATCGCTATTAGCGTGCCCGTTTGAAACCATTATGATATTTTCTGTAAGGAATTCTGGCCATGCCATTAACAATTGGGTTAATCACTCGTCTAAGCATAAAATGCTTGTGCTAGCAGATCATTCACGACAACAAACGAATTGTGGACTCGGTATCTACGACCTTAAGTTTCACAGACCGTACACTAAACCCTACCTGAGGGCTACAAATTGGAAACGGTTCGCTTGACGGTATGTGATTCCTGCGTGCGGTCCATGCTACATGTTCGATGAGGTATCGTAGTATAGACACTCACTAGATGAACCGACTCACCACTCGCGACCTCTCCTCGGTCATGTCGGCCCAGTCACACCGACATATATATATATATATATATGAGTGTGTGTGATGGCTGTGTGTGTGTGATACTGAATGAATCATAATGCAGATGCGTTGTCACCCTTGACTACTGAGATGGAATGTCTCGTCACTGGTAATAAGTCTCCGGATCCCTAAACTCACCAGACAAAACACGTCACCATTATGCTGTTCACGCTGCTATTCTGTGAGGGCATGGTCCTACCTCGGTCGAGCTGACCCATTTATTTTGCACCTAGAAACAAACTACAGCGTAGCTCTACCGTTTATAGTGATATTTTGGTTGGCAACTAAGTTGCGAGATATGTGTGTTTTTGGCGTTATGTTATGTTTGTTTAAACGTTGTTGTTTTGTTTTATTGGTCGTGATTTAATTGATCTCTTTCAAATGCTATGCGTGGAGGTTTGTTTAATTCGGTATTGATGAAACAAAAATGATGCGGAAATGAGATCTTGGTCGGATTAAGTTTTCGAGGCAACAATTAAGGAAATTGTATCGACTGATATTTTTATAGAAGATTCCACCTATTACAAACAAACAGATGCGTATTCGTACGTCTGTTTAATTGGTATGAGGCAATATTTATAAAAATTAATATAAAACAAATATCTTTAATACAATGTGAGACATCTACAATAATTATAAATAAATAAATAAGATAAACTTGTCCTGAATAAACAGGAGCAGTGTGTAGTTTGTCGTTACATTAATGTTATCTCAATTGGTTCGTAATGAGCAAAGAAGAAGTGCATTTTCTATTCGATTGCCACTCGAAATAACTTTCGAGGTTATCACCGGACTGCCTAAGGATAATGGTTTTTTCGAGTGTATATATCTCGGCTACATAAAAAAAACGATAAGGTTACTAATGATGTAGTAGGTAAATACGATGAGATAAAAACGTTTATTAGTTACAAGAACAAAAAAAGTGTATAAGTTCCAGTGGGAATAAGCGTCCTCTCTAAACAGGCTGTTGGAGGTCGTAATTTCTTTTTAGTACGTATGAGACCTTCATTACTGGTGACGAGGCATTCTCATCTCAGTCCTCAAGGGTGACAACGCATCTGCATAATGATACCTTGTCAAGGATGAATGTAGATGTCGTGGGCCGCAGGAATCATTTAACATCAGGTGATTGTTACTTCAAAGATATATATATATATTTATATATATACAAGTATATATGTAAGTATATGTGTAAGTGTGGAGACCCAAAGACACTTATGACTGGTGTCGAGCGTATATACCTTATCAAACATGTATCATGGTATGCCCACGACATCTACATTCATCCTTGACATGGAATCATAATGCAGACGCGTTGCCACGCTTGAAGGCAGAGATGGAATGCCTCGTCACCAGACCAAACACAGCGGCGTAATGCTGCTATTTTACGCTGGCATTCTGTGCGGGCACGGATCTACCCCGGTCGAGCAGCTTAGTTCACCTGCTGGTAACGAATGACTATGGTCATCATTTCATTCTCAACAAAGATGAACATGCGTCATCACCGGAGGACTGAGTTGGTGTGCCTCGTATCCTTTCATTAGGTTTCAGGATACCTGACGATGATTATGTCCAATGTTGATCCGATTTCGACCACGACGATATCTTCTAGTTATTGCCAGATGACATTGTCCCCTTCCTAAAAAAATAGGAGTAAGTTTCTGGATACAGTGTCAGGGAGACAGTACGTACATACAACCACACCCGGACCCGTAAACCAGCAGTATGTGATGCACAGTTTGATTGCACCATCGTCTTGGAATCAACCCGGGACCCCCGGCCGACGATGCAGCCAGGTATTGTAAACATCATACGAAACAATTCCACGCTTGCATGTGCTTGTTTTTTTCAATGGTGCATTCTGAAGGACCAAGCCTTGTCCGGTGAGGCAACCCAGTGCTGTTGCTAGATATTAGCAGTAACGTGGCTTTATACATCTTTCTTGTTACAGGCGACAATGTTGGCAGCTATACTAACGCTGTGTGTGGTGTCTGTTGCGTGGTCGGTACCAGTTCCGGGCGATGAAGTTCCGAGGGGTGTCGAGTCCTGTGGGTATGAGGTTAGTGGATGCCATTTATTTATTTATTTAAGCTTAGTATACACAGACGATGTATTTACGATGTATGTCTCGACTCATGAAAAAAACTAAAAGCTATAAAATTTTAATAACATTTATTTAGCAAGCTGTCAGTTAATTTTTGATGATGTTATTATATGGTAACATTTAATTTTAAAAATTACATTCAAATTCAACCCTTTAACATGCGAATTCTTTGTATACGGGTATTATTTTTTGATATGATTGCGACTCCATTTAATAACTAACACGACCCCCAGGATGAGAAGCGATGCCTTAGGCATACTGTACTGGTCAACTTCTTACGCAGGGATATCTTAATTTACCGTAACTTGACGTTATAAGGAACATAAATTGAGAAAATGCAACGAGGAATCATAAATTCAAACATGTATATTATTAGCTGTGCCCGCGACTTTGTTCTCGTAGACTACAGGATGCTTGGTAAAGCAACCCTTTTATTTAGAACATATAAAGGGGAACAGTTCCGTAATACATGATGTTTGGGTAACTTTAACCGTTTATGTAGCGCACACGCAACGGGTTCTCGCAAAAGGAATAATTTTCCCCGTATTTGCAACATTTCATTCCATTGATGTTCCACTCCTTTTGGTTGTTGCGTGGAAATCTGTAGTCAATACACTTCCTCGATGAATGGTCTATGTAACATAACAATATTTTTTCAAATCGAACCTATAGTTCCCGACGTAAGCGCGTTCAACCAAACCAATTCTTCAGCTTTTTAACATTAGTATGGATAATTCGAAAAAAATAAATATTTTCACTATTTAACGGCGGCTATAATATAATAAATAAATATTGGTATTGGTAATGATAATTACCTTTGAAAGAAACAACGCTATCTACGTAATTGTTTGCTTAATTTTTTTTTTGGAATATGTTCCAATGCAAGAAAGACGAAGGGATCTAAAGTCATACAGCCATAATTTTTTTTTTTGGGCTGAGCCGCTGTTAGCCTTTACAGCGAGGGATTTTATAGTTTCGACGTGTTTGAGGTGATCATGCGCTTATGAGGATCACTCGAGACCTCTATTTATGCGTAACCAACACAAGGGTTCCCGAGGGAGCTTCGGCGTTACCCAGTTTCACGAGCAGTAGAGATAGTCACCTCTACAGACTGCAATGGAATACTAGGTAGGGACTTACCCTACTTCCAGGAACTGGGTCTCAATACAGCAGTTTCGTTTGGTGAGTGTAAGGAACCGAAAGCTTCACCGGTGACGAGGAATTACATCTCAGTCTTCAAATGTCGAAACGTATGTTGAATCATCATCGAGGTCGGGTGTAGATGATTCAACTGAGGGCGGCTCGAGTCGTTGATGACCAGATACTTTCCGATCGGCTTGATTCACTGGCGTTGCGAAGAGATGTTACATCTCTATGCATTTCTTATCCAACTTACCATGAGGAGTTGTTCGGATTGATTCCAGCCGCTGAGTTTAAACATAGTACACCACGACAGAATTCAAAATTACATTCTCATCATCTCGACGGTTGGCAATCTTACGTGATATTTCCTCCCACTTACTACTATTCTGTAAAACCAGACCAAAACCATAAAAAAAACGCACGAAACGAAGAAAACTGTTGTTCTCTTATTTCATGCTGATAATGTGTTCCTTCCCAGTCGAGCTGATCATTTCTCAATTTGCGGTTTAGATCCACCACGTAAATATCCAAGGAACTGTGCAGTCTTTAGTAGGAATTTTTTAATAGATATATCTCTGTCTTCCCTCTTAATTCTGCGAACGCTACACAAGACAAGACAGAAGTCGCAAAGTGAGAGAGTTCTATCATAACGCTAACCTAATCACAAACAATACTCATCGTAAACAAAAGTATCAAGTTCAAATGTTATCGAAAAGTTACAGTTCCGTGCTTCAAGGAAATTATTTATATAAACTTTGTTACTATAGATGTTATTAATAGACATAGCTACGTTAAGATACGATTTTGTTCAAAAGATTTTTAAAGACATGTAAACCTAGCATCGTACATAATAAACAATGTATAATTTGGTCGCATTTCATGTTTTAAAGTTACGCCACTATAATTGCTATCGGTCATTATTAGGGACAGCATGGCCATCCGTTTAGAAAGGGATAGAGTACTTTTTATGGGGTCTCTCTCAGACAAAAATGGGGTACGTCAGGTGAAAGTGAAATGATCTGTATTTTTTAGTTACGATGGTAACTGATTGTAGGAGATGATGGATCCGGCACTATGGAGGAAACACCAGACTCTTCTAAATTATTTTTATGGTATTATGGGTCACTCTCAACGAAAGAACTAAGCTGCGTATTGTTCGTTTGTGCCGAATGGGCGCGACCGGGGAATACGAAGTACTACGCCTTCATGGAATACCAGAGTAAAATAGACCCATTCATTTTGCAGTTAGTAATTAGTTACATCGTGACTCCACTACTGTTTACACCCGTTTTACAGTGGTAGAGCAGTTTACACTGCAGTTTATTTGTAGCTGCAAAATGAATGGGTCAGCCCGACCGGGGTAGGACCACGCCTTCACAGAATACCAGCGTGATATAGCAGTATAATGCTGCTGTCTGGTCAGTGCAAGGATCCGCTCCCTTTAGATAGCGATCCGAGTCGAGGTTCCGTACCACCTTATGAGGGGCCCTCGGATCGTATGATCGCCACACTCTGTTGTCGTCGACGTTCTTCGTCCACAGGGGTGGGAGTGAAGCGGTGCTGCAGCAGCAGTCTCCGCGCCTGCTTCTCAGCATCGTCGTTGTCTCCTTTCACAGCGGACCTCGCGCTCGCGAGTCTTATTAGATAAAGCTGGTAGTCTCTGGACCAACAGCAATACTCGCACAAAAAAAGCAGGGATCCGGAGACCTTTATCACGATGATGAGGCATTCCATTTCAGTCAGGTGAAACCGCATCTGAATTATGAGTCCTTGCCAAGGATGAATGTATGTATCATGGGCTGCAGGAATCAGGTGAACTGTGTGTGAGTTTGTTACTCTCAATGTAATAAAAAGTTAATAATCGTCTTCTTCGTCCTTCTAGAGCTGCACCCAAGCGGAGCCAGGTGTCCTGAACGTACACATAGTGCCCCACACTCACGACGACGTCGGCTGGCTGAAGACCGTGGATCAGTATTACTATGGCAGTGAGTATCATTCTCTATTCCTTAACAGCAACGCTGCGGTCAATTTATAGTGTCGGCTGAAGGGGAAAGAGCACGCCCTCACACAATGCCAGCGTTAAATAACTCGATCGTACGATTCTGCTCTGTGGTCTTTCGTTATGTGAAATTCATCCTTGACAAGGGATCATAATGCAGACGCGTTGTCACCCTCGAGGACTGAGATGGAATGCCTCGTCACCAGTAATAATGGTCTCCCGATCCCTACACTCACCAGATGAAACACAGCGGCATTGTGCTGCTGTTTTACGCTGGTATTCTGTGTTCGCGTGTTTCTACCCCGGTCGAGCTGACCCATTCATTCTGCAACTAGTAGCAAACTGCAGTGTAGCTCTACCACTGTCATTTAGAGTCTTTATTTAGGATGGTTTTTTTTATAGAATAGATGGCATACGTGCAAGCAGCTGGTATGTGATCTCCATTTATAGAAATCCGCAACACCAGAGAAGTCGCACATGCGTTGACAGCCTTTAAGGAAGGTGTAGGCTCTTCCCATGAAGGTCCCTAACTCGTATCGGTTCGGAAACACCGCTGTCGAAGGTGTTAATGTTTCCTTATTATTACATGAACGGTGACAAACGAGCACACAGTTATTTCAAGTGGGGCCATACCGACCATACAAAAGTAATTACGATTCGAAAATTAATTACGACATGTTAAAATAATTGAATAATGACAATTAGAATCTTAATTGTTTTTACTTTTACCCAGGTCGTAACAATATACAAAAAGCTGGTGTGCAGTACATCTTGGACTCTGTCATCAAAGAGCTGTGGGTGGATCCGAAGCGAAGGTACGTCAACACCTGGTGAAACATTTCCGGTCGCCTGGCCAATTCACGGTTCATCTCTTTTTTGCCAAGTGTTTTAACTGACTGTAGAACGTCTGATATTCACGTCGGTGAACTTCATATCTAGAAAATACCAAGCTCTCCTATAGTGGTAGAGCCATGCTACGGCATGAATGGGTGGCCTCAACCGGTGAAGGACTACGACGTCCCCACGGATCAGGGCCAATGCGTGTGCATCTTGAATCTTATTTCAGGATGCATGTAAATGTCAAGGGCCACAGTTATAACTTACCATCAAGTGTTCTCGTTTGGCAACCCTAACTCTTTAAAAAAAAATGCGTATTGCACAAATATGTACACTGGTTGTTGACAAGCCGTATAATATTTTTGTGTAACAACATTAAAAATATAAAATAAGTCATTGACCCCTTGACGTAAGCATGCGGGTCGCCATTATGATAATAATATTTTGTTAATTGTTTCAAAGTATTGGACGATTTGTTTATTTAATCTTCATTATTCGCACCTTATAAAAAATAATAAGGGACTTAATTCTTTTTTCTTTATTTATGTAATCGTCGATTGGAAACACCTTATTTTAAAATGTTCGGACGTTAAGACAGTCGCGTACAGTCGAACCCGTGACAAAATGAGAAATTGTTGTTTTAATTTGGTGCATTATAAGTTTTTTTCTAAATAAAATTATAGTATGAATCTGTCACCAGATTTCGGATTAGATATATAAATATAAAAACTATCAGAATATATACAAAAACAAAAACACTTTTGTATAAATATATTTACTTATAAATATTTACATTCATCCTTGACAAGGAATCATAATGCAGATGCGTTGTGGATGAGGACTGAGATGGAATGCCTCGCGACACCAATAATGAAGGTCTCCGAATGTCTACACTCACCAGACGAAACACAGTAGCATTGTACCGCTATTTCACTCTGCTATTCTGTGAGGGCGTGGTCCTTTCCCGATCGAGCTGACCCATTCATTCTGCAGCTGGTAACAAACTGTAGTGTAGCTCTACCATATATATATATATATAACCGTAGTACGCAATGACAACATTAATTTACCACATTAATTAGTTTCGAACGATTATAACTTAACAAAAAAATATATCGTAATCTCTCTACCCGTGCTTACGTCAGAGTGTCAACGACATTTACAGAATAATTACCATTTAATAAAAAGTAACAATCTTGGTTATTCTTGGCGTCCTCTCGAGAAAGAGATGTATCATAACCGTTTGTAGTTACGCGTCTTCAATACTGATTGGCCGAACTTCACAAGACTGGATTTATTTTATTTTAAATATTTAGTCAAACTCGCAATGTAAAAACTCTCTAGAGAGAAACTACGTCTAGCAGTGAGGATTATATATACAGGCCGTTACTATTTATTTTGTTGTATTGTATAATTTTTTTTTTGTATAAAATTGTCGACGGCATTGCATAGGGTTAGATTAACTGGCGATTGCGACGCGTATACCTGAAACTGCATCAAAACATTCCTCCGATCTTATTTAATATCGGTATGATAGGGAAGTGACGTGAAATACGAGTGAGTGGAACACGAGAGGGTTCATGAACTATAATATATTATGCAGAGTTGATGTCATTTAACAATTACCAGAAGATATCGATATAGGTATATTATAAATATATATTTACGTTATTTTTAAAAATGATAATACTTTAATTTAGTATTTTATATTCTTTAGTTAATATAACCCATAAGCACCTATTTATTACGTTTTTTCTCACCAGGTTAACTGTTAGAGAATGCTTCTTAGCGTAACGTTTGCCGTTATTTTTAATCTGTCTGTTTAAATGCTATACAAAAAAAAGCTGTTATTTCTTTTGATTTCTGAATTTAATTTCTTTTTGTGCATGACAGCAAATAAACCTTTCTTTTTCTTTCTATCTTTCTTTGTTTATATATATATATATATATATATATAAATATATATAAATATATATAGATAGATGGCAAACAAGCAAGCAAAATCACCCGATGGTACGTGATCACCGACGCCCATGGTCAACACCAGAGGAGTTGCAGATGCGTTGCCGGCCTTTAAGGAAGGTGTAGGCTCTTCTCTTGAAGGTCCCTAAGTCGTATCGGCTCGGAAACACAGCTGGCGACAGCTGATTCCACAGAGTAGTTGTGCATGGCAGGAAATTTATTGAGCAGCGCACAGCGGTGGATTGCCAACCATCGAGATGATGAGGAGGAGATTTGGAATTCTGTCGTGATGTACGATGTTTAAACTCAACGGCTGGAATTAATCCGAACAACTCCGTCCAGTTAAGTAAAAGTAAAAAGTTTTATTATATAATTAATACAATTATTCTCTAGATTCATCTATGTGGAAACGGCGTTCTTCTGGAAATGGTGGACGCGTCAGTCTGACGACATTAAGCAGAAAGTGCAGACGCTGGTGCGCCAGGGTCGTCTCCAGATGGTGGGCGGAGCGTGGAGCATGAACGACGAAGCAGCAACTCACTACCAGAGCACCATCGATCAGTTCACCTGGGGACTAAGGTGGTTATTGTGCTTTAGTAAGGTCACGCATTAACGAACGGGATAGACAAGAAATAACTGGCCACTGGGTCTCCTGTAAACCAGGATCGATAATGACCAGGAGCAGATGAAATTGAAAACAATGAGGTCCAAATTAGTGGGATAGAGAACTCTAACTTGGCGGGCGAACGGGGTAGGCATAGGTATCAAGGAAACTTTTATAATTATTGGTGATCTATACGAGGGTATGATTCGTAATTATTATTAATATTGGGAATCCCTGAGGGGGGTTCGGGCGTCCCCGCATTCCCCAGATCAAGCCCCTACTTGTGCAGATTCTACAATCCCGTCGTTGGGTTCACATCGCAATGCCCGAGGCAACAACTACCATCCTTCATTCTATTCACTCTCTCTGAGCTGGTGCGCCTTACCATCCAGGACTGCATTTCCACTTAACATCAGGTGGGCGGGAAGATAAGCATGTACCCCCACCACCCCTCACCCTACTATAAGGAGTGACGACCTATGCAAGATTCCTGGAAGTCGATGGATGAATTGACCTGATGGTACGTGACAGCCAGCCCATGTCTTTCATCCACAACTATCAAATCAGGATGCACATTTTTTTTATTTTATTGTTGAACAAAATCCACGGCCCTTAATATATCCATTTTAAATGTTTTTTTTTTATATAATCAAAATGTTAGTGGAGGCAGAGGTAAAAAAAAAACATTCACACACACAGACACACATATGTAAGTATATATGCATTTCCGCTTGGTATTTTTGTATTTTTTGCTATTTGATATTGAATTACTCTACCTTTTTTTATGTAACGCTAATTGTTATTTTATCTATGTACCTATGTTTTGAAAGTATTACTTGGTCTTATTTTAATTTGGTTTTGTTTGCTCATAAACTGTTCATTGTTATATATATATTTCTAATTATCTGAGTAATGTCAATCCGTTCTTGGCCTTAAGTTAAGCTCATGTAAAATATGTATATTGTATAAAGGCTGTGGATTTTGTGCAAAAAAAAAATTGAGGTGTACTGCTATTTCATGCCAGTATTCTGTCAGAGCGTGGTCCATCATTAATCAAACTGAACCATTCTTCCTGCATGGTGGCTCTAACGTTAACGACCGCCAAATAAGCACTGCCAATCTTCTATCGTGGTAGAGCTACACTGCAGTTTGTTTCTAGCTGCAGAATTATGAATGGGTCAGGTCTACCTCGGTGGGACCACGCCCACGCAGTATACCAGCGTGAAGTAAGGAGTGCTGCTGTGTTTCGTCTGGTGAGTGCAGGGGACCCGGAGACCTTTATTATTGGTGACGAGGCATTCCATCTCAGTCCTCAAGGGTGACAACGTGGAAACTGTATGTTAGTTTGTTACTATGAATGTAATAATAAAAAAATGCATCAAGAATTCTTTAGATTGATTAACGCATTTCTTCAGTACGCTTACCATATATGACTACGTCCCAAAATAACACACGAAACACACAAAAAAACACACGAAACACATAAAAAAATAACACACGAAACACCCAAAAAAATAATATAGTTCAAAAGAAGATATATGTAATTTTCAGTAAACTAAACCAAACCTTCGGCGACTGTGGCCGTCCACGCGTGGGTTGGCAGATCGACCCGTTTGGCCATTCCAGGGAGTTCGCCTCACTCCTCGCGGCTATGGGCTATGACGGACTGTTCCTGGGCAGGATTGACTATCAGGACAAGAGGAGCCGGCTGATTGGGAAGAATATGGAGATGTTGTGGAGAGGGGATGATACTTTGGGTGAGTGGAAATCGCAGAGATTTACATCCGCAAGCCCAAAAATGGTCCCGCAGTGGTTCGATGACTTGTTATGTATATTCTATTATAGAACTAAGGGTGAGAAACTAGCATAGATGCAGTGCCACATCTGAGAACTAAAATGGAATACCTCGCTTCAAGGAACGGTGGATCCCTACGCTCACCAGTCCAAGCGCAGCAGTATTTTACTGCTATTTATCATTTGTATTCTGTGCAGGCGTGACGCTTCCCGGTAATGCCGACCCGTGACTCCAACATTTACCCTCATAAAAAATCTTTAGCATTTTTTGATAGAACCTCGCAGCAGCTTGTTTCTTGCGTGACCATGAAAGTATGAACCACACCTTCACAGAATACTTGATAGCTGCAGACCATAACACCATGGGTGATAAAGCATGTGGTGACCGATGGACCTTTCGTCACTCCCTGACTACTGACATGGAATGTCGAGTTACCAGTAATAAAGGTCTCCGAATGCATACACCAGACGAAACACAGCAGCATTATGCTGCCATTATACGCTGGCATTCTGCGTGGGCGTGGTCCCACCGCGGTCGAGCCGACCCATTCATTCTGCAGCTATAAACAAACTGCAGTGTAGCTCAAACACTATAGAACATTGGACGGTTTCCGGATGGCTACACTCACTGTACGAAACAAATCGGCGTTCTAATACACAAACGGTGTTCGTTAATTCTCGATTTTCACTAATCTCCAGGAAAATCATCAGACATATTCACGGGAGTGCTGTATAACACTTACTCGCCACCACCAGGCTTCTGTTTCGACGTGCTGTGTAATGATGAACCGATAATTGATGATCCAGACTCACCCATGTTCAACGTTGACCAGAGGGTAAGTTCCGGACTTTGGTCTCTATTCTTAGAATGATACAGACGTTCTTCTACTCGGATTTCTTTATAGAGTGGCAAACGAGCACGCAGCAACACCAGAGCAGTTGCAGATGCTCTGCCGGCCTCTAAGAAAGGTGTAGGCTCCATTCTTATACCATGACGTCATTCTGGTTGTATTATGATGGCACTAGAACCAATGATTCACGATTCCAGAGCTGGGTTTTATACTCCTGACGGGGAATGAGCGTCTCTGTGTTTGCGCTCTAACTTCTAGCGGATGTCGCGATGGTTCTTCGGGAGAACGCTCCCTCAGTGGTTAAGCAACATACGAACCGGAACTAAACCCATTGAATAGGTGTAATAGACCACGTCACGTCCTCGGTGATCCCAACTTTTCGAGGACTCCGAGCATCGGTCCTAATACACCAGGCACCACAATACTCCACAACCAAACCACGCCAACCTCGCGTTCGAGCGTGACGGAACCGCGTACACAGGATTCACCCACGTTTCTCTCACACCCTCCAGCTTCCGACAACAGGTCGACAGGACGACCGTCCGAGGTTAGGTCCGTACACTTACCCTTGGACGGCAAGTAGGAATGACCACTCGTACTGTACTCTGGCGAGTACTCAGATAGCTCATTTTATAGTAATTTAAGAAATCCCAAATTAGATTGGTGACCACGAGCTAGCCCAGAGTTCTACGAAGCTCTAAGATCACAGGCTACAAGCGCTCACATCGACAAGAATTTAGTCTAGTAGATGTAGCTGTTACAGAGCGAGGCTCCAGCTACTACCTTCTAATTTTTAAGCGTCAATAGTCTAAGGGGATCCACCATTACACTTTTGCCGCGAACCATCTCCCAGCACAAGCATTGTCAGCTCAGTTGGAGTGCTTAACCGGAATATTAGTAATTATAAAAATAATAATAATAAATAATTTATTTCATATTAAATTACAAAAGATATTATTTAATTATAATAAAATCCATGTGCAAATTAGTCATCTCTAAAGTAGATTAAAGTTAAAATGATGATGATGATGATATTAATTTATCCCTAATGGGAAAGGCAAAGGACTTTAGTCCATACAGCCAGGTCTTGTTCGTATGATGGTTGGTCTGAAACTCTTAATAATAAAGAAAACACAATGTCAAAAAGTCAACAGATTGTAAAATTAATTAAAATAAAATATGCTTAAAATTTATTCGAAAAACAGATTAAAAATATATTAGTTATTATGTTGACAATAAATTAGACTACATTTAAAAAATGAGATCTTTATAATCAGATAAGTTAAAACTAAATATTATTTTAATTACATTCACTCAAACTAAAATAATCAAAACAATATACTGACACCTAATTAATTTTGAAAGACGTTTGATAAAAGTTCTGCTGGAATTCTTTATAAAAAATATACGTTCGATATCAGTAATAAACTGCTGTGACTGACCAAACCAGTTCAGAAATCCGGAGACCTGATTATTGATATATCATCTCAGTCCTGCGGGGTTACAGCTCATGTGGATCTTGAATCTTTGTAGGATATAAGATTATGGGCCGCATAACTTACCAACAGGTGAATTGTGTGTTGGTGTCACCTTTGAATGCTTAGAAAGACTATAATATATCTTGTGTCGTCTTGGCAATAATCATGTGATGTGTGATGTTGCCATGCTTGAATTTTTTTTTAGATATTAAGATTCGATCACTCACGTTTTGTGTAACAAATATTATTTTACTCTTTTATTACTTTCATACTCTATTTTCGTATTAACATTGTGTCAAGAACTATGAGAAATAGATTTTTATGTACATTTTCATACCATCTCTGGAAATGTCCATTTTCCAATTATGAAATATATCTATCATATTTTTTTTATAACTAGGAAATAAAGGCCATAATGGAATAGGTAATAGATTATAAAGAGGAAAAAAATAGATAAATGAATGAATAATGAATTAAAATTCATAGCAATCCTGCCATAATTATGGACATAATATTTACAACAAACATATTATAAAATTACTAGTGGAAATGATAGCGGAGGGTTGGCGGAGGAAACAATTCTGGGCGTCTTGTCTTGTCATTGCGTTTCACCAATAAATAACTTTTTCGTGGGACAATTTTTTGACATAATTTTTTTAATTATTATTCTAAGACACTGCAAGTTTCTTCAATATGTTTATCTTTACGTAATAAATCAATATGTATCTATACAAATAGAATGAATGGGTCAGTTAGACCGGGGTAAGACCACGCTTTCGCAGAATACTAGCGTGAAATAGCAGCATAACGCTGCTATCTTTCGCCTGGTGAGTGTAGGGATCCGGAGAACTTTGTAACTGGTGACAACGGTATTGAACGGAATCGTGGAAAGGTCTATTTCCTACGTAGTCTGATGGTCTACAACTTTCCTGCAGCTTGTCTGCTATGTGACGGACTCCAAGGCTGCCACGGATGTGTTCGTTTCTTATACGATCTAATCGCGTAACGCCACACATCCATCGCAGCATCTTCATCTCCGCAACGTGTAGCTGCTGGACACACAATTGTAACTATGCATTTATATAAAATATGCATTTGGGCCGGGCATAGAATCACCGTATGATCGTGTGGCGACAAATTAGAAACGAACGTTTACACACCGGGCTACCAAGGCGTTTTATAAAAACGGTGTACTTTCTTTTTGATTCGGCCAATTGATACGTTCTCGTAGTTGTCATCCTCAAAAAAAATTTATGATGCATTACCATCCTTGAGGACTGAGATTGTCCTTATGCTGCTACTTCATGCTGGTATACTTAATCCGTCGGAAGCAACTGACCGAGACTAGGGTCAGTTACCCATGAGACCGTCGCTCTCGCGGAACAGGGTAACGGTCCAAGCAGAGGCTCCCTCTCGGGAGCCCTTGTGCTGTGGTCTCGACTGAGCACCCTAAGCGCACGGTCACCTTTCAACCCGGAGAAGCTGTAAATGCCCTCCAGCTAACAGTGGCCCGAAAAAAGAATGCTGGTATTCTGCGAGAACGTAGCCTCCACCGATAGTAACTTTTAATGCCGTCGATTATGTTCATAAGGTGAACCAATTCATTGACATATGCAAGAATATGTCGCGAGGGTACAAAACGACAAACATCCTAGTCACAATGGGAGAAGATTTCCAATACCAGGATGCTGCGATGTGGTACAAAAACCTGGACAAGTTGATACAGTGAGTCTGGATACGAGAAAGCTTTGCATGGCGTCGCGCTGGCTGGGCATGATTTGATAATTCCTTTCAAATAGGAGGGTTATTTTATTATCTGTATTCGATTTGCTTGACTATTTTTTTATAGGTCGTTTCGCTGCTACATTTGATCGGGTGAGTGCGAGATTACGGGAACGTTAATTACTGATCACCAGGCATTCCATCTGTCCTCAGGGGTGATAACGTATCTGCATCATAATTCCTTCTCCAGGATAAATATGGGATCACAATATAGTTTCATAAAAAATACATTACTTTACTAAAAAAAACCCAGCAATGAAACATAAAATCAAAAACAGCTGATGCTCGGATCAACGAACGCCCGATTCTTTATGTCTTCTAACGAACGAAAACGGGTGCCACGAAGTGATAATTTGAGTTTAGGAAAAAGAAAGAAGTCGGATGGAGCCATATCGGTTAAATAAGTCGGTTGCTCGATAGTATTTGTTGAGTCAAAAATTCGTTTGCAATGATGGCCTTGTGCGAACGCGCATTATCGTAGTGCTAAATGCAAGAGTTTTCTTTCCAAAAATCTTCCCTTTATAGTCGAATTTGCTCTCTTCTTTATTTACCGTTTGACCTTCCGGCAAGAATTCCGAAAGCACAACACCGCGGTAGTCAAAGAAAACAGTCAACATGAATTTTGATCGACTTTGGCGTGATTTAGCGACCGAGCGGCAACATATTTCGTACTCAAGTGATTATTTAAAATGGTACGGTCGACTCATGAAACAGAGAAAGTTCAGCGGCTATCTATCTCTAACTTGAATGAGGATTTTCAGTCACTTCGTATTTCCTTCGCTTATGCGATGTTAACTTCAGTTGCAGACGTTGATGCCCTACCTGAGCTAGGCGAATTTTCCATCACATCTCGACCACTTTTAAACGCTTCGTAACACATTCATAAGCACGTGTTTATATAAAATCTATTCAATGAAAACCTTCTGTTACATTATTAGTGATTCGGAACACGAAATTCCATTGGCGATACAAAGTTTAAGACAAACTCTTTCTTCGATGTTTTTGTTCATTTAGACAATACACACTAGATATGATATGACTAAAAACAGCACTGTATTTAATCTAAATAACAGGTGCAACTCAAACTCCACGCCAAAATGGCAAACTGTTGTGCCAGTCTAACATAAAAACAAATCATCAATTCATGATATTTTGGGTGAATGTATAACGTAAGTGATAAATTTAACCCAACAATTATCATTCTGTGAGTACAAATAGGATTGGGTCCGTATTGTGCGCAACGCGGTTCATTTCCAGAAACGTAGTCGGCGCTAGTTTCCCAACCCTCACGACTGTCCAAAGGTTTCTTTTAGTTTCTTTTGCTTGAATGAATGTGGTAAAGTCATTGGCTATAGTATCACTTACCATCAGGTGAACTGTGTGTTCGTTTGTAACACTAAAAAGAAAACTGAAAACCTTGAAATAAGATCAAAATTTGTACTGCTCTCCAATATCGATCTCTGGGAATGGAGACTAAATTAGATATGATCATGACTGCCTTCGTCCGCATGGTTACTTTAGGTGTGGAGTGGACACAATAAGATGAATATTTCTCTCATCTCCCAAAGTCCCCTAGGAAAATATCATGTCTTCTGACCATTTCAATCCGGATGTTTTGTCTTGTTAGGTGGATGGTTTCTTGCAACAAGTACGGATCATGGGTGCAGCCTATACGACAGATAACATATTGGTGACCATGGGCGATGATTTCCAGTATCAGGAAGCGGGAATGTGGTTCAAAAATTTGGACAAGTTGATACAGTAAGTCTGTAAAATTATGATGGTGTTGTCAAGAAATGCCAAGAATGCTTTTTTTTTGGATAATGTATTCCTTACAAACGAACTTACAGTCCACCTGATGCTAAGTGATTCCATCGACCCATGATATTAACAATCACCTCGATGAGGAATCACCCGTCACCCTGAAGAAAAAGAATGCTTCACCAGTTATATGGTCTTGCATCTTCTGGTTCTTACGTATTCACTTAAATACCACTAGAGTCCTCACAATAAACTCCCGCGAACTCCTAGTTGTTTTATTAGGCACGGGATCACTTAAGCCAGGGTCTACAAGTCGACCCGAATGTTAATACCTTGAGTTTCGAACCGAACATGGGGCCCAGATCCAGACCACTAGACTACGCTGTCATATTATATTATCTAACTAAATGCCTGCGCATCGTGCAAATAAAAATTAACAGCATGAAAAACATCAGCATATTTGTTTGAGCTACTATAGTTGCTAAATCAATCCATGCACAGGGTTGTTTATAAGTACATACATATTTCTTCATGTTCTTATTGTTTAATGCATGTTCTTCTCTGACGTACTATTTTTTCTGAGATATATTTATAAGACGTTTATTGGCGTCATATGGATTGAAACAAAAAATAACTCTGTAAACATAGATTTATTTTAATGTTACAATTTTAAAGTTTAACCCACTGTATGTACAACATTCACTATTAATCCCAAAACCGACATGTAAACAAATAAACGACATTTAAAGTTTATTCCTGCTTCTATTATATGTTTTCTAAAATTAACTAAGAAATTGAATTATGACAATTCTTTCCACACGGTACATGATATTGCTGATGATGATGATATTAATTTATCCCTAATGGGAAAGGCAAAGGACTTTAGTCCATACAGCCAGGTCTTGTTCGTATGATGGTTGGTCTGAAACCACATGATATTGCACTGACACATGACATGACACTGACAGGTCAGAGCCAAGTATGGCCGCATAAAAAATAAATGATATCGTTTATTTTTTACGTATTTATGTTTATGGAGGCTTAATATATTAAATATTTTATTTCTTTAATCTTCTTATGTTAGTTAAAACTACGTTATCTTAGTTTGCTTTGATCATATTCTGTCAAAAATCTAATGTACGGCTCATAATTGAATAAACGTATCCAGATTCTGTTGATGTTAATACTGTTAACCTATGCGGCTCTTACAGCTTCATCTGACAGAGGGCTCACGGTACAGGGGTCCGTAGGCCAGCTTTATTTAGGTTCTCTTAATTACATGCTCGCTATCCGAGCGTGTCAGTGTGCGTTGCTCTCACTATTTGCCACCGAAGTTGCTAACGAGTTAGTTATCTGTTGATTCTCCAGAGTGGAGAATAGATAGTATCAAATAAACATCTCTAGATTCTGTTGATGTTTATGCTGTTAGCCTATGCGGCTCTTACAGCTTCATCGGACACAGGGCTCACGGAACTGAGGGGTCCGTGAGCTGGTTTTTTCAACCGTGTTTTGCCTACTGTGGTTCTCTTACTTACACAAAGCGCTCATAAACTAAGCGTGTCGCTCTACTCTTTGGTCAAATAAACATATGCATCGGAGCTCCGTTTTGTACTAGTTTGGTCGGAAATTTTAATATCGCGATTGAGGCATCGCATTCGCTGATCGTCGTCATGCAACACAGCGTCGCCTTCAACAATAACAGAACGGTTTTCAAATAGTTTTGTCTCCTATTATCATTTAGACAAGACAAGCCCTAGTGTCCTAAATTAGATGCAGCATAGATGAGACGTTTCAACCAGAGATCCTTCCCTGGTCGCCTACACAGAAGTTTAGTGTTTTTTCCCTACACAGATACAATTTACAGGTAGCGTAACATTTCACCTCTATCCTCACGGGCGTCAACGCACGTGCCTCTTGGCTCTTTGTTGAAAATGGACGTAAATGTCTTGTCTATGACAATCATTTACCACCAGGTGAACTGTATCGAGCACACACATGCACCCTTATTTTTTTTAAACAATAAATATATTCAGTTCAAGACATTATTTGTTACACAAAAGTCGAAACCGTGAGTATCTTATCTCCCACGATCCACAAGCTCCAACTCTAACGAACAGATCGGCAAATTCCTGGACTACGTGTTCGAGCAGGGGAAATACTATCTCACCAACAACGTGATAGTCACCATGGGAGGTGATTTCACCTACCAGGACGCGGCTATGTGGTACAAAAACCTGGACAAATTGATACAGTGAGTACTGTTAAAGTTTGAAGAATTGTTTTTCGTGACACGTGCAGTTTGGGACTCCTGGAGTCTATCTTCTGCTTACAATTCCAAAAATAAAATCGCGTTATCTACAATGCTCTGTTAACCGTAATGTATGTTTAGAGAGGAATTTAATACCCACATGTGGGCAACGTGCATGGCGCTTACTAACGAGCTTCGCATGAGCATGTCGTCAAATTATATTGCATGCAATTTTATCTTTGGCAATTTGAATATCTTAAGACGTATCTCGTAATAGTTGTATCATTTTGATATCAACATTTTGTCTCTTGCTTACGCGAATGTTTTCAATTACAGAAATATTGAGAATTTTATTCACACAAATCGTTATACGATCGTAACTCAAGTTTCGATTGTTTTTAATTCGTTCGTTTTCGTTCTAAATGTATGTGAGACATATCCCGCGCATGTGATATTGTCTCGGGAGGACTTTCTTATATAATTTATCAACATCATCCTCTAGGTCCGTAGTTACTTCACCCCTGAACATACCTCAATCACATTTTGACATTTTGTTTGTGTTTTGTGGACGCTAATCTCATTTTTATTTTCCTGTGTTCATTTTGTTTTATTTAGATCGTTTTGTTATTATTGTATAAATGTATTCAAACGCAATTTTATTATGACCGAATAATGAATGTTGTGTCCAATTATGTCAATTTAAGATTCAATTTGCTCGCTTAGATGATACATGTTTGTTCGTAAATTTATTAACGAGTCACTCTTTTATTTTTCATTAATAGATTATACTAATTTATTGGGAGTTGTGCTTAATGTATTCTCAATTTATCTTTAAAAGATACACAAACATGAAGGCGGCTAAAGACGGACTTAACTTGAAGACTTTCTACTCAACTCCGGATTGTTATTTGAAGGCGGTCAAAGACTCATAGTAAGTTGGTCTTAGAATATTATAATATAAATTATATATGTAATAATAGGTTAACAAGTGAGATATTTCAGTATTTTTATTAATAATTTAAGGTTTAATTTTGTTTTGTTTAATAAAAATTAACAATATTTTATAAGATGACGTACTCTCTCTTGTTGTTTACAATTTCCTTCCACCGTATCAATACCTTGTTGGTTTCTTCTCGAAAAATTCATTAAACCAAGATCTCATTTCTGCATACAATATTAAACGAAACATTTGCGCATTGTATTTAAAATTGGTGGAAAGAAGAAATCCACTTAAATGGACCCCCGATCAAAGAAACAAAACATATATCGTTGAAATGTTTGGTTCTACCAACTAAACATTTCAACAAAACAATCCTAAAGATTATGCCAAAAACATTTAATGACATAACGAATGTAAAGAAAAAGAAACAGAAAGAACGGAGTTGCCTACCTAATAATTTTCACAGTAATAATAATATAGCTCTCAAAAAATGGTAGAGAAACGTTGAATTATATTTCTAAATGCAGCATGAATGGGTTGGCATGACTCTCAACGCCCACACAGAATACCGGAGTAGAACAACAGCATAAAGCTGCCGTGTTTCGTATGGTGAGTGTAGCTAGATGTAGTGGTAGAGCTACACTGCAGTTTGTTTCTAGCTGCAGAATGAACGGGTTAGCTCAACCGGGGTACGACCACGCCCTCATAAAATGCCAGCGTAAAATAGCTGCATATTGCTGCTGTATTTCGTCTGATGAGTGCAGGTATCCGGAGATCTTTATTACTGGTGACGAGGTATTCTATCTCAGTCTTCAAGGGTCTGCATTATAATTCCTTGTCAAGGATGAATGTAGATGTCGTGGGCCGCAGGAATCACTTGCCGTCAGGTGAACTGTGTGTGAGTTTGTTACTCTTAATGTGATAAAAAAGCGATTTGGGATTCCAATTACAGGATGGATTGGATGTGAGTGTTATAGACACAACCAATTATCATCAGGAGAACTGTGTGATCGCTTTTCATCCCTAATAAAAAAAAATGTTTCAGCATAACTACCGCTGATAAGATTGAATTGAAGTTTAAAACCTCCTCTTCTATTTGAACCGCAGCCCCAACCTGCCGACGAAGCAGGACGACTTCTTCCCGTACGCGAGCGACCCCACCGCCTTCTGGACGGGCTATTTCACCTCAAGACCCACCACTAAATACTTCGAAAGGGAAGGCAACACCTATTTACAGGTAAATGTGGTTTAACATTGGTGGTGGAGACACGATACAGTTTCTTTTCTAGCTGCAGCGTGAATTGTCACCGAACGCGACCTCGATCCACCTGCATCCATCGACTTCCCGCAAACTTGCACAGGTCATCGCTCCATCTACTGGGGGGAGGGGGGAACCTCGACTTCCCCATCGGTTATAGGTTCTACGTATTGCCGCTTCAGTAAACTAATGTGAGCCTACACCTTTCCTAAAGGCCGGCAGCGCAGCTGCGACTCCCCAGGTCTTGCGGCTGCATGCTCGTTTGTAACAAACTCGCATACAGTTCACCTGATGGCAAATGATTCCTGCGCACCACGACATCTAAATTCATCCTTGACAAGGAATCATAATGCGGATGCGTCGTCACCCTTGTGGACTGAGATGGAATGCCTCGTCACCAGTAATAACGGTCTCCGGATCCCTGCACTCACCAGACGAAACACAGTAGCGTTATGTTGCTGTATTAAGCTGGTATTCTATGAGAGTGTCGTCTTACCCCGGCCGAGCTGACCCATTCATTCTGCAGCTAGAAACAAACTACAAACAGATTAATCAGTGGTAGTACACTGCCACTCCACCTCTGTTTAATCTGCGTTATCATTCCTTATCGACGGTGAACGTGAGCGTCATGGGTCTCAAGAGTAGCATATCATTACCAGAACTGTGTGCTTTTTTGTCATCCTCAATTTAATGAAAGAAAAAAACGAAATGTGTTGAAATGCAGTGTGCAATGCGTTATGCTCCAATACCATCGCTTGATAGGTAGTCCATGACCAACATTGGAGCCTTTTACATAGTAGTAGTGCATGTAGGCTGTCATTTTAGTTATTTTGTAAATTATTCCAGATGGTGAAGCAGCTGCAGGTGCTGACTAACTTAGAGCAACATAACATGTTTGTTATTGACGAACTTAAAAGCGCTATGGGTAAGTATGCTAATAATGGCCGTAAGTATGCTTGTGGTAGTATGTATGCTAATGGTAGGTAAGTAAGCTCGTGGTCATATGTATGCTAATGATAGGTAAGCAATCTCGAGGTCATATGTGTGCTAATGATAGGTAAGCAATCTCGAGGTCATATGTGTGCTATTGGTAGGTAAGTAATCTCGTGGTCATAGGTATACTAATGGTAGTACGAGTGCTCGTTGTATTATGTACGCTAATGGAAGTGAGTATGCTTGTGGTAATATGTATGCTAATGGTAGTGAGTATGCTTGTTGTAATATGTATGCTAATGGTAGTGAGTATGCTTGTGGTAATATGTATGCTAATGGTAGTACGAGTGCTCGTTGTATTATGTACGCTAATGGAAGTGAGTATGCTTGTTGTAATATGTATGCTAATGGTAGTGAGTATGCTTGTGGTAATATGTATGCTAATGGTAGTAAATATTGCCATGTTACAACGTATATCAATGGTATCGAGGATGAATGTGGGTGAATCAATTCCCATCAGATGACCTGTGTGCACGTTTGTCTCCGTTTGCAAGAATAAAAATCTATATAGTATATAGTTTGGGTTTTATATATTGATGTGTAAGGCGAGATCGAACGTTCACCATGAGACGATAATAGCGTGTATCATTATATTGTTCTTTATTATCTGTGTGCCACAGGCGTGATGCAGCATCACGACGCCATCACGGGCACAGAGAAGCAACATGTCACACATGACTACGAGAGGCTGCTCAGCGCTGCCGTCGACGACGCCACCGTTGTTCCCAACCAGGCTTTCAAGTACGTGTACATCGACGTAGTGGAAAGGACTAGATTAACAGTTGAGGAAAATCATTCGTGTACATCTCGTGTATTCGACACTGCATTTGAACCCTCCCCCGATCATATAGCACGTGTGATCACACACACGAGATAATATATATATACTTATATTTTGGTAATGTCATTTGGTAATAACCAAAAGATATCGATGTGCTCACACAATCTATAATACACCCGGAATAGTAGGAAAAAATTTCCCTTTAGACAGCGATCCGAGTCGAGGTTTCGCACCTCCTGGGATCGTATTATCGCCCCCTCTGTTGTACTCGACGTTCTTCAACCGCACGGTTGGAGTACAGCAGCACTCTCCTCCCGCTCGCGAGTCTAATTAGATAAAGCTGTAGAGATCTCTGGACCAACAGCAATACTCATAGACAAAAAAAAAGGGAAAAAAACATTTAACATTTTTTTTGTAATATATAAGCTAGCGTTGCAGTTTTTATGTAGCTGGGGAGAGAATACACCAGGGTGAAATAACAGCATAACGCTGCTGTGTTTCGACTGGCAAGGATGCGGAGACCCTCGTGTGTCATGGCATTTCTTTTTTTGTAATAGGTGGGAAAACGTTCCAACAGCCCACCCGATGGTAAGTGATCACCGCCGCCCATGGACATCCGCAACACCTGAGGAGTCGCTGGTGCGTTGCCGGCCTTTATGGAAGGTGTAGACTCTTCTCTTGAAGGTCCCTAAGTCGTATCGGTTCGGTAATAGAGCGACAGCTGGTACCACAGAGTAGTTGTGCGTGGCGGGAAATTTAAAGCGCACAGCGATGGATTGCCAACCATCGAGATGATGAGGATGAAATCTTGTATTCTGCCGTGATGTACGATGTTTAAACTCACGGGCTGTGGGTCTTAGTCCTTGTGTCGGCGCCATGGTTCCTTATTAAACATGAATGTGGATGTCATGCGCCCCTGGAGTCCACTTACCACCAAGTGAACGTGTGGCGCTCGTTTCTAATCTTCGATACAATAAAAAAGAAAATCTTCCAGCAAAGTCGTACAAGGCGATGCTCTAAAACCACCAGTACTGAAGTACGAGAGGTGTCGCTTCAACGAGTCCAGCTGCCACGTGTCTGAGGAGAAGAAGACCTTCGTGGTGAGTAACATTCTTAATTTATAGGAGATGGTTTCGCACCGACCGACCTTAAGTTTCGCAGACCTTACCCTAAACGATTAGGCTATAGACGACTTCTTATTTTCCGGCAGTAGATACGTGTTCATTGATGTCTTTATTTTTATTTTTCGTTATTTAATTTTAATAGAACAACTAACAGAATTACATGTAACTTGATTTGTCCCTAAAAAATGGCCACAGGTTGCTAAGTACACATAATTCCACTTACATCATGCAAAATAAAACTACATAGGCGAACGGATAACTTAGGATTAAGAGAAAATGAACTATTTGTGCATTGTTAAATAAACTAAACTAACTAATTATGAAATTAAAAATATTGAAATTCATGATTAGTTAGTTTTACTAATTTCAATTGGCCACACGAGGTTATCAATCAGCTCAACTGACGATCAAAGTGATCGCCGTCGCCCATGAATACGACAACATTAAATAAGTTGCAGGTGCGTCGCGTTAGTTGTCATGGAGGAGGCTCTTCTGCAAATTAATGCAACTTTTTATTTATTACACTATTTCAATGAGACGTCGTAGCTCAGTCTTAGTCTTAGCGTTTACCTTTAATTCACTGAGAGGCGAGAAAACACCGAGTTCAATCCCCAGCGCCGGCAGCGATCACACTAAGGAAAAAAAAACATTTCGAAGAAATGTGAAGTTTGCCAATTAATACCCTCTCTAGAGATGACCTAGCAGTGATATTTATATATATATATTATATATTTATATATATTATTATTATTTATATATTATTATTATATATTCTGTTACTTTGTTCTTCAATAGTCGATTTAAAACTTTTCATGTCACCAGGTGACTATATACAATCCGCTGGCCTGGCAAGTGAACGAAGCCATCAGGATACCGGTAGTTGAGGGCATCTTCACAGTTGCTGCGCCCAACGGTAAGTCCTCAAGGGTGACAACGCGTCCGCATTATGATTCCTTGTCAAGGATGAATGTAGATGTCGTGGGCCGCAGGAATCACTTGCCGTCAGGTGAACTGTGTGCGAGTTTGTTGCTCTCAATGTAATAATAAAAAAAACTATTGATATGAAATTGTACTCTTGCCATCTGTTTGATAAGAACATGATTTATTCAAAACAATTTATATTTTAGGTGAAAATATAGAAACTCAAATGATTGATATACCAGAGTCTGTCAGAAATATTCCCACCAGACTGTCGAAGGCCACCCACGAACTCGTGTTCATAGCCTTTCTGCCACCTTTAGGCTTCAAGTCGTTCTATGTAACGAGAAAAGATCCAAAAATTAAAAGAAACGCTGAAACATTCAAAGGTGGAAGGAACGATTATTATAGGAACTTGAATGATTATTGGGAAAATATAAAAACACAACCTCCTATTGACGTAAAGAATGTAGAAGGTGGAGGAATTAAAGAAGGGAATGAACGAATCCCTGATCTAGTGATTAAGAATAATGATTTGGATCGTGTTAACGGCAAAGATGTAGACATAGAAGTACTAAAGGACAAGGACGACGTGGTCAGCGAAGACATATTACAATTGGAGAAGATAATAAGAGAGGCGAAGAGAAGTATGGAGAAAGTGGAAAGAGTGAATCCGAGGGAGAATTTGGCGAAAAAACTCAATTATCCGAGTTTAAACGACGAGGAAATGAGAATGTTGTCGGATGAACCCATGGTGGTGAAGACATTTGATGATACGTTTATTGAAAATGAGGTAAGAATATGATTTTTGTTATTTAACTTTGAAGAGTTCTCCTCGTGGCCAGTGATACTGGTGACCCAAACACACCAAATTCCTTCTTGTTTCTGGGACTATTATATCTATAATAACAGAATAATAACTAAAAGACTGAAAGTCTTTTAGTTTTTGTGTATTTTTTGGTCTATGACCACCACGTTTTTCCTCTCTCGGTTCATAGTTACGCATCAAATATTGTCACACTTCGTGAATTTGGTAAAATAATCGCCACCGCTATATTCTATTCTATTTTATAATTTGGTGTATGATGTTTTTCCCTATTTCGTTTCATATTTACGCATCGAATATTATCAAATAGTAAATTTGATGAAATAATTGATATCGACATATTTTCTTCAATACCCTCATTGGTCATGCTTTGTATTTCAGCGCATAAAACTCCGAATAGACAATACGACCGGACAAATTACTCACGTGATAAATCAAAATTCCACCTTCAATCTCGCCTTCCGCATGTATTACTGGTCCGCCTGCGTCGGTGACAACACGAATACATCGGAGCGTTCATCCGGCGCCTACATCTTCCGTCCAAATGTGAGCACACCCTATGCGTTGCCCGCGTTGACCAGGGAAATGAAGAAAGGTCCGATCGTGTCCGAGTTTAGGGTGAATTATAACGGTAACGCGTCCAGTACGGTGCGACTGTATCGCGGTGTTAATTTCATAGAACACGACTTCGTCGTTGGACCGATACCTACGAACGACAACATCGGTAAGGAGTACGCGGTCAGATATGAGAGTAGCGTCGTGAACAATGGAATATTTTACACGGACTCGAACGGTAGACAGATGATCAAAAGGAAACTGAACGAGAGACCCCAGTGGAACCTTACCCTGGAGGAACCGATCGCTGGGAACTATTATCCAGTTACAAATAAAATATACATTGAAGACAGCGAGGTTAGACTTTCGGTTATAACCGACAGATCACAAGGCGGCACGTCCCTGGTTGAGGGGAATATAGAGCTGATGCTGCATAGACGGCTTCTTCACGACGACGCGTTCGGTGTGGGCGAAGCTTTGAACGAGGTCGCGAACGGTGTAGGTTTAGTTGTCAGGGGACGGCATAGAATCTTCAGTAGGGATCCAGCGAGTGCTCATTCGGTCGCTGATGGGAAACTGGCTCTTCAGTTCCATTATCAACCGGTTGTCTTCGTGTCCGATGCTGAGAATTTGAATTATAGCCGTTGGAAGTCACTACACAATGGGAATACATGGATGCAACACGAAATACCAGATGGTATTCATCTATTGACTCTCGAACCCTGGTCGGAGGGGACGCTCCTCATCAGATTTGAGAACTACATGGAGAAATTGGATGACCGATGGACGATAGAAGTGGATTTAACAAAGATATTCAAAAATTTAAACATCAAATCGTTTAAGGAAACTACGTTAGCGGCGAATCAGTGGTTGGTTGATAAACAGAAATGGAATTGGAAGACTGAAAGTGAATTCTCTGATGATTTCAACGAATCTTACGGATCCTTTGGTGATGTTGATAAAGCTCGACCCGATGATGGGATCACTCAAGAGGATGGTCTCAAAGTTAAGATTAAAGCCAAGCAAATACGCACCTTCATAGTGGAGTACGATTACAAAATCGACACATAGACTATAAATACATAATTAAGGGATTTGTATTTTTTATATGGCAACAATATATTAAATAAATATAATGATATTTTAGATATTTTCTTTATATAATATATATATATATATAACTACAAGTTGGCTAAGCTGTAAACTGCTTGTGCCTTAAGATATACAGGCTGTACCCTAAACCATTAGGTTATTATATTACATTTTAATTTTAGTTTCTATTGAATATTCTATTCTCTAACTTGCCATACAATTGTTTCCATGAAAATGCCTGTAGATAAACATTTCAATTAATAGTTTATCTACAGAAAGCAATATGTTTTTTTTCACCTTGCTATAATATTTAATTTTATAAAATTACATTAAAATTTATTCCTTTAATAAACAAATATATTGTATACAGGTGTTATTTATTAACAGATTGCGACCCTATTTAATAACAAACGCGACACCCAGGTTGAGAAACGATGCTCTACGCTAAAAAGATCCCAATAAGATTATATATGCATATATTTTTATTACATTGAGGGTAACAAACTCGCACACAGTTCACCTGACGGCAAGTGATTCCTGCTACCCATGACATCTACATTCATCCTTGACAAGGAATCATAATGCAGATGCGTTGTCACCCTTGAGGACTGACATGGAATGCCTCATCACCAGTTATAAAGGTCTCCGGATAACAGCACTCACCCGACGAGACTAAGCAACATAATGCTGCCATTTTACATTGGTATTCTGTGAAGGCGTGGTCCTACCCCGGTTGAGGTGACCCATTCAGTCTGCAGCTAGAAACAAACTGAAGTGTAGCTCTATTACTACAAAAATATTCAAAAAAACTATTTTTTTTTATCTATATTGAGATTGACATGTGACCTCTGTGAATGTTTCTTTCAAATGATATGATGTAGATTTGTGCATCTGTCTGTTATTATATTCACAGTGATGCTACAGACCTGCTTAAACTGGCATGAATGTTAAGGAGATGAGCATGGAAGGTTGAAGGAGTCAGCAGGGACAATAACATCTCATCACAGAATACCAGCAAGTTACTATGTTTCAACTAGTGAGTGTTATATCTGGAAACCCTTATTACTGGTGAAGAGGCTTTTTTTTTGTATTTGTATTGCTGTTGGTCCAGAAACCTCTACAGCTTTATCTAACTCACAAGAGGGGGCCCTGCTGAGTAGGGATGGTGAAGAGGCATTCTATTAGCCTGGGGTGTTAATGGTTCAGCATTATCATGAGTGGGCTACTGTCATCACTTGAGATCAGATAAGCTGAGTGTTTCTCATCCTCAATGCTTGTCTTAAATCTTTTTACGGCTGTAACAGGTCATTTTCATCCCAAAGGCTGAATCTATCTCTGTGGCCAAAATCTAGGCCATTCGAATCACAACCAGGAGCTGTAATTATATTGTAAAATAAAACAACTGTCCACATTATCCACCATGTAATGTTGATATGAACATTATAACATCATTATCTTGCAGTTCGTAGTCCAGCTCTCCAAACAGTTCCCAATCCGCATCATTTATTAGCACCAAGATCCCTGGTCTTACCGAGTCACCCTGAAACAAGATATATCGTAAATATTAGTCTTCCCCATAAATCATCTGTCAACCCACCATTAATCCACTGCGAATGAAGACTTTCATGAATAACAATAATTGTAATAAAAGTTTTATGCCAATACATACATACATAACATATACATAAATCCATTAAAAAAGATCTTGTTTATAACAAATCACATCAGGAGTGTGAATATCAAATGTAAAATGGAAAAATTATACAAATAAAATGAGTGAATCTAAAACTAAAAGTGTGTATTGAACAATAACTATTTAAATGTATTTAACAATAAAAATAAAGATGCATATCTAGTGACCTGTTAAGCATTTAAGAAAGGGCAAAAGAGCAACAAACTTGCACAGTTCACCTGATGGCAAATAATTCCAGTGGCACATGACATCTACATTCATCCTGACAAGGAATCATAATGCAGATGCGTTGTCACCCTTGAGGACTGACATGGAATGCCTCATCACCAGTTGTATAGGTCTCCAGACGAAACACATCAGCATTATGCTGCTATTTTACGCTGGTATTCTGTGAAGGCGTGGTCCTACCCCGGTTGAGGTGACCCATTCAGTCTGCAGCTAGAAACAAACTGAAGTGTAGCTCTATTACTACAAAAATATTCAAAAAAACTATTTTTTTTTATCTATATTGAGATTGACATGTGACCTCTGTGAATGTTTCTTTCAAATGATATGATGTAGATTTGTGCATCTGTCTGTTATTATATTCACAGTGATGCTACAGACCTGCTTAAACTGGCATGAATGTTAAGGAGATGAGCATGGAAGGTTGAAGGAGTCAGCAGGGACAATAACATCTCATCACAGAATACCAGCAAGTTACTATGTTTCAACTAGTGAGTGTTATATCTGGAAACCCTTATTACTGGTGAAGAGGCATTCTATTAGCCTGGGGTGTTAATGGTTCAGCATTATCATGAGTGGGCTACTGTCATCACTTGAGATCAGATAAGCTGAGTGTTTCTCATCCTCAATGCTTGTCTTAAATCTTTTTACGGCTGTAACAGGTCATTTTCATCCCAAAGGCTGAATCTATCTCTGTGGCCAAAATCTAGGCCATTCGAATCACAACCAGGAGCTGTAATTATATTGTAAAATAAAACAACTGTCCACATTATCCACCATGTAATGTTGATATGAACATTATAACATCATTATCTTGCAGTTCGTAGTCCAGCTCTCCAAACAGTTCCCAATCCGCATCATTTATTAGCACCAAGATCCCTGGTCTTACCGAGTCACCCTGAAACAAGATATATCGTAAATATTAGTCTTCCCCATAAATCATCTGTCAACCCACCATTAATCCACTGCGAATGAAGACTTTCATGAATAACAATAATTGTAATAAAAGTTTTATGCCAATACATACATACATAACATATACATAAATCCATTAAAAAAAAGATCTTGTTTATAACAAATCACATCAGGAGATGCAACAAATGAGTATGTGGTAGTAGACTCAGCGTATACTGTATGATGGTCCATTACTGGGCCCCAGCCTACCCCATTCTCAGTCGCACGTCACATCAGGAGTGTGAATATCAAATGTAAAATGGAAAAATTATACAAATAAAATGAGTGAATCTAAAACTAAAAGTGTGTATTGAACAATAACTATTTAAATGTATTTAACAATAAAAATAAAGATGCATATCTAGTGACCTGTTAAGCATTTAAGAAAGGGCAAAAGAGCAACAAACTTGCACAGTTCACCTGATGGCAAATAATTCCAGTGGCACATGACATCTACATTCATCCTTGACAAGGAATCATAATGCAGATGCGTTGTCACCCTTGAGGACTGACATGGAATGCCTCATCACCAGTTGTATAGGTCTCCAGACGAAACACATCAGCATTATGCTGCTATTTTACGCTGGTATTCTGTGAAGGCGTGGTCCTACCCCGGTTGAGGTGACCCATTCAGTCTGCAGCTAGAAACAAACTGAAGTGTAGCTCTATTACTACAAAAATATTCAAAAAGCTCATTTTTTTTATCTATATTGAGATTGACATGTGACCTCTGTGAATGTTTCTTTCAAATGATATGATGTAGATTTGTGCATCTGTCTGTTATTATATTCACAGTGATGCTACAGACCTGCTTAAACTGGCATGAATGTTAAGGAGATGAGCATGGAAGGTTGAAGGAGTCGGCAGGGCATCTCATCACAGAATACCAGCAAGTTACTATGTTTCAACTAGTGAGTGTTATATCTGGAAACCTTTATTACTGGTGAAGCGGCTTTTTTTTTTGTATTTGTATTGCTGTTGGTCCAGAAACCTCTACAGCTTTATCTAACTCACAAGAGGGGGCCCTGCTGAGTAGGGATGGTGAAGAGGCATTCTATTAGCCTGGGGTGTCAATGGTTCAGCATTATCATGAGTGGGCTACTGTCATCACTTGATATCATATGAGCTGAGTGTTTCTCATCCTCAATGCTTGTCTTAAATCTTTTTACGACTGTAACTGGTCATTTTCATGCCAAAGGTTGAATCTATTGCTGTGGCCATAATCTAGGCTGGTCGAATCACAACCAGGAGCTGTAATTACATTGTAAAATAAAACAACTGTCATCATTATCCACCATGTAATGTTGATATGAACATTATAACATCATTATCTTGCAGTTCGTAGTCCAGCTCTCCAAACAGTTCCCAATCCGCATCATTTATTAGCACCAAGATCCCTGGTCTTACCGAGTCACCCTGAAACAAGATATATCATAAATATTAGTCTTCCCCATAAATCATCTCTCAACCCGCCATTAATCCACTGCTGAATGAAGACTTTAATGAATAACAATAATTGTAATAAAGGTTTTATGCCAATACATACATACATAACATATACATAAATCCATTAAAAAAAACATCAAAAATCAGGAGATGCAACAAATGAAGGTAGTAAGAGGTAGTAGACTCAGCGTATACTGTATGAAGGTCCAGTACTGGGCCCCAGCCTACCCCATTCTCAGTCGCACGTCACATCAGGAGTGTAAATATCAAATGTAAAATGGAAAAATTATACATGAATCTAAAACTAAAAGTGTGTATTGAACAATAACTATTTAAATGTATTTAACAATAAAAATAAAGATGCATATCTAGTGACCTGTTAAGCATTTAAGAAAGGGCAAAAGAGCAACAAACTTGCACAGTTCACCTGATGGCAAATAATTCCAGTGGCACATGACATCTACCTTCATCCTTGACAAGGAATCATAATTCTGATGCGTTGTCACCCTCGACAACTGAGTCGGAACACCTCATCACCAGTTGTATAGGTCTCCAGACGAAACACATCAGCATTATGCTGCTATTTTACGCTGGTATTCTATGAGGGCATAGTCCTAACCAGGCCAAGCTGGTCTTTCCATTCCACCTGATACTATTTCCAGTGGTAGAGTAACAACAAGTTCAGTAGTATGAGTTAGTCAACTTGATCCGGAAGGACCACATCCAGTATAAGATATCCGCATAATACTGCTGTGTTTTGTATAGTTTATGTAGGGATCTGGTGTTTCTGATACAGGTTACGAGGTAATCCATCTAACTCCTCATGGGAGACCATGCATGTGATATCTGAATCTTTGTTAAGGATGGATGAATGTCACGGGCCACAGCCAGAGTGAACTGCGAACTCATAATATTATAATAAAATATCCATAAGAATCTTATAGTCTTTCTGCCACATCTTGGATAGATGTGGACGTCATAGGCTACCAACATATGAACTATGTTCTCAATTGTAGAATCTAAAATAATAACTTATCCACTTTCATGGTAAGAGAAAGATGGTTCTAAACATGACTCTGCATAAAATAACCCTCAATTAAGACATCAACAGGTTTAATAAGCTTCAGGAATCAGCATGCTGAAGTGGAAATAGGTTTGCCACATGGCAATTAGAAGTCATTTAAGAGGCAATCTAAACTCTGTACAACTTGAAATATGTAACTGATATAAACATAGATCTTTATTACTGGTGAAGAGGCATTCCATCTCAGTCCTCAAGGATAACAACGCATTATGATTCCTTATCCAGAATGAATGTAGATGTCGTGGACCGCAGGAATTACTTGCCATCAGGTGAATTGTGTGCTAGTTTGTCACCTTCAAAACAATAAAATAAAGAAAAGATATAAATAACCTGTAGCAGGTAGAGGACGGCGTGACCAGGAAATGACAACAGCTCAGAATCGGAGACCTTTAATACTGCTGACAAGGCATTTCATCTCAGTCCTCAAGGGTGACAACGCACCTTCATTATGATTTCTCGTCAAGGATGAATGTAGATGTCATGGGCTGCAGGAATCACTTGCCTTCGGGGGATCTGCTTGTTTGCTACACCTGTATTCATCAACTTTCCAGACTTTCTCACAATAGCAGAGTGTAATAGAGGCTTCAATATGCTCAGTTTTGTCAAACAACTTTGAAAACTGGAGACCTCATTACTGATTATATTCCATTTTAGTCCTCCATCCATCTGCATTATGATTCCTTATTGGAAACAAATGGTTCCTGTTAACTTCAGCAATCGCTTACCATTACCATAAAATTAAAAAAATATATAAACCTGTAAAAATAACTCTGGTCTCTCTCTCAAAAGATTATCTTTTATCCAGATTAACAGATCTCTTATATTCCATCTACTGCGCTGGCATTCTGGGTAATACTTTTTAACGCTGGCAACTCTATCTCCCTCTTCTTTATTTTGTCAAATAATAGTTCAGCGCCTCCACCAAATTCTAAGTTCAGTGTCAGTGTTTCCGCCATGATTTATTTTCTGTAAATTTGATATTTATAAAGTGTTATTTATTTACAAAATGTTACAACAGAAGGTTAAACATATCAAATCAAAAGAAGCTTTATTCTAGTAGGTTTACAAAACACTTTGAATGATCAAGTTACCTAAAAGCTCTCTACCACCGCTTCAAAGGTAGCAAGAAGGAATGGCAAGAAACACAATTATTTGCTTAATTTTTTTTTAATTTAAATAATAAGTTGCAAAACGTCCAGTTGTCTAATATTGAACCCAGAGCTGAAATCCAAACATATTTGTCAGACAAATATTCTGTCATGGCATTTTGATCAGTTGATTTGAAATCTGTTTGATCTATGTAAAATCAAATATTATTTGTGGATTTTTAAATATGCATATATTTATTTATAGCTGAGAACAATTTCTGTAACTTTTTTACAAGAAAACTAGGCCTCACAAGACTGGTTTTGTTTCTTGCCTTGCAACGCTTCACTCATCAGCTTTCGTACAATATTTTTGTAAATTCCTACGTATAGTTAATATGTTATCGTAAAAATATATTGTGAAGTAGATATTAAAATGCTTATTTCTTTAAATTTATCCTTTAGCTATACTACTAGAATTTAGATTATAAAAAGTGTTTTTTGTAAAATAAAATTAAACAACATCAAAATATATATAAACAATTTGAATGAATTGTGATGGATCTTGGCACTTAGGTGATGCTTTTCGGATCCCACCTTGAGTGGAGCTGCCACATTTGCAATCACAATGTTGGAAAGAACTGATGATAACGTCCTCCTAGTTGGTTTTAACCACAGCAATATCATCTGATTTCTGCCAGATGATATCAAATAGGCAGAAATTTTTTTATGGGGCCATAAGCATTCATGCAAATAAGAGGGCACAAATATCATTCCTCCGCTGGGAATCAAACCCCAAGTGCAGGAGCAACCAGTTACTCTAACCACTACACTATATAGCCAAGTAAAAACAATACTAGACAATAAAAATAACAAATTGGAAAGAAAACTATAAATATAATATAATTTTTTGTTAAGCTCTAATTAATATTTTAGTTAGATTTTTTTATTTTGATGTGCAAAATAACTGGAGAGCAATATTAAAACAATAACAAGGTATGACTTTTAGTTTTGTATTTCTTCATTGTATAGAAGAAAGATAACGTCAAATACTACTGCTACACTAATATTCAATGAATCCTTTTGATATTTATATATAAAAACAAATTACTAATATTACTATAGTTTATATATATATATTTTTTTATACAAGTATAATCTTCAATTTGTACACTTTTTATATGCTATAACTGTAACTAAAGAATTTATTTGATAGATTTTCTTATTTCAACACGCCATATAGTTATGTAAATTATACATTAAAACTAAGGATAAGATATGAAATTAAAAAATACCTGATTTTTGTATTTTGACCACTACACTGTTAAGTACATTGTAATTACCTTAATTATACATAGAAAGTATGTTTGTTTTTAACATTAAAATATGCTAAGAAAGGAATAATACTTTTAAACAATTTTATTTCTATAATATAGAGAATATTTATATATCATATAATTTGCAACAAATTATAGGTTAAGTTATGACAATTAAGTTTTGTTTTGTGATTCCACTTTCCGATGATGATATTAATTCATCCCTAATGGAAAGGCAAAGGACTTTAGTCCATACAGTCAGGTCTTGTTCGATGATGGTTGGTCTGAAACTCGATTCCACTTTCCACTCGTTACGACGGCTATCGATACAAGTCTATCAAACCGCAATAGTACGAATATAGTGACTTACATCTCGTCACCATACCGGAATACCTCAAATCCATCTCACAGCGCTTCTTCGAGAAAGCGCTTTTGCACTCCAACCCGCTAGTGGTAAACGGCGCAACCTACGATCCGGTACCGAACCCGTAAACTACGAAACGTAGACCCCGTCACGTCCTCGACGACCCCCACTTCATGGGGGAGCCTAACGCCAGTCCGTCCTTAACGGACCCCGGACCCACACTCAGTTCAAACACCTCGTCGCGTCGCCCTCGCCTTCGAGCGCGACGCTATCTTCGCGACACCGCATACACTCGTTACACCCACGTCTCAGGGCGGTTCTCACCGCCCATAGCTTCCGATTGATATGAAAACAGGTAGCGTCCATCAGAGGCTAGGTTCGCACAACAAAACGTCGGACGGTCATTAGTCATCACCATCCATTCTCCACTCGGGAGAATCACTCGATAGCTAGGGCAACTGGCAACTTGGGTGGCATCATCAGATAGGTATGAGACCAAAGAGTAGAGCGACACGCTCAGTTTATGAGCGCTTTGAGTAAGTAAGAGAACCACAATAGGGAACACGATTTATAATCAGCTCACGGACCCCTCAGTTCCGTGAGCCCTGTGTCCGATGAATCTGTAAGAGCCACATAGGCTAACAGCATCATCATCAACAGAATCTAGTACGAATATAATTATCGATACTACCATCTGTATCAATAGAAATCTGATGATCAATAAAATAGTAGTATCCAAAGGTAGGTAGAGAATTGCTTTTGGCATTATATCTGCCTTTGTGTATTACACAATGATTGTTTACTTAAATAAATTAAAATGTTTACTAAAAAAAAAAAATTAATCGTAATAACTATTCATAACCGATACTAATAAATAAATCGATATTTCTGACCTCTGATACATGACAACACTGTATATAGCTGTCTAACCCTAGACTCCTAGGGCAGTAAATAAAAAGTTAGTATATAGATCGTATCAGTTATTAACATTTACTAAATCAAACACTATTTATTTGATTTATCTTAATGTTACTTTTTGTAATAATTATTATTAAATAACATTTATTTTGACAATGATCGAAACCATAGAAATGACTGGAAATGAGTTCGCTTGTCTGGAGAACTGGAGGAATAATTTGTAATCAATTTTTTTTAATGATTTTAGAGGGATACCAACATAATCATTCATATTCGATCCAATTATAGGTAACGAAACATACTATATCGAACGTAATAAACAATGTAGAAAATCCTGGTTTTCGATGAATTTATTAAATGTGTTGTATATATTCAAATACTATAAATTGCAATATCATAAGATAAAATTTGTGTTCTTCCCAAAATAAACTGCAACTATGGAGCTTTCCTCGAACGCAAATATTCCTGTGTATAATATGTCGTATTTCACCTGTACCACCACTGCTTGCTCATTCCTTCAAAATCAAACTTATAGTGACACAATTACATTCTTTGGTCAATATTAGCGCAATCACAAATTTTTACACACATACAAACTATTTTTTTTTTTTTTTTTTCGGCTGATGATTCACCGGATTGAAAGGCGACCGAGCGCTTACGGTTCACCCTGTTGCGCCAGAGCGACTGACTCGAGGGTGCCCGAGAAGCCCGAACCTCGGCTCGGTTGCTTCTGACGGATTATCTAAATTAATGTCAATATTATTATTAACAGTCTATACCACCACTTCAGACTGCGTAGGCGGTGGCACAAGAAACTCCAGTGACGCTCCAATCTGTGATAATTGACGAAAACCGGTCTGAGATATGGCGATATCGCGAATACTTGTGTTGTTTGCAACGAATACAAGTGTAGTGTGTTGATCAGGGCTTGGGCTCTGGTCGCGTCTCCTTCGGACGCGGGGGATATTCGAGATGGGATTGTAAGTGATGGCACTAACGATCTACGGGTTTGATTGTGTGACGGCAGAGACGAAGTATCAGCGGCAAGCCTGATTCACGTACTGAGCTATGGTCGGCAGCTCAAGATCTATTTGTAGATTTTCATTACGCAAGAACCATGGCGCACCGGTGGCCTTGCGCGTGATGCCATTTTGGATTAACTTAAATCGGTGAATGAAACGCGAGGAGGCATGGGCAGAGACGGCGCTTGTGCATGTCATTATGGGTCGGATGAACGCTTTTTATAGTGTAGTTTTATTACGCAGGGCAAATATATACTACTAGACCTATATCGCATAATTCAGAGGGGGTTAGAACTGAATCTCCTAAATATAGGTCATTGACAAAATGACGAATTACCTAGCTAAGAGAGAGAAAGAACATTCGACGCTCAGCAGTCGCCGAGAACGGTCGCCCGGCTCCCCGCCACGATCGTCCCGAGCTACCTGCCCCCGAGCGAGCCACCTGCGCACCCATTGTTCCGAGAACAATACACCGAGCAATTTTTATTGCGGGTGCTATTGTAATCGGAAATTAGTTTCCGAGAAAGATTATTGCAAAGCCACCTGGGTGGTTACACTAGTGGATACCTTGCGGTGTTAACTTAGCTAGTGTAGGGCTAGCCCCGTACGCCCGTGGTTCCCCTTCTGGGAAACGCGAAACCGGAAGGAGTCGACGCAAAACTTGGCCTTGGGTAGTGCCCTAGCCAAGGTTGACCAACCCGCTGGACTTATAATAGTCCCACGCGTAGTTTTAGTTAGCTCTAAGCACACACCCAAGTGCACAATAAGACTGGCACTTGGACGCACTAGGGCTACACAACTAGGCACACATCCTCCCTGCCTATACCTGGCAGGAGGGAAGTAGGCTATTCACCCCGGCATCCCACCGGTGGCCACACTTCCCACAAATAAAGTAGGAAAAAATTAAAGTGAACGGAGTGCACAATGGAGGACTCTTCCTCAGAGTCGTTGCTGCACTTCATCAGCATACTAAAAAATAAATACCCCGATGTCTTCCAGGACATAATCAAAGAAAGACCGCTCCCGGATAGACCCTCCTCAAGGGCCTCCTCCATATCCTGCACTTCATCCGCAGTCTCCGAAATGGAGCTGGATAACGCAGCGTCCACTGAGTATCCCTGCTGAAGACACCAGCGATTTCACGCTGGTTGAAAAAAAAAGAAAAAAGCGGGCTTCACCCGCCCCGACGCCGCCTCCTAAGGCGAAAAAACGGGAAATGAAGGCCCCCTCTCCCCAGCCATCTACGTCGGCCCTGCCCCAGGGCCCCCTCACAGCTGCCCCACAGCAAGCCCCCGCCGCTCCTGAGCGCGCCCTAGCTGGCTCAAAAAAACCTTCGGCTGTCTCACAGCCATCGAAACGCCCGCCGCCTGTCTTCATTCAGGCACAAGACAAGTGGCCGATTGTCGCATCGGCCCTATCCAATCGCTACAAATATCAAGCGATCCCCACCGCTGTAGGTATTAAACTGCAGCTAGAAACCACGGACGACCATAGAGCGGTAACTCGCTTCTTGCAAGACAAAGGTGTTTTCTTTCACATCTACACCTTGGCAGAAGAGCGCCAACTCAGGGTAGTAATTAAAAACCTCCCGCGGGAAATCCCAGCCGATCTGATCAAAGAGGACCTTCAGGCCCAGAATCTCCCAGTCCTGTCTGTGCATAGGATGTACAGGGGCCATAATAAAAAGCCATTCAACATGGTGATTGTGGCCCTCGAAAGATCCGAGGCCGGGAAGCAGGTATTTAACCTGAAAACCTGCTGCCACCTCTCTGGGCTGACTATAGAGCGCCCACATAAAACGGCCCACCAGGCCAGTGTCACAAATGCCAATTATATGGCCACTCAGCACGCAATTGCTTCGGCAAACCCAGATGCGTCAAGTGCCTGGGTGACCATGGCACCACCGAATGTCCGAGACCCAAGGACAAGGCCCTTCTGGCCACTTTCGGTCCCCCGCATGTGTCCTATGCAACACAGAGGGACACAGCCAATTACCTTGGCTGCCCAAAAGCCCCTGCCGAAACGTCCGACACTAAAAATCGCGCCCAAGGTCACTACCCCGACCGCCGCCCCGCGCCAATTCTCGCTCCTGTCCGACCTCTACGCCCCACATGGCATACGCCGATCGGCGTAGCGACCGTTGCTCAACCGGTTGAGCAGCCTCCTCCATCAGCCGGACGGCCGGTTATCGAAAGCGACCTCGACTTAGTGTGTCGCTTCGCCGCCGTCTTCAACGGCGCCGACGTCTCAGCCCTATCCAATCGCTACAAATATCAAGCGATCCCCACCGCTGTAGGTATTAAACTGCAGCTAGAAACCACGGACGACCATAGAGCGGTAACTCGCTTCTTGCAAGACAAAGGTGTTTCTTTCACATCTACACCTTGGCAGAAGAGCGCCAACTCAGGGTAGTAATTAAAACCTCCCGCGGGAAATCCCAGCCGATCTGATCAAAGAGGACCTTCAGGCCCAGAATCTCCCAGTCCTGTCTGTGCATAGGATGTACAGGGGCCATAATAAAAGCCATTCAACATGGTGATTGTGGCCCTCGAAAGATCCGAGGCCGGGAAGCAGGTATTTAACCTGAAAACCTGCTGCCACCTCTCTGGGCTGACTATAGAGCGCCCACATAAAACGGCCCACCAGGCCAGTGTCACAAATGCCAATTATATGGCCACTCAGCACGCAATTGCTTCGGCAAACCCAGATGCGTCAAGTGCCTGCGACCATGGCACCACCGAATGTCCGAGACCCAAGGACAAGGCCCTTCTGGCCACTTTCGGTCCCCCGCATGTGTCCTATGCAACACAGAGGGACACAGCCAATTACCTTTGGCTGCCCAAAAGCCCCTGCCGAAACGTCCGACACTAAAAATCGCGCCCAAGGTCACTACCCCGACCGCCGCCCCGCGCCAATTCTCGCTCCTGTCCGACCTCTACGCCCCACATGGCATACGCCGATCGGCGTAGCGACCGTTGCTCAACCGGTTGAGCAGCCTCCTCCATCAGCCGGACGGCCGGTTATCGAAAGCGACCTCGACTTAGTGTGTCGCTTCGCCGCCGTCTTCAACGGCGCCGACGTCTCAGCCCTAGCAAAAGCCTTAAGGGATTCTAATGGCAAGCCCGAAGTCAGGATTGCCGCCACAATGCGCTACCAACATGTAGTGTCAGCCATCGTCAACTTTCAAGCATAGAGGGCCTTTACAACGGCAGAGTAAAACCGCGTTCCCTTAACGTCGCATTTTTAACGCGAACGGTATTAACAATCAACGCGACGAAATCTTCAATTTCGTTCGCGATCACCAAGTCGACGTGCTCCTAGTGCAGGAGACATTCCTCAAACCGCACACTCGCAATCCCAACATTGCGAATTATAACATCATTAGGAATGATAGAACTTCTGCCGCTAATGGCGGAACTCTCATTTACTACAAAAAGTCCTTGCACTGCGTGCCCGTCGACACGCCAACCCTCACTTTCCTAGAAGCCTCAGTCTGTCAGCTAGCCATGACCGGCCATGCCCCCATCACAATCGCGTCCGTCTACCTGCCTTGCAGACGTGATGCACAAGTATTACGAAGCGACTTCGTGGCACTCCTTTCCCTTGGAAATTCAGTCATTTTGGCAGGAGATTTCAATAGCAAGCACACTCGGTGGAATGCAATTAAAATCAACCCCCGGGGGTTGGCTTTAGACTCGCTAAGCGACGCACTCGACTTCGACGTCGTAGCGCCTACTACGCCTACCCATTTTCCATATATATTGGGTCACGCACCGGATGTGCTTGATATTGCCATCTGTAAGAACATCAACCTCGCCTTCCAAGGATAGACGTAATCCACGAGCTCGCTTCCGATCATCGCCCTGTTCTTCTTCGGTTAGGCCCTCCGCCCCAACCTCACCTCCACCAAAACCATAGTAGACTGGCACCGACTCAGGAACGACCTGAAGGAAGCCACATCACCACACCTAGATGCTATTCCTAGGAACATATCTTCAGTCCACGACACGAACCTCGCAGTTCATGCCCTCACTAGGCACATCCAGACAGTCGTCGAGGATTGTTCGAGGTGGTTCCCTCGGTGGAAGACCACCGATGGACCCTGCCAAGCGACATAAAGGACCTAATGAGGCGCAAGAATGCGGCGACTCGTGCCCACGACTTATATCCCACTGAAAGTAACCGGCTGGTGCTACGTACCCTTCAGCGTGAAGTCCGGTCACGCATAGCCCAGTACAGGAACGATCGGTGGGATAATCACCTCTCCAATATCGAACCTTCCCACCTCGCCTTCTGGCGACTTCCCAAATCCCTAAAAGGGGGCAACGCCCAAACAATGCCTCCCTTAGCGCGTCCTAATAAAACCACCCGCCTTCTTAGACGAAGAGAAAGCCGAATGTCTGGCTGACAATCTGAGCTCCAATGCTCACCGAGCACACTACCGATCGACGCCGCTCACCTTGCAATGGTTGAGAGCGAGGTCGATCGGAGGAGTAAGGAACCACCTCGCGATTCTGTTACCCAAGTCACATGCACCGAAGTTGAATCCATAATTAAAACCTGCGACCACGCAAGGCTCCCGGTTTCGACGGCATCACCAACAAGGTGATGAAACTCCTACCCATGTCCATCTTACACCTACTGGTAATAATCTACAACGCGGCTATATCCAAAGGCACCTTCCCGAACACCTGGAAGGAAGCCACATCACCACACCTAGATGCTATTCCTAGGAACATATCTTCAGTCCACGACACGAACCTCGCAGCTCATGCCCTCACTAGGCACATCCAGACAGTCGTCGAGGATTGTTCGAGGCAGGTTCCCTCGGTGGAAGACCACCGATGGACCCTGCCAAGCGACATAAAGGACCTAATGAGGCGCAAGGATGCGGCGACTCGTGCCCACGACTTATATCCCACTGAAAGTAACCGGCTGGTGCTACGTACCCTTCAGCGTGAAGTCCGGTCACGCATAGCCCAGTACAGGAACGATCGGTGGGATAATCACCTCTCCAATATCGAACCTTCCCACCTCGCCTTCTGGCGACTTCCCAAATCCCTAAAAGGGGGCAACGCCCAAACAATGCCTCCCTTAGCGCGTCCTAATAAAACCACCCGCCTTCTTAGACGAAGAGAAAGCCGAATGTCTGGCTGACAATCTGAGCTCCAATGCTCACCGAGCACACTACCGATCGACGCCGCTCACCTTGCAATGGTTGAGAGCGAGGTCGATCGGAGGAGTAAGGAACCACCTCGCGATTCTGTTACCCAAGTCACATGCACCGAAGTTGAATCCATAATTAAAACCTGCGACCACGCAAGGCTCCCGGTTTCGACGGCATCACCAACAAGGTGATGAAACTCCTACCCATGTCCATCTTACACCTACTGGTAATAATCTACAACGCGGCTATATCCAAAGGCACCTTTCCCGAACACCTGGAAGGAAGCCGACGTCATAGGGATTCTCAAGCCTCAAAACATCCAACCGATCCTTCAGCCTACTCTAAATCTTGGGTAAAATATATGAAAGGCACATCCTCGCCCGCTTAAAGGACTTCATGCTGTGCCAAGGGCTACCAACCAATGAGCAGTTCGGGTTTCGCACCCAACACTCATGCACACATCAAGTGCACCGCATCACGGAGCACATCCTCAGTAAATTTCTTCAGGGCTACCAAACTGGGGCACTTTTCCTCGACGTGGCGAAAGCTTTCGATTAAGGTCTGGCACAACGGGCTCATATACAAACTATATGAGCTCGGTGTGCCAGATCGACTCGTACTTATCATACGAGACTTTCTCCGAAATCGAACCTTACGTTACCGCGTCGAGGAACGCGCTCCAAGGTTCAATTCTATTTGTGCCGGAGTACCACAAGGCTCCGTCCTAGGTCCTATTTTGTACACACTCTACACCAACGACATACCGCGCACTCGCGGTGTAGAGCTAGCCCTTTTCGCCGATGACACCGGCCTCTATGTGTCTGGGTTCAAACCAGACGCTATTTGTAGACGCCTCCAATCTGCAGCCAACACCTTAGGGAAATGGTTTCGGAAATGGAGGATCGAGGTTAACCCTACCAAAAGTGCAGCCATGTACTTCTCTCGGCGCAACAAAACGCCGCATCTCCCAACTATAGAGTTATTTGATCGTCCAACTCTGGGAACAGACAGTCAAATACTTAGGCGTTACTTTAGATGAAAGACTCACCTTCGGTCCGCATGTCAATCGCGTACGGAATCGAGCAGCGTTCGTCCTAGGTCGTTTGCACCTGTTACTCAAGAAAAATAGCAAAATGTCCCTGCGTAATAAAATTACACTATACAAAGCGTGCATCCGACCCATAATGACATACGCAAGCCCCGTCTTTGCGCATGCTTCCCCGCGTCACATTCACCGACTTCAGCTAATACAAAATTGTTTCATGCGCAAGGCCACCGGTGCACCGTGGTTCTTGCGTAATGAAAATCTACACATAGATCTTGAGCTGCCGACCATAGCTCAGTACCTGAAGCAGGCTTCCCGCCGATATTTCGACTCTGCCGTCACATTAATTTAACTCCTTGATTGTAAGTGCCGCCACTTACAATCCCATCGCGAATCACAGAGTCACCCGCGTCCGAAGGAGACCGAGGCACGCTCTCGATGACCCTGACGACGTGACTACCAGGGCCCAAGCCCTTCATAAAACACAACACACGTACATTGCACTATTATCGCTCTCGCCGACGGCGAGGGCGTCACAAACAAGGATATTCGCGATACCGCCATGTCACTGGTCGGTTCTCTCCAGTCCATACAGATAGAAGCGTCGCTGGAGTTTCTTGCGCCACTTCTTCTCCAGCGCCCACGCATTCCGAAGTGGTGGTACAGATAGCTAATAATCATAGCGAATTTAAAGAATCCTCTGTCAGAAGCAACTGACTGAGCTGAGGTTCGGCTCCTCGGCACCTCGAGTCAGACGCTCGCGAAACAAGGTAACGGTCCAGCCGAGGCTCCTCTCGGGAGCCCTTGTGCTGGTTACCTATATATAGAGGTCTCGACTGAGTGCCATTAGCGCTCGGTCACCTCTCAACCCGGTGAACGAAAAGCCCGGGTTAACAGCAATTTCAGCCCGAAAAAAAAAAAAAGAGAAAGAAAGTAATACCCAAACCCATAAAATTTAACTGATTAAATGTCCTAATAGAATATGTTTATGTATATTACTGATGTTCTTTGACTTATTTTTAAGTCTTAACTTAAGTTCTCCTCATGCATTCCGCCGATTGTTTTTGTTACCGAACAATTTCATATACGTACCTCTTCAGCTGTCATATTTAATAATAAAAAAAAAATGTCTATTGATCATTTCTGGTGTTATTTCTTGTGACAACCATTTGTATAAACCATAGAAATGACTGGAAATGAGTTCGCTTGTCTGCAGAACGGGAGGAATAATTTGTAATCAATTTTTTTTAATGAATTTAGAGGGATACCAGCATAACGCTGCTGTGTTTCGTATTCGATCCAATTACAGGTAACGAAACATACTATATCGAACGTAATAAACAATATAGAAAATCTTGGTTTTCGATGAATTAATTAAATGTGTTTTGTATATTCAAATACTATATTAATTGCAATATCATAAGATAAAATTTGTGTTCTTCCCACAATAAACTTCCGTTTTACAAAAAAAAATCTACAATTATGGAACTTTCCTCTAATAATTATATTATACTCGCAAATATTCCTGTTTGTGCAGGACCACTAGACCCCTAGTGTAAAATAGTCTTAGAATATAGAATATATTTAACATACACTACATAATTATAGAGGAAATTATATAATAACAGACCCTAGTACCTAAATATAATAAGATCGAATGTAAATCGGATCGCCCTGTGACTTACAGTAACACTCGTACGCATACACAACGCCTTACACTCCGACATCTACACAGACACGCCATCCGCACCAAACTAGTCATACAAAATGTTATACACCAATCACAGGGCCTCCTTTAAAGTAGACACTGCGATTCGCGGAACCCTCGCAGCCAACCGACCGGCGGGAAGGACACGGGGCATGCAGCCCCTCGACGACCCATACACGTGTATTCGTCCCGCTAGTTAAACACCCGAACCTCGGGGATAAAAAGGGACGCATTTCGCCGTATGGCCACTGACCGCCGGGACTCTACAAGAAGAACATCTGCAAGCAAGAACAAAGGAAGCAAGAACAAAGAGTCCCCGGCCTAGTGAATAGTTTTATTGCCAAAATTTAACGTAGAGTCAGTTTTTATTTTGTACCTTTTAACAAATGTAAAATAGTATTAAATAGTGTTGGCAAAAGGGTTTTTTCTTCGCAATCCAGCAATAGAAAGTGGGCTTTGTTTCGGTCACCCGAATTGAAAGAGGCATCGTCCATACTGTTTATAATACGTCGTATTTCACCTTTACCACCACGGCTTGCTCTTTCCTTCAAAATCAAACTTCTAGTGACACAATTATTGTTAGCATCGTCATAATAACATTCTTTGGTCAATATTAGCGCAATCACAAATTTTTTCTCCTTCTCTCACACACATACACGAACATACAAACTATTTTTTTTGGGCTGATGATTCACCGGATTGAAAGGCGACCGAGCGCTTAGGGTTCACCCTGTCGCGCCAGAGCGACTGACTCGAGGGTGTCCGAGAAGCCCGAACCTCGGCTCGGTTGCTTCTGACGGATTATCTAAATTAATGTCAATATTATTATTAACAGTATATACCACCACTTCAGACAGTGACGCTCCAATCTGTGATAATTGACGATCAGATGTCAGACATAGAATCTGGGTGTTCACTCAATAGTGAACTTTATTATTGTGAAATAGTGAGTTTTATTATTGTGTGATGCTGTTAGTTTCTTGAACTCTACAGCTTTAGCAAAACAGACCCGCTGAGTAGGGACTATATGTGTAAATCCAGATATGTTTAAAAACTCGAATCCCTCCCTACCCGACTGCATTTTGCGTCGCCGTGTGGCACGAACAGAAGTTTTATATGAACATTTTACAGTTGTAGATACACTAGTTTGTTTCTAGCTGAAAAATGAATGGGCCAGCTTGACCGGGGTACACGCCCAAGATAATAATAATAGCATAAAGATACTGTTTTGTCTGGTGAGTGCAGGGATCCAGAGACCTTTATTACTGGTGACGAGGCATTCCATCTCAGTCCTCAAGGGTGACAACGCATCTGCATTATATATCTCAACTGTGTGCTCGTTTGTGACTCTCGATGTAATAAAAAATAACCCAATGAAAATTACGCGAGTCACAACTTACAAAATTCAAAAATACACTCGTTTGGCTGAGCACTTAAACGTTTCTGTCGGAAAATAACTACACCAGAAAAAAGACAGTGCTATACTATACACATTGCTTACCTCGTTTACAGATAGCTAAAATTGACTTTCCTCAGGGGGGGTGTCACCATTATATTAATAATAAAGTTTTAAAATAGAAATAAAACAAGTTTTGTTTTCCTTATAATTTCTCGCTTTTAACACAAAATGAAACAATTAATAAAACTAAATCTTACACACGCAATGTACAAGGTTCCATTGTGAAACAGTACACGAGACAACGAGAACGGAAGAGTCCGCCCCGATGGGTCCACGTAACGGGTGTCGCGCGTTAAAGTGGAGTCGCAACGTATATATTTTAACTGTAATATTATTGGTATTGAAAATTAAAAAGTAATAATATGTGTCCAGCACATTTTTAATTTATATTGTATGTATAATTTTTATTTATATTCATTCCAAAAAGGCTTAACCCTTGTGCGATTATTAAAAAAAATATATAAAAACTATTTCCTTTAAAATTGACAAAAGCGCCATCTATTGCTTTGGTGCGGTAATAAAACAAGTACGACGAAACGTTAATCCTAATTACTCTGAGAATTACCGCTTCCGTTGTTATGTATGGCATTAGATTTAATATTTCATTAAAATAATAATAATGTAAATTCAACATTTTTCAATAAATTTCACATTTCACGCCCTTTGCACTCCGCTGAGGCGATATTTTTGACATTCAAAAATTTTATTCGTTTTTAAATTGTAATATATTTTTTTGTGTTTTGCATTATATAAGGGTAATTTAAAAGTAAAGTGTAATGGATATATTTAAAGTAATAAGCATTTAAACGGCTACCTCAGCAACATATTTAGGACAACAAATTAAGTTGTAGCAATAATTTACAAAAATACTCTACATTATCTGAATAAATATAAACAACACACGCTATCAATAAAAGAAACAAAAATGATGATGATATTAATTTATCCCTAATGGGAAAAGCACAGACTTTAGTCCATACAGCCAGGTCTTGTTCGTATGATGGTTGGTCTGAAACTCCAAAAGAAACAAAAATATACTTGAGACACGTATTTTTCTTTTTAAAATGGCACAGAAACCGTTCTTAGACAAAAACGCGCAAAAGTTGATAAAAATTTTAAAAAATAATAGTCGATTTGACATTAAACAGTTTTGAAATTCGAGTTTAAAAAAACAACTCTTTGTCCGAATATTTGTCTGAGAAAAATGCTTTGACTTAAACTTTGTGCTGTGGCTTCAATGCTGGACATTTTGTAAATTATTATTTAAAAAATAACACCTAGTCGTAGTTTCTTTTCAGTTTCTTCTCGCTAACATCCGCAGTCTGATGCGGTGGTACTATCCTAACAATTAAAAAATGTTTTGTATAAACCTAGACGAATAAAGTTTATCTTGATTTGATTATTTTTTTTAAAAAGTACACACATTTTAATGGCAGCATCTTCAATCTCCGTAGGTGTTCGTTATCGAGTAAAATTGTCCTAGTGTAGCTGTTTGTATGAAATTGGCGGAAGTTGTTGGTAGGGCATATTAAAAATTGCATTAATAATATTTTATCTTCTTTTAACTTCTTTGTAACGTAGTTTGGTACTGGGATAGAGATAGAGTAAGAGACAACTATACTATTTACGTTCCCTATTTCATTTTGTATATTATACTTTATTTTTACAAATCTCACGATAGAATGTCAGCGTGAAATTTGTTGCCTATGGTTAGTAGGGTCCCGAGACAATCATAGGTAAGTATTCCATCTCAGTACTGACGAAGAAATGCATCTTGAATCTTTTTTGAGGATATATAGTAGATGTCATGGGCCTGATGTAATGTCACTTGTGCCACTAATAAAAAAAAAAAGATATAGATAACCAAAGAAGTTTCTTTACTTTTGTTATTTTATTGCAAGCGCTTATTGTCTTTGTTTAGAGTTTGTTCGGTGACAATTTTCTTTTGTGTATCAATACAAACAATTTCTTATCATTATGCCATGGCGTTGACTATTGTTGTTTTAAAAAAAAAAAAAATATTTTTAGTTACTTGTATACAACAGAATAAAACTAATTTTAAGGATTTTATCGCTTTAAAATTAAAGTTGATAAAAGTAACGAGCACATATAAATCCCACTGCTGGGCGTGAACCTTCTAACTAGAGGGGATTGTCCGAGGTTTACACAGTTGTTGGATATATTTCTTATTTATATCTTAGGACATGGATGGTTTCCTAGCAACGTTTTCATTTCGCTCGCGTGATAATTATCGTAAAATTAGTTTTATATATTGTTTATTTTTTATTCTGTGCAACCGCCACGGCACCGTTACGTGCAATACAATTCCGGATGCTGTTCCACAATCTTCTTATCGGGCAGCGCCGGCAGACGGCTGGCGATGAAGAACTTCAACGTGTCCCTCAGCGCTGCGGGGAAGGTCGGTGTGTTCACCACGGTCGCCAGCGCCCGGTAGCAGCCGGACGTCTTCCAGCGGATCTTGTATTGTTTGTTCTCAGACTGGGGAGAAAAAAGAAAGACAATTTATTTTTAATCTGCTATCGCATCTAATCGACTCGTGTTTTTTTCTTCTTATATAATATATATTAAATAATTACTCTTGTCATTGTTTGTTATGTGTTTAATTATGTATTGCTTTTTATTTGTAAATCGATGTAATGATGTAAATAAATATATGTATATATATATATATATATATATACGAGGTGTGGCAGAAAAGTAATGAGACTGGTTTTGTATTCACCAGTTTTCATTTTTCTCGAACATCAATGTTATCCCCTTTAGAGACGTTGTTCGTAGCAGCGCTGGAAGTCTTCAACTGATATGGTCTTCAGTAGGTCCGTTACACTCTTTTGGATGTTTTCCTAAAGTCCCGAAATGACGTCCTTAGAGGACATTCTTCAGTTTAGGAAAGAGGAAAAAGTCACAGGGACTGAGGTCAGGTGAATAGGGGGGGCTGGGGAACCACAGGAATGCCTTTTGAGGGGAAAAATTCTGCTATGGATAGGGGCAGTATGATATGGGGCGTTTGGCACACGCCTTTCGTATGCGCAAATGTTCAGTTAAAATTTGATGAACGGTAAATCTGTTGAAATTTAATTGTTCGCTCAACATTCTCAATGTTAAACTACGGTCTGATCTCGCTAGAGTGTTCACACGTTCAATGTTCTCATCAGTTTTTGAAGTTGAAGGCCCCCCTGAACGATGTCCATCTTCAACGTGTCTCGTGTCTCTGCCTTTCAAAAATGATATGTGCCAGCGAAAAAATTGAGTGAGCTCGGGATAAAGAATGTTTCCCATGGGCAGATTTTAACTTTTCGTACGTTACACTTGCCGAGCTTCACCGAGCTTAGCACAAAATGTAATTGCCACAACGTTGTTCCGAATTCCGCTGTTCCCATTTTGCGTGACGCACAACCAAAAACCAACTTGACCAATAGCACTCACAAAAATCACGTAGTTAAAGGAAAGAGCTGACACTTGCACAGAGACTATTGGAAGGTACTGACACACGAGCTCAATCAAGGACAAAGGCGCAGCATTGTCAGATCATTCGCAGTGTTGCCAGTCTCATTACATTTCTGCCGCACCTCGTATATATATATATATATTTCTTATGTACAATGTAGGCACTGCACCTAGCACAATGTCTCCCCACGCCACGGGTCGACTGGTAGAGAATGCATTAAGGCATTAAGTCCGCCCTTTGTATCCCTTCTTGTGATGTGTGACCAATAAAGTTTAAAATAAATAAATAAATACTAATGTGCTATATACATAACTGGAACTGCATTGAAGCGTTTAAATGGCCAAATAGTTTAGGGTGAACGGTCGTGAACCATCTCCTGGCACAAGCGTTTTCAGCTTAGTTGGATTAAAAAACGTTAATTGATTTGCGAAATAGTAAAAAAAAAAAAATTCACATTAAACACTCCAACTAAGTCAATATGTTTGCTGAACGACCCTGGCATGTAGTTACGAAGACTTGAGATTTTAGTTTTAACATATACCTATTAGCGCTGATAAGATATCTTACCTTTATAAGGCCAAGTCCCTCAGCATCGTGTTCGCCAGGGGCCAGGCGGCGGCGTGCTGTTGGTGAGCTCGCTTCAGCATTATCGGATACAAATCCTGGGCGACCTGCATCGCCTGGTAGCTGTCTTCGGACAGTCCGGACACGCAGAACGTCGCCTCCACGTATGCCGTGATCAAACCCAGCGGGTCACGTATTACCTGTTAGATTTATTTAAATCTCATTAGGGTGACCTAACCTTTGCAACAAAAAGTGCGGACTTAATAATATAATAATAGTTGGTGCAGTAATGCACCAAAAGTCCAAGCTCGTTATTCAGAAACTGCCCTATAACAAATATCAACCGGAATCTGTTTTAAGAAATAAACACTGCAGGATTTATTGGGATAGAACTATATTAACAGATTTAACCATTGACAATAGACCAAATATTGCGGTAATAGACAAAATCATATATTTAATTGATATTGCCATATGCAATATGCATAACCTTCTAAACTTTTATACCGAATTTGCAAAATACACAGACCTATTAATAGAAATTAAAACACAGTGACATGTTAAAACAGAATAACAACAATTACTTTATCCACCACAGCGGTAATTCCTAAAACCCTCCAAATCAGTTTCAAAACTCTAAAAATCAATCATTCTACGCTTTCTCTTATGCAGAGAGCGGTTGTTTAAAATATTTGCAGAACTGTCAGATTTTTTTTTCATCGTTAACGCCTTAAAAGCACTTCGGCTTAGGCAAGTTTCACCTCCTCGGAGAGATTTAAAATATATATCCAATTATAATAGTTTATTTATGATGGTCATGTAATATGTTTATAGTATTTTCATTAATTTATTGTATTGATCTACCAAACATATATCCCCAAAATATTTTATTTCAAGACTCATATATTGTTAGTACATAAACACAGAATTTTAATGATTGCATGTTACATATAGAGGAGTGCAGTGGTTCCATATAAGAACAATCCATCCTATTCGCTAGCATGGCAAGAGTTTTAGAAAGCTAGCCCACGCTCGCCGACCAGAGACAATTTTTCTTTATACATCGGGAGTAACAAACAGTTTACTAGACTGCAAGTGATTCCTGCGGCGTCACCCTTGGGGACTGAGATAGAATGCCTCGTCACCAGTAACAAAGCTCTCCGGAACCTTTCACTCACCGGACGAAACACTACTTGACGCTGATTATTCAGCGAGGGCACGGCCGTACTACCCCGGTCGAGCTGACCCATTAATTCTGCAGTTAGAAACAAGCTGACAGAACTAGAACAAGATGGTCAGAACTAAATTACCTGTAAGTGTGTGTCGATCAGGTCCGCAGCTTTGGGGCCCAGCATGATTAGATTGTCCAGTGTTGGGTTGTTGAGGAATTTCCCGACATTAATGTTCACCTCTTCTACACCTGAAAAGTGATTATCATAGATAAGTCTTAGTTTGCGGGTGATGGGAACAAGCAAACGGTTCCCACATCCATCCTCGACACCAACTCGAGAACATCATCAATGTCCTAATGGTTTAGGATATGGTCTGCGAAACATAAGGTCTTAGATTCGAATCCACCATTAGACTATTGTCAGGAACAATCTCCTAGCACAAGCGTTTCATAATATAAACAGCAACAAATCATAACAGTGGTAGAGATGCGATGCAGTTTGTTTCTGGCTGCGCAGAATGAATGGGTCAACTTGACCGGGGAAGGATCAGAGGCAAACACAGCATAATGTTGCCGTGTCTCGTCCGGTGAGTGTAGGGATCAGGAGACCTTTATTGCTGGTGACGAGGCATCTGCATTATGATTCCTTGTCGAGGATGAATGTAGATGTCGTGGGCCGCAGGAATCACTTGCCGTCAGGTGAACTGTGTGTGAGTTTGTTACTCACAATGTAATATTAATAAAAACATTTCTCAGTTGGAATAGTTAATGTAATTATAAAAAAAAACTTTTAACCAGTAATTAGGTCTCATACAACAGCATCAAGCTGCTGCGAAATAACTGACATTCTGAAGGCGTGATCCTTCTCCCGGACGGGCTGACCCATACATTCTGCAGATAGAAACAAACTGCATCTCTACCGCTGTAAAAGTTTAATTCTATATGCTGATAAGCTCAGTGTTACTGACCAGAGTCGTCCAGGTTCATTTCCTTGCTCACATCCACTATTGTCTCCATGTGCTGTGCGTCCTCGGGTTCGCTGTCTTCCGTGTTCTCGTCTGACTCCGCCTCGCCATCGGTTTCTTCTTCCTCCGATCCAGAAACATCTGAAAATTGATAAATTCTTTATAACGATTTATATTTTGTTATAACACACAGTTGAATTTATATTCCTATAACGATGGTCATCAAGCCAATTCTTAATCTGTAACTAAAACTAAACAGAACTCTCCAATGATTACCTCGTCCAACACACACATAAATGTGTCTTGTAAATTTTTTTTTTTTTAATTATTTAAAGAGTAACAAACTCGCACACAGTTCACCTGATGGCAAGTGATTCCTGCGGCCCACGACATCTACATTCATCCTTGACAAGGAATCATAATGCAGACGCGTTGCCACCCTCGAGAACTGAGTGATGCCTCGTCACCAGTAATAAAGGTCTCCGTCTCCATTTCAATTTCATAATCGCTTCGACAAAGCGTATAAAATGTTATGTTTCATCTAAAGCCTTCAGACTCCCATCGACAAAAATAACTCTATATAACAACTTAGTACGGATCTTGAATTAGCTAGCCTAACATGGAATCCGGTATATATTACACCATCTCAACGGATAGAAACTATACAACGTGTTTCAACTCGCCATTTGACTTTCTCATCTCCAAGTATTTCTATCAGACGCCCTTAGCAGTAAAGATTGGAACATTTTAACATGATCAGCTCACTCAATCGTCGTATTCTACTGGACTTGATGTTTCATTGTAAAGTTTTAAGAGGTAGAATCAAAAGTATTGAGCCTTCTGAATAAAATAGGCTTCAATGTTCCTTATAATTATCCCCGTACACGGATCTCTAAAATTTTTAAAATACCAATTTAAAACTAACCTAGCCACCTCATCAACCAATTTCCAGGATCTGCTCTAAATATAATGATTTAAACTTATATGACCTAGATATATTTAGTGGCTCGGTCCAGGTTTTTAGAAATAATGTACTGTAAATCAATTAATTAACGTTGTATATCTGGCCTGCAGGTTTCTTTCGTACACGTTTTATAACTTATCATTTTATATTTTTGTTTATTATATTTAATCTTACATAAATATGCACTTGCTTAATAATTATTGTCTATGTCTGTATACCCGTTATAAATTTGTGTGAATTTTAATTGATAATTGGTCAGTTTTTGTTTTGTTATCGTTAAAAGTTGTGTGTGCCTGTAATTGGCAAGCATATATGCAATGTTTAAGGTTAAAGTTTAATGTTAAGTAATTTATTATATATGTTTTGCTGTTGGCATATCTAATAAATAAATAATAAAAAGCAAAGCAAAATTATCAAAACATCTTCAAGTGACCAGCAGTGGATGCGGGTGAGTCCTTATGTATATCTTGTGCAAATAAATAAATGTGTAAGTTATAAAGCACTTACACTCCTCATCGCTGCCCTCGCCATCGTCACTCAGCTCCGCGGAGGGGCCCAGCTTGCCCTTCATGGTCTCCTTCTGGGTAGCGGGGCCGAGACTGTTGCCTGGGTGAGAGATATGATTATCGTTAAACCCGATGATCAAGTAAAACGAAATTAATGAGGAATACTATTAAAAAAAAAAATTGTGACTACAGAATGACCCCGTAAATTGTCAACAACAGGTGCGCTGGGAGAGGTTTCAATTGCAAAATAAGCTGCGCCTGCGCATACCTTTCCTATATTACATTACTTCCCTTATATAAATGTGTTGGTGTACATAAAAGTTATATATATATAAATAAATAAAGAAAATGTTTTGAAATTTCTCCACCAGGCCCGCCTCTGTGCCTGAAATGTAATGCCTTTTGGCATTTTTTTTAGATTACTTTTTTTTATTCTATTCAGTGTGAAAAATGAGCACACACGATGGAAAGTGGCGGTGGCCCATGATATCTAAATCAATGCCCAACTAAGATTAAAAGTGCTCGCTCATGCCTTCTGACTACCGAGGACCAAGAGAAAATGTAATTCCTATATATATATTTATTACATTAACAAGTAACATACAAGCACGCAGTTCACCTGACGGCAAGTGATTCCTGCGGTCCACGACAAGTACATTCATCCTACACAAGGAATCATAATGCAGACAGGTTGTCACCGTCACCAGTAACAAAGGTCTCCGGATCCTTACACTCATCAGCCGAAACACAGTTCTGTGAGGGCGTTGTCCTTATGCCAGTCGGGCTTACCCATCCATTCTGAAACTAGAAACGAACTGCAGTGTAGTTCTACAATTTTCAACGCATCGACCGCATGCTTACCTGCCAGCACAACCCGTGACAGACGATCGGAGGCGTCGGGTAGGGCTGTTATGGCTTCCACCACCTCCATGCATGCTTCCCGACCAATCTCATTGTGGCCCAGGTCCAGAGACTGGAAGATGTGAGAAATATATTATACTAGCGTGCGACAGATCTGTTGGTCATGATTTTTGTCAATAGATTAGCAAGAGTATTTAACCTTGTTTAAATAATTGTAGTCCGATCATGTGATCCATTCAAGTTTATATTTAGTTAATATTCGTTATATATAGAAACTTTTGTTGTTCAAATAAAATAAAAAGTAACGGCCTGTATATATAAATCCCACTGTTGGACATAGCGATGTTCACTATTTATTTATTTATTGGTAAAGATACACCTTTAACAATATAAATTTACAATTTAGAATTATTATAAAAAACAATATAAAACACAGCAAAAATACAAAAAAACTTAGGTATATAACATATTATAAATAAGCTATTACATGTTATCACATATAAATATCTAAAAATAGACCCCATGAGTGCAGACGCTTCTACCGCAATCCTATTACAATATATACAGACTTAATTTAAAATAATAAAGAAAACAACGACATACGCTTGAACAGAAAACAAATAAACAGAATCAAAAAAGAAATAGTAATTAGAGTATGTTTAGCTACAGTATCAAACCAATCTCTAGTCAATGTTTTTTTTTTTTTTGGTGGTGATTTTTTCAGTTAAAGATATCAAAGTCGTGTAATTCAATATATATGTTAATTAAATGCACGACAGAAAAATGAGTTTTTTCTATATTCCGTTGCGTAATTATAGTTTATATTTACTGAACTCTTAATGATTTGATTTTTCAGGTATAAGTTAATCTTGGAAAAGATTTAAGAAAAAGATTAAAATAAAAAGTTCATTGCAACAGATAAGAAAAAGTGAATAATATAAACTTAAACTAGACATTATATAGCGCTAGATAGATATGCATTTGTTGATTTAATTAGAAGCACGACAGAAAAATGAGTTTTGTCTATATTTTGTTGCTTAATTATAGTTTATATTTACTGTGTACTGTAGAGGGTATTGGAGCATAGTCCACATGGCTCCAGTGCATTTTTAATATTTTATCTGTTATTAAATTATTTTTTGACATGCAGGTTTCCTCACTATGATATTCCATCATATGATCAGGTGATATATCATCATATGATGAGGTGGCTCGGTGTACAACCTAATAGTACAACCTAGAGACGACGGACTTAGTCAGACAGCCAGCCACGAGGCAATAGATACATATGTCACTTACCTCTAAAAGCAGTGAGTTGTCTTTGAACGCCTTCGCCAGGACCTTGGCGCCTTTACTCTTCAGAAGGCAATCGCCGAAGTTGATGAATTTCAGTTTTTTCAAGCTGAAATAAATGTTTTATTGTTGTGATGAATTAAGGAAACAAATCGACAGGTTCTGTTTCTGTCCGTGACTCCTGCGTGGGCTTCAGAATTGTCCAGAGATAAATGAAAAATGTGTGAGACGATATTGTATTATTTATTATACTCCGCCAGTACATGTAAGTTTTGGGCACTCGATGCTCTTGAGTGACTGACATAAAGCTGAATGATTTCATTGTTTCCTGTTGTATCACACACTTTTCATTACTCTATGGATCCAATTCTGAAGTTAAAGAAGTGAAGGCAATCAGAATAGATAATGAGGGGAGCATTTTTTTATAATATTAAAGGTGACTTTTTTGACAACAGTTCACTAACCAATTATTAATTCATCCCTTGATAAGGAATCACAATGCATTATCAACCCTGAGAACTAAGATGGAATATCCTGTCATCAGTAATAAGGGTCTAATAGTCAGAGTACATATGGGGTTACCCCCAATAAAACAACAGAAGTATATTAACTTAATGTTAAAAAATAAATAGTCTGGGCGGACCCCCAGATTTCCACGGGAGACTAGACGGGGGTCTTCGTTGGCGTAACAAAAAAATGGGGTTCACAATTCACGAAAGCGGGGTTCCATTAGAACCAGCTAAATTTTGAAAAAGGACTGTATTTGAAAAAAAGTCTGGGAACCTCTTGTCTAGATGCTCATAATAATGTATAAAATTGTTAATACTCCAGTTGTCTTACCTTGGTAAGGCAGTAGCGATTGCAAGGGCCCCCTTGGACCCGATGGTGTTATCATTCAAATTCAAGCAGCTGAGGTTCGGGTTGTTTTTGAATGCCTCCGATAATGCTGACACTCCCGAGTGGTATATCCCGTTTTGAGGCATCGCAATCTCTTCTAAGGTGCCCATAGTCTGAAAGTGTATAAACAGTTCAATGATATAATTATTGTGCCAGCTGAATATATTCACAAAAATGACAGAGCCACACTGCAACTAGTGCATAACTACAGGGAAAAATAGGCACAACTGGGGAAAGACCACACCCTCAGACAATACCAGTGTGAAAGTGTATTGTATAAGAATAGATATCCACAGACCCAATCAATCACAGGTGACGGAGGTGTTCCATCAGTAACAGTGCTCTAATTATCGTGAAACTTTCTTTAGCTTTTGTACATACATGTCATGGTTGGAAGCCACCAGTCACAATCAGGTTGTCCACTAATATAATGAATATAATAAAAACAGAATTTACTAAAATAACCGCAGGAAACACTATCAGGTGAATTGTTACTCTCAATGTAAAAATAAAAATATCAAAAATATCAGTGTTAAAAGTAGCATTGGTGCCATACATATAAATCTCATAGCTGGGGATAAGCCTCCGGCCAACAGCCAGAGGGGCTGTTGGAGCATTGTCAAACATGGGGCTCCACTGCAGATTGCCTGACTTTACAATCTATATCATCAGTACAGTTTTTCATATATATCTTAGGTATGCAGCTGATTCCTTATTCAGATTAATGTATAAGTTTAGCTACAATGCCACAGCCCCATGAGACTTACTTACGCTCAAGGCAGAGGGACACCGGTGCGAAGGAGTTAAGAACCGGGCAGGACGGCAACTCGAAGTGGTCTTGAGTTGCCATAGCACAGCGAGGGTGCTAGGGGAGGCTTGACATACGATCCGTTCGAGATCGCGGAGCTTCTCCCAATGCACTGAGGATGATTTACCACCATAACCACATAACAGCGGGTGAACAGTGCGCTGGTTTTATATCCCAGCTATCAATTAGAAAAACAAACTAATTGCTATCCTCACCCGAAACACTTGAGCGAGTGCAGTGGCTCCATCATTCTCAAGTCGATTCCTGCCCGCTATGAACACCTTCAGTTTCCGCGGGCTAGCTGACAACGCTTTGGCAAGCAAACGTCCACCTGTGATGCCTAAGCCGTTGTTATTCAGACGCAGTTCCTGGAAATTAAAAGATTATTAGGAGATCTGCAATTTAATAGTTAAAAAAGAAAGGTCTTTGTCAGGTAAAGGTTTTTTATTACTGGTGACTAGGCATTCCATCTCAGTCCAGTCACAACGCATCTGCTTTATGATTCTTAAGGATGAATGTAGATGTCGTGGGCCACAGGAATCACTTGCCATTAGAACAGGTGAACTGTGGCTCGTTTGTTACTCTGAATGTAATAAAAGAAAACAAACTTGATACACTTATTTTTTGTTAAAAAAAAACGTGTACAGAAATCATTTTTTGGCAATAGTATATTAAATAAAATTCAAAATTGTAAACAATTTGTCTTTTAAGAGATTTGAAATTATAATTAAATACCAACTAATCAAAAAATCCTATGGATTCAAGCTTTGAGCTCTGGGTCTGGAACTTTTACTTAGTGTATTTTCTTGTCATTTCTTCTCGCTGACAGCTGCCGTCCCAAGTAGTGGTCCTATTAGCTATCATGACAGTACAAAAGTGTTATATATAAACCTACTTGAATAAAACTTCTTATGATTTAATTTGTTATTATAATAAAAGCAATAAACAAATTGTGTTCAAGTTTAATGTCCACTTGGGAATCATTTTTATGTATAACCTTTGTATTTACTAAAAAAAATCCAGCCGCTGAGTTTAAACATCATGCACATCACGACAGAATGAAATGGTTGGCAATCCACCACTAAAATTTCTGCCACGCACAAATACTCTGTGGAATCAGGTGTCACCAGCGTTGTTACCGAACCGATACAACTAAGGGACCAAAGCAAATATTCGACACCTTTCTTGAAGGCCTACAGCGCATTTGCGACTGCTCTGGTGTCTCGGAGGTGAGTTGTTTGCTCATATGCCAAATATTCTATATAAAAAAATAAAAAATGAAAATAATCTATTGGTCAGTCGGGGTTAGTCACCACAAGTATATTACAATACTTACTGGGACTTAACATGTGGTTATTCAAAGATTCTCTCTCAAGATATTCAGAATGTTTCCTTGGAACATGGAGAATGTTGTGATCCACAATGCCTTATAATTCAACGCAGAATGTATGGCAACATTTTCGTAAAATCATTTTTTATTATATTCATAATATTAGTCACCATTTACAATACAGGTTGTATTGTAAACGGTGACTTCCAACCACTTTTTGTAGACCCACCCTGTATATAGGTTTTATGAACAACTTGAGTGGATCGGCTCAAAATGTAATATAGCACAGCTGTGTTCCTTATGGAAAGTGGGGATCTGAAGGCCTAATTAGAGGTAACAAACAAATAACATTTGTGTTGTATTAGTATTATTTCGTATTTTTAAGTGTTATCAAAAATATCCGAAGAATACGAATCACTCGGCTATTATCTGCGTGATAGAATACACAACGTATACGAGGGTGACCAATATAGCTCAAAAGATTTGTAAGCGGAAGTGGCAACGGGCTGGCCATATAGTGATCACTAATAGGGACGAAATATTCTCGAGTGGCAACCCCGGATTGGCATTGGCAGTATAATAACGATGCGCACCCTAGATAGAACGACGACCTATGCAAGTTTGCTTGATGTATGGTGCTTTGAGACTATACTTTGTAATCTATGGGGGAAATCTATGTTCAGCATTGGACTATGGATCAGCTGTTGATAAGAGGATGCAGAGAAAATACTGTAATGGTAGTTGTGAAACCCTAAATAAATAATAAAAAAAAACTATTTTTTTTTATAGCATTAAGAGTTACAAACAAGCACACAGTTCACCTGATGGTAAGTGATTCCTGCGGCGCATGACATCTACATTCATCCATGACAAGGAATAATAATGCAGATGCGTTGTCATCCCTGAGGACTGAGATGGAATGCCTCGTCACCACTAATAAAGGTCTCCGGATCACTGCACTGACCAGACGAAACACAGCAACATTGTGGTGCTATATCACGCTGGTATTCTGTGATGGCGTGGTCCTACCCCGTTCGAGCTGAACCATTCATTCTGCAGCTAGAAACAGACTGCAGTGTAGCTCTACCACTGATATAATTGTATTCTGATCACTATGCCACAAAGCTGTCAAAAAACGTGAACTGTGTAAATATTTTGAATAACACGCTATATTTGATGATTAGTTAAAAGTCTGCAAATATTAATATGTAAAGTAACAGCCTATATATATAAATCCCACTGTTGGGCTTGGGCTTCCTCTCTAGAGAAGGCGTTAGAGCATAGTCCACCATGAGCTCCATTGCGGGTGGGCCAACTCCACATATTTTAATAATAATAAAAAAGTTTATTTCCACAGAAAGAATAAACAAATTTAACAATATTATACAAATTGGCAAACGGAGTAGACTCAGCTTTTGCTGAAACAGGATTATAATCCCGTGCAGTGCTAATTTTCAGCCGCTCCGATATCCCTTAGATGTAATGCTTAATCTTGAGGATTGAGGGCTTCTTGATCACCATCTCAAAGTTACATTTAAACAAAGTGTATATACGCAACAAAGGAAAAGAAAGAGTTAAGAGTTTTCGAAATATAGTTTTTTTTCACGATGCACATGGTTAATGAGACCATAAAGTTATTATTAACAATTTCATTGGTGCCATCTTTGCCGGAATTGTCTTGGCTGACAAGCTATATATGCTTACCTGCAACTGTGAGCAAACATCACTCTGAAGCAGTTTAGCTAATCCCTCCACGCCTATTGGTCCAAACGCATTATCACTCAGGTCTAATACAGAGAGCCGAGCCCCTGCTGCAATCATGCCGTCTCCAAGAGCACTCTGAAAATGATTAAATTTGATGGAACAAAATATGTCTATCCCTGACTGTCTGTAAATTTGTGTACTGCCTTTATATGTGTAAATGATTATCCATTTATCACTATCCTCGGGGCATAATTTCATAAATGCTAGTAGATATTTTATATTTTAAAGTATACTAGCAATTAACATTACTAACATGCCACTAATCACTCCAACTAAGTTTAAATGATTATTCTAGATGATCATATCATAATAACATGCAACTAAAATATATTGATCTCACACAAGATTGACAGCATGTGTGATGTTTACATTTGATTGTTATTGATTGCACAATATGGACATAGGAAGTGTTTATAATTAATATGAAGATACCAGGATATACCATACTTATTCCATTCACCAGGTCAGCAGCTGTCCAAGTTATGTTGTAAATCACTGGCGGGAAAGATATATGAAATAAAATTTTATTAAATTCTGCTAGAATGGTTTTAAGTCTTTGTTTTTAATTACATTGAGAGTAACAAATGAGCACACAGATCACCTATAAGTGATTCCTCCAGCCCATAACATCTATATTCATCCTTGAAAAGGAATTATAATTGAGGACTGAGATGGAATGCCTCGTCACCAGTAATAAAGGTCTCCGGATCCCTACACTCACCAGGTGAAACACAGCAGCATTGTGCTGCTATTTAACAATGGTATTCTGTGAGGGTGTCGTCCTACCCTGGTCGAGCTGACCCATTCATTCTGCAGTTAGAAACAAACTGCAGTATAGCTCTACCACTGTCAAAAGGTTCCTCTCTCTATCTCTGCAGATGAATATAACACAGTTTCCTCATTTAGTAACTTACCAAAGCAGGTGGAATCTCCGTTTTCATTCTGCTTGTAAACATATCAGAAAACCTAGCAATCTTCAACTCGGGATGATGTTCCAATGCCTTAGCAATAGCCTCTGCGGCCGCCACGCCCAGCGTATTACCAGTGAGGGTCAAGAATTGTAGGTCCGGACATGTATTGATCGCGTCAATGATTGGTTGAGCTAAAAGAGCCAGAAATAAAAATCTATGAAGATGATGATTATGTCTCCCTGGTCAATTTCAACCATGAAAATATCTTCAGGTTTTTGCCAGATGTCATCAATTGCAGACAGAATATGATTTCTAATGAAATTATCATCTGCGCAAATCAGAGGCACCCACTTGTCTTCCCCTTACCTATTCCAATTTAATGCATGTGCATTTGCTTTAATATGGCTGAAATATTACTAATAATATCAAAATCAAACAAGGGGAGACCCTTGTTTGATTTCTAGATCTCTAGAAAGTTGATATTTCAATGTAACAGAATCTGTACCGAAGATCTTAGCAGTAGAACTTAGATGACAGTTTACTGAAGTGGCAATGGGTATAACGAATGGGGAAGAAAGACACTAAGTGTCATACAAAATGTATTAACTCTTACACACGAATGAAAATTGCAGGGAAAACCAGGTACAGCAAACTACTTAAAATGCAGTTTCATTTTAACACAAGTCATAAAATTGTGTAAGTATTTCGAGAAAATGTTTTTTATTTTAAACATTCAGAAAACTAAGTAACTAGGCTATTTGTGTAGTGCATAAAACATTTGTTGTAGTGAAGCACAATATGTGACACTGAACTGAAAAGAGTGATACGTATCTTTTCAATCTCAAGATACATATCGCTCACTTAGCTCAGTAGTCTGTAGCTCAGTAGTATTAAATCACTCACTGAGATCACTTGAAATGTATCCTTCGGATAAAAATGACTCCAAAACTCATTTTTCACATTATCTTGATAAAATTTGGAGTTCATATTTTATTTTAGATATATTTTTTAAAGTTATTATCAATTTGTACATGACTACGTATTAAATTGATTTTACTTCATACTTGACGGGCGTAGGACTTTATATTAAATATAATGTTCTATGAAAACACTTAAATATACAGGTCCTTTATATACAAAAACACTCAAAATTTTGTCTATTTACAGATCTATTACTAAAACAATTTATTTTCAACAGTCTCTATGTCAGTATGTGGTGAGTTAGGAGTAACTTGTGTGAGCTAGTGATACATTGTGTCTGTGTGAGTGATATAGTTCTTTTATATCACTCACTAAGGAGCTACACAACTCTAATGAACTGAATTTTTCTTCACTAAAGACCGTTGTGTTACAGAATACGGTTTCTATTATTTTACTGCGTGATACGAAACCTCATTATTAAGGAACACAAACCAGTTTTTATGCATAATTGACATAAATATATTTTATATTTTAAGAATATCTAGGGAATGAGCTATAGAATTGCAATTCTTCTCCATTACAATAAAACAAAATTCAATTCCTAGACGATGCTATAAGGTTATGCCAGCTTAATGCCATGTTTATTAAGAATACGTCGATATTTATAATAGTATATGCGGAAATTAAAAAACCACAGAATGATTACAATGTGATTGATTTATATACGCAACATTAAAAGCATAAAGATCTTTCTTAACTTACCATCTTTTTCTGTATTCAATTTTAAAGATTTTCCAGAAAAATCAACACCTGATTCAATTGTACTTGAATCTGTTAGTGCTGAATTTATTGAATTAAAGTCAAATGAAGCCATTTTTGCAAATAATATTTGCCTTTTCTACGTATAAGCTATAAAACACGAAAACATCACCAACGGATTTTTTTTTTCAATTTGTCATTCATGTGTGCATTAATTGTCAACGGATTGACTAATCCGTTAAAGTATTGCCATATTTTAATAATTTGAAATAAACAACCACAAGAGTCAAGAGATATATACCAAAGTATGTATAAAGTAATAGATATAATTTTAGTGATTTAAAAAGCTAAAATAATTCACATAGCTGCAAAATTTCAAATCACTCAGAAATCCGGGAGTAGGTGAAAACTGAATTAAAGTTTCGCCAGTAAAGGCCACCTACATGACTCTCCATTACTAAGTGACCGGTGACCCCAACAATTGTTCCATGCAGTGGTTATGGAGGTCTTTTCTGACCGCACTTAGCATCTTAGCAACTGCTAGTGATGGATCTAGTCTATGGCGCCGAAAAACTTTCAGTCCCGCGTGAGAGAGAGGGGAGTTTGAATATATTAAGAAGTAGTTAGCTTATAAGCTGATGTATATCCTTTTTTTTGTGTTAGAAGTGCTGTTGGTCCTTTACAGATTTATCTAATTACTCACGAGCGGGAGGCCCGCTGAGTAGAATATATATCGTTTTTTTTTTTCGAGCTGAAGGCCACTGTTAGCCCGAGGGCTTTTACAGTTTCACCGGGTTGAGAGGTGACCGCTAATGGCACTCAGTCGAGACCTCTATTATATGTAACCAGCACAAGGGCTACCGAGAAGGAGCCTCGGCTTGGACCGTTACCTTGTTTCGCGAGAGCGTCTGACTCGAGGGTGCCCGAGAGGGCCGAACCTCGGCTCGGTCAGTTGCTTCTGACAGAGGATTCTTTAAATTCGCTATGATTATTAGCTATCTGTACCACCACTTCCGAATGCGTGGGCGCTGGAGAAGAAGTGGCGCAAGAAACTCCAGCGACGCTTCTATCTGTGTGGACTGGAGAGGACCGACCAGTGACATGGCGGTATCGCGAATATCCTTGTTTGCGACGCCCTCGCCGTCGGCGGGGGCGATGTGAGGGTGCAATGTACGTGTGTTGTGTTTTATGAAGGGCTTGGGCCCTGGTGGTCACGTCGTCGGGGTCATCGAGGGCGTGCCTCGGTCTCCTTCGGACGCGGATGAATCTGTGATTCACGATGGGATTGTAAATGGCACTTACAATCAAGGGGTTAGAGTGTGTGACAGAGTCGAAATATCGGCGGGAAGCCTGCTTCAGGTACTGAGCTATGGTCGGCAGCTCAAGATCTATGCGTAGATTTTCATTACGCAAGAACCACGGTGCACCGGTGGCCTTGCGCATGAAACGATTTTGTATAACCTGAAGTTGGTGAATGTGACGCGCCAGGGCATGCGCAAAGACGGGGCTTGCGTATGTCATTATGGGTCGGATGCACGCTTTGTAAAGTGTAATTTTATTACGCAGGGACATTTTGCTATTTTTATTGAGTAACGGGTGCAAACGACCTAGGACGAACGCTGCTCGATCCCGTACGCGGTTGACATGCGGACCGAAGTCTTTCATCTAATGTGACGCCTAAGTATTTGACTGTCTGTTCCCAGGGGATCGGACGATCAAATAACTCTATAGTTGGGAGATGTGGAGTTTTGTTGCGCCGAGGGAAGTACATGGCTGCACTTTTGGTGGGGTTAACCTCGATCCTCCGTTTCCGAAACCATTTCCCTAAGGTGTTGGCTGCAGATTGGAGGCGTCTACAAATAGCGTCTGGTTTGAACCCAGACACATAGAGGCCGGTGTCATCGGCGAAAAGGGCTAGCTCTACACCGCGAGTGCGCGGTATGTCGTTGGTGTAGAGTGTGTATAAAATAGGACCTAGGACGGAGGCTTGTGGTACTCCGGCACAAATAGGGTGAACCTCGGAGCGCGTTCCCTCGACGCGGTAACGAAAGGTTCGATTTCGGAGAAAGTCTCGTATGATAAGTACGAGTCGATCTGGCACACCCAGCTCATATAGTTTGTATATGAGCCCGTTGTGCCAGACCTTGTCGAAAGCTTTCGCCACGTCGAGGAAAAGTGCCCCAGTTTGGTAGCCCTGAAGAAATTTACTGAGGATGTGCTCCGTGATGCGGTGCACTTGATGTGTGCATGAGTGTTGGGTGCGAAACCCGAACTGCTCATTGATTGGTAGCCCTCGGGACAGCATGAAGTCCTTGAGGCGGGCGAGGATGAGCCTTTCATATACCTTACCCAAGACTTTGAGTAGGCTTATAGGTCGATAGGCTGATGGATCGGTTGCATGTTTTGAGGGCTTGAGAATCCCTATGACGTCGGCTTCCTTCCAGGTGCTCGGGAAGGTGCCTAGATATGGCCGCGTTGTAGATTATTACCAGTAGGTGTAAAATGGACATGGGTAGGAGTTTCATCACCTTGTTGGTGATGCCGTCGGGGCCGGGAGCCTTGCGTGGTCGCAGGGTTTTAATTATGGACTCAACTTCGGTGCATATGACTTGGGTAACGGAATCGCGAGGTGGTTCCTTACTCCTCCGGTCGACCTCGCTGTCAACCATTGCAAGGTGAGCGGCGTCGATCGGTAGGGTGCTCGTTGAGCATTGGAGCTCCAGATTGTCAGCCAGACATTCGGCTTTCTCTTCGTCTAAGAAGGCGGGTGGTTTATTAGGACGCGCTAAGGGAGGCATTGTTTGGGCGGTGTCCCCTTTTAGGGATTTGGGAAGTCGCCAGAAGGCGAGATGGGAAGGTTCGATATTGGAGAGGTGATTATCCCACCGATCGTTCCTGTACTGGGCTATGCGTGACCGGACTTCACGCTGAAGGGTACGTAGCACCAGCCGGTTACTTTCAGTGGGATATAAGTCGTGGGCACGAGTCGCCGCATTCTTGCGCCTCATTAGGTCCTTTATGTCGCTTGGCAGGGTCCATCGATGGTCTTCCACCGAGGGAACCCGCCTCGAGCAATCCTCGACGACTGTCTGGATGTGCCTATCGAGGGCATGAACTGCGAGGTTCGTGTCGTGGACTGAAGATATGTTCCTAGGATTAGCATCTAGGTGTGGTGATGTGGCTTCCTTCAGGTCGTGGATTACGTCTATCCCTTGGAAGGCGAGGTTGATGTTCTTACAGATGGCAATATCAAGCACATCTGGTGCGTGACCCAATATATATGGAAAATGGGTAGGCGTAGTAGGCGCTACGACGTCGAAGTCGAGTGCGTCGCTTCGCGAGTCTAAAGCCAACCCCCGGGGGTTGATTCTAATTGCATTCCACCGAGTGTGCTTGCTATTGAAATCTCCTGCATAAATGACTGAGTTTCCAAGGGAAAGGAGTGCCACGAAGTCGCTTCGTAATACTTGTGCATCACGTCTGCAAGGCAGGTAGACGGATGCGATTGTGATGGGGGCATGGCCGGTCATGGCTAGCTGACAGACAGGGCTTCTAGGAAAGTGAGGGTTGGCGTGTCGACGGGCACGCAGTGCAAGGACTTTTTGTAGTAAATGAGAGTTCCTCCATTAGCGGCAGAAGTTCTATCATTCCTAATGATGTTATAATTCGCAATGTTGGGATTGCGAGTGTGCGGTTTGAGGAATGTCTCCTGCAATAGGAGCACGTCGACTTGGTGATCGCGAACGAAATTGAAGATTTCGTCGCGTTGATTGTTAATACCGTTCGCGTTAAAAAATGCGATGTTAAGGGAACGGGGTTTTACTCTGCCGTTGTAAAGGCCCTCTATGCTTGAAAGTTGACGATGGCTGACACTACATGTTGGTAGCGCATTGTGGCGGCAATCCTGACTTCTGGCTTGCCATTTGAATCCCTTAAGGCTTTTGCTAGGGCTGAGACGTCGGCGCCGTTGAAGATGGCGGCGAAGCGACACACTAAATCGAGGTTGCTTTCGCTAACCGGCCGTTCGGCTGATGGAGGGGGCTGCTCAACCGGTTGAGCAACGGTCGCTACGCCGATCGCCGTATGCCATGCGGGGCGTAGAGGTCGGACAGGGGCGAGAATTGGCGCGGGGGCGGCGGTCGGGGTAGCGACCTTGGGCGCGATTTTTAGTGCCCGACGTTTCGGCTTGAGGGCTTTTGGGCAGCCAAGGTAATTGGCTGTGTGTCCCTCTGTTTTGCACAGGACACATGCGGGAGACCCGAAAGTGGCCAGAAGGGCCTTGTCCTTGGGTCTCGGACAGTCGGTGGTGCCATGGTAACCCAGGCACTTGACGCATCTGGGTTTGCCGAAGCAATTGCGTGGCCATATAATTGGCATTTGTGGCACTGGCCTGGTGGGCCGTTTTTATGTGGGCGCTCTATAGTCAGCCCAGAGAGGTGGCAGCAGGTTTTCAGGTTAAATACCTGCTTCCCGGCCTCGGATCTTTCGAGGGCCACAATCACCATGTTGAATGGCTTTTATTATGGCCACTGTACATCCTATGCACAGATAGGATGGGGAGATTCTGGGCCTGAAGGTCCTCTTTGATTAGATCAGCTGGGATTTCCCGCGGGAGGTTTTTAATTACTACTCTGAGTTGGCGCTCTTCCGCCAAGGTGTAGGTGTGAAAGAAAACACCTTTGTCTTGCAAGAAGCGAGTTACCGCTCTATGGTCGTCCGTGGTTTCTAGCTGCAGTTTAATACCTACAGCGATGGGGATCGCTTGATATTTGTAGCGATTGGATAGGGCCGATGCGACAATCGGCCACTTGTCTTGTGCCTGAATGAAGACAGGCGGCGGGCATTTCGATGGCTGTGAGACAGCCGAAGGTTGCTTTGAGCCAGCTAGGGTGCGCTCAAGAGCGGCGGGGGCTTGCTGTGGGGCAGCTGTGAGGGGGCCCTGGAGCAGGGCCGACGTAGATGGCTGGGGAGAGAGAGCCTTTATTTCCCGTTTTTTCGCCTTAGACGCCGCCTGCGTCGGGGTGGGTGAAGCCCGCTTTTTTCTTTTTTTTTCAACCAGAGTGAAATCGCTGGTGTCTTCGGCTTGGGGATCCTCAGGAGACGCGGCGTTATCCAGCTCCATTTCGGAGACTGCGGATGAAGTGCAGGATATGGAGGAGGCCCTTGAGGAGGGTCTATCAGGGAGCGGTCTTTCTTTAATTATGTCTTGGAAGACATCGGGGTATTTATTTTTTAAAATGCTGATGAAGTGCAGCAACGACTCTGAGGAAGAGTCCTCCATTGTGCACTCTGTTCACTTTTATTTTTTCCTACTTTATTCGTGGGAAGTGTGGCCACCGGTGGGATGCCGGGGTGAATAGCCTACTTCCCTCCCTGCCGGGTATAGGCAGGGAGGATGTGTGCCTAGTTGTGTAGCCCTAGTGCGTCCAAGTGCCAGTCTTATTGTGCACTTGGGTGTATGCTTAGAGCTAACTAAAACTACGCGTGGGTCTATTATAAGTCCAGCGGGTTGGTCAACCTTGGCTAGGGCACTACCCAAGGCCAAGTTTTGCGTCGACTCCTTCCGGTTTCGCGTTTCCCAGAAGGGGAACCACGGGCGTACGGGGCTAGCCCTATACTAGCTAAGTTAACACCGCAAGGTATCCACTAGTGTAACCACCCAGGTGGCTTTGCAATAATCTTTCTTGGAAACTAATTTCCGATTACAATAGCACCCGCAATAAAAATTGCTCGGTGTATTGTTCTCGGAACAATGGGTGCGCAGGTGGTTCGCTCGGGGGCAGGTAGCTCGGGAGGGTCGCGGCGGGGCGCCGGGCGACCGTTCTCGGCGACTGCTGAGCGTCGAATGATATATATCGTATGACACTACTTTTGTAGGGAGCTTGCGTATATGGGATTTATATCACTGCACTCAAATTCTTTAGAATATCCTGTTAAAATAATGACCTCAAGTCCATTTGCTACCAAGTATCAACATTGTCAACATCTGACACTGCTGTATATATAATTTACTATTTTATTGCACAAGTATTTTGAAAGAAAGCATCTGCCAGATGATGATGATGATATTAATTTATCCCTAATGCGAAAGGCTTTAGTCCATACAGCCAGGTCTTGTTCGTATGATAGTCGGTCTGAAACTCTGCATGATGTCAATGAGACTAGAATAGATATTGCATAAATCTGTTGCATATATCGTGGATATAATCATTATTATTTACCTCATATATTGTGTATAATTGGTTCAGCACTTTATGCCCGATTCCAGAAACATAATATCGAACTTTACCAGCGATATTGTTTCCTTAAGTCATCAGTAGTCTTCTATTGGACACTTATCTCCTTCACATTATTCCTTGTTTAATTTAAAGTTCTTAAAAGTTATAATATGACCTTGACAGTTAATACAAAATTATTTATTCGTGTAGGGACAAACACAATAGTCCCAGTTTTCCCAAATACCAACATTTCAGTGTAAACATTGTATTTAAAACCGCAATTTTAATAATTTTAATTTCATTACAGATATTTACAACACTTGAAGCTATGAAATAAATATGTTTATTAAATGAATTACATTAATGTTATTCGAGTATTGCTACCACAAAAAAACACACAGTTTATGAACGAAACTAAGAAACTAACGTATCAGCGATCTAGCGTGGATGAAGTTAAATTTTATTTAAACTTTGTGTTCTGACTGCTGAGTGTGTGTGAGTACGTTTAGTTTTTTTTTGTTGTAAACATTTCTCCAATCGAGGCGGTTTGTGTTTGTGTCGAGTGATAGCTACGTGACTGCAAAGCTGAACGCTATGGCGGGTTTGTATATTTTTTAAAGATTTTATGTTATAAAAAATGCGCAATATTATTCGGCCAGTTATTTGTAACATTAAATATATCGATTTTAATGCAAAATGCGTTTTAATGATTTACAATGTAAATATAAACCTGTAAATCTTTTTCATTAAATTTTTATTATAAATTAAATAAAAAGGATAACTATAACCACATTTATTACATCTAACCTGTAATCTCTTTTTAACATAGTCGATTAAAATTTACCAACGTTCATTTACCTTCATAAAGTACCTTTGAAGGCCTTGTTTAGTGGCGTTACATTTTGGGTACTTGATTCAAAGGTCGATTTTAACAGTATAACATAAATATTTCACAACTAGTTAACATTCTAGAATATTAATTAGTTTTACGTAACTTATTTCATATGCCATTATTTAATACACATAGATAAGCGTATTTTATCACTTAAACAACAAAAGTTAGTTGTTATGATATTAAAATGTCAATAAATTAGATTAAATTTCTAGTCCAAACTAAACCAACAATTTATGGATCTAATGAAAGAAACCCCTTTTTAATTTAAATGATAGTCAAACATTTAATTGTTATAATCAAGTTTATTGTAATTTTAGTCTTGTAAATATATATTTTTTTAATTTTCACATTTTCTAGGTCTCCTGTATTCTTTAAAAAAGTACCACAAAACATAACATGGAAAAAATATATTTGTATTATATTCTTTTTAGTTGTCACAAAATATAAATTTACTTTGATCATTTAATAAAAAATATCTGTATTCAAAGAAATTATTTGTCAAATCTCATATTTTGTGACAGAATGTGTATAAATGTTGGAAAGTCTGTGTGGACTTCTGCAATAAAAAACGATTTTTTAAATGGAACATTATTGAGGGTTAATTTTGTACAAATTTACATATTAAGAACTATTAGAAAAGGTTTGTAGAATTATGTTCTAAAAAATATATAAAATATTTTTTTCTTTTAAAGTTTTAAACTACAATTTATTCTATTTTGTTTATTTATAATATTAGAGGTGGCAAATGTGCTCACCACTTGATGGTGAGTGATAACTCCAGTTCTTGATATCTATCTACATCCTCAACAAAAGCAAGTAGGGTCCTGGATCCTTGAACCCACATTATGAAATACAGCAGATCAATGCTCCTATTTTGTATTGGCATTCTGTGTTGTTCTTAATCTACATAGCACAACCCACATAGAAACTAGATGTAGCATGGTTCTAACACTTAGTGAGATTAATAATTTAAAAAAAATGGTATTCCTTGATTGTTACTCTTTAATCTAGATGTAAACATGACTGCTAACACCAACCATCATGGACTATGATGTTGCCCTATTTTCCATTACTCGGTCTGTGATCCTGTCACTCAACATAAGATACACATTTATTTGCAAGAATATGGGTCCTTTATTAAATAATACATAAGTTGTTACAAGAAAAGGAAAGTTAGATTTCTATTACCAAATGAGAGTGATATGCAATTTTTTTTAAATAATATTATATTATAATTATTATATTTAATATTATAATTAGTTCTTAAATCATAATAAATTATTAGTGTCAAATTAGATAGATAGAGATAAGGCCAAGTTCTAACATAATGTTAGAGTTTTTAAAAAGTGTAAAAGCTATGTTATATTTTCTTTTCAGCCACCAGCAATCCATACATCAAATACCTAAAGGACATACAGATCAATGGGAAAAGATTTAAATATTTTGATGTCAGTGCTTTAGGGAGTAAATATGGTAAGTTTGAAAATATAATTACTAGTATTACATGTGGTCGAAATTCCACCAACACTTTACCAGCCTTAATGACAACACACATATTATTTTTATTATGCACATTTATGGTATAGTACTTTTTTCTCATCAATTATGGCAACGGTCATTTTGATAATGCTGCCTGTATCTGTCTTTTCTTATCTTGTCTTTTTTCTATCTGTCCCTCCGATTACAATGTGGGTGCTTTCAAGAGTAGAGTGAATAGGCATTTACTGAGCTAGTGCGCCTTACCATCCAGGACTGCATTTCAGCTTAACATCAGGTGGGATTGTGGCTAAGCACATGCTTTGAAAGTTTAAAAAAAAATAATCTAGTCAGAAAGAGGAATTTAAATGGTTGATTAACAGTGACAATCAACAGTAGGATATGAGTACATATATATAAAAATAGTAAAAAACTATATACCTACATAATTATTTTTGTAGTGACTAAGATGACTTGAAAGGTGTCCACACTGAAGTGACAATACATGTGCATGTCTTTATTTAGTGTGTATACGCATAAGACCATCAGGTGATTGTGCTTGTTTGTTCCTAATATTTAAAAAAATATGAAATAATCCTTACATAAATACATTTTGACAGTGATAGAGCTATGCTGCAGTTTGTTTCTAGAGGCAGAATAAATGTGTCAGCTCGAAAACGGTCGAGGACCTCACAGAATTCCAGCATAAAATAGCAGCATAATGCTGCTGTGTTTCGTCTGGTCAGTGTAGGGCTTCAGAGACCTTTATTACTGGTGAAGAGGCATATGATTCCTTGTCAAGGATGAATGTCATTGTCCGCAGGAATCACTTACCATCGGGTGAACTGTGTGCTCGTTTGTTACTCTTTATGTAACAATAAAAAAAAATACATGCATCAACAACTATTATAATTGTTGAATAAATACTCTTCATAAATAGCTTTTAATTGTATAATCCTGTATTGGCCTTATTTATTGTAATCAGTTGTTTTATTAATTCCATTGTCGGAAACTGTTGGATTATGAAGTTGAAAAAAAAATATCTTCTGACAGTTCAAGGCCAAATGTTGATCTCTTATGTAAACATTATATACTCACAATTATCACATACTAAACATGTAAAAAGATAACGATGATACTGGTTTTGTAAATAACCACGAGACTCGTATATACATTAATTATGTATTAAAGTGTAGCCGGTTGTGAGAATCAAAAATCACAAGAGTTTAGGGTACGGTCCGCGAATAGCCCTTTGGTCCAGGGCTATTAGAATAAGGTTAAGGTATCCACTGCTACGTCGTATAAGGCAACCAAGTGGGGTTTACGGATTCACGATCAGGGTGAGGGCTCTGATCGTCCTTGATAGCGAACCGTAAAGGACGGCAACACTGCGTGGTTCCGGGTTGTAGTAGGGTCATAACACTCAGTTCAGGGGGGGGCCCTAAAGGCAGGCTAAGTTTTAAGATCCCCCCCCCCACACACTAAAAATAGTTAGGTACGTTCTGCAAAACATAAGGTCGTAGGTTCGAATCTGCCATTCGACTATTCGTCCTGAGCCATGTATATGTTAAAACATGGTGACTACTGCGTCACGGGTTTACGGTTCGATTCCGAACAATGTTTGGCGTTAATACGAACTGTTCGTTTTCGAGTGCGTGTTTTATGTACACGGTATGTCCAGTTTCGATTCACTGCATTGAATCATCTTCCGATATCTTATTTTATGTCGGATCAGGGAACGGGATGAGTGAGTGGCTCCGAGCCAATGCCGTAACACTATAATATATCACGCGCAGTTAAATCGTCTGGTGATAACTTAACTAATAATAACATACCGTGGTTAGTGGTGATTATCTTCGTCACTGCATCTGTAAGAGCTTATACGGAAGGGGATGAGAGCGTGTGGGTTTGAGAAAATGTTTAGGGTACTATGATATATTCTACGCAGATGACATCATCAGCTGATAACCGGAAGATAGCGTCGTGGTCGAAATCAAACGGACATTATATATATAAATATATATATACATATATATAATATCTTTAACTATTTCAGAGCGTCTACCCTTCAGCATCAGGGTACTCCTCGAGTCATGCGTACGTAACTGTGACAACTTCCAAGTCCTCGAGAAGGATGTCGCCAACGTCCTCGACTGGGAGACAAATCAGAAGGTGGAAGGTGGTGTGGAGATTGCTTTTAAACCTGCAAGAGTTATTCTACAGGTAAGAATTAATTGTTTTTTTAATTTTTTTTAATACGTGGCAAACGAGCATGCAGCCCACCCGATGGTAAGTGATCACCGCCGCCCATGGACATCCGCAACACCTGAGGAGTCGCAGATGCGTTGCCGGCCTTTAAGGAAGGTGTAGGCTCTTCTCTTGAAGGTCAGTCAGGTCAGTCGGGTCAGAAAGGCAGTCTATGTTGTAATAGATACTTTTCTGTTCTGGTGACAAAAAGTCACACGTTTTAGTTGATTGTTAGTAATTTGACAGGCCAAGTATTATCATAAGACAACGATTGATGAAATTCCTTGTACTTCTAATTGGGGTCTCTCCATTTACCTACATACTATGGGAACACAATACCGTTCCGCCGGTGGCAGTACCAGTGTGAGGATATGATATTTCACAGTCGAGCTGACCCGATTCCACCAAAACCCAATCAGATCATGGAAGGGTGGATAATTGAGTTCCTCTGTTCGCGTTAATACTTACGGTGGATGGAGAAGTTGATGACGAACTATTAACATCATCTCGATATTTTATTATTACCTTTTTTTTATATTACTTTGAGATTGACAAATACAGTTTCCCTTTCTTTTAATCTTTGACAAAGGAATCATAATGCAGATGCGTTCTCTGTCACCCTTGAGGACCGAGATGGAATGCCTCGTTACCAGTAAATAAAGGTCTCCAGATCCCTTCACTTAGCACACTAAACACAGCTGTTTTTTGCTGCTATACTGCTATGTTACGCTGGTCATTCTCTGAGGGCGAGTAGGACCTATTCATTCTGCATATAGAAACAAACAGTGTGCAGTGTAGATACGTCTTAGGGGCCTTCAAGAGAAGAGCCTACACCTTCCTTAAAGGCAGGCAACGCATCTGCGACTCCTCCGGTGTTGCGGTAGTCCATGGTCGGCGGTGATCACTTACCATATGGTGGGTTGTTTGCTCGTTTGACATCCATAAAAAACACAACTTTTCTTAAGGCTGGTAGCACATCCGTTACACAATTCCGGTGTCGCAAATGTTCATAAGTGACGAGGCATGATCTATAAAAAAAAAAATAGACTCGGACAATTAAATAATAGCCTACCTGCCTACAGCATTCTTTTTAAACGAGGGAATGCTAAATGTAATTATTATATATTACATTATAGTTTTAAGTTTTTTTTTCTTCCATTTTACAATGTATCCTAGCACAATGTCTCTCCACGCCACGGGTCGACTGGTAGAGAATGCCTTAAGGCATTAAATCCGCCCTTTGTATCCCTTCTTGTGATGTGTGACCAATAAAGTTTAAATAAATAGATATATATTTTAGTTTATTATATTTTCTTCTATTTTACAATGTATCCTAGCACAATGTCTCTCCACGCCACGGGTCGACTGGTAGAGAATGCCTTAAGGCATTAAGTCCGCCCTTTGTATCCCTTCTTGTGATGTGTGACCAATAAAGTTTAAATAAATAAATATATATTTTAGTTTAAGTTATATTTTCTTCTTGTTTACAATGTAGGCACTACACCTAGCACAATGTCTCTCCACGCCACGGGTCGAATGGTAGACAATGTCTTAAGGCATTAAATCCGCCCTTTGTATCCCTTCTTGTGATGTGTGACCAATAAAGTTTGAATAAATTACAGAACAAAAAACCATCTTGTTTTCAGGACCTAACCGGGGTTCCAGCCGTTGTGGACTTTGCGGCAATGCGTGACGCTGTGAAGGGTCTCGGTGGCAACCCCGACAAGATTAACCCGATCTGTCCTGCCGACTTGGTCATTGATCATTCAGTGCAGGTGGACTTTGCTAGAACGTGAGTTTATTATTTTACTTCGATATTCAAGTTGGAATTGTTATAAGATTTTCATTGTCTTCCCTGTGACACGAATAGCCCTATCAATTGCATGCCTAAATCTAATTATATCAAATGAAGCCATGGCCCCACACAAGTTTTATAGGAAGAGACACAATTCCAGTCAGGTCCCCTCCGACCCCCCATCCGTCCCCCTCCGTCCCCCTCCGTCCCAGTTGCTGTCTTTACTACTCAACCGACTTCTCCGGCCGAGCGGGGGCCCCCTGCCGGTCAAAAGCGACCTGGGGGGAAAGGATCTGGTGAAAAACGCTAAGGGACACGCGAATGGACTTGAAACTACGAGCATCCCCTAGCGCAAGTATTTTAAGTTTAGTTAGGAGGGATTTTATCAGTGGTCGAGCTATGGTGCACGTTGAATGGGTCAGCTCGACCGGGGTAGGAGCACGCCCTCACAGAATATCAGCGTAAAATAGTACCATACTGATGCTGTGTTTCGTCTGGTGAGTGCAGGGCTCCGGAGACCTTTATTACTGGTGACGAGGCATTCCATCTCAGTCCTCAAGTGTGACAACGCATCTGCATTATGATTCCTTGTCGAGGATGAATGCAGATGTCGTGGGCCGCAGGAATCACTCGACGTCAGGTGAACTGTGTGTGAGTTTGTTACTCACAATGTAATAGACTGCTAGATACATGGGCAATATTTGTTCATGTAGCATGCAAACCCAAAGTAGTCGCAAATGCGCTGCCTGACTTGGCATTGGCAATTTCTTGCTTTAAGGAAGGTTGTAGGCTCTTCCCTTGAGGATCCCTAATTCGTATCGGTTCGGGAACACCGCCGGCGACAGCTGATACCACAGAGTTGTTGTGCAGGAAATTTCGGGTGTAGCGCACAGTGGCGTATTGTCAACCGTCGAGATGATGAGGATGAAATTTTGAATTCAGTCGTGATGTAAGATGTTTGAACTCAGCGGTTTTCCTTCCCTAGTCAATGTGACCAATTAATCCTGCAGCTATAATAGTACGTACAATCGTATAAAGGTACTGGTTCGGTCTTTTAGTACACTAGTACATTGGAAATAATCTCGTTCCCGGCTCCTCGGTTACTCGTACGTTTAATTCCGACCTTGATATGGACTCACAAAATATTTACTTCAAAGTAAATAATAAACTTTTATAGTTTTAATGTATATTTTACACTACAGCCATTACAGCTTAAATATATAATTTGAAATTTATAGCTTGCTTTGAAAAACACGAACGAAATTTAAAATCTTTTAAAAAAATTATCGTCATAATAGCGACAAAACAATATATACCTTTGGCATAGTCGAAATACAGCTCAAATTAAACAAGCTCCTATGAATATTATGTTGTCTCACTTACTCCCGAAATAATGTCCGAAAGCGGTGGCAACCATTTCGTTCACTCGTGCAGTCTCGGAGCGAATGTCGATCGGATCGTTTCGTTCGCTCTCGGTCTCGCTTCGCTCTCGGATCTGGTGTAGTAATGCACTAAAACAGACGAAGAAACGTTGCGGAACAGTTCGTTCTAGTACAGTGACGGGAAATTAGTTAGTACATAGTACATGTAATTAATACACAAGCCTAACTCATACTAATTATTTACATTTCCCGTCAAATTGTTTCAGTATTCGGCGAATGTGTCATGTCGCGTTGACGCCCAACGGTGACAGATGTATGTATGATTTCAATTATGTTTTTCAGGCCTGATGCTCTAAACAAAAATCAAGAGTTGGAGTTCCAGAGGAACAAGGAGAGATTTCAGTTTTTGAAGGTAACAACATTCCATTTGAAATCTCATTAGTTGACAGTCTTTAGATGGACGGACGCTATGCATATTAGATGTTTAAGTGTTGCTTTATAAAAAAAACTTTATGATAAAAACGTATGCATGCATAGCAAAATAGAAAACTTGTATTTTTTTAAAAAAAAAGAAATACTAGCGTCACTAGTAACAGTAAAAATTTAATGGTTCACGACAGTTCAAATCAATAACCAAACACAATAAAAAAAACGACAATGGTCGAATGGCAGACGCCAACTTACGGCCTTGGGCTTTTGAAGAACTTTCACCTTGAGCCATTGACTCTTCATTATTATAAACGAAAGGTTTTATTTTGACTGTTAAATTTGTTATTTATAGTCTAATATTAACAACTACGATATACAAACTTTTTTTTGTTTTTTTCGGTGATTATCCTACTTTTTTTTTTCAATTTGTTATCTATTGTCTCATATTAACAACTACGATATACAAACTTTTTTTGTTTTTTTCGGAGATTATCCTACTTTTTTTTTTCAATTTGTTATCTATAGTCTCATATTAACAACTACGATATACAAACTTTTTTTTTTTTCGGAGATCATCCTACTTTTTTTTTTCAATTTGTTATCTATAGTCTCATATTAACAACTACGATATACAAACTTTTTTTATTTTTTTCGGAGATCATCCTACTTTTTTTTTCAATTTGTTATCTATAGTCTCATATTAACAACTACGATATACAAACTTTTTTATTTTTCTATGTTTATCCTACTTTTTTCAATTTGTTATCAATAGTCACATATTAACAACTACGATATACAAACTTTTTTTTATTTTTTTCGGAGATTATCCTACTTTTTTTTTTCAATTTGTTATCAATAGTCACATATTAACAACTACGATATACAAACTTTTTTTTTTTTCGGAGATCATCCTACTTTTTTTTTTCAATTTGTTATCTATAGTCTCATATTAACAACTACGATATACAAACTTTTTTTTTTTCAATTTGTTATCAATAGTCACATATTAACAACTACGATATACAAACTTTTTTTTGTTTTTTCGATGTTTATCCTACTTTTTTTTTAAATTCCAGTGGGGCGCCCAAGCGTTTGATAACATGCTGATTGTACCACCAGGATCCGGTATAGTACATCAAGTTAGTATATCCTTTCATACTTCTGGGGACTTGGTTATATATTTTCCTTGCCTTATATAGGTTCTCTAGTGGCAAACTCTGACTGGAAGTTGCAATGTACTTTGACCTATGCAAGTTTACTGGAAGTCGATGGATGCAGTAGGCTTAGGACTGTGCTTTGTGACCATCAGTGCAGTTGTAGAGCTACACTGAAGTTTGTTTCTAGCTGCACAATGAACGGGTCAGTTCGACCGGGGTAGGACGACGCCCGCATAGAATACCGGCTTAAATTAAACACCGTATTATGAGTGTAGGGATCCGGAGACCTTTATTACTGGTGACGTCATTCCAGCTCAGTCCTCAAGGGTGACAACGCATCTGCATTATGATTCCTTGTCGAGGATGAATGTAGATGCCGTGGGAATCACTCGACGTCAGTTGAACTGTGTGTGAGTTTGTTACTATCAATGTAATAAAAAGAATCTGTCAACTCGTAGATATTAATAGTGTATGACTCGTTAACTTCAGTAATATCCTCAGTCTTATGACCTATGGGATTTTGCTATCGGGTATTGCGAGTGAAGTTGTAATTATTTTACAGAAAAGACCTATAAACACTATCTATGTTGTAAAATCTAGAGCCTCAGGTCCTAAAGTGGTGGGTCAATGTAATAAAAAAAATATAAAAAACATTAATGTTGTTTGCAGGTCAACTTGGAGTATCTGGCGAGGGTTGTGTTCACGAATGACCTGCTCCACCCGGACTCCGTGGTGGGCACGGACAGTCACACGACAATGATCAACGGGCTCGGTGTGGTTGGATGGGGGGTTGGTGGTGAGTTTAGTTTTCTCAGTTCCTCTCTTCTGTTAGTCCTTCGTAGTGCAGGACATACTCCTTTGGAAGGCACAACACACACCGAATGATGTCATGAATGCACTCAGTAAAGTATTTTAAATCTTGATATCTATATATTTTCTCATGGTATTTGTTTATTTATATAGTTATTTATGTATAATTATTTATATATATTATGTTTTATTTTTTTATGTATATATGTATAATTTGATATTTTTATCTAAATAATCTGTATTTTATCTTTATGCCTACCAAAATATTCTCTCCATCTCCCAGGGTTTAGTCGAGAATGCCACTGGGCAATTAAGTCCGCCCTTGTAAACTTGTTATTTAAGGAACATAAAGTATAAATGAATAAATGAATGTATCTGCACAGGAATCGAAGCGGAGGCTGTAATGTTGGGGCAAGCTATTAGTATGCTGCTGCCGAAAGTGGTCGGGTACAAGCTGGTCGGGGAGTTGAACCCGCTGGCCACGTCTACCGATCTCGTACTCACTATTACTAAGGTAACATTGGTTCTTTTTTTTTTTCTCACCGAGTAATAAATATCGCACAGTTGATTTCCTCTAGTCTAATTTCATCATGTCACCAGCAGCCGTCCCCCACAATATATAGTGGTAGTATGGAATGGGTCAGCTTGACCGGGGTAGGCTCGTGCCCTCGCAGCGTACCGGCCTGGTATACGTTTCGTTATCCATACAGATGAAGAGACTAGCATCTAATTTCTTAGAGGTGATGGGTCTGCAGATGAAGGTGGGCTCTGTGTGCTTATTTCTCACCCTAAGATATATAAAATAATGGTTATCGTTACCGAGTAACAAACTCACACACGACATCTACATTCATCCTCGACATGGAATCATAATGAAGATGCTTTGGTACCCTTGAGGACTGAGATGGAATGCCACGTCACCAGTACTATTTCAGGTGTTCTGTGAGGGCTCGGTCCTACCTCGGACGAGCTGACCCATTCCCTATGCAGCTAGAAACAAACTGCAGTGTAGCTCTATCACCGCTGAATATATCATCATAACTGTTTAATTCCAGCACCTCCGCACATTGGGCGTGGTGGGCAAGTTCGTGGAGTTCTTCGGGCCCGGGGTCGCCGGTTTGAGCATCGCCGACCGGGCCACCGTCGCGAACATGTGTCCCGAGTTCGGTGCCACGGTAGCACACTTCCCGGTGGACAATCGTTCCCTGCAGTACCTCGTGCAGACTAGTAATTTTTTTTATTTATTTTACTATATATAATATTTTTTATTAATCACCCTTCACGACTGGGATGGAATGCCTCGTCACCAGTAATAAATGCCTACACTCACCAGACATTATGGTGCTATTACGCCGGTATACCATGAGGGCGTGGTCCTACCCCGGTCGAGCTGACCCATTCATTCTGCAGTTGGAAAAAACATTTTCGTGTCTAATATATATGTCCCTGACGCTGCATCAGAAGCTTCCTAGGATGTCGTTGCAAAGGCATTACATCGGAATAGGGAAGGGAAGGCGGGGATGTGTGAGTGCATCTGTGTTCGCACAGATACTTACGGATATTCTCATTTGATATATATATATAATATCTGACGTGTGTCGTGTGGTTAATAATTCAGTGGTAGGGCTACACTCCAGTATGAATGAGTCAGCTCGACCGGGGTAGGAAGGACCACGCCCTCACCGAACACCAGCGTGAAATAGCAGCATAACGCTGGTGGCGTGGCATTCCATTTCGGTCCTCAAGGGTGACAACGCATCTGCGTTATGATTCCTCGTCAAGGATGAATGTAGATGTCGTGGGCCGCAGGAATCACTTGCAGTCAGGTGAACTGTGTGCGAGTTTGTTGCTCTTAATGTTATAAAAAATAAATTCTCCAACAGATCGGTCCGAGGAGAAGATAAAGATCATCGAGGAGTACCTCCGTGCCACCAAGCAGTTTAGGGACTACACCAATCCGGAGCAGGACCCAATCTTCTCTGAGGTATTAATAAAGATCGAATTATTACCATACGAGATCTGTTATAGCCCAGCGTCAATAGTCTAATGGTTTAGGGGTACGGTCTGCAAAACTTAAGTTCGTAAGTTCAAATCCACTATTAGACTATTGTCGTGCCATAACCATCTCCTGGCACAAGCATTCTCAGCTCAGTTGGAGTGGTTAACTGGAATATTAGTAATGTTAATAGAATTGCTAATATTTTTAAATAAAAAAAAAAGCAATACATAGTTTGCAAGCACAGTTCACGTGATGGTGAGTGATTCGTGTGGCTCATGACCCTGCATTCATCCTCGATAAGGAATCGTAATGTTGATGGGTTTTCATCCATGAGTCATCGTGGTAATAGCCACATGTAATAGTTTAGTTTGGTTTTCGTTTTTTTTTGGGTTTGTGTCTTGTGTACATATAATGTGGTCATGACACTATCTGAATCTCGCTTTGATCTTATTGCTTAGTTAATATTATCTAATTGCTAATAATTTACCATCAGGTGAACTGTGTGCTTTGTTACTTTCGATGTAATAAAAAAAAAGTATTATAAAAAAATTAATTATATTATACCGTGTATTAGGAGACCGCTTCCGGAAACGAAGACAGACGATAGTACTGATGACACCTTTGATGATGGGAAGGAAAAAATCGATCCTGATTAAAAATATATATATATTTTTAAAACGTTTTATTAACATTATTTACGCTCCATCATGTTAGAACAGCTAAATGAAACGATAGTTTCATAAAAAATACATCACTTTACAAAAAAAAAAACCAGCAATGAAACACAAAATCAAAACCAGCTAATGCTCGGATCAACGAACGCACGGGCGAGACTGTCTCAAAAACTAAAAATACTGAACATAATCAATCCCGCCAAAACAAACCGCTCGATTTGCTTCTTTTGTGTTTCATTGCTGGTTTTTTTTTTAGTAAAGTGATGTATTTTTTATGAAACTATCGTTTCATTTAGCAGCACTAACATGATGGAGCGTAAATAATGCTAATATAACGTTTTGAAAATATGTTTTTTTTTAAATCAGGATCGATTTTTTTTCCTTCTCATCATCAAAGGTGTCATTAGTACTATCGTCTGTCTGCGTTTTCGGAAGCGGTCTCCTAATACACCGTATACTGCCAGTTAAAGTTATGTAGTAAGAACTATACGATTATTATAATAAATTTAAAATAGATAACTAAACCAAATATCTTCGATTCGTAATAAAGTTTGTTATGTTAAATCGAAAAACATATCACGTTGATATCTAAATTACATGAACATATCTAATCTAAGTAACATAATTCTTGCATCTCCCTTCATCAGACATCACGACGCTCGGTGGGTTTCCATCTTTTCGTTGTGGATATTCCTGGTTTTTGCTTCGGAATAATTTGTCTGCGTTAGTCTTTCCGAGTATAATCTGGTTGTTTTGATGAATGAATAGGCATTTGCTGCTTTTTGCTTTGCTTCACCAACCAGGTGGGATTGTGGACAAGCACTGTTTAAAAGTATAAAAAAATCATTCAAATTCCAGGTGGTAGAGTTGGATCTGTCCACTGTGGTCACGTCGGTTAGTGGGCCCAAGCGACCCCAAGACAGGGTCTCTGTCTCCGTGATGAAGAAGGACTTTGGAGAGTGTCTTACTAGTAAGGTAAGTTTAAGTTTGAAATTTAATTTTCGCAACAATTTTACATTGGTCTCATAGCTCCCCACAAATAGCATGAGATTTTTTTATTGAGGGATCTAAACAATCTTACATTTTACCTGATTGGTACTTGATTCCTTCTAAAGCAATGAGGAAAAGAAATAGAATTGCCGCTGCATAAATAGTAATATCGATTTGGCCGTTGCGTCTTTCATACGGTGATATAATGACACAATGTACAAGAGCAATTTAATAAAGAATAATACTGACCGAGAATCCGCTATAGCTGCAGCTATCACATACCCAGTGACAGAATGAGCAACATGTCTACTGAGCAGATGACATCTGTGTTCAACAGAAATGAAAATTGATGAAGAATAGTATAACCCGATGAGAGTATCCGTCAGCTGCAGCTATCACATACCCAGTGACAGAATGAGCAACATGTCTACTGAGCAGATGATATCTGTATCCAACAGAAATGTAATTTAATGAAGAATAGTATAACCCGATGAGAGTATCCGTCAGCTGCAGCTATCACATACCCAGTGACAGAATAACCAACATGTCTACTGAGCAGATGACATCTGTGTCCAACAGAAATAAAATTTGATAAAGATTAGCGTTTCCCGATGAGAGTATCCGTTAGCTGCAGCTATCACATACCCAGTGACAGAATGAGCAACATGTCTACTGAGCAGATGATATCTGTATCCAACAGAAATGTAATTTAATGAAGAATAGTATAACCCGATGAGAGTATCCGTCAGCTGCAGCTATCACATACCCAGTGACAGAATAACCAACATGTCTACTGAGCAGATGACATCTGTGTCCAACAGAATTGAAAATTGATGAAGAATAGTATAACCCGATGAGGTATCCGTCGGCTGCAGCTATCACATACCCAGTGACAGAATGACCAACATGTCTACTGAGCAGATGACATCTGTGTACAACAGAAATGAAAATTGATGAAAAATAGTATAACCCGATGAGAGTATCTGTCAGCTGCAGCTATCACATACCCAGTGACAGAATGGCCAACATGTCTACTGAGCAGATCATATCTGTATTCAACAGAAATGTAATTTAATGAAGAATAGTATAACCCGATTAGAGTATCCGTCAGCTGCAGCTATCACATACCCAGTGACAGAATAACCAACATGTCTACTGAGCAGATGACATCTGTGTCTAACAGAAATGAAATTTGATGAAGAATAGTCTTTCCCGATGATCGTGTCCGTCAGCTGCAGCTATCACATAACCAGTGACAGAATAACCATCATGTCTACTGAGCAGATGACATCTGTGTCCGACAGAAATGAAATTTGATAAAGGTCAGCATTTCCCGATGAGAGTATCCGTTAGCTGCAGCTATCACATACCCAGTGACAGAATGACCAACATGTCTACTGAGCAGATGACATCTGTGTACAACAGAAATGAAAATTGATGAAGAATAGTATAACCCGATGGGAGTATCCGTCAGCTGCAGCTATCACATACCCAGTGACAGAATAACCAACATGTCTACTGAGCAGATGACATCTGTGTCCAACAGAAATGAAATTTCATGAAGAATAGTATAACCCGATGAGAGTATCCATTAGCTGCAGCTATCACATACCCAGTGACAGAATGAGCAACATGTCTACTGAGCAGATGACATCTGTGTCCGACAGAAATGAAATTTGATAAAGGTCAGCATTTCCCGATGAGAGTATCCGTTAGCTGCAGCTATCACATACCCAGTGACAGAATGACCAACATGTCTACTGAGCAGATGACATCTGTGTACAACAGAAATGAAATTTAATGAAGAATAGTATAACCCGATGAGAGTATCCGTTAGCTGCAGCTATCACATACCCAGTGACAGAATGACCAACATGTCTACTGAGCAGATGACATCTGTGTACAACAGAAATGAAATTTCATGAAGAATAGTATAACCCGATGAGAGTATCTGTCAGCTGCAGCTATCACATACCCAGTGACAGAATGGCCAACATGTCTACTGAGCAGATGATATCTGTATCCAACAGAAATGTAATTTAATGAAGAATGAGTTTAACCCGATGAGAGTATCCGTTAGCTGCAGCTATCACATACCCAGTGACAGAATAACCAACATGTCTACTGAGCAGATGACATCTGTGTCTAACAGAAATGAAATTTGATGAAGAATAGTCTTTCCCGATGATCGTGTCCGTCAGCTGCAGCTATCACATAACCAGTGACAGAATAACCATCATGTCTACTGAGCAGATGACATCTGTGTCCGACAGAAATGAAATTTGATAAAGGTCAGCATTTCCCGATGAGAGTATCCGTTAGCTGCAGCTATCACATACCCAGTGACAGAATGACCAACATGTCTACTGAGCAGATGACATCTGTGTCCGACAGAAATGAAATTTGACAAAGGTCAGCATTTCCCGATGAGAGTATCCGTTAGCTGCAGCTATCACATACCCAGTGACAGAATGGCCAACATGTCTACTGAGCAGATCATATCTGTATTCAACAGAAATGTAATTTAATGAAGAATAGTATAACCCGATTAGAGTATCCGTCAGCTGCAGCTATCACATACCCAGTGACAGAATAACCAACATGTCTACTGAGCAGATGACATCTGTGTCTAACAGAAATGAAATTTGATGAAGAATAGTCTTTCCCGATGATCGTGTCCGTCAGCTGCAGCTATCACATAACCAGTGACAGAATAACCATCATGTCTACTGAGCAGATGACATCTGTGTCCAAAAGAAATAAAAGTTAATGAAAAATAGTATAACCCGATGAGAGTATCCGTCAGCTGCAGCTATCACATACCCAGTGACAGAATGAGCAACATGTCTACTGAACAGATGATATCTATGTCCCACAGAAATGATATTTAATGAAGAATAGTATAACCCGATGATCGTATCCGTCAGCTGCAGCTATCACATACCCAGTGACAGAAATGAAATTTCATGAAGAATAGTATAACCCGATGAGTATCCGTCAGCTGCAGCTATCATACCCAGTGACAGAATGGCCAACATGTCTACTGGAGCAGATGACATCTGTGTCTAACAGAAATGAAATTTGATAAAGATTAGCGTTTCCCGATGATCGTGTCCGTCAGCTGCAGTTATCACATAACCAGTGACAGAATAACCAACATGTCTAATGAGCAGATGACATCTGTGTCCAACAGAAATAAAAGTTAGTGAAAAATACTATAACCCGATGAGAGTATCCGTCAGCTGCAGCTATCACATACCCAGTGACAGAATGACCAACATGTCTACTGAGCAGATAATATCTGTGTCCCACAGAAAAGAAATTTAATGAAGAATAGTATAACCCGATGATCGTATCCGTTAGCTGCAGCTATCACATACCCAGTGACAGAATAACCAACATGTCTACTGTGCAGATGACATCTGTGTCCGACAGAAATGAAATTTGATAAAGGTCAGCATTTCCCGATGAGAGTATCCGTTAGCTGCAGCTATCACATACCCAGTGACAGAATGAGCAACATGTCTACTGAGCAGATGATATCTGTGTCCAACAGAAATGAAAATTGATGAAGAATAGTTTAACCCGATGAGAGTATCCGTTAGCTGCATCTTTCCCATACCCAGTGACAGAATGACCAACATGTCTACTGAGCAGATAACATCTGTGTACAACAGAAATGAAAATTGATGAAGAATAGTATAACCCGATGAGAGTATCCGTCAGCTGCAGCTATCACATACCCAGTGACAGAATAACCAACATGTCTACTGAGCACATGATATCTGTGTCTAACAGAAACGAAATTTGATGAAGAATAGCATTTCCCGATGAGAGTATCCGTTAGCTGCAGCTATCACATACCCAGTGACAGAATAACCAACATGTCTACTGAGCAGATGACATCTGTGTCCAACAGAAATGAAATTTGATAAAGATCAGCATTTCCCGATGAGAGTATCCGTTAGCTGCAGCTATCACATACCCAGTGACAGAATGACCAACATGTCTACTGAGCAGATGATATCTGTGTCCAACAGAAATAAATTTGATGTAGAATAGTATTTCCCGATGATCGTATCCGTCAGCTGCAGCTATCACATACCCAGTGACAGAATAACCAACATGTCTACTGAGCAGATGACATCTGTGTCCAACAGAAATGAAATTTCATGAAGAATAGTATAACCCGATGAGAGTATCCATTAGCTGCAGCTATCACATACCCAGTGACAGAATGAGCAACATGTCTACTGAGCAGATGACATCTGTGTACAACAGAAATAAAATTTAATGAAGAATAGTATAACCCGATGAGGTATCCGTCGGCTGCAGCTATCCACATACCCAGTGACAGAATGGCCAACATGTCTACTGAGCAGATGACATCTGTGTCCAACAGAAATGAAATTTCATGAAGAATAGTATAACCCGATGAGAGTATCCATTAGCTGCAGCTATCACATACCCAGTGACAGAATGACCAACATGTCTACTGAGCAGATGACATCTGTGTACAACAGAAATGAAATTTCATGAAGAATAGTATAACCCGATGAGAGTATCCGTTAGCTGCAGCTATCACATACCCAGTGACAGAATGAGCAACATGTCTACTGAGCAGATGACATCTGTGTACAACAGAAATGAAATTTAATGAAGAATAGTATAACCCGATGAGAGTATCCGTCAGCTGCAGCTATCACATACCCAGTGACAGAATAACCAACATGTCTACTGAGCAGATGACATCTGTGTCCAACAGAAATGAAATTTCATGAAGAATAGTATAACCCGATGAGAGTATCCATTAGCTGCAGCTATCACATACCCAGTGACAGAATGAGCAACATGTCTACTGAGCAGATGACATCTGTGTACAACAGAAATAAAATTTAATGAAGAATAGTATAACCCGATGAGAGTATCCGTTAGCTGCAGCTATCACATACCCAGTGACAGAATGACCAACATGTCTACTGAGCAGATGACATCTGTGTACAACAGAAATGAAAATTGATGAAGAATAGTATAACCCGATGAGAGTATCCGTCAGCTGCAGCTATCACATACCCAGTGACAGAATAACCAACATGTCTACTGAGCACATGAAAACTGTGTCTAACAGAAATGAAATTTGATGAAGAATAGTATAACCCGATGAGAGTATCTGTCAGCTGCAGCTATCATATACCCAGTGACAGAATGAGCAACATGTCTACTGAGTAGATGACATCTGTGTCCAACAGGAATGAAATTTGGTAAAGATCAGCATTTCCCGATGAGAGTATCCGGTAGCTGCGGCTATCACATACCCAGTGACAGAATATCCAACATGTCTACTGAGCAGATGATATCTGTGTCCAACAGAAATGAAATTTGATGAAGACTAGTATTTCCCGATGATCTTATCCGTCAGCTGCATCTATCACATACCCAGTGACAGAATGAGCAACATGTCTACTGAGCAGATGATATCTTTGTCCAACAGAAATAAATTTGGCGAAGAATAGTATTTCCCGATGATCGTAACTATCAGCTGCAGCTATCACATACCCAGTGACAGAATGAGCAACATGTCTACTGAGTAGATGACATCTGTGTCCAATAGAAATGAAATTTGATAAAGATCAGCATTTCCCGATGAGAGTATCCGTTCGCTGCAGCTATCACATACCCAGTGACAGAATAACCAACATGTCTACTGAGCAGATGACATCTGTGTCCAACAGAAATGAAATTTGATAAAGATCAGCATTTCCCGATGAGAGTATCCGTTAGCTGCAGCCATCACATACCCAGTGACAGAATAACCAACATGTCTACTGGAGCAGATGATATCTGTGTCCAACAGAAATAAATTTGATGAAGACTAGTATTTCCCGATGATCTTATCCGTCAGCTGCATCTATCACATACCCAGTGACAGAATGAGCAACATGTCTACTGAGCAGATGATATCTTTGTCCAACAGAAATAAAATTTAATGAAGAATAGTATTTCCCGATGATCTTATCCGTCAGCTGCAGCTATCCACATACCCAGTGACAGAATGAGCAACATGTCTACTGAGTAGATGACATCTGTGTCCAACAGAAATAAATTTGATAAAGATCAGCATTTCCCGATGAGAGTATCCGTTCGCTGCAGCTATCACATACCCAGTGACAGAATAACCAACATGTCTACTGAGCAGATGACATCTGTGTCCAACAGAAATGAAATTTGATAAAGATCAGCATTTCCCGATGAGAGTATCCGTTCGCTGCAGCTATCACATACCCAGTGACAGAATAACCAACATGTCTACTGAGCAGATGATATCTGTGTCCAACAGAAATAAATTTGATGTAGAATAGTATTTCCCGATGATCGTATCCGTCAGCTGCAGCTATCACAAACCTAGTGACAGAATGAGCAACATGTCTACTGAGCAGATGACATCTGTGTCCAACAGAAATAAAATTTAATGAAGAATAGTATAACCCGATGAGAGTATCTGTCAGCTGCAGCTATCATATACCCAGTGACAGAATGAGCAACATGTCTACTGAGTAGATGACATCTGTGTCCAACAGAAATGAAATTTGGTAAAGATCAGCATTTCCCGATGAGAGTATCCGGTAGCTGCAGCCATCACATACCCAGTGACAGAATGACCAACATGTTCACTGAGCAGATGATATCTGTGTCCAACAGAAATGAAATTTGATGAAGACTAGTATTTCCCGATGATCTTATCCGTCAGCTGCATCTATCACATACCCAGTGACAGAATGACCAACATGTCTACTGAGCAGATGATATCTGTGTTCAACAGAAATGAAAATTGATGAAGAATAGTATAACCCGATGAGAGTATCCGTCAGCTGCAGCTATCACATACCCAGTGACAGAATGAGCAACATGTCTACTGAGCAGATGATATCTGTGTCCAACAGAAATGTAATTTAATGAAGAATGGTATAACCCGATGATAGTGTCCGTCAGCTGCAGCTATCCACATACCCAGTGACAGAATGACCAACATGTCTACTGAGCAGATGATATCTGTGTCCAACAGAAATGTAATTTAATGAAGAATAGTATAACCCGATGAGAGTATCCGTCAGCTGCAGCTATCACATACCCAGTGACAGAATGAGCAACATGTCTACTGAGCAGATGGTATCTGTGTCCAACAGAAATGAAATTTAATGAAGAATAGTATAACCCGATGAGAGTATCCGTCAGCTGCAGCTATCACATACCCAGTGACAGAATGACCAACATGTCTACTGAGCAGATGATATCTGTGTACAACAGAAATGAAAATTGATGAAGAATAGTATTTCCCGATGATAGTGTCCGTCAGCTGCAGCTATCACATACCCAGTGACAGAATGAGCAACATGTCTACTGAGCAGATGACATCTGTGTCCAACAGAAATGTAATTTAATGAAGAATAGTATAACCCGATGATAGTGTCCGTCAGCTGCAGCTATCACATACCCAGTGACAGAATAACCAACATGTCTACTGAGCAGATGACATCTGTGTCCAACAGAAATGTAATTTAATGAAGAATAGTATTACCCGATGATAGTGTCCGTCAGCTGCAGCTATCACATACCCAGTGACAGAATAACCAACATGTCTACTGAGCAGATGACATCTGTGTCCAACAGAAATGTAATTTAATGAAGAATAGTATAACCCGATGAGAGTATCCGTCAGCTGCAGCTATCACATACCCAGTGACAGAATGACCAACATGTCTACTGAGCAGATGATATCTGTGTCCAACAGAATGTAATTTAATGAAGATTAGTATAACCCGATGAGAGTATCCGGTAGCTGCAGCTATCATACCCAGTGACAGAATGACCAACATGTCTACTGGAGCAGATGATATCTGTGTCAACAGAAATGAAAATTGATGAAGAATAGCATAACCCGATGAGAGTATCCGTTAGCTGCAGCTATCACATGCCAGTGACAGAATGGGCAACATGTCTACTGAGCAGATGACATCTGTGTCCAACAGAAATATAATTTAATGAAGAATGAGTATAACCCGATGATAGTGTCCGTCAGCTGCAGCTATCACATGCCAGTGACAGAATAACCAGCATGTCTACTGAGCAGATGATATCTGTATCCAACAGAAATGTAATTTAATGAAGAATAGCATAACCCGATGAGAGTATCTGTCAGCTGCAGCCATCACATACCCAGTGACCGAATGCCGTACATGTCTACTGAGCAGATGATATCTGTGTCCAACAGAAATATAATTTAATGAAGAATGAGTATAACCCGATGAGGTATCCGTCGGCTGCGGCTATCACATACCCAGTGACAGAATGAGCAACATGTCTACTGAGCAGATGATATCTGTGTACAACAGAAATGAAAATTGATGAAGAATAGTATTTCCCGATGATAGTGTCCGTCAGCTGCAGCTATCATACCCAGTGACAGAATGAGCAACATGTCTACTGAGCAGATGATATCTGTGTCCAACAGAAATGTAATTTAATGAAGAATAGTATAACCCGATGAGAGTATCCGTCAGCTGCAGCTATCACATACCCAGTGACAGAATAACCAACATGTCTACTGAGCAGATGACATCTGTGTCCAACAGAAATGTAATTTAATGAAGAATAGTATAACCCGATGAGAGTATCCGTCAGCTGCAGCTATCACATACCCAGTGACAGAATGAGCAACATGTCTACTGAGCAGATGATATCTGTGTACAACAGAAATGAAAATTGATGAAGAATAGTATTTCCCGATGATAGTGTCCGTCAGCTGCAGCTATCACATACCCAGTGACAGAATGAGCAACATGTCTACTGAGCAGATGACATCTGTGTCCAACAGAAATATAATTTAATGAAGAATAGTATAACCCGATGATAGTGTCCGTCAGCTGCAGCTATCACATACCCAGTGACAGAATAACCAACATGTCTACTGAGCAGATGACATCTGTGTCCAACAGAAATGTAATTTAATGAAGAATAGTATAACCCGATGAGAGTATCCGTCAGCTGCAGCTATCACATACCCAGTGACAGAATGAGCAACATGTCTACTGAGCAGATGCCATCTGTGTCCAACAGAAATGTAATTTAATGAAGAATAGTATAACCCGATGAGAGTATCCGTCAGCTGCAGCTATCACATACCCAGTGACAGAATAACCAACATGTCTACTGAGCAGATGACATCTGTGTCCAACAGAAATGTAATTTAATGAAGAATAGTATAACCCGATGAGAGTATCCGTCAGCTGCAGCTATCACATACCCAGTGACAGAATGAGCAACATGTCTACTTAGCAGATGACATCTGTGTCCAACAGAAATGTAATTTAATGAAGAATAGTATAACCCGATGAGAGTATCCGTCAGCTGCAGCTATCACATACCCAGTGACAGAATGAGCAACATGTCTACTGAGCAGATGCCATCTGTGTCCAACAGAAATGAAATTTGATAAAGATCAGCATTTCCCGATGAGTGTATCCGGTAGCTGCAGCTATCACATACCCAGTGACAGAATGAGCATCATGTCTACTGAGCAGATGATATCTGTGTCCAACAGAAATGAAATTTAATGAAGAATAGTATAACCCGATGATCTTATCTGTCAGCTGCAGCTATCAATCAATTTCGTTCCAAATAAAAATAAAAAAAAAATAAAATCGAAAATCTTAAAAAAAGAAAATATTATATTGCTGGTACTTACCGATCCATTCAGATGGCGTGAATGTTTCCTTTGACGACGTTGCAGTAATCCTCTTATATTAAAAAAAAAAACAGCTTCTAAACATATCTTACGAATAAAGTTTATTACAATTATAAAGAACTGACCACACTTTTGCCGAGCGTATATTTAAAAACAATATCCTTATAATATTAGAACATTATGTTTGAATGCAGATTTAAATGTTTATTCGGTATAGTAACGATACGATACGTACGATAGTAATGGCAAAGACTAGGGAGAGACGTCACTTTAACATTCCTTTTTCACTGCACTAAATTATTGTATTACATCCGCAATGTTTACCCGCGGCCGGACATTTAACAACTGCGCCCTTATTTTGCCGGATCCCTGTATTTATACAACATTAGTAATTGCTCGATTTAATAATGAGTTATTATTTATTATATTTAATTTACTACCTGCTAAATGTTTAGTCTTAATTGATATGTTGTTAATGAGGTTATTTTGTACAAAATTTGCAATAACAAATTGTTAATTACGATTGTTGTTTGTGGAATTCGTCTAACGAGTTTTACAGTTCGCCTGATGACAAGTGGTCCCGCTCTTGACACACTGGGGGAGGAGTCATAATACAGTTTTTTTTTAAAAGAAAGCTGTTTAATTATGTTTTAGTATTTTTCCTATTTTATAAGTAAAAAGTTGCAGTAAAATCTCTTTCGTTGTACTGTAATTTTGATACCATTAAATAGATGATATTTTAAAAAAGGAATATAAAAAGTAAAAACGGTTACCCGCCATTTTGTCGTTGTTTTTTTGTCCACCAAAATAAGTGAATCTAACGAAGTAATTCGATATATATTGAAGTCTTATTACAAAAAAATTGCGCAACACGCCGCGAATTAAATTTGAGACGTTTATGAAATTAACGCAGTGTCGGTAGTAGTAGAGCATAAAATTAGTTTGTGTTCAGTCCGTGATCATTTTGATGTCAAAGATGAAGCTCGCTCTGGTCGACCTGTTAAAGATAAATTCGATGGCATTTTTGAAAAAGTGGAGCGAGATCGGCATATTAGTAGTAACGACATTGCATATGAGCTGGGGTTAACCACAAAACAGTTTAGACCCATTTGAAAAAGTCCGGAATAAAAAAGCTCGATATTTGGGTGCCACACAAGCTCACTGATAGAAAGCTAATGGATCATGCACTCATTTGCGATTGTCTATTTTAAAATAATGAAACCGAACAACTTTCAAGTACGTGCGTATAACAAACTGAATTTGTATATTTTATATACGAATATTCCCAAAATTTCTACAAAATGGGATTATATTACTACCAACGAAATGGCAACGAGTTATCGAACAAAATAATCAAATGTAAATAAACCGTGATAAAAAATATTTTGAATTTGTATATAAAACACGAAGGAACTTGTTCCCCGACATTAGACATTCATTAGTATCAAAATTCCGGTTAACCACTGCAACAAAGCTTAGATGCATGTACTAGGAGATGGGTCACGGCATAAGTCCAGTTGCGGATTTGAAGTTCCGACGTTGCGCATACGCTGGACCATTAGGCTATCGACGCTTCACTTATTACTGGTGACGAGGAATTCCAGCTCAATCCTCACGGGTTACAATGCATCTGCATTATGTTTCTTTATCGAATATGAATGTCGGTGTGATCATTTACCATCAGGTGAACTGTGTGCTTCTTTGTCTTCTTCAATACAATGGACAAGCGCACACGGTAGCACTAACAGTGGTAGAGCTACACTGCAGTTTTGTTTCTAACTTGCAGAACGAATGGGTAAGCTCGAACGTGGTAGTTTTATATTTTGTGCATCAATAGATTTATCTGATTCAAAATATAGTTTTATATTTTGTGCATCAATAGATATATCTGATTCAAAATATAGTTTTATATTTTGTGCATCAATAGATTTACCTGATTCAAAATATAGTTTTATATTTTGTGCATCAATAGATTTATCTGATTCAAAATATAGTTTTATATTTTGTGCATCAATAGATTTACCTGATTCAAAATATAGTTTTATATTTTGTGCATCAATAGATATATCTGATTCAAAATATAGTTTTATATTTTGTGCTTCAATAGATTTATCTGATTCAAATTATAGTTTTATATTTTGTGCATCAAAAGATTTATCTGATTCAAAATATAGTTTTATATTTTGTGCATCAATAGATATATCTGATTCAAAATATAGTTTTATATTTGCACTGCGAATTGCATTGTTATGAAAGTAAAACAACAAGTCATTAGAAAATGTATAAATAATCCTTAGACTTTTATCCGACGGACCCATAGGTAATGTTTTTTCGTTTGTTTTGCGTTTTGGCGTTATTTTGGTGGAGATTTATACATCTTAAAATTACAAATAGGTAAACAAACGGTACTAAACTCGGAATGGTATCGAGATAAATTTATCTAAGGAATTTGTTCGCGATTTAATATTCAATTTTCTATTCAGACGTTACGAGTGCTATACAGCATTCGTTGTCACGAGGATGACTGATGATTTGGATGTCCCAATGTCACCGTACTGGACGTTGACGAGCAAGCATCTGACCTGATGGTAAGTGATCACCGCCGCTCATGGACATCCGCAACAGCCGAGGAGTCGCAGATGCGCTGCCCAAATGTGTAAAGTCTTCTCTTGAAGGTCCCTAAGTCCGTAATAATATATTTTTGTCACACCCACGCAGATTCTCTCAGTATCATTCCATGATTTACGTGTTTATGGGCCGCATGCATAAGTTCCTACAGTGGTAGAGCAATATTGCAGTTTGTTGCTAACTGCAGAACGAATGGGTCAGCACGACCGAGTTGGACAACCCCCTCATAGGGCAGTTTATAGTGCCGTAGACCCGTATAGCATTTGTGATACATAAATATAGTTCAGCGGCTGGATAATCGAACCCTGAACCCGCGATGAAACGGCCGGGCACTAACAAATCACTATTTATATATATAATAATTCTATTTATAATATCATTATATATCTGCGATATGAAAAATCAAAGCTTTTATATTACGTAATTATTATTTTTTTATTTCTTCAAATCATATTTTTTTCTTCAGTCAACGTTGCTGTTATCGGAATTAAATTTGAACAAAAATTTAAACAAAGCCATGGTGTAGGTCATTTGACGATTTTATTTAAAAAAAGAAATGTTGCCATTATAAAAATCAAATTTTAAATATAATTCGCTTGAGACTTTGTACATGACATTAGTGAATCTTTATAGGGTTAAGAGTGCCTCACCAGTGACAAAAGTCTCCGGATTCCTTTTTTTTTTTCTTTAACGTGTGGTTACGCCACGCGTACCTGACCTCGTGGGGGTGAGGATATGTTATGTGGGACTCGCATCCACTAAAACCCTACGGTGGTGGCGACCAGCGCTACTGACCAAACACGCCAGCAGAACAACACCGTCTTCCACTACAGTCCCCTCCACTGTTTAATGAAAACATCCAAGAGCTTTATATAGACAATATTTCAATTTTAGTTTTCATACAATAATATATGGACGTACTCGGGACCTCTGAGCGGGAGTACGCTCGAACACACCCTCACCGTTGCCGAAGGTCCACTCAACGGATCCATTTAGTGAGACAGCTTTATGATGCGTGCTCCAACTCATAAGCCGTGTCACCAAATTGATCAGGTGAGTTTAGTTCTTCTGGACTCTTCTGCGCTTCTATCCTTCCGGTTGTGCTTACTTACCTTAGTGATTGAATTTTTTAGTCCAAACAGGTCCAGATATGTCGTCTGAAACAAACGGGATTCAATCAATTGCTAGGCATATGTTTTCTCAATAATCAGCTCTAAGCCCTGGGCTTAGAGAATAGGGTCAAAGTACTCCTTTCCTGTATGAGGCGACTAATAGATTTCGGGTTGACCGGCGATGGAGGTAGGGTCCCTCATTGACCAGGATAGCGAATGTGTTAGGGTGCGAGGCGTGCCCAGGACGTGCTTTCTGTAGATCTTATTAAGGTTTCCCCCCTGATATCAATAAACTTTCTCTGGCGTATTTGAATTTTTTTTTATTAATATTATTGAAAGCGGTAGACGCAGGCTGTTCAGTTTTCCGCTGCAGCAGCGGCGGTCAGCTCGAAGGTGGATTGTGTGCTTGTTTGTCACCGTCAATGCAATAATACAAAAATGTATATTGAAGTACGGTACCAGATATGCAATTTTTTATGGATTCATGGATCATAGATTGGTTCCGTATGTCAATTTTTGTCCACTCACCATGAAGCTAAGGCTGACAAATCGGTATACACGTTTTCGTCTCTGCTGACTGAGATAAGATGAGTTCTCCTCCTCTCCACTAGTATCTGGAGCTCTTATTGCGTCTTCTTTTTTTTATACGTTGGTAAATGCCTTTTGGCATAGCCAGCCTTGGCGGGGGGCAATGACGCGTCATGTCGGACACACACCGACTGAAATCTCACGTTGTATATTGCTCGGCGATCGCGTTCGCGTGAATTAATAACGAACGTTGAGCACTGGGCGATCATGGCTCTTCATTGTAGATATAACTTAGGGTTTTGAAAAAATAATGTGCATAAGGCGCTTTGAAACACTTGGTGTCGTCAATTTTAAAAACAAAACTAATTGGTATAGTTCAGTTATTTATGTTATATACATGTGTTATCATATTTGCGGTTAAAAAAAATATTCGTAAACTGTTATGTTGCGGTTGATCAAAAAGTTTTTACGACGTTAGTTGAAATGTCTTATTTGTTTCGTGCTGGTTTTATTGTGATGATAATTAAAACAAAAATAAGAGTGACAAACTAGCAAACGGTTCATTCAATGATGCGTTTTTGCACACCGCAGCATGATGTCACTACGACGTCACGTCACTGACTCGAAGTACAGAGGTAGTTCAACCGAGTTGTAGATACCGTTGTAACATATTTTTTTTTGAGATGTCTAGTGCATAATGAACGGTACAGGTCTTGGGTTCGATTACCAGCCGAGAAACAATATTAGTGTAACTCATTGGTTTTGGGCATTCGCATCGATCGTTATCGGGGGATTCATCCAATCCGCAGCAGTGGGTTATATATATATATATACATATATATATATATATATATATACATATATATACATACATATATATATACATAACCTACGACCTCAAATACATAAAAAAAAAATATATATTTATTTACATTTTTTTTTAAACAATCTTTTTGTCCCTGACTTCTGAGCTAGGTAGGTTCTAAACCTGTGTCCACAAATGAGCGCACGTTGCGGATTTTGTGTTTTCGAGGTTAGACAGGTATAAAACGGACATTTCGCAAAAATGCTAATCTTCTGTGCATGCCCGTGGCATGCAATTAGTAGTAAGTATATCTATTTGTGGTGAGATACCTTACGATGACAGTAACAATTGATAACGGTAATAGTGACCGTGTGGTCGCCGTTGACCGATTGTATATTCAAACCTTTATAGGACAGGCAGGGTCCTTAGGAGTCCTTTAGTGGCGAGCTTTTAGAATAGTCCAGTCTAGTCGATTATAGCGAACCCATCGAGGATGGCAACGTTCAGTAGTCGTAGGTTGTCGTGGCTCAGCGGGGGTGCTAAGGGAGGGGGGGGGGGGTTGGTTGATCTTGTAAAGTTTAGGGTTAACGATATATAGCGGCACCGTAGGATATCCCGAAACCGGGATATAAATGTGGATGTAAATCCCATATAACCCTGTCTTTCCCTTTGGAGAAGATCTTTTGAAGATTTCCCCATGACACAAAAAAAAGGAAGGGTCCCGGAAGGTAGAAATACGCTTTTTATGTACAGTGAGATAGGTGATTTTTTGCCAGCAGTATTTCCGAATTGATAGAACTTGAGGGACCTTGAAGGGAACCCAACCGCCAAGATGCCTACACCTTCCTTCAAGGCCGGCAGCGCATTTGAGACTCTTCTTGTAACCACTTACTATTAGCAAACCTAATATGACCGTACCCCAATGTGTTGTACGATCATATTAGGAACACCTTAGCCGTAATCCGTTTCGATCCAAGACACTTGAACCCAAGATAACCTTCGATGTTCAAATAATTATGACGAGAACCGATTTAAATATAAATAATATGTCCTGTTGTTACATTTCTCGACAATTACTAAGCAGGATATATGATAGTGCTAAGATAGCGATCCGAGTCGAGGTTTCGTACCTCCTTACGAGGGGCCATCGTATCGTATTAGCGCCCCCCCCTCTGTGGTCGTCGACATTCTTCGTCCGCAGGGGTCGGACTGCAGCGGTGGTGCAGCAGCGTCGTCGTTGTCTCCCTACTCAGCGGGCCTCCCCCTCGCGAGTCTAATTGGATAAAGCTGTAGAGGTCTCTGTAGTAGTCGTCTACGTTCCCTACTACGCCCATAATGCACGTCCAATGAGATCGGGAGAAAATTTCAGATAAAATCTCAAAGACAACATAAACTGTATTCATATATATATATATATATATATATAATATATATATATATATCTCCCCACACCTTGGGTTGTCTGGTAGAGAATGACTTTGGCATTAAGTCCGCCCTTTGTGAACCTTTAACTTTGCTAAGGTTAATGCAATAAATAGTAAATAAATAGATAAATATAGTATATATATATATATGAATACAGTGGTGGTGTTAATAATCATGCAATAATATAGCCACTCAAATAAAAAACTCATTAAAAATCAAAATATAAAACATATCTTACTTTTAATTACAAAATGAGTCTTACACATGTAGGAGTTTATTTTGTGTTACTGGCCGCTTGGACGCCTAATTAGAAACATTTTTGAAAATCATCCATTTTTTGAAATTGGAGAATAACATTTCTTTCTTGGCTTTTTCTATTATTTTGGCGGCAATTCAAATTCAAAATTTAATCTGAATTTTATTTTGTTCAAAATGGGCAAAAATAAAAGTTGTGACGCGTCAACTTGGAAAATAATTGTTAATTTACATATAGATCATAAGTGGGCGTACAGAAGAGTAGCTGAGCATTTAAATTGTTCTGTTAAGAAAGTTTTTAATGCAATTGATCATTATAAAACACATGGAACTGTTGAAAATGTTCTTCGAAAGGCTCGGCCAAGAAAAACATCTTCCATATCATATACATATCTTTCAGCGTCAGTTTAATTGTGTGCTTGTCTGTCACCGTCAATATAATAGAACAATTAATTTAAAATTACGGCGAAACGATTCATTTACTAATCGATGGAATTATTAATAAATTATAATATTCTAACGATCCTGTTAACAACGTGATTATTTCAATCTTTACCTGCACGTCTTGTCTCGTACTCGACGTAATTAAATTTGTAATTAAATAATTTAATCTGTCATTAATAATTGAACTACTCGGCGGTGTACGCACTCGATTACTAAAGTGGGTTGTGGTTTTTTTTTAAGAATGTGCAGTGCTATAATAACTAACTTTCCCGTTGAACACTAAAACTAAACTAACACGTTCGCAGGTAGATAATAGAGACAATGGTTGAAGATTTCTAACTTACGATGTTATGTGTTTTCTCGCCTCGTCACTGGTGATATAAAGGTCCTCCTGAACCCTACACTCACCAGACCCGATCGAGCTGACCCATTCATTCTGCAGCTTGTTATAAACAGTAACCCCACCACTGTCGTGATATTAATATTAGATAACGATAAGGTTATTGCTTTAGGCGCGTTTCTTGAAAATGCCGAGGAAAATGGAAGAAATAATAATATTTTTTTGCTAATTTTAAATTATATATTAATTATAATGTAATAGTTATTAAAGTAGAATTATTAATTATCATTACATACATTATTGATAATACTATTAATTAGGTTATATATGTAGCGGAATATATGTCTTATTATTTAATAACCACTATATATAATGGTCGGGGGGAAACCTTTTTCGTATTATATATACAAATTCAATATAATTTTTATCATTGTTTATTTACATATGATTATAATATACATATATGCGTCATTTTGTTCGATAACGTGTTGCCATATTGTGGGTTGTGACATAATCCCGTTGCTGTAGAAATTTTGGGACTTGTGATCAAAAAATTAAGACAAGTACGTAGTTTTGAGAGTCCACTCATGATGTTACCCTACCTGAAGAATACTGAAGAGACCGCAGGGTGCAAGGTCAGGGGTAAGATAATAAATATGTGCCATTTTGTTCTATAATTTGTTAGCATTTCGTAGATACTTACACGATTCCATTGCTGTAGAAATTTCGGGATTTCAGATCAAAAATCTGAGAGAAGTAGTTTTGACAGTCCTCTCTTGACGTTAACCTGACACTACCTAAAGAATTCTAAATATACCGAAACGGGTGAAAGTCTGAGGGTGCAAGGTCAGGGCTATATGATGGATGCGTTAACACTTCCCAACCAAGCTCTCTCAATATTTGCTGGTGGGCTAAAGATGTGTGTGGCGTGGCGTTATCATGATGAAAAACCGCACCCTTTCTGTTGATCGATTGCGACCGTTTTTCTCTATTTCTCGCTTGAGTCTCTGATAGCAGTAGAGATCCGAATCGATAATTTAGCCTGACGGTAAACGATGAACGATGCCCTTCCAATCCCACCATACACACAGCATCAATTTTTTTTTATTACTTAGAGACTTACAAACAAGCACACAGTTCACCTGATGTTAAATGATTCCTGCGGCACATCTACATTCATCCTTGACAAGGAATCATAATGCAGATGCGTTGTCACCCTTGAGGACTGAGATGGAATGCCTCGTCACCAGTAATAAAGGTCTTCGGATCCCTTCACTCACCAGACGAAACACAGCAGCGTTATGCAGCTATTTCACGGAGGGCGTGGTCTTACCCCGGTCGAGCAGTTAGAAACAAACTGCAGTGTAGCTCTACCACTCTTAAATCTTCATTCATCAATTAATTGCGAGTGTGTTAATCCAGGTTTCTTTAATGTGTGTGGAGTTTGATTGCGCTTTCACCATGACCTTCTTTGCAAGTTCTTGTCGTGGGTAATCCAATTTTCATCGCAATCAACTTAGCAATCTTTTCAAAAACGGTTCGGTTGCATTACGTTTCAATAGAGAATCGTAAATGAGTACACGATTCATTAGGTTTCTTTCAGTGAACTCGTGTCGCACCCAAATATCGAGCTTATTTGTATCCGGACTTTTCAAATGGGTCAAATCTGTTTTGTGGTTAACCCCTAGCTCTTCAGCAATGTCGTTACTACTAATATGCCGAACTTGCTCCGCTTTTTCAAAAATGGCATCGAATTTATCTGTAACAGATCGACCAGAGCGAGTTTCATCTTTGACCACAAAATTCCCGGACTGAAAACGCTTCTAATTTTGTGATACTCTTACTGACACTGAGTAAATCCATAAACGTCACTGACTTCTTTCGCGGCTTGTGAGGAATTTTTGCTATTTTTATAATAAAACTCCAAAATGTATCGAATTTCTTCGTTAGATTCACTCGTTTTGGCGTACAGAAATACAATAGAGAAACTGTTTTTAAATGTCATCTATTTAATTGTATCAAAACCAGCCAGATACAAACAGTACAACCAAAGAGATTTTACAGCAAATTTTTACTTATAAGATACGAAAAATCTATTTCCCGATCCATTTTACAGGTTTATTGTTAATTCGAAGTATTCCCGTTAGGAGGTAATAAGGGGTAGCCAGCCAAGCCAGAGCTAGTTTGCTTCCTGCATTGGCTTAGGTACCTATTAAACCTATTTGCAAGATCTTCAAACAGCGATTTTAAGTTTAGTTCCAATACGAACTTCCGCCAGCTTCCTTTGTGATCATTTTTTTTTCAGTTTCTTTGAAATAAGTTCCTAGTTGTTAGGCATTGTTGGAGAGATAAGAAAAGGGTTATGTTTTTAAAATAATCTGCAAGCCAAGTTTCATAACGTTTTTTTTAGTTTTTAAGGCATTTTAGTGGAAAATAATCTCAAAAAAATTCATTAATATCGTAAATTTGGACCGATAATTGTTGTTTTAATGTTGATAATTAACCAGTGTTTAATAGTTTTTATAAATCAGAAGTAAAAATGTGATTTGAATTGAAACTATGTTTTTAATAAATTTTCGATGTTGCATTTTTGACTTATTTTGAGAAAAGCTAAAAAAACATGATAACTCAAAAATGGTTCACTTCTGCATAATGCATATGGGGGTTAAAGTTATCGCAAATGGTCACCCCTATCACATCACCCTATATAAAAAAATACTGTTCGTATGTAAGGCCATCACTCGAGAACTCTTTCGGGAGAGAATCAGGATTATTTTTGGAAAGAAAAATTGGAGTAGGTGCTCGGATAATCGAAAAAAGATTTCTTCTATGGGATTTTCGTATCACTCACGATTCGAACGATGTATATTTTTACAAATCACAAAACGATCACAAACAGATTTAACTGAAATATGGAAAGTACGACATTCGGTCAGTTGGATTTTTGTAAAAATAACTTACCTCTCTGTCCATGTGTTTATCGGTTTGAATCCCAACACGACACTTTACACAATAAATGGGACACTAAACTGTTAAAATCACTTATGAATACAACGGACTGTTGAAAAGTCACGTGCTGTTTCGTTTTATGTGGCAGTTTTGTTTGGGTCAGCTTTTTTGTTTTGCTTCCTTAAACGATATTTATATATATACAAATATAATGTTTATGTTTGTTCGTTTCGTTTGATGAGAAACTTTTCTCCTCGGCTTGCTTCTATTGAAGCAAAAGTTACTCGTATGTAAGGAAAGTATTTCCTATAATAATAATAATAACAATTTTTTTTCAGATCTTTTACAATCCATATATGTAAGCAGATACCAAAGAACTTTATCTAATTCTTAATGCTATATATAATGTGTGCCAGGTGGATGTTACAGTGCAAGTGATTAAATCGACGCACCACTGCACTATCCCATCTCGCTGCCATAACAACCACGAGAGACATTTTATTCGAATTAACACGCGTTAATAGCGAAGCGCTTCTATATCGCATTATAGCGAAATAATCATAGACTTTTGCAGTGCTTCAGCAAACATTGCTGAAGCACTGCGAAACCGTGATAACCCCAACATTTCTCTGAAGCCGTTGTTGTACTGGACGCGCAGCGCACTGTACGCTCTCTGCGCGAAGGCGGCCCACAAGCTGCACGTGCAGAAAGACTGGCAGAACGCTTGAAAGAGCGTTATTTTTACTTTTTACTTTATTATATCGAGGCGTCAATATTCTAACGATTTAGGGTGAGATTTGAGAAACTTAAGATCGTAGAATCGAATCCCTCATTCGACTATTCGTGAACCACCTCTTAGAGCAAGCATTTAAGCTTAGTTAACGGGTATGTTGTAATAGCGTTGAGAATATTTCTTAAAAAAAAACAATAATTAATTACAGTGGAATAGGCACGTTAGAGTTTGTGTCTAACTACAGGATGAATGAATCGACTGGAACCTTGATAACTAGTGATGAGGCATTCCATGTTGTCTTCTTCGTTAGTATAATAAATTAGCCTTATGGTTTAGGGTACGGTCTGCGAACATACGGCAGTAGATTCGGATCCATCTTTCGAATATTCATTGATTCACAATATTACATTGAGAGTAACAAACTCGCACACAGTTCACCTGACGGCAAGTGATTCCGGCGGCCCACGACATCTACATTCATCCTTGACAAGGAATCATAATGCAGATATGTCGTCACCCTTGAGGACTGAAATGGAACGTCTCGTCACCAGTAATAAAGGAGGTCTCCGGATCGTTGCAATCACCAGACGAAACACGGCAGCGTTATGCTGCTATTCCAAGCTGGTGTTCTGTGAAGGGCATGGTCCTTACCGCGGTCGAGCTGATCCATTCTTTGTGCAGCTATAAACAAACTGCAGCGTAGCTCTACCACTCTGACGCCTCATTAGGCTTCACAGTCTTATCTTAGTCCACTAGTGGAGGCCCCTCCTCCTCCCCATCCATCACCAAGTTGCATAGCTTGTCGCTTCATCTTGTGGGCGGTCATCCAATATTGCGATTGTCAGTCCGAGGTTTGATTTATACGAAAAGAGTGAACATACCCACGTTCTGAACACTAGTCTAATTATATCCAACAATAAATATCAAATCTGCAAGGTTATAAAACCGCTAACTTTGCGTTACTGTAAACAAATTTAATAGGTGCATACCGTTGAACCTTATGTCCTACGGCATAGTGACGTGTCTACATTATCTGCGTGTATTTATTAGATATATTTGAACGTTAGATGTTCTTCCGTATGAATATATGTCATGGGTAAATGGTATTTGTTGGAATATAAATACATTGCATTGACGGAAAGAGAGAGAGGTAGAGAGAGAGAAAGTGTTAGTTGGTTCATGGACATTTTATTTTTTAATGCCCGAAATTCTCTCCGAAAGTTTGACTGGAGAATGCCATGAGGCAGTAAATTCTTTTTATATATTGAGGGGAACGGACACGGTATAGAAACAATTTATCATCGAATATCTTACTGAGCTGAAAATGCTTGTGCTGGGAGATGGGTCACGGCAATAGTATAATGGTGGATTCGAACCTATGACCTTAACATTCGCAGACCGTACCCTAAACCGTTAGGCTATTGACGCTTCTAATGAAGATCCCTTGCGACGGCCGTTGACAAAGATGTAATTGCTCGTCAGCATTGATAAGGTTCTCAGGATTAGGTATCCTCTTAACAGACGGAAAACAGCAACTAGTCTTTTCTTTTTCTATATCATTGAGATTAACAAACTCACACACAGTTCACCTGATATATACACCGTACTCTATGCTCGTAACAAAAAAAATCCAATACCCTAGAAATATTTAAAGGATACCCCGCTTTGTGGGGAGAAGACGGGATTATGTGGGACGTGTAACCACCCAAAACCGTATTAAATCATCCACGGAACGCACCGGCGCACTTCTTCACTAAACTCGAACGTGGCAGGGAAATCCTCGTCGCCAATAGAACCCTCACTGTACGGCAACCCCTGATCGCCCGGGCTACCGAAGTCTCTTTTCAGACGCTCTATACGACTAGAACTGTTTAGCGTTATTTTAAAGTGAGATCTATATACTAAATACAGGAGGTTTTATTTCATTGTCCTTATTAAATTGATAAATAAATTTTATTAATATTATGTGGTAGATATTGAATTAAAATTTTAACTGATCGATACTTAGCGTGGGAAAAAGTCATCCAGTTAATGCATCACTCCTGGACTTAGGTCTAGATTTTGTAAAGAAGTTATTTCTTTGCTAATAACCAAATATAGTTGTTTGAACTGTATAGAAATCACATAACGAACGCAAATTTTAAATCATAGTTTTCTTGTTTTCTCTCTGGGAAAGTATCAAGAAGTAAAGACCATATATGGAGAAAAAGAAAGAAAAAAAGTTAAACACCATACTTCTCTCTTGCTTTCTCAGCGCAAGTATGTACCTACACTGCAGGCCAAAAGTTTAAGACCACCTTAATTAAAGTAGGAAAATAAAGTAAAACTGCAATAAAATATTAAAGGTTTAATCAACCTGTTTAATCATCTAATAGAACATTGATTGACAACCAATATACTTTAAAAGCGTAAAGAAATATTAACAGTCCATGCAAAAAACACTATAATTAGCTAAACTGATTTTTCATCAAAATCCTCCTTAAAATTTTATGACTTTTTTTACAAGTCTCGGCATACGGGCAATCAATTTGTTAATGGTGTCTTGTGATATATTGTTCCAAATTTCGCATAAAGCATTCCACATTTCTTCTCGCGTGGATGGGCCTCGATTACGGATGTTCCTATCAAGCCTTCCCACAGAAGTTCAATGGGATTGGGATCCAGGCTCTGACGAGGCCAAACCATGTTTTTTTAAACACCCCTTGTGCTTCTTTCTTTCTAAATATCCTCTATATACTTTTGAGCTATGCTTTGGATCATGATCTTGTTGGAAAATTAATCCATCTCCAATTAATCGCAACCCGGAAGAAACAGTATTATGTTCTAAAATGTTTTTGTACTGTTCCTTTTTCAAAATTCCTTCAATTTTAATCAAATCGCCAGTTTCTTGGCTAGAGAAACAACGCCAGACCATAATTGAGCTACCACCATGCTTGATTGTTGGGACTACATAATCTGACATCATCTTTTCTTGGGCACTGCGTCGAACATAAATACTACGTTTTGAACCGAATAGTTCAAACTTGGATTCATCGGTTCAAGGCACTTTTTTAAAATCTTCTTCAGCCCAATCACGATGGGCAAGAGCCCACTGCATCCTTTTTTTCTTGTTTAGCGGCCTTAGTAGAGGTTTTCGAACGGCAACGCGACCATTTACCTTCGCATCTCTCAGTCGACGTTTTACTGTAGTCAATGATAAAGGTTTAACTCGGGGTTTGTTTACTTTAACGCGGATTTCTGGTGCTGTTATGCGTCTATTTCGCTTGCTAGTAACAACTATGAAATTATCTTCACTAGACGTGGTAGCCTTCCTTAGCGTGGACGATCTTGAAAACTGACTGTCTCCCTATATCGAGTTATTGTGCTATGAACAATGAAGTCTTCGATAACTTCAGTTGTGAAGCAATCTCACGTTCGGATTTGCCTTTATTATGTAACACAACGATGACAGAACGGACCTCACTGCTAATGTTTGAGCTGTTTCCATTTTATGACGTCTTCTCTGTAGAAACCACAAGTTTAGACTAATTGAGATTGTTTGTGAACAAACCCAAGTAAACTCGGGTAATAATAAGTCAGAAACACGTGTTTTCAGGAGCTAAATAATACTAATTATTAACCAATACGTAACAAAATCAAATTAATTAGTAATGAGGACATTATAAAAATATTATTACGACTCTACCACCTCTACTGGCTCTAGCGCAGCGTTTGTCGGTGTTTGAAAACAATAGATGTTTATTGTCCAATAACTTGAAAGTAAACAAAAGAATGACTTCTTTAAATATTCGATACTAACAATAGAATATGCAGAAGTGCATTTTTATTTATCCTATGAGATTTTATTACAATAGATGGATAATTATGTTGTTTATGTGCGGTCTCAAACATTTGGCCGGCAGGTTATTTTAAATTTTTCATAAACGTTTCATGACGTTGCACCCAACTTCAACCTTAAAATTTGATTCTGATCACCAACTCCTGCAAATCTGAGTAGTAAACTCTATTCTCCTCTCTTCTCCACTAGGTTGGTTTCAAAGGCTACGGGCTGACGCCGGCGCAGCTGACGGCCACCGGCAGCTTCACGTTCAGTGACGGCGCCACCTACAGCATCACACACGGCTCCGTGATCATCGCGGCCATCACCTCCTGTACCAACACATCGAATCCCACTGTGATGTTGGGAGCTGGTGAGCTTTGTTATTTTTATTACAACGAGAGTAACGAACGAGCATACACAGTTCACCTGATGGCAAGTGATTTCTTCAGCCCACGACATCTGCATTCATCCTTGATGCGGAATCATAATGCAGATGCGATATCACCCTTGAGGACTGAGGTGGAATGCCTCGTCATCAGTAATAAAGGTCTCCGTATCTCGACACTTCCCAGTCGAAACACAGCAGCGTTATGCTGCTGTTTCACGTTGGTTTTCTGTGAGGGTGGTCCTGCCCCGGTTTAGCTGACTGAAGAGAGAAAGAGAGAACCTTAAAATACTTGTTCATACATATATGCTACGTCTACATATACGTGTATAACTAGAATATCTCGCTGTTAGTAAACGAGGTTTCGGTTCCCTGGACTCGCCATATTAAACACGGCAAGTTATTCTTTCATGTTGGTTTGCTGTGCGGGCGCGAGCTGACCCATTCATAACAGCTATAAACTAGCTATTCATTTAAAGCCGTTTAAAATCTTCTATTGATAGCTAATGTATTTCATTTTAGGTCTCCTGGCTAAGAAGGCAGTTGAAAACGGGCTAAGTGTGTTACCATATATCAAGACTTCTCTCTCGCCAGGGTCTGGAGTCGTCACCTATTATCTAAAGGTGATTATCACAACAAAACTAGCAACTATTTTCAACCATCGCTATGAGTACATCGGTCATCCTGACAATACCAGGGTTTGCATCAGATAGCAGTAGCACCAAAAGTCTGATCTATTTCGTCTGGCGATAGTGTAGCGATCTAAACTGGTTGCTCTGCCTTACCAGAGTTGCATGTACCAATTTGTGTGACGTCATCCTCAGGCACGGGGCTCCCAAAGGTTCTGGGTATGGAAGTATGCTCGAATCACAAAAGACACTGGGTGGGTGGGGCTCGTATAGGACAGACACCACGTCGAGTCCAAGAGGAAAGTTGTTGGAAGAAAACAGATTTAGATAAAATGGACAGTGCTTCAGTCCATCTTAGCTCTAGGCGGTGATAACACGTATAATTCCTTATCGAATCCTTATCGCGGTACATTGTGTGCTCATTTGACACCCTCTATTATCATAAAACCTTCATGATGCGTTGGCTGCTCTTAAGACTGAGATGGAACGTCTGACATGTAATCACCTGTACTTGTATCCCCCATATCCTGATAGTAAGTGATGATGAACAAAGATGCGTGTTGGTGCAACCTTGAAGACTGAGACGATGCATCGGCCTGCAGCAGACTTGCATAGAGACATATATACATGTATCATCTTACACGTCCTCTGTTTGCAGGAATCTGGCGTGGTGCCGTATCTGGAGAAGCTGGGCTTCAACATTGTGGGCTACGGGTGCATGACATGCATCGGTAACTCTGGACCCATTGACGATAACATTGCGAACACCATAGAGAAGGTGAGATATTTTGGAAATATGGGGAAGGAGAGAGAAAGATAGGAAAAGTGTGAGAGAAAGAGAGATATGAGGAATGAGACAGATGGCGAAGAGAGAGAAAGAGAATGATGGAGAAAGAGAGAGAGAACGAGGGAGAAAGAGAATGAGGGAGAAAGAGAATGAGAGTGAAAGAGAACGAAGGAGAAAGAGATAGAGAAAGAGAACGAGGGAGAAAGAGAGACAGATAACGAGAGGGAGAGAGAGAAGGGGAATGAGAGAGAAAGAGAACGAGAGAGAGAGAGAGAAGGGGAATGAGAGAGATGGGGAAGAGAAAGAGAGTGAAGAAAGAGAGCGATTCAAAGTGAGATAGAAAAAGAGAGATGCAGAAAGGGAAAGGGAGAGAAAGACAGAGAAAGATAGAGAAAGAGAATGTTTGTACTTTTTTAAATTTTCCTGAATTGTCGGCAGAACGAGCTGGTCTGCTGCGGAGTGTTGTCAGGCAATCGCAACTTCGAGGGCCGCATCCATCCCAACACGAGGGCCAACTACCTCGCCTCCCCTCTGTTGGTCATCGCGTACGCGCTGGCCGGCACCGTGGACATCGACTTTGAAACTGAGCCCCTTGGTAAGGTTGAACCAATCATTAAACATAATATAAGTCACTTATCTTTCATTTGTGTTTCATTCATTCATTTAATATTCGTTCACTCGATTTATCATTCACTCAATCGGAGACATTCACACGGTAGTACCAATTTGCCAAAGGAAACTACGTGTAGCACGAATGGGTCAGGACCACGCGCCCACAATACCAGCGTAAAATAGTATCATAATGTTGCTGTGTTTCGTGTGGTGACGAGGCAGGTGACAACGCATCAGCATTATGATTCCTTGTCAAGGATGAATGTAGATGTCGTGGGCCGCAGGAATCACTTGCAGTCAGGTGAACTGTGTGCGAGTTTGTTTCTCTCAATGAAATAATAACAAAAAATCAATTTGTTACGGAGCATCATCTCATTCTGTAGAGGTGACAACGCATTCCTTGACTTTGACTAACTTTAATACTTGACCATTGTGTGGACTTGTTTGACCCGCTCAACGTCATAAAAAAAGCCACCATAAAATATTAGCCTATTCTATGAAGCTATTCCAGATCTGGATGGAAATCCTAGATCCGTTCACAGTCCCGTACATATAACAAACGCCGATGGCCGCATGATTAGTTTTATATACGACGTAATCTATTCCAGGCAAGAGATCTGACGGCAGTCCCGTCTTCCTTAGGGATATATGGCCCACCCGCGCCGAGATACAGGAGGTAGAGGACAAAAACGTCATCCCGAGCATGTTCAAAGAGGTGAGTGATTACTTGATTGTTTTAAGATACAGTCTCTAAACCTATAAATCGTAGGTTCAAATCTGCCATTCGGCAATTTCCTTTTCCCATTTAAGCTTAGTTGCGAGTGATTTACGGGAATTTTGGTAATATTAACGTGATTGTATTGGAGCATGGCATTAGTGTTAGATTTTTTTTTAATATATTTCTTAGTCTATCAGATTTCCTCACCACGTTTACTTTCACTTGAAATTTCAAATAACCATTTCGTTGGTATGAATCGGCATCGGGGATAGAAATGGGTTTATTCTCCGGCACCTCGAGTTAAAAGTGAACGCCAAAATAGTTAGGTATTGTTGGAAATAAGAAACCGTCCTGAATAACTAAAGAAAGTAAACCCCCCTGTTCTGTAATTGTTGTAAATCCAATATTTAGGTGTAGCGAGATATTAGGATAGATTAGTTTCCGCGAAAATTCCCGCCACGCACAGCTACTCTGTGGTATCGACTATCGCCAGCGGTGTTCTCGACTTAGGGACCTTCAAGATACGAGCCTACACCTTCCTTAAAGGCCGGCAGCGCGTCTGCGACTCCTCTGGTGTTGATGTCCATGTGCGGCGGTGATCACTTACCATCGGATCAGCTGCTCGCCCGTTTGCCATCTATGGATGGATGTAAATATATGATATTACCAATTGAGCAGCAGTTGTTACCAATTGAGTGTGCTTTTTAGTAATCTTACAAAAAACCCACCCCTACAAAGATAAGGGCTCGCAGCTCAATAGGTTTTTACAATGATATCAACAAAAATATATATTCAATGCATGTTGAGGAAAATATGGAGAAATCGCAACATACATAGAACCGCAGAAACGTGGACCCTGCGGGACGCCCTAGAGATGTGGTGCTGGAGGAGAATGCTCGGAGTATCGTGGACTGAACCAACGAGTATATACTTCGAGTACTCGGCATCGAGCAGCGTTTATCATCTTTGATACAATCTCGTATCCTCACCTCTTCTGGTCAGGAGGTGATAGAGGAGGCTATTGAGCGGCTTGTTGTCCAAGGTTGAGGGTATCAGGCCACGAGGAAGATCGCCCATGAGGAGGACTGACCAGATAAAAGCGGCAGTAAATGGCTCATCATCGCTACATGAATGTTCGAGGAAGGCTGCCATCAGAGAAGAGTGGCGGCGTGTTGTGAAGTGTGCCACCAACACCTGAAGCGATGACCGCGACCACTCTGTCAAGAGTGATGACGACAAAGAAGAAGAATATATTAATGTGTGTTCGTCTGTTACAGGTGTACGAGAGAATCGAACTTGGCTCCTCGGCATGGCAAGCACTGGACGTGCCACAGGGCAAACTCTATGGCTGGGATCTCAACTCAACGTATATCAAAAAACCCCCATTCTTTGACGGCATGACTAAGGTAGTTATGATATACATTCTATCTCTCCATTTCGGGAAACAATAAATTTATTCGGGTAACATCAAAGCATTTTCGGAAAACATCAAAGCATTACGGAAAACATCAAAGCATTTTCGGAAAACAAAGCTTTTCGGTAAACATCAAAGCATTTTCGGAAAACAAAGCTTTTCGGTAAACATCAAAGCATTTTCGGTAAACATCAAAGCTATTCGGAAAACAGTAAAGACAGTGTATTGAAGCACTTTTAGAATTAGTAAGGTTTAAACGCAACTTTATCAAAATATCTATAAGGTTTAGTTTTGTCTACGTACTCGAGAACTTTCTGCGGCGGGGTAGCTTTGATGTTTTCTAGATTTTTCCTTAGGTTATATGCAGAAGTTATTATCTTATAAAATCCCGTCTATAATACGTAATATTGCTAGCTTAATTTTCAAAAAAAAAACTAATATCCTACCAGGACCTGCCATCGGTGAAAGGAGTCCAGAACGCTCGGTGCCTGTTGCTGCTCGGCGACTCGGTGACCACGGATCACATATCTCCCGCTGGTTCCATCGCACGCAACTCGCCGGCTGCACGCTACCTTGCTGCCCGAGGGTAAGTCGGTGGCGATGGGAGTATACTAATATTTTACTGCACTGCGACTATTGAGGGTGACAAATGAGCACACTTCATCTGAAAGTCTGATCTTTTGCGCAACCACTAACATCTGCTATCATCCTCGATTAGGAATCATAATGCAGATGCATAATCCCCTCCCAGTGCACTGAGGATGACCACCTGGGGGTTTAAGTGGTTAAGGGTCCCACATAACCCTGTCTCCACCGCAAGAGGCAGGGTATCTGCCGAAGATTTCACCCCCGATTACAGATGGAACGCCGCGTCACCAGGATAACCAGATGGAACACAGCAACAATTGCTAGTATTCTGTGAGGGTGTATTCTTTCAGTTGAGACAACCTTAACTGCATCATGACTGCCACATTTCGGCACAACATCCCAATCCGTACGGCGCGTAAATGACGTCAGAGTGCATGTGAGATGAATAGTGATTTATTAGGAAACAGCTTTCAAACGATATCTGAATAATATCTTCTAGCTTTACATTTCTTCTCTTTCTCTTTTATATTTCCTCCAAATGTCAAAAACCACCAACTTCCGCTGCACCCTGGTGATTAGCGGACGATGTTCTAGAGCCTTAGTTCCCAAAGTGTTACTGGCGTGACCCCAGGGGTACATGGGAGACTTGAGACGTTGGCGTGACAAAAAAAATGGTGGTTCACAATCCGTAAGTGGGGGTCCACGGAAATTTATTTGCTTTCGATAGTGAAGAACTAAAATGTATAACTTAACGTCACCTGTCAATGTAGGCAGATAATATTTTAACATAAAAAATGTTGCATATTCCACATATTTTGTCGAGTTTTGGGAATATGGTAGAAATGTAGCTGCACGCCGTCCACCGGTACCAGCTTAATTTTGAAAGTGATCTATTAGAGAAACAGCCAGGGAACCTCTGTTCTGGAGTAACGACCGTTTAAAAAAAAATAGATCTGAATGTCGGTAGTGTTGGACGATACCCCGCTAGAGGGACGACCTATGCAAGGAAGCTGGTAGTCGATGGATGCAGGTGGCTCTGGGTCGTGCCTTGCGGAAGTCCATGGGGCAGGGGCCCACGTTCACCGGTGGAAAATGGTCTGCTGGGTTTGATGTAGATATCTCCAGTCCATTTGACACTGCATCCGATCCCTGCCTCCGTCCGATGTTAAAGGAACGACGAGTGTCTCTGTATTAGCACATATGTATAAGATGCCATCGTAGTAATTGACCAGAACATAACTGATAATATCAGATGCTCTACTCCTGGCCCAAGCTTGGGAAGTCGTTGGATGCTGCTGGTTCAGGATAGTACTTCGCGAGTGACCGTGCTGAGTGGTCATTAGTGATTGGGCCGAGTTAATAAGAAGATGCATTTTACCCTCACGTGTTCCAGTTTGAGTTCAGGCGAGTTCTCTAATAAAAGAGACATGTTGCAAGGGTGGGGTGGGTAGGAGGGGTTAGTGTATTTTTAGAAAACATAAAAAATCTCAATATCTCACAAAATGGTATCACTTTTAGTAATTTTATTATTTTTGTCTTGAAGATAGATTAACGGGTGACCTGTTAATCTATCTTCCCCTTAATTTTGTCGTGTCGTGACGGAGCAGCCTGAATATATATATATATATATATATATATTTTCACGTCCCTTTAGTTTGGGAACATCTACGATGTAATTACCAGATATTACACTGCGTAAAAAACTGAGGAATATGTATATATGGCCCAACATTCGAGAATTCGTTGGATGCTGCTGGTTCAGGATAGTACTTCGCGAGGAGTGTTCATTATTGATTGGGCCGAGTTAAAGTTGGTGAAGATTAATGTTATCCTCACGTGTTCCAGTTTGAGCCCACGCGAGTTCAACTCGTACGGCTCCAGGCGTGGCAACGACGCGGTTATGTCCAGGGGCACCTTCGCCAACATCCGGCTCGTGAACAAGCTCAGCGAGAAGCCCGGACCGAGGACCACACATTTCCCCAGCGGGGACGCCATGGATATATTCGACGCGGCCGACCGGTGAGTGACGTGAAATGACAGCGGAGTACAATTTATTTATGCAATATGTAGCTGCAGCTCAGTATATATTTTTTTCACAGCCGAAGGCAAAAGTAAATTTTGACTATTTAAAAAAAAAATTGTCTTGAGAGTATGTAAAAAGAAAATGATTTCAAAATTAACTCCCTATTTGTACATGCAGTAACAAGACGGGCAACGAAAAAAAACAGGTCGGAAGAGGCCGGGGCGGGAGGCGTGTGTGTGTGGTATTGTATTTTTTTTAGGAAACATAAAAAATCTCAGTATCTCACAAAATACTAACTTTATCTTAAGTTTGTCGTGCTAAATACGGAACATCCTGTCCTGTATATATATATTTATATATATATATATATATATATATATATTTCATTATAGATATGCGTCAGAGAACGTGCCGCTTGTGGCAATCGTGGGCAAGGACTACGGCTCCGGATCGAGTCGTGATTGGGCCGCCAAGGGACCTTTCCTATTGGTGAGTTGGACATATTTATGTATAACACAATTCCAACAACGCAACGCTATTGGAAAATAATAAAATTCCCGCTAACAACTAGAAAAAATAATATTGTTTATGTATCAATTTTAGTAAACATTATGATTGAAGGCAGATTATAAATTTTTTTTTAATAATGAATGCCAGTGTTAAATAATAACGTTCCTGTTAACCATTCGAGATGAGATGTGATCCTTTTGCCGGGAGTTAGTTTGAAGGTTAGGTGTAGCTGTGGCCAAACAGATTAAAGGCCTGTATAAAAGCCAAAGGTGGCCATTTCGAATAGAATATTTTGTTTTATTTTTTGCTAACAGACTAATAAATATGCAGGTATAAATTTTAATAATATTACATTACTTCATTAAAAGAAAAATGCATTTTCATTTGTAACAGAACTTATGGCCGGACTAGGTATAGGAAATCTTTCGACTAAGATCATGGTTGCAGGACATCTTCAAGTAGCCGTTGCTTTTCGGTTAGGGAGACGTTATTGCAATAAAATAACTAACTAACACTTATAATTCTTAATAATCGGATTGATAGTTTCACAATAATTAAAGTTACCTTAGATCAAATTAGATTAAGATGATGTCCACCGAGCACGTGGTTGCGCGTGCGCTCTTACCGCGGTTCCAAACAAACTGCTCGATACACGAGATGGCCGCCCTGCCAGAGCTCGGTGTTCCGTTATGTGAATTGACATTTGTATGAAGTGACAGCTGGCGTATAGAGAAGCGGATGCGCCGACATATAATATATATTTTTATTTAACGAATTCCATCAGTGCTAGCTTTACAAACCATTCCGGTTAGCCACTCGGCAACTAAGTTTAATGCCAGGAATGGCGGATCAGAACGACACCAAGTTTCGCCGACCGTACCCTAAACCATTACTTCCCTCGTCTGGTGATTGCAGAGTGTGGTGACGAGGCATTCCATCTCAGTCCTCAAGGGTGACAACGCATCTGCATTATGATTCCTTGTCAAGGATGAATGTAGATGTCGTGGGTCGCAGGAATCACTTGCCATCAGGTGAACTGTGTGCGAGTTTGTTACTCTCAAAGTAATAAAAAAAACATATTATTATTAATTGGTGCCAATCAAAATCAAAGCAAAATCCATAATATACCTAAAATTACCTTCCAGGGCATACGAGCAGTTATTGCGGAGTCCTTCGAGAGGATCCACCGCTCGAACCTCGTGGGCATGGGCATCATTCCCCTACAGTTCCTGCCCGAGGACAGCGCCGACAAGTTGGGACTTACCGGCAGCGAGAAGTACACGGTTGTACTTCCCGACAAACTGGCACCCGGCGACCTGGCGACCGTCAACGTGAGTCACTTGTGATCTTGGACTCGCATGTATACTGCCGGACGTGCGGTAATTCAGAACCGATGCGACTTGGGGACCTTCAAGAGAGGAGCACTTACCATGAGCTGGCTTGCTCGTTGACGCCGTCGGAGGTCCTACTCCCTATTGGTAGTCTTCGAAATATCAATGCAGTCATTATGATCTCCTCAGCCCTCCACTGGTCCACTGCTGAACATAGCCACCAAAGACTGCCCACACTGTTGAACCACGATCCTGACAAATCCATATTGACTTACCGCTGAATTGGTTATTCCTCACACTCAATCTGGTGGGGCGTCTCTAGCCGATGTAGTGTCCGTGTGGCACTCATTGCCATCAAAGTCAGGTCAATGTGGACTACGTATTTGAATGTTAAAAAAAGACGTTCATACTAACTCGTACCCCATCGAGGCGACCTTACCACCCGTAAAGTCGCCTCTGGTCGTCACGGCGTTTGCCAATACGCGGTTACTCGTGAGCCTTGCATCCGTTGGTTTTGTATCGTATTGACGGTGTCAAACGAGCACACGGTGTTAGAGCTCCAAGCTGCAGTTCATTTCTAGCTGCAGAATGAATGGATCACCTCGACCGGGGGCAGGACCCCACGCCTCCACAGAATAGCAGCATAATGTTGCTGTGTTTCGTCCGGTGAGTGTAGGGATCCGGAGACCTATATTAACTGGTGACGCGTGGCATCCCATCTCAGTCCTCAAGGGTGAATGTAGATGTCATGGGCGGCAGGAATCACTTGCCGTCAGGTGAACTGTGTGTGAGTTTGTTACTCTCAATGTAATGTAAAAAAAAAATAGTTCTCTCTTAAACGCAGTGATGACGTTTTTTAAATAAAATATGTACAATGATGCTTTTTTTTGTACACCGTAATAGGACGTCGTTGCTACTGTGTGCTCAATAAACCAGGACCTTCTCCATCATTATTTGATCTTCCAGGTGGATAGCGGGAAGTCGTTCCAGGTGAAGGTCCGTTTCGACACGGAGGTGGACCTTACGTACTTCAAGAACGGCGGCATCTTAAACTATATGATCAGGAAGATGCTTTAGTTTACAACAATTTAACTAAAAGTGCGAACAATTTGTAAATGTTATTAGGGTAGGGGGTTAATTTTATTGGGACGGGGAAAGGGGGGGTGACGGTTTACAATATGGACATGTGAAGATTTTAAATATTTGTTTTCTTCTATTTATATTTATTTTATAGATGTATGGCCAATTAAGATTTTCAACTTCTTGGCTCCTGACTTACGGGGAGCTAAGCCTCGCCTCAACTAGCTGTTCTACGGTAGACCACTCCGCGTTGGCGTCCACCACGTTCGCTATCGTGGTCGATCAGACAACCCCCCCTGTAAGGCCGGTACTAAAGGGCTAATTGTTGCGGATCCTATTTTTGGTTTTCTGATCTGAGTTCATAGTGTATATGTCTCTGATATTTCATCCACGACTTTGACTTTTTTTTCATCATTCATTATCAACGCAGTCTATCCAAAGTTCTTTGCTGAATACAGGCCTCCCCATAAAGCATGATCCTGATCCACCTGCATCCATCCAGCGAACGTTTTTTAACAGTGGTAGAGCTACAGTGCACTCTGTTTCTAGCTGCAGTATGAATGGGTCAGCTAGACCGGGGTAGGACCACGCCCTCACAGAACACCAGCTTGAAATAGGAGCATAACGTTGCTGCTGTGTTTCGTTCGATGAGTGCAGGGATCCGGAGAGCTTTATTACTGGTGACTTGGCATTCCATCTCAGTCCTCAAGGATGACAACGCATCTGCATTATGATTCCTTGTGTGTAGATGTCGTGGGCAGCAGGAATTACTTGCAGTCAGGTGAACTGTGTGTGAGTTTGTTACTCGCATTGTAGTAAAAAAAAACTTGCATGAGCCTGCGGTTGTCCCAACAGCCCCACCCACCCCTACCAGGTAGCATGATATTATCACGTTTTCATCAGGTCTGCGTGTTTGTGTGTGTTTGTGTATGACGGTCTGCGTGAGTGTGTATACACCCGAATACAATGAGGTCCTATAGATTTGCACACGGGTGCCTCTGAAGACCACACTCTTGGAGAACACCAACTACGAAATAGGACCATAACACTGTTGTGTTTCGTGTTTAGTGTGGGGATTCGAAGATCAAGTTATTGGTGGTTGCATTGCGTCTCAGTTCGTAGAGGTGATGCATCTTGGATCTATGTTGGTGATGGATGTACATATCACGTGCCAATAGGTCAACTGTGTGCCCTTTTGTAACACTTAGTCACCGAATGGGTCGGCCGGCACAGGGCTACGCCCTCAAAATGCCAGGGATAGGGTCACGGATATTGGTAGATCCATCTCGGATCGCAGAGTTGACCTTCCGCCATCTTGTTTTTCATGGATGTAGATAGATATCAGAAGCCGGAACCACTTACCAGGTGTATTTTGTGCTCATTTCCTCACCCTTGGCCCCATATGACCATATTGTATGACTTTTGCCGGAGGGTTTGAAAATAAACATTAGTTTATATTTTATATAATTAAATGGGTGCAATGTGTTTATATTTTAGAGATGTATATTCTATAAATAAATATAACAATGATTTTTTATTTTTATTTTGACCTTATCGAGTGTGGAGATGCTGGAGTCGAGAGTTGATCAATCCAATGACCAACTACACTAAACACGGGGGAAGAGTTCAGAAGGCAGTTAATATGAATCGTCATTGATCTTGGTTTTTTTTATTGAACTTGGGGTGACCACGTTTATTTTATTTTAATAGAACCACCAATAGAATTACATGTAACTTCGTTTGTCGAAAAAATGGTCACAGTTTGCTATATACAACTATACAACTGTGTAAAATTGTACGGTGAAATGGAACAGAGTTGTGGTGACAGGAGTCTTGCCCGCTAACCGATAGATGGCGTCGGTGAGTTACATCACGTGTCAGAGAAGCGTCGCATGAGTTTTAAGGTTACTGTCGTTTTGTTTTACATTTTACTTACTTTCTCTACACTTTTAATTAATGTGTAAAATTAGTTAAATAACCATATACGAGAGTTATTCCAAGCCAGTCTATTCATTTCGAACACTACGATATAACGTACAGGTAGTTACATCGTGCCAATTAAAACTTTAAACAATGTTAAATAAATATTAATAATTTGAATAAACTAAAATAACTATCCTTAGATAAGAGTGAAAAGTTTAAATAATTTTAGCCTTAAACATCTGATATCTATAATTCTATACCTCAAAAAATAAAAGAAAATATTATAACGAGATATTTTGGAAGATTGCCATAAAAAAAAGAATGTAAGAAAATACTAGGAAGGCACCCTTATTTCTCAACGGTAGCCAGGGCCCCCTTCTGTTGTCTTCGACGTCCTATGTCCATAGGGGTCGGAGTGCAGTGGTGGTGCAGCAGGATCGTCATCTTTCTACTCGGCGGGCCTTCCGCTCTTCAGTCGAATTAGATGAAGCTGTAGAGATATCCAGACCAAAGACAATACTCGCACACAAAATAAAAAAATAAAATAAAAAAAGGTAGCCAGGTGTTTGTTAACAATTTAAATTCATCAACTGTTTACGTTCCACCTACATTTTTATGTATGCTCGTAACACTCGACCTGGTGAAGCACCAAGGCTGAAAAGACCTCAGGCCCCCAAAATAAAAATCTTGACACTTCTATTCGTAAATTGTAATTTCTCGCAAGTGATTGGTTATCTTTAAGAGTAATAATAAATATCTTGAACTTAAAAATATTTGATGATGTCCCACTCATAGTAGGCATAGTCCTTTTTTTTAAAAAAAATTAGGCAACTGACGCTTCTTATATTCAAGTTTTGTCAATGTACCGAATGACGGGCTTTGTTAAAATTTGATCTCTTATTATTAATGACGGGTTATCGATGGTGGAAGATCCATCCTGCAGCAAGTATTTTGCTTCGGCATGAATATTTCCGACCTAGCGGTAGGGCTACGCCCTCACGTTACCGTCAACGTTGTGTGTTTCGTAAGATGGAGGGGTTCGAGGACCCAATTACAGTTAACGAGGCATTCTATGCTTGTCGTCATGTGACACTGGTCTTACTTTATTTTTTATTGGGGATTTATGTCATGGACCATAGTCATCTCTTACCATCAGATCCGTGTGCTGGTTTGTCACACTTGCATTATAAAAAAAATGCTTTATATAGACTACATTGTTAGAATATGAAAATAAAAAAAATCTGTCCATTTTGTCGATGGTCGTCTCACTTCAAAAGATAGTAAATAACGAATAAAAAAATGCCAAATATATAAATTTATTTAAATTTCAAATAATTAAATTTAAAAATTCCAGATCAATTTTAGATTTCGCTAGGTCGTTATTAAAAATATAACTAAAAAAATTTTTTAACCGAATGAAAAAATCGCCATTTTTTTAATTTATGATAATTTTAAATTAATAGCAGGGTGGTGGGTATGGCTCGGGGCAAGAGTAGAAGCTGGGAGGTGGTTGCGGGGGTTCGGGGTATGGTTCCGGAGAAGGTGTGGGGCATGGCGGGCTCTGTGATAAGCATTGCGGCGTGTACACGACTGCGGGTCCGGCGCACGGTGGAATTGGTGGCGGGATGGAAATCGAAGGTGGAGAGATGCTTGGCTCGCCTTGTCTCCCGATACACACAGTGTCCCCGTGCCCGGTCCTGTAGCAGCGCCAGGTTGCTGCCGACGCGCAACCCACGAGAGCTGTATGTACCAAACAGCATAAGTAATTAAATTATAATTTGAATGTAACAGTAATTCTATTAAGTTTTATTATATATTATGCCTCATCCGGAGGAGGGGCTTAGCTGTAACACAGGTATAGAACCAGCGCGGATGCTAAAGAAAGAAAAAAGAATTGTAAGGTTAATTTAAAGGTTTTTAATATAGAGTATGTAGGATTGGTTTGTTTTATGTGCTTTAATACGCATGTTGCTTTCTTTTCTTCTCTAAAATATAGCCTCTTTGTGAACAATGTTTTGGTTAAGAAATAAATTATTATTTATTTATTTATTTAACTTTTATATACACAAAGCATTTATATAAGGGAAGTAATATAGGAAAGTTATGTACAAAGGCGCAGCTTATTTTACAATTAAAATCTCTTTAAGCGGGCCTGGTGTTGGACATACATTATTGGAATAAAACCCCAATGTGTACTCGCAAAAGAAATATATTAAACTAGAGATTTTTTTAATTTATTCATCTAATCCCTTAGTTCCCAAAGTGGTCCAGCTGAACCCCCAGGAGAGAAGAAGCTCGGCGACTGTTACTTGTAAAAACTTGCATATTCCACATTTTATGTCGAGTTTGGGAATATGGTAGAAATGTAGCTGCAGGGGGTCCGCCGGAACCGGCTGAATTTAGAAAGTGGTCTATGAGAAAAAAAGTCTGGGAAGCCTCTGATATAATCCATAGTCCATTGCTAAACAAAGCCCTCTCCCAGAGATTGCCACAAAGCTTCCATCGACTTCACGCAGACTGGCATAGGTGGCCGCTCCATCTGGTGGAGGGTCACCCACTGCGACTGCCAGTACGAGGTTGCCATTCAAGAACCTCTACCTTTGTTATTTATTCAGTTATCAGTTCTACTAGATGTATGGCCAATTAACAACTCGCAAATAACTTGAGCTTGGTTTTCTTATTGAACTTAGGGTGACTACGTTTCATCTGATTAGTTACGGACACCCTCAACAAGGATTAAGATGCACATGCGTTTATCACCCCCGAGGACAGGTGGTATACCTCGCCACCGGTAAAGTATCCATTATACTAATGCATTCAGACTTGTGCTGTATGTCGTTTCAATGGTGGAAAACATTTAGTGTAAAATTGTATAATTCTTACCTCAAAGAATTAAAGAAAATAATAAAACGAGAAATTTTGGAAGATTTCCATAAATAAAAAGATTGTAAGAAAAATAAAATATTTTGCAGGCACCCATTAACCATTCCAACTACTCTGGCGATACTTGTGCTAGGAGATGGTTCACGAGAATATACGAATGATGGCAAAGTTGCAACGTTAAGTCCTTATCGTAGACCTTACCCTAAATCATTGAGCTAATGAAGCTTCTAAGTAAAAAGTAAATTAACAGCATAAATAAATAAATCCCTGGAATGTAATAAACGCTGGACGAAGGCCTCTAGAGAGGGTGTTATATATATATATAATATACAACAGTGGTAGAACTAAGCTGCAGTTTGTTTCTAACTGCCAGAATGTATGGGTCAACTCGACCGTGGTAGGACCACGCCCTCATAGAATACCAGCGTGAAATACCAGTAATGCTGCTGCGTGTTCCTCTGGTGAGTGTAGGGATCTGGAGACCTTTATTACTGGAGACGAGGCATTCCATCTCAGTCCTCAAGGGTGACATCCGCATAATGATTCCTTGTTAAGGATGAATGTAGATATCACGGGCCGCAGGAATCAATTTCCGTCAGGTGAACTGTGTGCTCGTTTGTTACTCTCAATGTAATAATAAAAAATCTTTTTAATTTTTTTAGTCCACAAAGGTTTAAAAACATTGTTAATTGTAATTTTAAATGCCAATTCACCATCACTGTTGCCGACATCGGAGATTGCTCTCGTATCGTGTACATGAAATTGCGTTTACACACTTCGCTACCGCGGCTTCATTGTAATTAAAAAATATGTCCTGGTAGACTCACCGATCACAAGGAGTGCGGAGATACTCATGCTGCAACAACTTTGGCTGAGCAGTTGTAACGGGTCAGGTTTTATAGTTGAAATTATCGTAAAAATATCTATATGTGTTATACTTGATCGACCATAATGCAACATTGTGCAAGGTTATACTTTAAAAAAGAAAACGAAAACATGTAATTGTCCATGCCCATTAAATAAACCTTAATGTTTAAAAATATATTGAATGCGTTACTAATTACATATTCAAGTTGAAATTATCCAAAAAATATTTATATGTTTTATACTACATCGACCATAACGTTACATTGTACAAGGTTATACTTTAAAAAAGAAAACGAAAACATGTAATTGTCCATGCCCATTAAATAAACCTTAATGTTTAAAAATATATTGAATGCGTTACTAATTACATATTCAAGTTGAAATTATCCAAAAAATATTTATATGTTTTATACTTCATCGACCATAACGTTACATTGTACAAGGTTATACTTTAAAAAGAAAACGAAAACATGTAATTGTCCATGCCCATTAAATAAACCTTAATGTTTAAAAATATATTGAATGCGTTACTAATTACATATTCAAGTTGAAATTATCCAAAAAATATTTATATGTTTTATACTACATCGACCATAACGTTACATTGTACAAGGTTATACTTTATTTTTTAAAAAAAAAAAACGAAAACATTTGTTTGTCCATGCCCATTAAATCCCACTAAATATATAAATATATATATATATTAATAAAGTTTATTTGCTGTAACCCTAAATCCCCCACACTAGGCTAAGCCCGCCTGTGGGAGAGGACAACTTGTCGATTTCCAAGTAATTGCGGTATATTTCAGCAAAGAAGACAATATTACATTTAGAAATAATTGTTAATTAAATGAAATTAAGACAAAAATTAAACGAAAGTTAATCAACGACACATTAGCCCCAAAAACAAAGGAAATAATAAAATAAAATTAGAATATAAATCAATGCATTGGAAAAAAAATTTAAATGAAAGAGTTTCAGACCAACCATCATACGAACAAGACCTGGCTGTATGGACTAAAGTCCTTTGCCTTTCCATTAGGGATAAATTAAGATCACCATTATATGAAAGAAAAATAAAACTATGTGAGTGTAGTATTTGTGTGTGCGTACGACTTGTGTGTGGGTGTGTGTGAGTATGGAGTGTGTTGGAGGTATGTGTGTGTGTTTTTGTAAGTGAGAGCAACAATCAACAACTATTTATCTCATATCGATATGAAGCGATAAATTTTTTCCTATTTTAAAGCGACTAGATCTTCTGATTCATTGTAGGTCCAGAGTAACAGCGGAAAGAATCTTTTTCGTCTCTTTAACATATTTCTTTTTAAGGTCAAATATTTTAATGAGCTTGTATATGAATGGGAAAAGAAATGGTTTAAAATTGTGCGCAAGAGCTGTTTTAACTGTTTGGACAGAAACCTTTTATTTGGTAAGTCTTCGTAATTCTCTGAGGAGATGACTTGTTTATGCTCTACTATAGCAGCCCTCATATAATCTCCTGGCACTAAGCACTTGAGCATTGTAATAAAGCTCAGTTGTTGGCTATCTTATGGTTTTTTTAAGGGCAATTTTCAAAATTCCTCTCTGGGCTCGTTTTCAAGTCATGAGACTGGATGAGGTGGCGCCGCCCCACGCTAAAATGCAGTTATTTATTATTGACTGACATAAGGCAAAGTAGATGATCTTGAGAGTTTTTGGATCAGCAGCGTCTCGAAGGCATTTAAAAATAGGCATTAGTTTTCGTGCTTTACTTGCTATTTCGATGATATGTGCACTAAAAGTTAGTTTTTCATCTAACCCCACACCTAAGTACTTTAATGTTTCAGCTCGTTTTATAAATGTGCAAGAACAAGGACTATTGCTAGTTAATTTAGTTTTTTCTGCGTTTAGGGTGAGGATATCTCTGTTTAACCAAGATGAAATCCTTGCTAGACCTTCTTTAGCCCTTTTACCGGCCTGAGACCAACATCTGTCATGGAAAATAAACACTGTATCATCGGCATAACATAGTATGTCAGCATTTTCTAATGGTAAGGAAGTTAATACGTTCAGATATAAAAGAAATAGGTTCGGTCCAAGGATACTGCCTTGTGGCACACCAAAGCATATATATATATATATATATATATATATATATATATATACATATATATAAATATATATGTATATATATATATATACGAATGAAATTAGTTTGGGTACTTGTATCGTATAATATATTAAATAGCTCGAGTCGACAAATTTATCACACTTCACGTCATAAAACAAAAAAAAAACATATTTCAAATATTAACCTTTGCATGACGAAAACAATTGCATAATGATAAACGCCCTAATGATCGCGAATCAAACATAATCTATATCAGTCTCGCCTTGACCAACGGTTGCGGAACAAATTCTACCACCACTGTACTGCCGCTTCGATGGTATAACAATTCGAACTACCTCGGTATTGCATTATACCTGGTCGAACCATGGGGCACCTGACATCACTAGCCATTATGGGTATATGTGTTTGATATTACTAATAACCGTGGTAGAGATGAACTGCAGTTCGGTTCTGTTTCCAGCATGTACCAGAAGAGGGAGCACGGTATCGGAATTATATCAGCGTTACATAGCAATACCGCCGCTGTGTTTCGTCTGAGTGAAGGGATCCGGAGACATTTATTACTGCATCACACGAACTCATCCTCGACGTTGCCACCCTCGAGGACCGAGATGAAATGCCTCGCCATCAGTTATAAAGGTCTCCGGATCCCTACACCGGACGAAACACAGAACCATTATGCTGCTATTTCAAGCTGGTATTCTATGAGGGCGTGGTCCTACCCAAACAAACTGCAGTGCTGACTGAAAATAAATGCCTCATCACCAGAAATAAAGGTCTCCGGACTATGAGTGGTCATCGGTTATAAAAAAATTGTTGCTATCATTCATGAAAAAAGAAGATAAGTAAACTCACAGTTCATCTGATGGTACACATTGACCAGTTGTAATAGATGAGTTTGATTGTTTTTATTGGCTAAAATAGTTTTTGTGTATTTTGAGTATATGTTATTTCATTGAGAATGTGTCGCGATCGATTTGTTATAACAAGACAGCCTTTTCAATAGCTGAACGACAACCCCGTCACATCCTCGACGACCCCGACTTCAGGACACACTCCTGAGATGTCGGCTCACCGCGTCGCCCTCGCCTTCGCGCGCGGCGTAATCTTCGCGACACCGCGTACAATAGATACACCCGCGTGTCAGGGCGGATCTCACCGTCCACAGCTTCCGATTGACCAGACAACAGGTGGAGTCCGTCAGAGGCAGTAGACATCACCATCCATTCTCCACTCTGGAGAATCTTCCGATAGCCAGGGAACTGGCAACTTAGATATTTATAGAGCATGCTGTATATATATAAATAAAAATTACACTTTTGTTTGCAGCTTTAATAGCGTCCACAGCTGGAGCACCCGCGCCGCAGTTCCTCGGAGGCCTCTTACCGAGCCTGTTTCCACCGAGTTCCGACCCTGGGTTCGAAGCTGGATCGTTCTATCCGCCATGCCCAGAGCCGGAACTCCCTGAACGATATCTCCCCGATCCCGAGCCGTGTATTCCGCCTTGCAAGGAACCGTGCATCCCAAACGTTCCTTTGCCGGGCCCACCGCAGCCCTGTGACCCTTCTCTGCCACCGCCAAGTAAGTAAAGTAAAGCCTGCATATATAACTGGGATTTATGATGCATAGGCCATCTCTTTAGCGAGACTATTAGAGCATAACCCTCTAAGCTATATACATATATATATATATATATATACATGTATATGTGTATGTGGTATATGTATGTATATATATTGTGTGTTTATACATGTATTATGTATTTAATATCTATATATGTATACATGTATTATTCTTTGCATGTTTTAGTTATATTTTTTTTCCTTCTTTTATTAATTCGTTTATTGCTATGTCTCCCCACACCTTGGGTTGTTTGGTAGAGAATGACTTTGACATTAAGTCCGCCCTTTGTGAACCTTTAACTTTGCTAAGGTTAATGCAATAAATAGTAAATAAATAGATAAATATAGTATATATAATATATATACATATATATATATATATATATATATATATATATATGTATTTTAGACACGTAGGTCCAACGACGTTTTCCTTCACCGCAAAACACACGTGGTCAATTTGCAACGGTATCCGAACTCGGTTGGCTCGTGTGACTTCAAGCTTGTTTAGTATTAGTCATACGTTACTAGTAACAATACTAGCGCCAAGAGATTAATCATGACAACAGTCGAATGGCGGATTCGAATGTACGACCTAAAGTTTCGCGGACCGTATTTAACCGTTAAGCTATTGACGCCTCATAGTCTAGGGCACGGTGTGCGAAACTTGAGTTCGCGTATTACATCCGTCATTCGACCGTTGTCATAAACCACCACTTTGTTCAGACAATTTCACGAATTACAAATTTCATCCTCATCATCTCGATGGTTGGCAACCCACCGCTGTGAGGTTCACGCGAATTTTCCTGCCGCGCACAACTGCTCTGTGGAATCGGCTGTCGCTATATTACCGAACCGATACGACTTAGGGACCTTCAAGAGAAGAGTCTACACCTTTCTTAAAAGCCGGCAACGCACCCGCGACTCCTCAGGTGCTGCGGTGGTCCACGGGCGGCGGTGATCACTTACCATCGAGTGGGCTGTTTGCTTGCTTGCACCTATTGTATAAAAAGCCTAGTTTGAGTCGTAAACTGGAATGTCTTTTCAGCGCCCAACGGCAGTGGACCCGTCGGAGTCATTACACCGAAGTCATACATAGAAGAGAAACTGCGCTCGGTGAATTTCCGAGCGGTTAAAGTTCCCGGTGGTACGTTCTACGTCCAGCATTCAGCTCCCGTCGTCATTCAGCCGCCCCCAATTCTAGTTAGGCCGAAGCCGCTCGGCCCCATCGCCCCGCCCCCGATCGTTGTCCAACCACAGCAGCAATCGCCGATAGTGCCACCGCAGATTGTGGTGAGACCTTCTCCGTTGCAACCAATTGATCCCCCAGTGATCTGTGTACGTCCGCCGCGAGCTGGTCCAATCCAACCGGACGCCGTGCTGGTGCGATCTCCGAGGCCGGCGCCCATCCAGCCGCCCCCGATAACCGTCACCCAGCCCCAACCGGCGCCGATAAATCCACCGGCGTTCCTCGTCCGGCGTCCCACAAGGCCGCCTGTCCAGCTGCCTAAGATCTGTATACCCACAACCGCTGTACACAAGACCGGACTTTCGTCATCGTATCCTCGAGTTCGCCTGGAACCCAGTTCCAGTCCATGTTCAGTTCCAGGTCCAGGCCCGTGTCCGTATTGCACGAGTCCATGCTCATATGAAGCGTCATAATACGTTTCGATGAATATATACTTACTAAATATGCTTTTGAAGACCTGGCACGGTTTATGGTTATCGGAAACCCATGCTGGATGCTTATAAGCATGAATCAGCTTGGAGCTTACAGCTCATTAAGATCTCTAACTTGACCTCAGCTTTGTCCAAAGGATCATACGTTCTCTTTATAAATACCTGGACTAGATTTTAATGATGGTTCTGTATTTGCAAACTCAGTTTAGTATGAATATGTATTGTTATATATATTGTATGTATTTATATATTGTATGTATTTATATATTGTATGTATTTATTAAATCATTGTCTATTCATTTGTGTTTTTGTTTATTGCATTTAGAGTAACAAATTCACACAGTGGCAAGTGATTCCTGCGCCCACAACATCTACATTCATCCTTGACAATGAATCATAATGCAGATGCGTTGTCACCCTTGAGGACTGAGATGGAATGCCTCGTCACCTGTAAAATAGGTCTCTGGAACCCAGCACTCATCAGACGAAAACAGCAGCATTATGGTGTTATTTAACGCTGGAATTCTGTAAGCGCGTGGTCGAGCTGACCCATTCATTCTGCATTAAGAAACAAACTGCAGTGTCGGCAGTGCTGTCAGCTCTAACAGAATTAATCTTTTTTCTTAGAATAATTCTAAATCCATTATAGTATAAAGTCGATTGAAGAAATGTGTTCAATCCAATACTACGATAGACATTTAATTATTATATTAAGGGTGAGAGAAGAGCACACTTTCAATAGCAATAGGGGTCTGCGGATTCCCACACCGTATGAAAGACAGCAGTATTTTGTATTTTATTTATTTTGGCAACAAACAGTCATTTATATTTAACATACATCGAAAAACTTTATATAAAAACAGACTTAATAAACCAATAGTAGTTTATATAATAAATAAAAGATAACATAATAAGAATTAACATAGTGGTCGCGGGATGAAAATTAAAGAGAAAATGTACATAAATAACTAAACTTACAATGAACTATGGCAGTATATGTTAAACTAAAGATGAGGGCGAACCAATATGTACGTGGGGATCTCAGCGGAAGTCGAAAACTAATATTCTTCATGCTCTAGGCAGAAGCAAAATGTGCTCTTACTCCAATACTATTCAATATAGCGCCATCTTTTAACAAACACGTCAGATAATATCTCTGTCATTTCATTTTATAATTATTGAGTCTGTCAACGCCATCTCGTGGATCTTTCTGAAAATAACATTGAGTACAAATAATAAATTTATACAATATAGTTTAAACCTTGAACACTGTAATTATAGGACATTTTAAAACGTTACAATTTAAACTTAATCTCTCTGAAATATTTTAAACTCTGCGTAAATTTCGGAATGGGAAACATGATCTCGGTTTGCCGTAGACTTCTGCCATTCCTAGAATTTAATGACTTTTTTTATAATTTGAAGGGACACAAACAAACAAACAAGCACACAATTCACATATGTGATTACTGCGACCGATACACATATCCATTCTCGATAAAGATATATAATATAGATTGTGTTGTCAATCTCGTCACCTAACTAACCTTACCCAACCAAAAATATAGTTTCTGAGGACCGAGATCGTACGTTAATAAGTTCTCCTTTTTATATCCATCCCTAAATAAACTACAATAACACACAACGCTAATATTTTCTCACGAAGACGATATAGTTTATAAAAGTAGTGTAAATAAAACTTTTCAGAAAGTGCCCACAAGATGGCGCTGAATCAATAGATTAAATAATGACAAATCTCACATAAATATTATCTAATATGTTTGTTGATAGATGTCGGTATATTGAACAGTGCTAAAGCAACGTTGCAGTTGGTCACTAGCTACAACATGAATGGCTCGACTTGAGAAGGAGCACGCCTTCACTGAGCTTCGAATGGCGTGACAAATTATTCGTGATTATTGCATTCGTAAGACTTAAAAATATATATAAATCACGATTTTTTATTTCAACGAATTACGAAGTTTTTTCAATTTACATTACATTGATATGATCACAAAAATATCTTTGTATAATCAGTTATATGGTTGCATATATGTACAATTTGAAAATATGTCTAAAATCATTACCATAATGTTTTAAGAAATAAAGGAAATGGGAAATATTAATTGTCGTATGAACAACTAATTAATACAAATTTTAGCCGAGGTTCGGCCCTCTCGGGCACCCTCGAATCGGTTGCTTTCGCACCAGAGTAACGGTCGAAGCCGAGCCCTTGTGCTGGTTAGCCATTAATAAAGGTCTCTGCTGAGTGCCCTAAGCGCTCGGCCGCCTTTCACAGTGAAGCTGTAAAAGCACACAAGGGCTTTTAGCTAAAAAATATATACATTAGATTGACGCTCAGTCACTCACCAATGTTTCTTAGCGTGATGGAATACGAAACGTTGACACCAGCAAGAGAACGAGGGCGAGTTACATACAATATAATATAGATATATATATATATCTATATATATATATAGCTACAAACCAAAAGATCAGAAAGCTGAAGTGGCAATATAGCAGGCCATATCGTATCGTAGAACCGATAACCGATGTGGATGAAGTCGCAGTAAGATACCCCACCACCAAATGAACGCGACGGCCTATGCGAGATCGCGGGAAGTGATCAGATGGTGCGGGTGTCTCGTGATGAAACTGTAAAAGCCTTTATGACGGCAGCGATCAGAGCGAAAAATAAAAAAAAAGCCTCTAGTTGTTTGCGTTTAATTAATGAGACGTCATTAGTTCATGTGTATTGTGGCATTATCTTTTTTTATTTATATTTTTTATGAATTATTGTTCGTGTAACCTTTCATCCCGGTCGGTTTTTTTTGCTTTTTTTTTATTAGCAATTATAACATTCAGGTTAACCACTCCAACTAAATTAATTCGAACTTTCCACCTTAAGTTACCTTAGCAGACCTAAGCCATTAGGCTTTTGCCGCTTCAAATTCGTCGGTTATATGTTCTACGAGCTATATGCTTAGTCCGTTGCCATTTCAGTTATCTATTTATTTAACTGACTACTGCGGATATAAGAAATATCTTTTATATATCTATACTAATATTATATAGCTGAAGAATATATTTGTTTGAACGCGCTAATCGCAGGAACTGATGGTTCAAATTGAAAAATTCTTTTTGTGTTGGATAGCCCATTTATCGAGGAAGGCTATAGACTATAGAACATCACGCTACGACCAATAGGTGCGGAGCATCAATGAAATATGTTGCAAAAACGGTTAAAGTTAAAAAATCATGTATCACAGAATTGTTCCCCTTTAAAAGTTCTATTAAAAAAGCATTGCTTTACATGAGACATACCAAGCATGCTGTAGTCTACGCGAACAAAGTCGCGGGCACAGGTAGTGTCACATAAAGAGCCATATTAGCGCAGTGTCTAAACTTTAGCTTTAAATTCAAGGTACACGAGCAAACCGAGTTCGAACCCTGGTGTCGGCATCAACTGAATTACTGTTATAACTTAAAATTTAAGTGCTTATTTAGCATGAGCTCGGTGGTGAAGAGAACAGTTAAAAGAGTGCAATTGAAATCGTAAGGAAACTTACATGTCTAAGCAATAAAATAAAAATGCTTCGAAGATGTGCGAAGTCCTCCAACACACGGTGGAGTCGCGTAATGGACTGCGCTCTAACATCCTCTTGACAGTTTTAACAGCGGTAGATCTACGTTGCAGTTTGTTTCTAGCTGCAGAATGAATGGGTCAGCTCGACCGGGGTAGGATCACGCCCTCACAGAATACCGGCGTGAAATAGGCAGTATAACGCTGCTGTATTTCATCCGGTGAGTTTAGGGATCTGGAGACATTTATTACTGGTGACGTGGCATTCCATCTCAGTCCTCAAGGGTGACAGACAACGCATCTGCATTATGATTCCTTGTCAAGGATGTATGTAGATGTCGTGGGCCGCAGGAATGATTTGCCGTCAGGTGAACTGTGTGCGAGTTTGTTGTTATTACATCAATAATATATATATATATATAGCAGACACAGTGACTCACTTTACCGGTTTTCTTGCAAATTCATTTGCTGTCCGAGCTACACTACTCTGGAATACCCTTGCACGATGAAATCAGGAAGGTCAGTAATAAAAACAGTTTTAAAGTTTGGTTCGTACCAAACCACTTACTTATGTTACCTAAAGTCAGATAAATTCATCATCGACATTATGGAGTTTATTGGCAGCTGCTGTTTGTGGGTTATTGGTAATTCGACGTATTCCCGTTATGAGGTGATATGGGTGATAATTTTAACCCCCATATGCATTATGTAGAAGTGAACCATTTTTGAGTAATCATGTTTCTTAGCTTTTTTAAAATAATTGAAAAATGCAACGTCGACATTTTTTAAAATAATTGAAAAATGCAAAGTCGACATTTTTTTAAAATAATTGAAAAATGCAACGTCGACATTTTTTTTAAAAATAAGTATTAATTTAAATCACATTTTTTCTTTCGATTTATAAAAACGATTAAACACTGGTTATTTATCAATATAATAAAAAATAAAAACAACAATTTTTTTTTTTTGAGATTTTTTCCACTAAAGCCCTAAGGAGGTTTCACAATAAAACGTTATGAAACTTGGCTTTCAGATTATTTCAAAAACATAACCGTTCTCTTATCTCTCCAACAATGCATAACAACTAGGAACTTATTTCAAAGAAACTGAAAAAAAAAATGATCACAAAGGAAGCAGACGGACATTCGTATTCGAACAGTATATTCAATTTTTTACTTAAGTATGTGTCATTCTTTATTTGTATATTTTATATTAACTATTTTTAGTCGGGTTGACCGGTAGAGAAAAAAGTCCGCTCTTTGTGTGACTTTAACTTTGTTAAGGTTAATGCAATGAAGAATTTATAAATAAATAAATATAAATAAGTTTTATCCAATGTGAATTCGCGTAAATATATGGAATCATAATTATTTTAGTTTATGAAACAATAGATAACCTGTACGAGTTTAATCTGTTAAATATTAACAGATTAAATATGATAAAGCCCATGAAGAATAGTTTTTACTAGCAAATCGAATTCTACTGATTGTTATCTGTGTTTATTCTAGAATCATAAAGTTTACAATCCATAATTAAAACGTAATAAATTGATTAACATATTTTTTTTAAATATTTAACATTAAAACCATAAAGCATTTGCAAGCTGCAAGCAAAAACTATTGAGAAACTAATATGTCCAAATTGAAACGAATTTAGTTTCAATTGCTTTGTATTAAAGTTTATTTTACTTTTGTAGGTTTTATTTAGTAATTAATAAAATAACAGGTTTACGTGTATAAAAGTTGGTATGTTACATTCAAACATCAGAGGACCGCAAGATGGCGTGGGGCGAAATCATTTGGTTACATGGTAAATAATGATTTTTAATTTCTATTATCAAATACTTGTAAGAGTCTTTCCGTCCCAGCCAAGGGAATGTAGAGTTGCCGAATAGTTGGCTTAATGCTCTTTAGGTGTTGTGTATTGAATACTGTGCCAGAAAAATCTTTCGATTTAATATCCTCACAGAATACAAGAGTAAATTACATGACACCATAAGTATTTCGTCTCATAAGGATTCCGAAGAAGTTATCCGGTAAGCAGAGAATCAGTACCTCTTGGTACAGTGAACAGCTTTATGAACCTTGACTTGAGTAACTATCTATGTGTGTGTGACATGGGGCTGGTGATGGGACCGCTGGGTTTTTTGAGAATAAATAGTAAGATATAGCAATTTTTTCATAAGAGTACTGGCAATACTGTTGAATTTTAAAAACAGTTTGTTGAAGGGCCATAACGCAGTTGCGTTTCGTTTGGCGGTGTGTAGAGGGACTCTTATTACTGGTGATGGGGTATTCCATCTCAGTCCTCAGGGAAACATTATATTTGTATGATTCCTTATCTAGGATTAATGTAGGAGTCATCAGTACAGCCCGTACATACATCTCATTCATTTTCAGAGTTTCACAGCGTGTCTGGTTAGGGCTGGTACATTGAATAATGGTAGAGCTACACTCCAGTTTGTTTTTAGCGGCAGAATTAATGGGTCAGCTCGACCGCGGTAGGACCACGCCGTCACAGAATACTAGGGTAAAATAACAGCATAACGCTGCCGTGTTTCGTCTGGTGAGTGCAGGGATCCAGAGACCTTTACAACTGGCGACGAGGCATTCCATCTCAGTCCACAAGGGTGTCGACGCGTCTGCATTATGATTCCTTGTCAAGGATGAATGTAGATGTCCTCAGAATCACTTGCCATTAGGTGAACTGTGTGCTCGTGATCTGCATTCATCCTTGAGCAGGAATCACAATACAGATGTGTGTTGATCCCCAGCATAACGCTGCTATGTTTCGTGTGATGAGTGCAGGGTGGTCCTACCCCGGTCGAGCTGACCCATTCATTCTGCAGCTAAAAAAACTGCGGCATAGCTCTACCACTATAAATGAATTTTATTGAGAATGACAAACGAGCACATAGTTACTCTGATAGTTAGTGTTTTTTGTGCCCCGTCACTAACTATATATCATCATACATCCTCGACAAGTATACATGAGGACTGGGAATTAAGATGGAATACCTCGTCACCAATAAAAGTCTCGAGATACGTAGGATACTGACCATGTTGTTTAATTAGTTTGTTTTCTTCCAGCAGTTCTACTCTTGGGCTCGACGCGGTGTCAACCCATACCAGATCCAGACTCGCAGTACCCTTGCGTGCAGTATCCTCCAAGTGACCCATGCGATCCACCACCGCCAGTTGTCCCTTGCGACCCGTGCATACCTGCGTGCCCAGAGCCTTGCGAGCCCCGTGCACCTGAGGATGGCGTCATACAAATCAGTCCATGCAACCCATGCGAGCAATCAGTCAACTACATGTATGGACAGGCACCGATGGGTAATTACTCCTGGATTAAACTGTAAAAGAAATTTGTTGGCTGTAGTAACAATAGATTGTTCGATCACCAATATTCAAGCCATGTTTATAATATTAGTTGTGATAAACATGTTTACTTTTGTGGTAAGTGGAAACGGCAATTATTTTATTGTTGGGGGCGAGGGGGGAGGATCCTCATGAGGTACCCAGTCTCCTTCGGGAAAGACAGGAAACCGGTGGACCTCTGCACTGCCATCCTCCCTAAACTCGTTACCCTGGATGACCTGACCCTCCATCCTGATATATTACTTTATACTACTATCACCTTACTGAGATGGAATACCTTATTATCTGTTATTGGGTAAACCTTGATAGGGTCCTTCCCCGAGACATTCAGTTCCTGTTACATCCAGGAACTAGCTGGAGCGAAGGTCTATCAATTTTAATGTTACACCTTTTTTTAATGGGCAGACTAAGTAACTCACATTTGCAGGCTCCATAATCGTAAGACCCGGTCAGGTTCGCTTTAGGAGGCCGGAGCCAATCATCGTGCGACCAGGACCCATTCGTCTACCCCCACCAGCTACGGTATGGGTGAAACCTTCACCTGTCCAACCGGAAACCCCGGCCCCTGTTTACCTGAGGCCGCCCCCAGTACAGCCGCCTGCACCGGAGCCAATAGAAGTCAAGCCCAAGCCTGTGTATCCACCTAGACCAGCTCCTATAGTCGTCCGACCAGCTCCAGTTCAACCACCAAAGCCTGCGCCCATAAAAGTATGTATTGAAAGGTGGTGATAATAAATGGAGGAAATACGTGAATTGGTTCACAGTCGACTTTTCATAAGTCACATAATTCACCTGATGCCAAGTGATTCCTGCGGTCCATGGGATCTACAATCACCCTTGACAAGGAATCAAAATGCAGATACGTTGTCACCTTTGAGGACTGAGATGGAACGCCTCGTCACCTGGTCAGTGGATGGAAAGGTCTCCGGATCCCTGCACTCACCAGACGCAACACAACAGCGTTATGCTGGTGAATACCAGGCTGTTAGGGCGTATTCCTACCCTTATCGAGCTGACCCATTCATTTTGCTCTACCACTGTTGATGAGTCTTTATGTTTTGTTTAATGTTGACAAACAGTAACTGACGGTAAGTAAAAATTACGAACCTTGTCTCCCTTGAGGACTGGGATGGAATACCACGTCATCTATATTGGCTTCGTGGATGGAAGAAGCATGTATTCGCCATGATGCTATTTCGCGCTGGTAATCAGTCTGGTCTTTCCTAGCCTGTGGGCTACTTATGTTGCGGCTTGAAACTAACTGAAGAGTGGCTCGACTGCTGTCAGAGTTGTACTGTGGTGATCTATGATCATCACTGGACGAATAATCATATATTTTTTACTGATGACACCTTATTGTTTTACTACCAGTAATTATTATATTCTCACTAAAGTTATCCCATTTTAATTTACAGGTAAGTCCACCTCCAGTTCAGCCAGCGGCACCTGATGTGCTGGTTGTGAAGCCACCGAGGATCACCGTACCGGGGCTTCCCATCATCTGCTTCCAACCGAATCCTCCATCCTCGTTCAGAACGTCAGGAAGTGCGGTCGTTTCGTTGTACCAGCCTCAACCGTGTCCAAGTGAACTTCCTCCTCTGCCACCTTGCCTTCCACCATGCCCCCCATGCCTCCCACCATGCGCGTAGATCCGATATCAATTATATATTTATGTATATATTTATTTATGATATTATTATTTCATAAGCTAGATTTGCAAGATATTTGTGAGCGATTGAAATAAAGTGCGGGTATTTTAAGCAATGAATTATGTACAGTTTTTACTTTTATTTTCCTGTCAAAGTGCTTCCTTTTCTTCTTCTTGGCTGAACTGAAATTTGGCCGTTAGCTTCCACAGGAGTATCTGTGATCGAATGCCTCGTCACCAGTTATAAAAGTCTCCGGATCCCTACACTCACCGAACGGAGCACAGCAGCATTATGCTGCTATTTGACGCTGGTATTCTGTGAGGGTGTGGTCCTCTCCAGGTCGAGCCAACTCTAGCTACAGCTAGATACAAACTGTAGTGTGACTCTATAACTGTTATAAACTTTAATGAACTTCTCATTGCGATGATTTTTCACACATTTACACACAGAAATTTATTTAACAAATACTATGCACCTTAGGAATTATTAAAAGGGTAGACAACACTAGAAAATAAAACATGTTTCATTTATATATTTATGTATATATTTATTTATGATATTATTATTTCATAAGCTAGATTTGCAAGATATTTGTGAGCGATTGAAATAAAGTGCGGGTATTTTAAGCAATGAATTATGTACAGTTTTTACTTTTATTTTCCTGTCAAAGTGCTTCCTTTTCTTCTTCTTGGCTGAACTGAAATTTGGCCGTTAGCTTCCACAGGAGTATCTGTGATCGAATGCCTCGTCACCAGTTATAAAAGTCTCCGGATCCCTACACTCACCGAACGGAGCACAGCAGCATTATGCTGCTATTTGACGCTGGTATTCTGTGAGGGTGTGGTCCTCTCCAGGTCGAGCCAACTCTAGCTACAGCTAGATACAAACTGTAGTGTGACTCTATAACTGTTATAAACTTTAATGAACTTCTCATTGCGATGATTTTTCACACATTTACACACAGAAATTTATTTAACAAATACTATGCACCTTAGGAATTATTAAAAGGGTAGACAACACTAGAAAATAAAACATGTTTCATTTATATATATTTTTTTATTTCCAAAAATTTTAATAGATACATAGTTTTGAATTTTTAATTTGGTTTGTTTTTTTTTGCTCAAACGCGCTAGCTTTTTTTTTACGAAATTTTTAAGTTTACTATATAGTATTAAAGGAAGTTTCATGTGTAGAAAATTGGACTATATACAAGTTGGCACGTCTGCGTTTTTTTCACTTTGCTTAATATGTGGAGAGGTCAATGTACGATCAAAGGTCGGTACAGTCGATTACATGGCGGCTGTCAGTAAAGTTTTGCTTTGAGATTTTTCAGAATGATGTGATTTTGATTTTGACTTACAATCGGGTGCTGTTCACACATCCTATCTACAAGCGGGTGGATGTTGTGGTTCGCTGAAGAGTAGGAAGAGGGAGTGTTTATAAAAAAGGTACTCCTGCTAAGCCCAAACCCAATCTGTTGAGTGGCAGACCTCCAAGAGTAAGACCCAGTGGGTTCATGCCTACATTAGGTGAGGTTTCACACACGGTAGGCGTTCCTAGCCCATTGGCTACCGGTACAGGTGGATAAGGGTGACCTAGAGAACCGAGGCTCAAAAGATTGGGCGTGTTTCCACTTACCGTTGTGGTTCCTACATTAGGCAGACCGTAAGGTAATCCTAAAGGCCAACCTATTGGATTGAATGTGTTGAGGGCACCAAATCCTCCAAGTCCAAGTACATTTGGCGTTGTCTCGCACACGGTTTCCGATCCGATTCCTGGGTGCGGCAGACCGTAAGGGAATCCAAAGCCATTGTAAAAAGCTGGGGCGAGAGCGGCTCCTGGAGTGAGAGCGGCTGCTTGGAGACCAAAGCCATAGTATGGAAGCAAGTTGGCTGCCGACTCACACATCGTGCTGACTTCATTGACGGGTAGAACACCAGGCAAGGAGGTTTGTGTGGACTCACATACCGTCTTCTGACCCAGCGGGGTGCAGTGCGTAGTACAGATGAGGGCTGAAAGAAAATTATTAATATTAACTGTACTGGATTGACTCTAACTGCTGCATGAATGGATCGGCTGGTGGTGAAGCACCACGCCGTCACAAAATACCAATATCCGTAGACTATTGGTGACGAGACATTTGATCTCAATCCTGAAGTGTGACGACGCATCTGCATTGTGATCCCTTGTCAAGGTTGAATGTAGATGCCGTTGGCAGCAGGAATCACTTGCCATCGGGTGAACTGCGTGAGTTTGTTACTCTCAATTATAGTAAAAAAAAATATATATTTATAATAGTAATGATTTGAATACCTTGATGCTACTTTGAAGTTCTTGGGTTCGATTCCCAGCTGAGGAATTATATTTGTGTACAACAAAATCATAATGCAGATGCGTCTCCGGATCCCTTCTTTCACCATATGTGTTTCATATATTTATGGTGAAAGAAGAAACAGCAGCATTATGCTTCTATTTTACGCTGTTATACTGTGAGAGCGTGGCCATGCCTCGGGCTGACCCATTAATTTGCAAGTAAGAAACTATATTACGTAGCTGTACCTCAAAACTGTGGTGTGGCTAATTTGTATATTTATAAAAAAATCTTACCAACGAAGAACAAACACGTTCCGGTCTTCATGTCTGGTATTTCTTCTTTGGGTCTGTGACGCCTGCAGTCGCAAGTAACTATTTATACTGCCTGTTTTAATTTGATTGTGTATCCTTTTAGGATTTACACGGTTCACGGATCTCACGAATTAATTAAATTACGTTGTTATATGTCGTATTAAATTCCTATCGTATCCTTTCTTATCTAGAATTCGTTGAGAAATGTTTAGCAAACAATTCTTAATGAAAAATTATTTATGGTGACATAAGAAAGTCCTCTACACCGGCTAAGGTTTTTTTTATATAGCAAGTCACCTACGAGCACCGGGTGCTCTGATCGTCCAGGACAGCGAACTCTGGAATGACGGCAACACGGACTGGTTACCGTGGAACAGCGGGGGTACTGGGGGAGGCAAGGTCAGGTTCCATGGGACTCAGTGCAGTAGGACAGAGATGTTTTCCGTAGTAGTTCCCTCCAAATACACTGAGGTTGGCCACCGATGATGGTTTTAGTGAGTACAAATCCCATATAACCCCGTATTCACGTCAAGGCACGGTATCTTTTGGAGATACGAGCCAAAGCTTGATATCATCTTAAAAAGCTTATTTAAAAAAAAGTACAATAGGCGGATTTAATGCGTTCGCATTCTCTAGCACTCAAACATTCACTGCACTTGCCAATAACAAAAGAATTATAAACATTAACAGTACATGTAACATACATAATATATATAACAATAAATAAAATATGTTATACAATAAATATCATAAATTACATAATAAAAACCATATAATGTTGTATAAATATGTATTTAAATGGACACTATGTCTTTTGACGAAGAATGGAAATGAAGAGAAAATAGTGTTATTTATTTATTTATTTCGATTCAAATAACAATTTCTCCGCTAAGCACAGAATCAGCTGCTGCCAACGGTACAGTGAACTGCTTCGTGAATGTCCTGGACCTCGAGGGACTATCGCTCCGGTGTGACATGACGTGGGGGGCTGGTGAAGTGACCACTGAGTTATCTGCGGATGGTAAGATGTTGCAATACTAATTATCTTTAATGGTGATTTGTTGATTTGATGAAAATTATATTTATAAATAATTGTAAGTCGGATGGGAAGGAGAAAACAAAAAAATACAAACTGAAAAACCTACCCTGATTCAACCCCATCAACAAAGATGCTGCATTAACGATAACAGAAGCACCTTCAAGACCCCATGAAGGGTAAAAAAATAATCTTTAATGGTGTCGTTCGTTTCTGGCTGCATCATGAATGCATCGGACGGACCACGTCCTCACAGGATGCCAGGGTAAAATAACAGCATACCAATGTTGTGTTTTGTTTGAGGATTGTAAGACCTAAGATTGGATACCTTTATTACTGGTGATGAGTCATTCCACCTGAGTCCTCACCGGTGACCATGGTATCTGCATTATGATCACCTGTGTTTGATTCCCCGGAACTCATCAGACGAAACACAGCAGCGTTATGCTGCTATTATGCCCTGGTATTTTGTGAGGGCGTGGTTCTTCCCTGGTGGAGACGGAGCATGTAGGAGATAGAAGCTAATTGCAGTGTGGCTCTGCTATTAGACATGTGTGTTCAGTTAACGATATCAAGTTGACCATGACGAATAGTAAAGTCATTCTCTTTAGTATTGGAGGATAAAATGGTAGAGCTACGCTGCAGTTTGTTTCTAGTTGTAGAATGAATCGCTCAGCTCGACCAAGGTCACAGAAAACCAGCGTAAAATAGCTGCTGTGTTTCGTCTGGTGAGTGCAGGGATCCGGAGATCTTAATTACTGGTGACGAGACATTCCAACGCAACAATTCAAGGCTGCCAACGCATCTTCATTATGATTCTTTGTCAAGTTTGAATGTAGATGTCGTGGGCCGCAGGTATCACTTGCCATCGGGTGAGCTGCGTGTGAGTTTGTTACTCTCAATAAAATAAAAAAAAGTCCGACAAGCGGCTTCACTGCTCCCAACCCGCAGCCTACTTGTCTTCTTGTATAACATCAAGGCTGACACACTACCACACGAATCAAATCAAAAGAAGCTTCATTCAATTGGGTCTATACAAAATAAATTTGAATCGTCAAGATAGGAGCTAATAGGATCATCTCTTCGGAAGGCATCTGCTAGCGAGAGGAAATGGCAAAAAACTCGACCAGTTGCCCTCTTTTTCTTTTTTTAAAATAATAAGTTACAAAATGTCCAAGAGTTTTCCACTGTTGAACCCAGAGCTCAAGCGTAAATCAAAGCATATTTGTCAGACAAAGGGCACGGGCCAATTTCGGCCCAGCTACTCGTGACCTCAAGGACATTAATGAAATATCTATAGAAAAAAACATTTCCTTTTTACATACTTGTCATCAAAGTCTTGGCGTTCATTGAATTAGGTCGTAGTGTCATAAAGTATAGTAATATATATAATATTTAAGCTGATGATATGATTAATATGATGTTAAATTGTCAGTGTATTGACAGCAGAATCATATGATATAACCTAAATCTCTGTACCCCTATGAACAATATTGATTTAAATTTGTTTATAATAAAAGGGATATATAGTCTGTTATTTAAACTTAATTTCATTACTGTCCTTGAACTTCGTTTAGTGGGCCGTGCAATGTATGGAGAGTGGCCCATGTCTTTTTCAGAGAGAGATTAGTAATATCTTTTGATTGGTAGAATTTTAACCACAATCTGAAATCTATTTAGTGCGAAATCGATTTATTATTTGGGGAATTTTATTACATCGTTCACCGAGTAAATGGTGACTGTCACTCATGAGATTGACATCCTACCTCGCCTTAAGAATGCGTTGCCGTTCCTGGACTACCTCATCATCGAGATGTACCGAGATGGAATACTTCGTTACCTGGTGTCGGGTCCCTGGATTCCTTATACTCTTCTGAAAGACGGCACCGGTCGAGTCCATACATGACGAAGACTGTCAAGTTTGAATGTAGATGTCGTGGGCCGCAGGTATCACTTGCCATCGGGTGAGCTGCGTGAGTTTGTTACTCTCAAATAAAATAAAAAAGTCCGAAAGCGGCTTCACTGCTCCCAACCCGCAGCCTACTTGTCTTCTTGTATAACATCAAGGCTGACAACGCATCTTCATTATGATTCTTTGTCAAGTTTGAATGTAGATGTCGTGGGCCGCAGGTATCACTTGCCATCGGGTGAGCTGCGTGTGAGTTTGTTACTCTCAAATAAAATAAAAAAGTCCGAAAGCGGCTTCACTGCTCCCAACCCGCAGCCTACTTGTCTTCTTGTATAACATCAAGGCTGACAACGCATCTTCATTATGATTCTTTGTCAAGTTTGAATGTAGATGTCGTGGGCCGCAGGTATCACTTGCCATCGGGTGAGCTGCGTGTGAGTTTGTTACTCTCAAATAAAATAAAAAAGTCCGAAAGCGGCTTCACTGCTCCCAACCCGCAGCCTACTTGTCTTCTTGTATAACATCAAGGCTGACAACGCATCTTCATTATGATTCTTTGTCAAGTTTGAATGTAGATGTCGTGGGCCGCAGGTATCACTTGCCATCGGGTGAGCTGCGTGAGTTTGTTACTCTCAAATAAAATAAAAAAGTCCGAAAGCGGCTTCACTGCTCCCAACCCGCAGCCTACTTGTCTTCTTGTATAACATCAAGGCTGACAACGCATCTTCATTATGATTCTTTGTCAAGTTTGAATGTAGATGTCGTGGGCCGCAGGTATCACTTGCCATCGGGTGAGCTGCGTGTGAGTTTGTTACTCTCAAATAAAATAAAAAAAAGTCCGAAAGCGGCTTCACTGCTCCCAACCCGCAGCCTACTTGTCTTCTTGTATAACATCAAGGCTGACACACTACCACACGAATCAAATCAAAAGAAGCTTCATTAAATTGGGTCTATACAAAATAAATTTGAATCGTCAAGATAGGAGCTAATAGGATCATCTCTTCGGAAGGCATCTGCTAGCGAGAGGAAATGGCAAAAAACTGGACCAGTTGCTCTCTTTTTCTTTTTTTTAAATAATAAGTTACAAAATGTCCAAGAGTTTTCCACTATTGAACCCTGAGCTCAAGCGTAAATCAAAGCATATTTGTCAGACAAAGGACACGGGCCATTTTCGGCCTAGCTACTCGTGCTCTCAAGGACATTAATGAAATATCTATAGAAAAAAACATTTCCTTTTTACATACTTGTCATCAAAGTCTTGGCGTTCATTGAATTAGGTCGTAGTGTCATAAAGTATAGTAATATAAATAATATTTAAGCTGATGATGATGTTAAAGTGTCAGTGTATTGACAGCAAAATCATATGATGTAACCTAAAATTCTTATCTTTTTTTATATATCTCTGTACCCCTATGAACAATATTGATTTAAATTTGTTTATAATAAAAGGGATATATAGTCTGTTATTTAAACTTAATTTCATTACTGTCCTTGAACTTCGTTTAGTGGGCCGTGCAATGTGTGGAGAGTGGCCCATGTCCTTTTCAGACAGAGATTAGTAATATCTTTAGATTGGTAGAATTTTAACCACAATCTGAAATCTATTTAGTGCGAAATCGATTTATTATTTGGGGAATTTTATTACATCGTTCACCCAGTAAATGGCGACTGTCACTCATCAGATTGACATCCTACCTCGCCCGAAGAATTCCTTGCCGTTCCTGGACTACCTCATCATCTGTACCGAGATGGAATACTTCGTTACCTGGTGTCGGGTCTCTGGATTCCTTATACTCTTCTGAAAGACGGCACCGGTCGAGTCCATACATGACGAAGACTGCCACGGTTTGTTCGCGTATCTTGGACGTAGCTATCACGGCTCTTTATATCTTACAATGTACTAATATAACATGGGATGCATTTCTCCCTTTATACCCATTTTCCTAAGGTCCGAACACTAAAGTTTTAATACATACAACTCAAGCGAAATTTCAAGCGCAACTACTTTGTGGAATCAGCTCAGACGCCAGCGGTGTTTCCGAAGCGATACGACTTAGGGACCTTCAAGACAAGAGCTTTCTTGAACACCGATAGCGCATTTGCGACTCCGGTGACGGTGATCACTTCGCTTGCCGCTTGCTTCGCTACCCATTCTATAAAAAGAAAATCACCATTTCAGGTATATCCAGATTAATTGGATATAGGTATGTTCGATAGAAATTTCGTTTTGTGTCCGACCTAGACCAACATCCTGTCCGTGGGGGCGGGCTGGTGGACGAAGAATTAGACAGGCACTGTTGTATCAATTGGTAGCAACTAACGTGGCGAATATCGTTACTGTAAAAATAGATTTGATTGCTGGACTATATCACCTAATGATAATGCAGATGCGGTGCACCCCTGAGGATTTAATCACCTCCTTATCGCCTCATCACCTGTCATTGGGTCTTCTGATTCCTACACTCATCACCCAGTGCCTTCTTGATCGAGGCGACCGATTCACGATGCAGCTAGATCTCTATTAGTGATGAATTATTCTAAAGATGGAAACCGAGGGGAAGCTATTTAAGAAGAAATCCCATAGAATCCAATTTATCTAATAGAATATTTGCATTCCATTTCTGTTCTCAAAGGTGACAACCCTTCTGCATTGTGCATTGTAGTAATAAGAGTATATATATCATAATTAGGTAATTATAAAGACTACTCCTCTAACATATAATTTAAAAAAAAAGTAAGTTATTGTGTAGATATATTTTTTTTAATTTCTTTATTATAAATATATATTATATATATCATTAAAAAGGTTACATAAGCCAGCGTACGTAAAACTATTTCAAACTAACAATCGTGTAAAAAAATTAAGTTTATGTTGTTTAATTCGTAACTAGATGTCGTCACTTGTATATTGCAATCGTTTGTGTCTCGGAATTATCATAAGATATTCGACATTATAGTGTTTTTTGAATCTGTCACAACCGTCGCTTGTTGATAATAAATAATAAATAATAAAAAATACACCAAGTTTCATTGAGATCGCGCCTGTAGTAAGTTGGAACAATCGTGTTTTATATACCATGCATGTATAGATCAGGCCTCTTGTACCATTATCTTGTATAGAATTAAATATAAATATTTTGTGCCCATAACAGGTGTCCCCCTTCTCACGGATTGTAATCTCAACAAATCTATTAACTGGTTTAAGTGTTTCAACAAGTGATATCAACGCATTTAAAATATGTTGAATAACTTAAACCCTCTCACATTCAGGTGCTGATTGAAGTGCTCATTAGAATGTGAGAATCGTTGTAAAGTGGCATCTAGCTTTGTTTACACTATAAGTAATATAATTAGCATTGAACTGTGAATTTTTCTACCATCCATACTTCTGCATTTTTTACCATCCATACTTCTACTTATTATTGCGTGTACCACTATAATAGAACCTGTCTGTTCTTAGCATTGTTTTTGTACCGAAGTTATTGTAAATTGACATAAACTGTGACAGCGGCTTACACGCGATTTACTCGTGTTCCAGGCCGCTTCTAATTCTCTTGACTGACGAATGTAAATCGACCTGTTCTCCCTTTAGATAGCGATCCGAGTCGAGGTTTCGTACATCCTTATGAGGGGCCCTCGGATCGTATTATTGACCCCCTCTGTTGTCGTCGACGTTCTTCGTTCGCAGGGCTCGGAGTGCAGCGGTGGTGCAGCAGCAGTCTCCTCCCGCTCGCGAGTCTAATTAGATAAACCTGTAGAGGTCTCTGGACCAACGGCATTACTCACACATAAATAAAAAAGAAAACGTAAACTGTAAAGAAACATTAAATGGTTCAATGCTATTTCTATAGCTACGACTGTATCTCATTAAATGGATTTCTCGATTAATACATCTGTTTCTAAAGTACGAACACTAAAGTTTTAATACATAACTGAACCATTCGACGAAAAACATTCGACGCTCAGCAGTCGCCGAGAATGGTCGCCCGGCTTCCCGCCACGATCGTCCCGAGCTACCTGCCCCCGAGCAAGCCACCTGCGCATCCATTGTTCCGAGAACAATACACCGAGCAATTTTTATTGCTGTTGCTATTGTGATCGGAATTTAGTTTCCAAGAAAGCTATTGTAAAGCCACCTGGGTGGTTATACTAGTGGATACCCTGCGGTGTTAACTAAGCTAGTGTAGGGCAAGCCCCGTACGCCCGCGGTTCCCCTTCTGGGAAACGCAAGATAGCGGAAGGAGTCAACGTAAACTTGGCCTTGGGTAGTGCCCTAGCCAAGGTTGACCAACCCGCTAGACTTATAATTGTCTCACGCGTATTTTTAGTTAGCTCTAAGCACACACCCAAGTGCACAAATAAGATTGGCACTTGGACGCACTAGGGCTACACAACTAGGCACACATCCTCCCTGCCTATACCCGGCAGGGAGGGAAGTAGGCTACTCACCCCGGCACCCCACCGGAGGCCACACATCCCGCGTAATAGTAGTAATATTATTCATAATTTGTGTACAATGGAGAATCCAACAATGGATTTCCTTGTACACTTGGTCAGCTGCCTGAAGAGTAAATACCCCGATGTCTTCGAAGACATTATAAAAGAGCAACCCCTACCGGAGGGGCAAAAATCACCCTCAAGGTCCTCCTCAAGGGCCTCTGCCTCAACGTCCTCCTCGGTCTCCGAAATGGAGCTAGATAGCCCTTCGTCCCCGAGGACCTCCCGCAAGACACCAGCAGCTTCACGCTGGTGGAAAAGAAGCGAAAAGCGAGCTTCACCCGCCCCGACGCCGCCACCCAAGGCGAAAAACGGGAAAGCGATGTCCCTCTCCCCGGCCATCGACATCTGTGGCCCAACCCCATGGCACCCCTCTGCAGCCTCACAGCAAGCCCCCGCCGCTCCTCAGCGCGCCACTACTGGCTCCCCAAACTTCGGCTGTCTCACAGCCATCGAACGCCCGCCGCCTGTCTTCATACAGGCACAAGATAAATGGCCGATTGTCGTATCGGCCCTTTCCAATCGCTACAAATATCAAGCGATCCCCACCGCTGTAGGCATTAAACTGCAGCTAGAAACCACGGATGACCATAGAGCGGTCACCCGCTACTTACAAGACAAAGGTGTATTCTTACACACCTACACCCTGGCAGAAGAGCGCCAACTTAGAGTGGTTATTAAAAACCTTCCGCGGGAAATCCCCGCAGACCTCATCAAAGAGGACCTCCAGGCTCAGAATTTACCCGTCCTATCCGTGCATAGGATGTACAGTGGGCATAACAAAAAGCCATTCAACATGGTAATTGTGGCCCTCGAAAGGTCCGAGGCAGGAAGCAGGTATTTAACCTGAAAACGTGCTGCCACCTTTCTGGGCTCACAATAGAGCGCCCTCATAAAAATGGCCCTCCGGGCCAGTGCCACAAATGCCAGTTATATGGCCACTCTGCTCGCAACTGCTTCGGGAAACCCAGATGCGTAAAGTGCCTGGGTGACCATGGCACCACCGACTGTCCGAGACCCAAGGACAAGGCCCTTTTGGCTGCTTTCGGGCCCCCCGCGTGTATCCTGTGCAACTCAGAGGGACACACAGCCAATTACCTTGGCTGCCCAAAGGCTCCCAAGCCGAAACGCCCGGCACTTAATGTCGCACCTAAGGTAGCTACACCGATCGCCGCTCCCGCGCCTATTCTCGCTCCTGTTCGTCCTCTACGTCCCGCATGGAAACCTCCTACTGGCGTAGTGACCGTCGCTCAACCGGTTGAGCAGCCCCCTCCATCAGCCGGACGGCCGGTTAACGAAAGCGACCTCGACCTTGTGTGTCGCTTCGCCGCCGTTTTCAACGGTACGCCAACCCTAACCTTCCTAGAAGCCTCGGTCTGTCAGCTAGCCATGACCGGCCACGCCCCCATCACAATCGCGTCCGTCTACCTGCCTTGCAGACGTGACGCACAAGTATTACGAAGCGACTTTGTGGCGCTCCTTTCCCTTGGAAACTCAGTCATTTTGGCAGGAGATTTCAATAGCAAGCACACTCGGTGGAATGCAACTAAAATCAACCCCCGGGGGTTGGCTTTAGACTCGCTAAGCGACGCACTCGACTTCGACGTCGTAGCACCTACTACGCCTACCCATTTTCCATACATATTGGGTCACGCACCGGACGTGCTTGATATTGCCATCTGTAAGAACATCAATCTCGCCTTCCAAGGCATAGAGGTAATCCATGAGCTCGCTTCCGATCATCGCCCCGTTCTTCTTCGGTTAGGCCCTCCGCCCCAACCTCACCCTCCACCAAAACCATTGTAGACTGGCACCGACTCAGGAACGCCCTGAGGGAAGCCACATCACCGCACCTAGATGCTATTCCTAGGAACATATCTTCCAGTCAACGACACGAACCTCGCAGTTCATGCCCTCACTAGGCACATCCAGACCGTAATCGTGGATTGTTCGAGGCAGGTTCCCTCGGTGGAAGACCACCGATGGACCCTGCCTAACGACATAAAGGACCTAATGAGGCGCAAGAATGCGGCGACTCGTGCCCACGACTTATATCCCACTGAAAGTAACCGGCTGGTGCTACGTACCCTTCAGCGTGAAGTCCGATCACGCATAGCCCAGTATAGGAACGATCGGTGGGATAATCACCTCTCCAACATCGAACCTTCCCATCTCGCCTACTGGCGACTTCCCAAATCCTAAAGGGGCACCGCCCAAACAATGCCTCCCTTAGCGCGTCCTAATAAACCACCCGCCTTCTTAGACGAAGAGAAAGCCGAATATCTGGCTGACAATCTCGAGCTCAATGCTCACCGAGCACCCTACCGATCGACGCCGCTCACCTTGAAATGGTTAACAGCGAGGTCGACCGGAGGAGTAAGGAACCACCTCGCGATTCCGTCACTCAAGTTACATGCACCGAAGTTGAGTCCATAATTAAAACCTGCGACCACGCAAGGCTCCCGGCCCCGACGGTATCACCAACAAGGTGATGAAACTCCTACCCATGTCCATTTTACACCTACTGGTGATAATCTACAACGCGGCCATATCCAAAGGCACCTTCCCGAACACCTGGAAGGAAGCCGATGTCATAGGGATTCTCAAGCCCTCAAAACATCCAACTGATCCATCAGCCTATCGACCCATAAGCCTACTCAAAGTCTTGGGTAAGGTATATGAAAGGCTCATCCTCACCCGCCTCAAGGACTTCATGCTGTCCCGAGGGCTGCCAATCAATGAGCAGTTCGGGTTTCGCACCCAACACTCATGCACACATCAAGTGCACTGCATCACGGAGCACATCCTCAGTAAATTTCTTCAGGGCTACCAAACTGGGGCACTTTTTCTCGACGTGGCGAAAGCTTTCGACAAGGTCTGGCACAACGGGCTCATATACAAACTATATGAGCTCGGTGTGCCAGATCGACTCGTACTTATCATACGAGATTTTCCGAAATCGAACCTTTCGTTACCGCGTCGAGGGAACGCGCTCCGAGGTTCACCCCATTTGTGCCGGAGTACCACAAGGCTCTGTCCTAGGTCCTACTTTATACACACTCTACACCAACGACATACCGCGCACTCGCGGTGTAGAGCTAGCCCTTTTCGCCGATGACACCGGCCTCTACGTGTCTGGATTTAAACCAGACGCTATTTGTAAACGCCTCCAATCTGCAGCCAACACCTTAGGGAAATGGTTTCGGAAATGGAGGATCGAGGTTAACCCCACCAAAAGTGCAGCCATTTACTTCTCTCGGCGCAACAAAACGCCGCATCTCCAAACTATAGAGTTATTTGATCGTCCAATCCCCTGGGAAAAGACAGTCAAATACTTAGGCGTCACATTAGATGAAAGACTCACCTTCGGTCCGCATGTCAACCGCGTACGGAATCGAGCAGCGTTCGTCCTAGGTCGTTTGCACCCGTTACTTAATAAAAATAGCAAAATGTCCCTGCGTAATAAAATTACACTTTACAAAGCGTGCATCCGACCCATAATGACATACGCAAGCCCCGTCTTTGCGCATGCCTCCCCGCGTCACATTCACCGACTTCAGGTAATACAAAATCGTTTCATGCGCAAGGCCACCGGTGCGCCGTGGTTCTTGCGTAACGAAAATCTACACATAGATCTTGAGCTGCCGACCATAGCTCAGTACCTGAAGCAGGCTTCGCCGATATTTCGACTCTGCCGTCACACACCGAAACCCTTTGATTGTAAGTGCCGCCACTTACAATCCCATCGCGAATCACAGATTTACCCGCGTCCGTAGGAGACCGAGGCACGCCCTCGACGACCCTGACGACGCAACCACCAGGGCCCAAGCCCTTCATAAAACACAACACACAAACATTGCACCCTCATATCGCCCCCGCCGACGGCGAGGGCGTCGCAAACAAAGTTATTCGCGATACCGCCATGTCACTCTCCAGTCCATACAGATAGAAGCGTTGCTGGAGTTTCTTGCGCCACTTCTTCTCCAGCGCCCACGCATTCTGAAGTGGTGGTACAGGTAGTTAATAATAATAGTGATATTAATTAAGATAATCCTCTGTCAGAAGCAACTGACCGAGCCGAGGTTCGGCCCTCTTGGGCACCCTCGAGTCAGACGCTCTCGCGAAACAGGGTAACGGTCAAGCCGAGGCTCCTCGGGAGCCCTTGCGCTGGTTACCCATATATAGAGGTCTCGACTGAGAGCCATAAGCGCTCGGTCACCTCTCAACCCGGTGAAACTGTAAAGCCCTGGGGCTAACAGCGGCCATCAGCCCGAAAAAAAAAAAAGGAAAAAAAAATAAAATAAAAAAAATAAACATAACTGAAATGAATTATTATATTACTGTAAAATCAGCTATCGCCAGCGTTTTCCTAATCGATATGACTTAGGGACCTTCAAGAAAAGACCATCACCACCCGCATCACCGACTCCTCTGGTGATGCGGATGTCCATGGCGCGCGGTGATCTCTTACCATCGGGTGGGCTGCTTGCTCGTTCGTTATTTATTCTATAATAATCTTGAATCTTTGTTGAGTATAGACGTAGATGCTGCAGATATCACTGACCATCAGATGAACTGTGTGTGAATTTGTCCCCATATTATATGTAAAAGACTGTAAACTCACCAATTAATATTAAAAAGCGACGACGGAGTTACAGAATTCATTCTGAATTTTGTGGACACAGTTTTGATAATATTCACTCTAGGTCTTACTTATAGTTTTTATTACTTATATTATTTTTTATAGTTTGATAGTTATTATCACGTTATGTATTTAAAAAAAAAAAACTTTTGTATATATAGGTAATAAAGTTCTATCTATCGTAATTAATTCTGTATTGTTTCAAAATTGTTAAGTAAAATCGTGTCGCTCTATTGGCAATTCTGTGACTGGAATTAATTTTTCATATAAATATTTTTCGTCTGAATTAATTTATATGTTTAGTAGCTGTTCAAATTATAAAAAAAATGTCACTATTCAAAAAATCTTTACCGTGCCAAAAAATTTAATGACCCGCAAAATATAAAAAAATATTATAAATAAATTTCTATCTAAGCTCGATAGATGGCGTTGTGTACTGTTTCAGATTCGCGCTATGGTTTCGTTACGCGGCTTTTAGCTTTTTTTTGGCTACTCAAACTACGAGCCTTATTTTAATACATAGGTACACACATAACGTCTACAAATGCGAAGCTGCGGGCAACACTTGGTCGTATATATTAGCCAAACATATTTGTTATTAGTGCCTCAATAATAAAGTGGAGACACCTATTGACCTGTATAAGAACTAAGCTAAAGAGACAGTCATTAACACAAGGTCGTTTGTTTTTAAGTTTCACAAAATACGGAGAGGCTGTGCTTAATTCTCACAAGAAGTCATCTTAAATTATTTATGTCGATACTCTTAATGCTTGTAAGTTAATAGATTTCTTTTATTTTATTGATGGTGACAAATTGGCACACATAGAATACCAGTCTGAAATAGCAGCGTAATGCTGCTGTGTTGCGTCTGGTGAGTGGAGGGATCCGGAGACCTTTACTATCTGGTGACGAGGCATTCCATCTCAGTCCTCAAGGTTGACAACGCGTCTGCATTATGATTCCTTGTCAAGGATGAATGAAGATGTCGTGGGCCGCCGGAATCATTTGCCAATAGATGAACTGTATGGCGAGTTTGTTACAAACGAGTTGAGTCAACGTCATCGTTCAGCTCAACTGCGTTTAGTTTGTCACAACTATTATGTATTTTATTATTAATTTTTTATAAGAAAAAATATTTAATTTTTTATTATTTATTTTAATAGTTTTTTTATGCACTACACCAATTTCTCTTCACGCCCAAGGGTTAGAAAATATCTTAAGGCATTAAGTATTAGCCCTTTGTGCGCCTTTTCTAGTTGTGACCAGTGAAGTTTAAATAAATAAATATCATAAAAAAAAACTAATTACTCAGGAATAGATATAAAAAATGAGTAACGCGATGAATTGGAAAGCTTCTTCGAGAATTTTCATTCGTGTTTCATTTGAATGCACTTGTTTTTATTTCATCAGCGCGGAGTGAGTCACGAGATGATGAATAGGATCCGTCTGAACGGCCTTTACACGAGCTTTAATTAAAATGTGAAGGTGACACGGGGTCTTTAGTTTTTGTGAAAGGGACTTTAATTCTATATTCACTATTCTATCCACTCTCTCGCCTCTGCCTTATGAGTGCTTAAGGCTTTCTGACAGTAATAGAGCTACGCCGTAGCTAATTTTTTTTTACATTTTATAATATATTTTTGAACTTAACATGTCTTTTCTTCATTACGTCGTGATGTTCTCTTTTAATTTTTTTTCTTTTTTTTTATTTCTATATAATTCAATACATTTAAATGTTAAATTAAATAATTTTTAAAAAGAAAACGTAAGTGTATAAAGTTATAGGTAAATAGGATTTTTTTTGGTTATATATAGTTATTTTAATCTTTTCTTAGTGTGCCATCAAATTTTAGAATGTATTTAATGTATCTAGTAAAAATTATAATAATGCTTTTTTTATTACGAGAATGTTTTTATTATTTTAAATTAATGAAAAGTATTATATATATGAATATGTTAAAATATTAAATAATATAATTTAAAAAGGAAAAAGTTAGCGTAACGTTACCTTTTACGCAGCACACGCAACGGAAGCTCAAAAAAAATATTTTTTCCCGTATTGCAACATTTTTCATTGTTGCTCCGCACCTATTGGTCGTAGCGTGATGTTATATAACCTATAGTCTGCCTCGATGATTGGACCTTCGAACACGAAAAAACATTTTCAATTCCAATTAGTAGTTCCTGAGATTAGTGGGTTTAACCCAAACAATCTCTTCAGCTTTGCAATATTAGAATAGACTTTAATTAATAGTTTATCTTCATGATAATTTTTATTTTTATAAAAAAATAATTCCTTTAATAAACGATTCTTTTGTATACAGGTTTTATTTATTGAACAGATTGCTGCTGCCTTTAATAACAAACGCGACCCTCAGGTTGAGGAATAGTGCAATACATGGATGGATGGACTACAAAATTGTCTCTAATTGTTCGAAGTCTGAAATCGATTTTCATTATTAAGGCTGATCATTAAAACACGCGACGGTGTGTTCATCCCTACGACGTACATCTCCGCAGCATCATATATGGGCCGCTAAATATATTCGCTCCACTCAACAGACGATGTGATTAAGGGCGTTCATACGTGACTGCACGCGGGGAACGGCGCGTAATTGTTGATGTCACATTCCCCAGATTCATTTCGAGCAAGAGGAATCTGTAGCGAAGGTGGCACGACTCGGTGATGATACACGAAGTTAAGATAAAAATAAGTTTAACAAAGGAAAACATCGGGTGATTAAATGAAAAAAAATTACAGTGGTAGAGCTACACTGCACTCTAACTGTTTGCTTCTAGCTGCAGATTGAATGGGTCAGCTCGTTCGTAGGACCATGCCCTCAAAGAACTACCACCGTAAAGTAGCAGCTTAATGCTGCTGTGTTTCGTCTGGTGAGTGCAGGGACCTGGAGACCTTTATTACGAGAGAGAGGAGACGAGGCATTCCATCTCAGTCCTCAAGGGTGACAACAAACATCTGCATTTGTTTCTCAAGGATGATGATGTCATGGACCACAGGAAGCACTTAACATCAGGTGAACTGTGTGCTCGTTTGTTACTCATAAAGTAAGAAAACAAAATAAGAAAAAGTAACATATATATATATATATATATATATATATATATATATAAATCTCATTGCTGGGCACAAGCCTTATTCTGTTGAAGCATAATTCATCACGTGACTCGGCGCACTTTACATGTTCTTAAAAAAAATATATTTCATTTCTCAGACATGCATGTTTCCTCACGATGTCCTTCTTTCATAGCCTCGCACGAGGTAAGTCAAGCATTTCAATTTGCCTCTGAACTATCACGGTTCCTATTATCTGATTTTGTATATCTGTATATACATCATTGATTGCTGTAGCGAGAATTAAGATGTAGTGTGGCGTGGTAGCGGTTGAATTTCACTTCAGTGCTTAGGGTTGCCAGCGGAGATGCATCAAAAATCTTTGTTCACGATGGATGTAGAGGTCACAATTATCACCTATCAACAAGTGAAGTGTGGTCATCAGCAATTTAAAAAAACTTTTGTTCGTTGTGGGGAGTGTGAATATATCCTAAAATACCTCGTGTTTTCCCTTCCTTGTGAGGTAAGTTTGCCCGCAGTTATATATAAATTGTTCCAGCCTAGATCGATGTTAACCTACGCTATGTCCGTCGGTCCGTGAGGGTGGGTGCGATAAAAGCTTGCGCGTGTCCTAATTTGTAAGTTTTGAGGTTATTAAAATGTTACCCCCCGCCGTCCGTATCTACGGACGTAGTGGTGTAGTGGTTATACACGGCTATCGCGTAGCGAGCACGGTTTTCGTGTCTGAACGTGATGTACATATATCTCGTGTCTTTAATTCTGCATCTGAATTGCGAATCTGCTTTCCCCGTTGTCCGGATTGACGATAATGAGGCGTATTGTTTAAAGTATGCTATTGTATTGACTATTGTATTGCGGCTCCTTGGTATGATCCCCTGTCGAAAAACAATATTGGCGTATCACTAAGTGTTGGTTTCGTTTTTTATTGGTAGAGCTACGCTGCCAGTTTCTTTTATCTGTAGAATGAATTGTTCAGCTCGACCGGGGAAGGACCACGCTCTAACAGAATACATCACAGCGTGAAATAGCTGTGTTTCGTCTGGTGAGTAGTGCAGGGATCCGGAGACCTTTATTACAGGTGACGAGGCATTCCATCTCACTCGTCGTGGGTGATAACGCATCTGCATTATGATTCCTTGTCAAGGATGAATGTAGATGTCGTGGGCCGCAGGTATCACTTGCCGTCAGGTGAACTGTGTGTGAGTTTGTTACTCTCAATGTATTAAATATAATATATAGAGCAGGTGGTAAACGAGCAAGCTGCCCGCCCGATGGTAAGTGACTACCGCCGCCCATGGACATCCGCAACACCAGAGGAGTTGCAAATGCGCTGCCCACCTTTAAGTTTTTCAGTGTCTCAAAGTGTTGTATGTACGTTCCGTGTCCCCTACAATGAACCATCCTCCGATCTTATTGCACATGCAACGAACTAGGAAAGGCAACGGAAGTAAAAGCCTCCGTGTTTTCGCAAATATTTGCGCCGCTTTAACCTGCGTAGATAACGTCCCCTGGTGATAATCAGAAGATATCGCGATGGTCATAATCGATCAGCTGATGTATCAGTAGACAGTGACGATATTTGCTTTCGCAGTCGAGCTGGTTCATCTAATAATAATATATCACGTCAACGATTATGTTGGCAACTCCTTCACCATTCAGGCTACACGTGTCTGCAGCTCCTTGCGCGAGGATATAAGTAGAGCATCGAATAAGCTCTCTTTTGATTGGCTGTTACGGGAACACTATTTAAAGCAATTTATTTATTCTTATTTATATAGTAGTGTATATATATATATATATATATATATTGCTATTAGTTTTAAGTTATTATTATTACAGTTTTCTTATTAATAATGTTGTCACTACACCAACCACAATGTCTCTCCACGACACGGGTCGACTGGTAGAGAATGCCTTAAGGCATTCCGACCTTTGTGTCCCTATTTTGTAAGGTATGACCGATAAAGATTAAATAAATATATCAATATTATTATTTGATAAATTTACTCCACATTTGAATAGATCGCTGTGTTTGGCTATAACGTAGATTTAAAAGGGATCGCCTTGGAATTTTGTTCAAATATAATTTATTTAAATTAAGTATTTAAGAGTACCCAGAGAAATTAATAATAGGGGATATGTATAGATTGAAAGGGTGATATATTTATATATATATATATATATATATATATATATATATATATATATGTATGTGGGATCGGGTCCAAAATGAAGAACACCAGCGAAATCATACAATGCCGACACGTCTTTTCTCTTGACAGATTCCCTATCCATTGTTTTAAAAAGCCTCATATGTCACATATTCGTCATCTCTTTCGCACTTGTTCATACGATCTATCTTGTCGTTACGCTCATTCATTCGATCATCTCATTGACCGTCTTACGTTACATTTCACTCATCCTACAATTATATATATATATAATTTTACAGCCTTTGTATATTAATCCCACCACTGAGATTGAAAATTACAATCAACAATGTGCATCGGTGACGTCACCGTCTACAGTCTCCAGATCAGTTATCATTATTTTTTTAATTTAAACTTCACGTACAAAGTAAAGTACATAGGCGGACTTAATGCTAAAAGCATTTTCTACCAGTCGACCTGAGGCTGGTGTTGAGAAGCTAGGGTAGGTGCACATATAATATGAAAATGGGAAAAATACTCTACAAAATATAATATATATTTTCTTATAATATACTTAAAAAAAATATATATATGAATACAATAAATATATAGGATACATAAATTAATATACTTTATAATATATAATACAATAAATAAATATATAATTATATATATAATACATACTTTATAACATGATGGTGTTATCCATCTGCTGACAGTTTAATCAAGACATACTCACGCGCCTTCCTTTTAAACACAAAACGATTCTCAGCCATTCTGACTCCAAGAGGTAGCTCATTCCACAGAAGAATAGATCGGACAAAGGAAGAAGAGTGCATAAACTCTGTACTATTATTACTATTATTGTATTATTATTTAATAAAGTGACTCCACACTCTGAATGGATCCCTGTGTTTGCTGCAATGTAGATTTAAACGGATCGCCTTGGAACTTTATTAAAATCACTTTCCAACTGGTTTGGCGAAGTTTGCTAGGGAATATTGGAATATCATGCATATTTAATAAGATTAACTAAACTGAATTGAGAACACCCAAGATGAAGGCTTTTAGTGGCGTGAATAATTTGTTGGTGCTCGGCAAGCTTCGTCAGAAGTTACATTTTTAGTCGCGAGACTTTTACCATCGACCGTCCGGGGTTCCATTATGAACCGGGCGTGTAGTTATAACCTGGCAGAATATGCCTTCTGTATACTTAGCCCTTGCGGGGCACTATTCTTTTTTTTTGTGTACGTCAATCGGTCTGTATGTGTGTACGTAAATAAGATATTTCTCGAAAGACTTAGTAAATATTTCTCTTCTGAACTTCATTACTGTGACTACACGTGATTGAGGGAATTCTCTTCGGGGGTAATCGTTGTCCATTTGGAGATTAGGAGTCTTGTAGGAAGGCGTTTCAGGAATGGTTGAGGGGTAGGGTTTTCTCCCCTGAGACGACGTAACAATTGGCCGTCGCTGGTGGGGCTGAGAGCATCTTTGAGCGTTCCCGCGGCCCTGCAGTGTGGGAGGAAGGATTACATTTCATTTTAAACCGACTACTCAATAGAAGCTATTCTAATGGTGACAAACACGCACAAAGTTCAACTAAAATACAAATACATGGTCTCAGTATCTTTGTTGAGGAAAGATGTATATATTTATGAGCCAATATCATTATTTACTATCAGGTGTTCATCAGGTCACTGTGTGCTAGTTTGTCACCGTTAGTATTATATAAACTTCTCCCCTGCACAAGCTGTACACGACTGTACTTTATAGAAAACACATCGCAAGGGTTGGCGGGCATCTCTGTAGGTTATTTGAGTTTATTAGGCTCGCCTTCGGACTGGTTGGGTACCGTGGATATGTATGGGAGTGTTCCCATGGCCCTGCCGTGTGCGGGGAAGGTGGTAGATCGCGAGGTTTTATTCGGTGCTAGTCCAACTATAGCAGTCCTTGCCCCGCGAGGGCTAAGTATACAGAAGGCATATTCTGCCAGGTTATAGCTAGATGCCCTGTTCGTAACGGAACGGTTGACTGTGAAAGTCGCGACTAAAGATTTAACTTCTGACGAAGCTTGCCGAGCACCAACAAATTATTTACGCCACTAAAAGCCTCCATCTCGGGTGTTCTCAACTCAGTTTAGGTCTTATTAAATATGCATGATATTCCAAGATTCACAGCGAGCAAACTTCGCTCCAGTTCTAAAGTGATTTGAATAAAGTTCCAAGGCGATACCATTTAAATCTACATTTTAGCAAACACAGCGATCTATTCAGAGTGTGGAGTAAATTTATCAGATAATAATAATGATAACCAATCGTCTGGAGTCTGTAGCCGGTGACGTCACCGATGCACATTGTTGATTGCAATTTTAAGAGCTGACTTACAACATGCTCGACGGTAAACATGAGAAAACAAGGAAATCTTTAAAAAAAATCGTCGACGTCAGTCCGGCGTGGAACTGTATACTAGAATATAATGAACTATAGTCCACAGAGGATGCCAAAGCCCAGCAGTGGGATTATATATATAAAGGCTATTAAATTGCTTATATATATAACTAGTCTGGCCATAAATACTGTTACATATAAACTTTTCTTTTTTTCAACTTTTTAATTATTGTGAATTTGGAACACGTATATTATTTCAAAACTTCTTTCGATTTTGCGCCATTTCACATATTTTTTCGTGTTCATTATCAAATTACAATATGGAATGGGGTGATAAAGAAAATAAGATTGCAGTGATCGTCTTGCACAAAGTGGGTATGGAGCCGTCGGTCATATTCCAGACACTTCAAAAGCTTGGTATTGGCCGTATGTTCTAATATCGTATTATCAACAGAGACCACAAAACTTCCTCTGTCGAAGACCAGAAAAGATCAGGGCGACCGCGTGCTGTTAGGACAAAAAAGGCTGTTAAGCCAGAATTCATCGAAACCCCATTAGGAAGCAAAAAATCTTATCGCGAGAAATGAAGATTCCCGCTAGGACTCTGTCGCGTATTATACAAGACCTGTAGCTCGGTGCTTATCGTCGATATACAGGACATGCCCTAAATCAATCTTTACAATTAAAGAGAGTGGATCGATGAAAACACCTTCTTTCGCGATACGCAGGTGAAAGCACAGAAATATCCTCTTTACCGATGAAAAAGTTTTCACGATTGAAGAACACTACAATAAACAAAATGATAAACTGTACGCTCACAGTTCTAAAGAAGCTGCTCAAGTGGTCGGAAAGGTACAACGTGGTCATCGTCCTGCGTCAGTGATAGTCTGGTGGGTCGTGTCTTATCAAGGAGTCACAAAACTCAGTTTTAGAGGACATGGCCTTCTCTAAACGACACGGTGACATTGAGTCTCTTAAAAAATCTTTGGAGCAAGCAGTGGCGAAATTTCCCTTGGAAACAGTGCATAAATCCATAGATTCGTGACAAAACAGATTAAAGGCCTATATAAAAGCCAAAGGTGGCCATTACGAATAGATTTTTTTTATTTTTGCTGAGATTAATAAATATGTAGGTATAAATATTAATAATATTACATTACTTCATTAAAAAAATGCATTTTCATTTGTAACAGAACTTATGGCCGGACTAGGTATATCAACATATATATCTCATCCTTTCGGTCTATAAATATCCTATATTATTAATTTATCTGGGTATCTAGTAATCTTAGATACTTTTACGATTAATAAATAAGCACATAAACAAACATAAAACAAACAATATAATTATAATATTAAACATAAAACGTTCACCTTTAGAATAGAATGCCGCTTGTCTCCCCGTAGCGCACCGCAAGGCGCCCTGCGAAGTCCGCTCACGATAAATTTGAAATATAGAGCCGTTAGTATTTGAATGTAGATGTTTTGTGGGCAGTAAAAAAATATTTAGGTTCTAATGGGTCGGGATACGACGACGACGATATATATGTCCTGTTATCTTTTGTTTGTTTCGAAAATATCTTACTAGAGTAGGAGATTTGATATTTTTATGGGTGATGGTCACTGTATTCCGAGGGCTTTTATAGTTTCTTCTAAAGGTGACAGAGCGCTTAGGTCACTCGGTCGAGACCTTTATTAGACAAGGTAGGTAAACAGGACAAGGGTTCCCGAGAGAGATCCTCGGCTTGGACTGTTGCACTGCGTGTGAAAGTGACTGACTCGAGGTTGTCCGAGAGGGATAAACCTCGGCTCGGTCAGAAGCTTCTAAAGGATTAAATAGGTGGTTTGTTCCACTGGCTTTGTTAGGAGGTTTGAATTGGTGGTATGAATTGTTTGAATTAATTTTAGAAGATATTCGTTGTGACTCGTGAGGAATGAGATGGGATTCCTCGTCACCATAGCATCACAAAAGTATAACAGCAATGTTATGCGTAAGTTTTACACTACTCAGTGAGGTATAGTCGTCCCACCGTAGACCTTACCCTTTCATTGTTCTCCTATAAATTAGCTACGGCGTAGCTCCATCACTGTCGGAAATCCTAAATCACTTATATTGCAGAGGCGAGATAATGAATTGAATAGTGAATATAGAGTGAAAGCCCTTTCACACAAAACCGAAGAAAAACTAACTAAAACTTGTGTGAATACCGTTCAAACAGAAATTTCCATCATCTCGAGACGTACTCGGCCCTGATGAAATAAAAATAAGTGCACTTAAATGCAACTCCAACGAAAACTCTGTCAAGAACCTTTCCAATCCATCGCGCTATTGCATGATTCATTACACTAAGTAGAAAGTTGTGTTCTTACGTCACCGACGGAAGACAACGATTAGAAAGGAATCCGACCCCATCGTCGAGGTCATTAATAACGAAAGTATATTCTCTGTGATGATGGACTAATGTACGTTCTACTTAATATATATATATATATATCTATTTACCTATGAAATTGCCGTTCTTCAGTATTGGCCATTTCAAATGAAAAAAAAGTTTTGATTGGCTGTGAATTCTAAATTCAACTTAATTTTGTTTTAAAAACATGACATTCCTTTTACAAAACCAGTCTTTTGTTTATTGATTAGCTTTGTATTTTCATTACGTTTGAACATTTTTCATCATAATGGATACTTGAAAAATTTGTGAAATTATGAAATAGAGTTCCGCCGTGCATCAACGCGGCACAAACGGCACGTAACACCAACAACGTTTACGGAGAGAACTTTACAAACGAACGCACTCCAAGCTGCAAGAGTTGGGGTTGGAAGCTCTCCCTCATCCACCGTCCTCACCAGACCTTGCACCCACCGACTATTACTTTTTCCAAAATTTGGACAACTTTTTAGCGGAAAAAAAATTCAATTCCCGAGAGGCAGTACAAAATGCCTTTGAAGATTTTGTCGCCTCCCGTCCACTTGATTTTTACAAGAAGGGCATCAATAAACTAGCACTGCTTTGGCAAAGATACATCGATTACATGGGCCATTGCTTTGAATAACAGAAATAAAAATTAAAAAAGAAATACTTTAACTTATTTCATACAAAACGGCAATTTCATAGGTAAGGACCTATTATATATATATATATATATATATATATATATATATATATATATATATATATATGTATAAATGTATATATAGTGCTACAACTCGTTTCTTTCAACAATATTAATAGATTTTTAGATACGCGAATACATTTTAATATACCTTACAATTTTATTAAAAACGATCAAGCAGAAATGTCGGGAATTAAGGAGTTTTCTTTTTGTTTTGATGGTGTCAAACAAGCACATAGTTCGACTGATGGCAAGTGATTCCTACAGCCCATGACATCTACATTCATCCTCGGCAAGGAATCGTAATGCGGATGCGTTGTCACCCTTGAGGACTGAGATGGAATGCCTCGTCACCTATGAGGGTCATATTTTATGAGCTAGGTCCCCAAAATTCCTTAGGAAGCTATGCTTCAGTAAAGCGTTATAAACTTTCGTTAAATTACATAAATTTTAGTAGCAATAGTGATAATTTTGCTGTTGTCACCCTCAATGTAATAAAAATAAAACGAACGAACGCGGTGATGCAACGCACCCCATTGGCTGGACGGCGAGCATCTTTATCCTTGTGAGTGAGCGAGACAAAGTACAAAAGAGCGAAAGCTTAGTTATTTACTATATTGTTACCTGATCAAATATACTCTATTCAATAATACATAAATATCTTTTATATATGTATACATCTTTGACACAACGTTTAAGCTACGCTTCTGTTTGTTATCCCACTACACCTAGCTTTGTTATCTTTACTATTGACCAGACTAGCTTATTTATTTTAAAATAATTCTAGTATGGACATTGCTTATTTTTCCCTTCACTACTTCAACTAAACTTAAATCTTTGTCCTAAGAGATAGTTCACGACAATAGAAAATGAAAGATTCGATCCTAAAACGATAACTCTGGCCGTATTCTAAAACATTCGGCTATTGGAATAGGACAACGACCAAGGGCTTTTCCTCCACTTCATTACCTCCATTCGATCTAACAAAATAACAAGGAAAGTTATTTCAAATGTAGTCCTTTTATTTTTTCCCGCCGTATCCTCTAGATTCCAGTTCACGAAAAGGGGTTGAGTTTTATCTCTTAGACAATTATTTTCATTTAATTACAATTCGAGTTAAAACACGATGTTGTAAATGTGACGGAACGCGAGAATGGGAAACATAAAAACGTTGTCGAGCAGGTATTCGTAACTCCGACGGTTTTATAGGAACATTTGTGTTACGCGAGTTGTATTAGTAGCACCGCTACGGGGCCCGTTACATTTATGAAGTGCTACAAATGTTCTGTAACACAAAAGAAATGGGGATATGTATTTATTTTCACGAGTGTAAAGTGAGTATTTAGTGTTATATGGACGATGTTACTATGAACTATAACTTAGCAGCTGCTTTTTAGCGATTAATTTTTTTTTCAAGAACTGTTTCACGAGCTATATGATCAAGCCGTTGTCGCTGCAGCTTGCTGATCTTCTGAGTAGTGTCGGGGAAAGTGAATAAAATAATTTATGAGATTCGTAAGTATATTGTTAATATTATATTTATTTGAGAGGATTAACGGGAACCACGACGCATCTATTTTCTACAACACGAATAGGTTGCCTCGACCGGGGAGGACCTCTCAGTAAATACCAGCGTGAAATATTTATTATTTTATTATTATTCACCGAGAGGAGGAAATCAAATGGGCTATGCTATGGGAAATGGGGTAATGACTTCATTCTGTGTCAGTCCTGAAGGTTGACATCGCGTGTGTATCCTGAATATTTGTTTAGGATACATGTTAATGTCGTCATCGATTGCAGCCACTAACCATCCAGTAAGCTATGTGCTCTTTGGTCACATTTAATATAATTAAAAAAATGTCCGCCAATGTACTGTTTCACGGCCAAAGCGACGTCGTGCGGCCATTAACAAAGCTGTAGTAAAATAGTTAATATTTTATAAACGTTAAGGATAAACACAATAATAAATTACATACCAAGACCATTAATATCTTAGCTTAATATTAAACAGAGCGTTATGGCGTTAAATTAAAAAGAAATATTGCACTAGGGGACTTAATAACGTTCCAGTGTTTACTGTCTTAATTACAGCTCGGATTGCTATGTAACGTTTTACTTTGAAACAAATTTTATATTAAACGCTCTATAAACCTCTGCGTTCAGAACAACCAGTCATTTTTTTTTATTATAGAGGGGGTAAATTAACTAGTTGTTTACCTGATAGAATGTAAGCACCATCCCCCCAAAAAACATCCGCAGCGCCAGAGGTATAGTGTACGTTACTGCCCATTATGCCGGTCTTTAAGAAATCGTGTCAGAAATACAGCTCGTGAGAGCTGATTCCAAAGTTGTAGTAGTGCGTGATAAAAAACTATAAACAAAGCACACAGTGGTGGTATGACAACTATCAATATGGTCAGATTAAAACTTTAAGTGCTACGTGTGATGGTTGGGGGGTGGCGGCGATAGAAGACTCGTAGAGATGCAGCATCTCTTCGTAAGGCCAATATATCAATATATAATAGGAGATTTTTATATATCTTTTTTGTATTCATTGGAGTCATCTTTTTTTATTACATTTAGAGTAAAAATCGAACACACAGTTCACCAGCAAGTGATTCCTGCGGCCCACGACATCTACATTCATCCTTAACAAGGAATCATAAGGCAGACGCGTTGTCACCCTTGAAGACTGAGATGGAACGCCTCGTCACCAGTAATAAAGGTCTCATGGAATCCCTATACTCACCAGAAGAAAACTGCAGCATTATGCTGCTATTTCAAACTGGTATTCTGTGAGGGCGTAGTTCTACTACGGTCGAGCTGACCCATTCGTTCTGCAGCTAGAAACAAATTGTAGCGTAGCTCTACGACTGTTACAAAACAAGTCTAAACTGAATTTGAATGTCAACAAAGTTACATCAGCGGCTATATCGGTTCGCTTACAACGTGGCCTGAGCGGTGATATTCGACAGCAAGTGTTTAAAAATGTTAGTTTTCCAATCGGGATGTGTTGTATGTCGAGCACCACGACACCGCATCATATTCCTCCGATCGCCACATGCATCGGAACAGGCAAGGCTATGATGAGTGTGCGCCTATGTTTGTTTATGGCGCTAAAATATCTTCAGTACAGTCGATATCATCTGATAATAATCGAAGACATCGTCATGGTCTCTCTGTCACTTATATGTATATCGAATCAAAATCAAATCAAAAGAAGCAAGCAAGAAGAAACGGCAACAAACTCGACTACTTGCTCTCTTTTTTACCCGACTGCCACCTGCGACTGGATATGTTTTTCGCGTTGTATCTTGTATGTATGTGTGTTTGTAAATTGTTTAATTACCTCGTATCTTCCAAATGGCTAGATAGATTTCGAGAGTAAAGGTATCGTTATATTTGTCTTAAAAATCCAAGTGTCCTTAGATAGGTATTTGAAAAAATAAAACGAAATGGCTGATTTTTGTCGCGAAATAGTAATGCGTTATCAGAAAAAAATAAACAAACCTATCGAGTAGGGAATCAAAATAAAGGAAAGGATTGCAAAAATATATATAAGTTATAATTAAGAATAATAAATTGGTTTAAAAAGTAGCTACATATATAGCTGTATTAATAAATATTATAAAAAATATATATTACAAACATATTTCTCAGATATATATTTTACGGTCGAAATAGGTCAGGAGGTAATCAACTAAACAATATACATTACTAACAACCTTAACGTGGGTTGATAGCGTGGTCCATTTGTCAGCATATAGCTTGATGCTATGTACAAGATTAATTGATCTTTTTTCTTTAGGGCAACGGGAGAAACTTGGGAAGTCCAATTAATTGTGGAGGGGAAGTAAAAGAGCTTTTATGTTCGCTGTGGTCTATTATTGTATTTACTTCAAATAAATATTTGTGCCTTTGTTTATGAAACGCGTCTAACGGGCACGCAGTTCACCTGATAGTAACCGTGTCCACCACGGGGGTGGACAGCGGCCCTGACATTTATCCTAAACACAGATGCAAATTAGTCACCCTTGAGGACTGATATGGAATCTTAGCTATCAGTAACTAGGTCAACGGTTCCTTCCACACACAATACGAAACAGCAGCGTGGCCAGACTTTGATATTTTGAGAAAGCCCTTCCTCTGGTCGAATAGATCCGTTAATATTTTTTAATATTTTTAAGGAAAACATAATAACATAAAACATAAACATAACAAAAATTCCACAAATTATAAGTTCTCACGAACTAAAACACAATTAATTATTTTTTTTTGTTAAATTAAGGGTAATATTAAAAAAAAATCAAAAACAATTAAATTGCGCGTGGCTCGAAAAAGAATTATTAGGTACCATAAATCAACTCGAAAGATGTAAATCAAATAGGAAAAAAGTTTCGCCTTGCTCTCTCACATCCCAATACACAGCCGGACCCGTGAGTTATCGAAGTAAAAACGATCTTAAAATAACTCTGCAATACCATATCTCTAAATATTATATATTACATAGAAAAGTCATATGATTACTACTTACTTTAAATATCATAAGATAATTGAATAATAAAAAAAAACTTCTTGTATTAATAAAGACCAAGACATTATAATTATACAGCCAACAATTTAATAGTTTTCAGATACGAACAAGACCTGGCTGTATGGACTAAAGTCCTTTGCCTTTCCCATTAGGGATAAATTAATATCATCATCATCATCATTAATAGTTTTCAAGAATGATTAACAACGAAAAATATCTAAACGGATTTTAAACGATCTTTATGTCACATCATATAAAATCATTTTACTTGTACTTACGTTCAATGATGAGACAAGATGTAAATAAACAAGTTTTTTTTAAAGACAAAACTTTTCTAATAACAGGAACCGACAGTCAATAAATTCTGTACTTTCGGCTCTGTTATTCATTACTAAAACGATCTAAAAATAAATCTCCAATACGATATATTTAGGTTTTAAATGACAGTATTATATGCATGGTCTGTTCTTCGCGGTCGTTTGTCGGTTCCATTATCTTCATAGGGCAGCCCATACGGCTACGTGCGTGATAGATACGCAACGTAGACATCTGCAGTAGAATAGATACTAGATAGAATAGATACTAGATAGAATAGATACTAGATAGAATAGATAATAGATAGAATAGATAATAGATAGAATAGATAATAGATAGAATAGATAATAGATAGAATAGATAATAGATAGAATAGATAATAGATAGAATAGTTAAAAGATAGAATAGATAATAGATAGAATAGATAATAAATAGAAAAGATAATAGATAGAATAGATAATAGATAGAATAGATAATAGATATAATAGATAATAGATAGAATAGATAATAGATAGAATAGATAATAGATAGAATAGATAATAGATAGAATAGATAATAGATAGAATAGATAATAGATAGAATAGATAATAGATAGAATAGATAATAGATAGAATAAATAATAGATAGAATAGTTAAAAGATAGAATAGATAATAGATAGAATAGATAATAGATAGAATAGTTAAAAGATAGAATAGATAATAGATAGAATAGATAATAGATAGAATAGATAATAGATAGAATAGATAATAGATAGAGTAGATAATAGATAGAATAGATAATAGATGGAAAAGATAATAGATAGAATAGATAATAGATGGAATAGATAATAGATAGAATAGATAATAGATAACCGTAGGTAATAAATATTCTTGAGTGTCATATTTATACTATTCGCAGTCTCCCCCCCATTCCTAGATAGAGCGATGACCTATGTAAGTTTACGGGGAGGCGATGGATGCAGGCGTATGCTCAGCAGTGGACCATGGACCATGGACAGGAGGATATGGACAGGCTGAGATGGTAACTATGATATACTGTTAATTGAGCCAATCCTTTATAAGAAAGTTTCTCGAATGGTCTCCTCGATTTACACAACGCAATGTGAGACGGCCTAGGAATGTGCTTAGTCGAAATCTATGGCTAACTAATGTTCAATAGTGGATTATTAATTGGCTGTAATTTTTTTTATTACATCGAGAGTAACAAACGAGCACACATTTCACCTGAGAGCAAGTGATTCCTTCGGCCCATGACGTCTACATTCATCCTTGACTAGGAATCATAATGCAGATGCGTTGTCACCCTTGAGTACTGAGATGGAACACCTCGTCACCGGTAATACAGGTCTCCGGATCCCTACACTCACTAGACGAAACACAGCAGTATTATACTGCTATTTCACTCTGGTATTCTGTGAGGGCACGGTCCTACCCCGGTCGAGCTGACCCACACTCTGCAGATAGAAACAAAGTGCAGTGTAGCTCTACCAGTGTTCAATTGTTCTTTGTTCTATACATATAAAAAAGTCGGGGTAGCTTAGTATCTTGCTTTTAATTTACGATACGCGATCAAACCGATCTCGATCTTCGGCACCAATGAAATTGTTAATCGCAATATTCACCACGTGATCGATGGGGTGGGGAAACATCTTGAGGAAATCTGTATGATCAATAAAAATTTAAAAAATGTAAATAGACACATGAAGTCCACCGTTGCTCAGTGGAACCGGACTATCTAGAGGCGAGGAATATGCCCAGCAGTGCGATTTATATATGTATTATATATTATGTTACTTTACCACATATGTACATATATATATATCCAGCAGTTACTATTATTCCGTAAACATTTTTTTTCCATGTGTTGTAACGGACGTGTGTGTCTCGGTCCCATGTAAACATTTACTATCCATAAAGAAAAATTGGTTTTCTTAGAACCATATATTAGGGGCCAACTTTTATCTATAATCTAAAATTATCATTTTATATTATAAAACGAAATAAATATCGATCTGTCCTAAAATTTTAATTAAAATGTGGCTCTACTATTGTTAAACCTTTTTTACAATAGTAGAGCCACATTGCAGCTATATTTTTGTTGCAACATGAATAATCGTCATTTTTATCACAACCTATTCATAGTTCACTGCTAAACATAGACCTCCCCCATAGATTGCCAAAACTTGATCCTGAGCGAGCTGAACCCATTGATTGCATATTTGCGTCTGTCTGTCTGTCGTCGCTCCTTCTAGTGGTAGGTTGTCTTGTGTCTGTCAGTCCGAGCTTGCCACCCAAAAAATTTTCTCCTTACTATTATGACATGGAAGCAAAAAGTTGGCGGATCTTTGAACGGAGCGTTACACCCACGAGTTGCGCTACCGTTCCCAGCGGGGGTACCTAGCGCCGCAGACCAAACAGCGCGCTGCACTCTCTGAATTCTCTGGTATTAGTGTTCCTTTTAATAGTGTAAATAATTGTTCGTCTAATGTAAGAAATCAAGATCCCTTTTCACCGAAGATTTTAACATCCAGCCACAGAAATACAATAAAATACAGTCCACTTGCTCTGTCGCCCACGGAGTTCATTCCTACTCTCTCTCTCCCAGTCTTCAGAAGTCTTCGCTAATAGATGTAGGTAGATGTAAACTATGATTTCCGGTTGTCAAAAACTATGTCATAAAAAAATCAACACCATAGGAATATACTTAACATACATTTTTCATGAATTAAAGGGAGTGAAAAAAAAATACATCAGATAATTCCACTCCACGTTCCGAGCCTGCCCCGCCATCATCGCGTATTCATTGTATGCAAACTAATCAACAATGCGCATACATTGACTTCGAAACTGTAATATGAAGTAGAAAAGGAACTCGCTTTTACGATTCAATTTACCATCTAGAATATATTTTAAAAGAACAGTTATTTTTTTTTGTGAAATAATGAGAAAACGAGGTCGCCTTATTACAGTGATCATCGATGCCGGAAACATATGCAATAAGAGATGCAAATACGTTGTCGTCTTGGAGGAAAGTATTGGCTCTTTTCTGGAAGGTCGTATAATAAGGGTTGAATGTCCACTAATCGACAGAAACCGGCCTATAGTCGACGCATTGTGAACTGAAGCTTGGGGTCATAAATCATATTTATCTGTCCGTCTCGCTCGCACTTACAGGTCTTATGGAGAGGTGTAGTGATGTGCGTAAGAATTGTAGAGGTGCATATCGATAACAGGTTGCATTGCGTGCACTTTCCTACTGTCAGTGACATTTATTGCCCGACGACTCAATTTCAAATGCGTCGACTATAGTGGAGAACAAGGAGTGAGGTGATGGATAATTAGAGGAATCATAACAGTCACGTCTGTTTGATATCATATGCACTGAAGCTGTCTACCAGGAATTGGAACTACGTTAAAGAATAGCAGTACCTACGGCTCGGGGTCAAATCCAGAGAACAGGTTCACTATACCTCTAATTAAGCTCTGCATAAATTGGACGTCTGATTTCAAGCGTTGACATCGGGGATGTTCGGCGATGGGTTTTACCTTATATCGAAAGGTGAGTTGGCCGAAAAGATCAAATTTCTCCTTCACAGTGTCGACCAGTGAGTTATCCTAATCTGCCGATCTACAATGCCACACAAGGCGGCAGCCTGCATAATGTAACGGCAATATGAACATTGACCAGCCAAGAGGGGCATCGATGGAGACCTGATAGATAACCAGATTAGATATCAGTAGATGGTCCAACAGAGATCCTGTGGTACTCGTCTGGGCAGAGTTAGTACTTCTGTTATATAATATACCACGGCAAAGTCTAGAACGGATCGAATTCAGCGTAGTCAGCTCATTGAAGACGTGCATCACGATCTCTGCAGATAGATAGCGTTTTATCACGGAATCTATAGAATACCCATTAACGTGGGGATGGTCATCGCTGTCTATGCACATCTAAAAGTTCGTACCTTCAAGACCTTCGAGGATGAAACGAACAGATATGTCAAATGTTCAATTTATTACGGCCGCGAATGAGAACTTTGGGTTTGATCAGGGAATGACCATGTCTTCACAGAATATCAGCGTAAAAAAACCAGTAGAACTTCGCGGTGAGTTTAGGGATCCGAAGACCCAGTTTCTGGTACCGAAATCCTCATGGATGACATCGCATATATCTATGTCGAAGATGAGCGATAGATGTTATGAATAGACGACCATGTTAATTGTTACTCGGTAATATTATAATAAAAAATGACTTGCGTCCAACGAGACTAATTTAAAAATAAATAACTCGAGGGTAGATCTAAAAGACAATTAGCGGGATAAAGTTGAAAGTTTGCTTGTCCAGATAAATTTTATTCGACTTTAATTTACTTGGACATGTTTATTTATTTGGAAATACACAACGTACATATTACAAATTTCATACGATGAATCTTTATATAATAATATTCTGGGATGAATACCCATGACAGGCGTGTGCAGCACGCGCTATTTAATTACGTGTGTACTAAATAGAGTTAACAGAAATTTAAAGATGGAAAAACAAACTAAAAACGAACGGCGTATTTTTAGTTTTTTCACACTTCTGATTGGTAACGAAAACAATAAAAAATGGTTTACTTAAATTATAAAAAATATATATTCTTACGTAATGTAAGTTAACAATAAATTGTTTTATAATTTTCACATCGTGGATTGGCGGTGTGGCGTAGACATAAAGAAAAAGTCGGAAGACTCTTTAAGACTTTTAATTAAAAACCTTTTCACTGATACCACAGAATAGATGTTAGGAGATCTCGGCATATGGATGGCTCAAGAAGAACGACAGTAAAATAATTAAAAATTAAATATACCTACACAATACTAAAGTAACTTAAGTAAAGTTAAAATTTAACTCGTATACTTTATTCTACACTCTTTAATATAAGTAACATTTATGTATTGTCTTCAATTACTTGTACCTTAAGGACACGCCCTTGTATAGCCAAGACAACAACCTTTCTGGAAGCTAGACGTGGATATAGGTTTAGGCAGAGTTTCAGGATAAAACTCTCCTGGCACCCTTCGACATTTAAATATAGTTAGGTTAAGTAAGTTTGTCACACAGTAAATGTATATATGCACGTTTGTACCATAATAAGGAGTTTTATTGAATTAAGAACCCATAATAGGCTCATAAATAGAAGCATATATAGATTAGTATTCAAGAATTAAGATATTAGATTAGTATCGTTGTGTCCGTATGTAACGTAACTTTCAATTTCTACATTCCTCTCTCGACCGTGTACCTCGATCCGTATATAGAATGAGAATTAGTGTTCCATAGTGCACTGGGTTCTTTCGTTGTTCTTTCATAGTACAGGCTGTACTACTTGGAACACCCTTCCGTCAAGAATGAATCTAGTAAAGTTTCTTTTAAATCTCTTTTTCGACAACATTATTTGAAGACAAATAACACGTGATGTATATATTTTCTCATGGTATTTGTGTATTACATGATCTAATTCCACCATCAGACCTCACGACGCACTGCTGGATTTCATCCTATCTTTCCCTGCGATTATAATGTGGGTGTTTTCAAGAGTAGAGTGAATAGGCATTTACTGAGGTAGTGCGCCTTACCATCCAGGACTGCATTTCCGCTTAACATCGGGTGGGATCGTGGTCAAGCACTTGCTTAGAAAGTTTTAAAAAAAAGTATTTATGTATATATATTGTTATGTATGTATGTATAAAATATATTTGTCATTAGATATTTTTATCTAAATAACCTTTTTTTATTTTTATTCGTACCAACATAATGTCTCGAACTCCCAGGGTTGACTTATAGAGAATGTATATATATATATATATATGCATATATATATAACTAGTCTGGCCATAAACACTGTTACATAAAACTTTTCTTTTTTTCAACCTTTTAATTATTTTGAATTTGGAACACGTATATTATTTCAATTTTGCGCCATTTCACATATTTTTTCGTGTTTTATATCAAATTACAATATGGAATGGGTTGTTAAAGAAAATAGGATTGCAATGATCGCCTTGCACAAAGTCGGTCATATTCCAGACAATTCAATTTTTGACACGAATTTTGAAAGTATCCACTATGACGAAAAATGTTCAAACGTAATGAAAATACAAAACTAATCAATAAACAAAAGACTGACTTTGTAAAAAGAATGTCATGTTTTTAAAACAAAGTTAATTTGAATTTAGAATTCACAGCCAATCTAAACATTTTTTTGGTTTGAAATGGCAATTTCAAGACCTAATATATATATAAATGCTTCAGTGCGATATTTTGGTGTTTTTAAGCTTAAATTTAAATTTAATTGAGGCAGCATTACATGCCACGGTCCGTCTGCAAAGTTTTGCCCTGAACCGTCTAAAAGTTTCTCAATTACCTAAAGGAGTCATTGTTCGAAATGTTCAGTCCACAATTACTCATGTACATAGAGTTTTAAAAATCCTTTCACTGTGCATGTATTGGTAGCTTCGAGCTATTATTAAGAATGCTTTATTTCCCGCTCGACCAACAACGCTGCCAGATATTTCAAAATTATTCGTAAAATTATCTCATTGTACAATTAACAACAATTTCGTAACCTGGTGGTATGTAAGTGGATGGTATTGTTTTTGGCTATGTCGTATTTGAAATGTTCCTTCGTTCGCTTATCATTAATAAATTTGAAGTGTCAATAGCTTAATGGTTTAGGGTACGGTTTGTGAAATATAAGGTCGTAGGTTCATATCCGCCATTCGACTATGAATATTATGAACGATCTCCTGGCACAAACGTTTAAGTGTCCTTGAAGTGGTGTTATAAATGATAGAAATACTATTATTTAGAAAAATGCATATAAAACCTATTTATTATGCAATTTGTCACCATGGTGCATCTGTAGCTAATGAAGCAATTAGTGTCTAATGTTGTATATTAATAACGTACACATTTGATTGACATATTTATAAATACATTTAAGCCGTGGTAGGGCCACGTAGAACGTAGCTACGTTTAAGTTGCGATATAATTGTGTCGGTCTGACGGTGTAGGACCGCCATCACACAATACCAGCATAAATATATATGTATATATATATATATATATATATTTATTTATTTATTTATATAATCTTTATTGCAATAACATTAACAAAATTAAAAGTTCACAAAGGGTGGACTTAATGGCAAAGGCATTCTCTACCAGTCAACCCAAGGTATGTGTAAGTAATAAAAAAAATAAAAAATACAAGTAAAGAATAATACATACATATATAGTTATTAAATTAGTATCAGGTGAACTGTTTGTTCGTTACTTTAATAATCATAATAATTAAACTCACAAAGGAATATAATATTCCTTGTCAAAGATGAATGTAGATGTCGTGGGCCGCAGGAATTACTACTATTATTACAGCATCCTGAGGGACCGAGGGATTAGCAGACCGTTACGACTGTCAGTACTTGAACCATTGTGCCAAGGTTCACTTACTGACTAATAAATAAATAAATAATGAATAAATAACCTCATAGGTAAAAAAATGATAGAAGTCGTAATTAATGCTTTAAGTTGACATTTTAACTATATTTGACATTTAATAATTTTATAATCTTATTGGAGAAGACCTAATTGTCTATTGTTATTCTTTGTTTGTTTTATTTTCTTTATTTATGTTATTGTCTATGTGTGTTGTATTTATTTAAATGTATGAATGTATTAATGGATCACTGTTATCCGATAATAAATGAATTGAATTGAATTGAATTACTGTGTGCGAGTTTGTTACTAAAAAAAGTTTAAATATTGATTTTTTGTTATGCATGCAGGGTGATGCTATCTGATGTTAAGTGATGACAAAAAAATGGTTTTGTTTACAAATATACTATAAAAGTTTTCATTGTATAAATATTGGATACCTATAGTCATTAGATGAGACACAACGACGTTATGCTGTTATTTTAAACTGGTTTACTGCAAGGAGGCGGCCCGCCGCCGATAGAGCTGACCCAATAATCCTGCACCTATATTAATCTTAAATAAGCAGATTACAATCCATTTGCAGTCTACCACGTGACCAAAATGGATTGCCTCATCACCAATTACACCATCCAATTTACCTTTACCTAGTTAACTATCATTCGCAGGCGCGCCCTCAACGACCCCGACGACGCGACCACCAAGACCCAAGCCCTTCATAAAACACAACACACGTACATTGCACCCTCATATCGCCCCCGCCGACGGCGAGGGCGTCACAATCAAGGTTATTCGCGATACAGCCATATATGAGGCTGGTTTACACCAATTAATATACATAGAATCGTAGCTGGAGTTTCTTGCGCTACTTCCTCTCCAACGAAAACGCATTCCGAAGTAAATGTCGTTGATAGTTATGATATTAATTTATTTAATCCATTAGGAGCTGATCTAACCGAGGTTCAGCTCACTCGGCAACTGTCGAGTCAGACGATTTCACGCGGAAGGGAACAGTCCAAGTCGAGGGTCCCTCATGGGAACCCTTGCTCTGGTTTCTCATAAATAAAGGTCTCGGCTATGTGCTCTAAGTTCTGAGCCACCTTTCCACCTGGTGAAGCTGTAAAAGTCCTCGGGCTAACAGTAGCCATTAGCCATAAAGAAATAGTCCAATCCTCACACTCACAACAGCCAAAACACAATAACCCATTTATAAGGCAGCGGGAAAGAAACCGCAAATTTTCGTTGACTTTATCTGTTTAGTTTCCACCATTGTCAGTTAGGTACCGCAGTTAAAAATGCATAAACGGAGTGTATTCACTCTTAAACTTCGTTCTGACTAAACAAACTGTCCGAGCAGTCGTTGAGCAACGAGCGCGTTATGAATTTACTATGAAGTTGGTGGAAGTACAAATGCCGGTGTGGACGCTGTGAGGAGGGATAGAACAGATTGGCGAGGGGTTTCAGTTCAAACTGAACATGAAATGTAACAGCGACAAGGACACAGCGCTCCTTCCACGGTCGAGATGATCGGCGTGAATGACTGCTGGCTTGGCATGCGATCTTACTCCTCAGAGGTGACCAGGCATTTGCATTATTTATTGAGGATAAAATTGGGTGGCGTGTGAACGAAATTTTTGGTCACCTTCATAACAGTAAAAAAAAAGATATCTCGCATTTCTGGATACGAGGACACAGTATACTGGACGATAAGTGGTAACAACACTTAAGCCCATCCACAACTAAGATCCAAGGAGATCGATTTTAAATTCGTAATATATTTCGTAAATAGATATTGAATTGAAATCGGTTGTAGAAAAAATGCGCGGGATTCCCCCAAAGAATTTCGGACTCGGGCTCTTCAATGGGAATATTTTCTTTTATTATAAAACTCCAAACTGTTTCAATTGGCCTGGTGCTCTGACAATTCCATCGAACTTATGACGATGGTAGTGCCACGCTATAGATAGATTTTAGATGAAACATGAATGGGGAATGCCTCGCAGGATACCAGTGTAACGATGCTGTGTTTCGTTTGGTGAGTGCCCCTACGCTCCGTGATCCAGTTTTATAGATCAGATGGCAAATGAACAAGCAACTCCTTCTGATGGTAAGTAATTACCGTCGCCCACACACACAACAACCACATATAACACACATATTAAATGTCAAATGTCATAGTAAGCAAAATTGTTCGTTTACGAATTTAGGAGTATATGGGCCGGATTGATTGAGAGGTACTTTCTTTACCCGTGTCCGAATGACGCCATTGTGACGTTAAGCCATTAAAAACCAAGTCTACAGTTAATGCATCACTAGAACTCTGTCTAGATTTTGTAAACACTAGACATGGGAACTTATTTTTTTGCAGATAACTAATTAAAGTTCTTTGAACTCTGTCAGAATGTCAAATAGCAAAGGGTGCATAACCTAATTTAGGTTTGGGATATGGTCTGCTAAACTTATGAACTAAAGTTTCACTTGCATTGCGAAGAGATGTTGCATCTCTAATCATTTTTTTACGACGTGGATGCGTTCGGATTAATTCCACCCGCTGAGTTTAAACATCGTACATCACGACAGAATTCAAAATAACATCCTCGTCATCTCGATGGTTGGCAATTAAACTGTGCGATTCCAACTCTGTGGAATCGATACGACTTAGGGACCTTCAAGAGAAGAGCCTACACCTTCCCTAAAGATCGGCAGCCCATCTGCGACTCCTCTGGTGATGCGGATGTCCATGTGCGGCGGTGATCACTTACCATGAGGTAGGCTGCTTCTTCATTTGCCACCTATACTATAAAAAAAGATAAAAAATATATACAAGAAAACGATACATACAAAAAAAAACCTTTTTTTTCTTATATATCTCGCCGACCCGCCTCTGACTTTATTCGTCGCCTCAATAGCCTTATGATTAGTGTACGGCTTGCACATTTAACGTTGTAGATTCGAATCCGTCATTCGACTGTTGTAGTGGACCACATCCTAGCACAATCACTTAAGGCTTAGTTGGAGTGCTTAGCCGGAATGTTTAATGTAGTTTTGCAGTGGTAGAGCTACACTGTAGTTTGTTCCTAGCTGCAGAATGAATGGGTAAGCTCGACCGGGGTAGGACCACGCTCTCACATAATACCAGCGTAAAATAGCAGCTTAATAATGTTGTATTTCGTCTGGTGAGTGCAGGGATCAGGAGACCTTTGTAACTGGTGAAGAGGCATTCCATCTCAGTCCTCAAGGGTGACATCTCCTTAATAATTCCTTGTCAAGTATGAATGTAGATGTCATGGACCACAGGAAACACTTAACATCAGGTGAACTGTGTGGTCCTATGTTACTCTTAAATATTATTTTAAAAGCACTGCAAACATTCTTAAATAAATAATCAAATGAAAGGAAGTTATTTAGAGATATTTTTGTAGTTCGCCTTAGGATCAGTTGCTTTCGCGAGCAAGATAACGGTCCAAGCCGAAGCCTCCTCTCCGGAAACCCATGTGCTTTTTACTCAAAAATATTCTTTCGGCTTTGTCATCGAAGCGGTCGGCTGAAAAACATTAAAAAAACATCCGTAATAATAATAATACAATTCAAAAATTGTAGCCACGTTACATCTAGTATATAGTTATAGCAATATTAAGTAATGTTGACCGACAGACGATCACACCCTCACAGAATACCATCTGGAAATATAGCGATGCAGTGTTTCACATGGCGAGTGGAGGTATACGAAGGGTAACTGAAAATACAGATACTTGACCTATTTTTCAATAACACAATTTTATACATGTCCGTTTGTAAGTTCTTTCATTTTTCTTTTGTTCTTTTTTTTTAAATTTCAAAAGAAAACTTTGTGTTGAGACAGAGCGCTAACGGTTTTTGGCGTTTTCTCCCTTTCATCAATTTAGGACGTCCAAAAAAGAACGACGTAATTAAAAAATAAAGTTGAAATGAGGAAAACTTTACTTTATAAGTTTTTTGTTCGTATTTTTAAAAGTATAAAAAAATATATAAAGGCTATTCTGGCAATTAAGGGTTTTTTTTTAAATTTTAAAGTAGTTATAATTGTTTTTTTTTTATCAAAGGTTTGGAATAAAACGACTTCAATGAAATAAAAATGGATTAAATTGTAATTATATATGTATAATTACAATTTAATCCATTTTTATTTTTTGAGAAAAGAAAGTATGTAATGAAATTATATGACAATGATAATATACAAATAAACTTTTTGTTAGGAAACTTGTAATTGGCCTCCTGTCTTACTTTTGTTGTTGGTTTTTTTTCATTACATTTAGACTAACAAACTCACACACCAAGTGTTTCCAAACCAAATATTATATAAAAAAATAAAAATAAAAATAAAGTTTCCGCAGTGTTTCCACAACATTTTCAATTACGTCGGTTCTAAAAGGAAAATTATGAACAAGTCTAGTCAAATCCGTAATATTTATGGACTTTTTAACTTAATTAAAGTCTTAACCGAAACTGAAAAGTTATTTTCTTATCGATGTTTTTTTTTTAAATATATATCTAAATGGTAAAAGTTGACGCAGTAGAATGACACGGTGAATGACGTAGCTCAAGAGATGAGAAAATTGCCTTCAATGGGTCGGCCAATAACCGATGGGGACGGAAGCTTCTTGGGTAGACGATCCCCCACTAGATGGAGCGACGACCGGTGCGAGCTGGTGGAAGTCGATGGATGCAGGTGACTCAGGATTGTGCTTTGCGTCAATCTATAGGGGAAGCTATGTTCAGCAGTGGACTATGGAAATAAATAAATAAAAATATCTTAGTGATAAATAAATAAAAAATATTTCATGATATGTGAGGTACGCCGATCCACAGCCCAACTACTCCATTATCAGTGCCTAGCAGTGGGATTTATATATATATATATATATATATATATATATATATATATATATATATATATATATGGTGATCACCGCCGCGCATGAACATCCGCAACACCATAGGAGTCGCAGATGCGTTGCCAGCCTTTAAGGAAGGTGTAGGTTCTTCACTTGCCGGTCCCTAAGTCGGTATGGGTTCAGAAACACGCTGGCGACCGGGTGATTCCACAGAGTAGTTGTGCGTGGCTGGAAGTAGCGCGTGGATTGCCAACCATCGAGCTGATAAGGATGAAAGTTTGAATGCTGTCGTGGTGTACGATGTTTAACGGGCTGTTAATATTATAAATAACACTATTCATCTTGTCTCTTTCTCGTTTTTTTTTCTTATAAATCCTAGCAGAGCTATAATTACTATCATTCCGGTTGACTACTCCAACTAAGCTTTAATATTTGCTAGGGGATTAATTTGAATTTGAAATTTTAACAGAAGCAGGTATATGAAATTTCGTGTTTCATACTTTGAGAATGACGGATTCCATACATGGTTCCGTTCATCCCCTATTTTACCCCTGTAGCGGTGAAATTTCTAAAAAACCTTCCTAAGTGGATAATTACAACTTAAAAGTGATCAACTGCCAAAGTTTCAAGTTTGCTGCCCCAGCCGCTTAGACTCTGCATTTCTGCTTATCAAACCAATTTTACGTTATGTCAGGCTTATAATCTTCGGTCCCTAGAGGAACAAATAAATTAGTTAGTATTATTTATGACGTCATTTACTAATTCTTAATTATAATTGAGGACTCCATCCCCTGGAGAATAACCTCAATTTGATTTATTTAATATTCCTTCATTTCTATATTTTCAATTTGGTCAATGCTTAATTTGAGAGGTATATTTTATTTTTCATTTCATTTGAGACTAACAAACTCTTCTAAACTAAACTTATGATGCCATTTCACGCTGGTATTCTGTGAGGGCGTGGTCCTACTGCGTTCGAGCTGACCCGTTTATTCTTCTAGTAACGAAGAAGCATGGTCCCTATTGAGTGACAATGCATCCTCATTATCTATCCTACAGAATACCAGATAGCACGATCCTGAAATACCTGCATGAACATCCCGTAGACTTGCATAGATCGTCGCCCTGTCTAGTGGTAGGTCGCCGCACACTGAGATATCCTATACGAGGTTGCCAATCAAGAACCATTCTTCCCCATCGGTTATCGGTTCTACGAGCTATATGGCCAAGCCATTGCCACACTGTACCTGCGGTGGTTCACATGCAGTGCCGTAGACGCGGGCTATACACGCAACCAGCCTAATAGTTTAGGGTGCAGTTTCAGTTTCAAACTTAAGGTAGCAAGTACGAAACTGCTATTCGTCCATTGCCTTGATCTATCTACTGGTACAATAATTTAAGGCTTAGTTGAAGTGATTAACAAATATAAGCTTTTTTTGTGTGAGTATTGCTGTTGGTCCAGAGACGTGTACATCTTTATTTAATCAGACTCGCGAGTCGGAGGCCCGCTGAGTAGAAGCCCACTGTTAACGTTCTCTAAGCATAAAAATTATATTCTTCAACAAGGAATAGAAGTCAGGACTTTCGACGTTCAGATCAGGTGACACGTGATCTGAGCTATACCGTGGTGGATGAATTATTTATTAAGATTCGCTCGTAAGATACACCGTGTTGATGTGAACAAACGGCCCATTCGATTTCCTTATCTCTATATCAGGAAAATTGCATTTGACGGCCGCATGGTGTACGAGTGGAGGGTGCTGCGTAGAGGGTGTTCGGTTCGATTGCCAGCCGAGAAACAATATTTGTTCATCACAAATTTTCGGTTTGACGCATCGGAATGCGTTGTGTGCACGCCCCGTGTCGCTAACAATTGTGGATTAAATAAAACAAGAATAACCTGCCAAGTTATCCAATTCCTGGATGACGAAGGCCTTTAATAAGAATATAATACAATACGAAATAACTTAGCGGTCTCAATGTACACGGTAAACGTTAGGCCGGCTTGGGATCCTCCTGTTGGGGAGAGGAATCAAACGTATATATAATAGCTAAGCATTCCATTCGACGGCCGCGTGGTGTTTGAGTGTAACAAATTGTTAGTTTTCGGATTTGTGTTTTGTACCTATGCGCCATATCCCTGACACTGCATTAGAACCTTCCACAGTTCACTTGCATTGCATTAAAATTGTTAATGGGTTGTCGATTCAGTGTTTGCGCTAATGCCCGACACTATAAAATATTCTGCGCACTTGAAATAACGTCGTGGTAGAAATCGACCACGAGGACATTACCGTTATATTTTATGAATGTCCTTTAAATTTTCTAACGTTTAAAGAATCACACACATTCCACAAACGTTTCTATTCGCCGAACGTTCATAAAACTCCACATTTTCCATTGTGTTCCCTCGACGACGTGAAATAAATTACCATCAATACTTCAATTGCAGATCTGATGCTAAACTCTTCAGCTTTTCGCAGTTAAAATTCTTACGTGCTCATATGTAATGCATGCTTTTAAATTGAATCGTCAATAGCTTCACGGTTTACGGTACGGTTTGCGAAACTTAACGTAGTACGTCCGAATCTCCCCATCGACTTTCACGTGATCATCTCCTATCATCTTCTAGCACAATTACAATCTAAGAGTGGTCAACCGGAATATTAGTAATGTTATTTCAACTGGTAGCATTGTTGTTTATAAAGTGAAAAATCGAAGTTCTCGTAAAAAATCAGTTTTGTTTTTCTACTATAATATATTAAAGGGTGAAGGTTAAAGCTTTAAAATTACATGTCATTCATATTGTTAAATTCATTTCCTTTAAAAAAGAATATGTTTATTTAAAATTTGTCTGTAACTTTAATCCATGGAAATATTCACTCTAAAGAAAATATAGACGGAAAGACAAAATAATCATAAATTAAATTATAAAAAACAATTCAATATTTAGTCCACAGGGCCGACCCCGACCGAGAGCAGCGCTGGTAGAGCAACAATATTTAGTGTAACCCACCCTGGCTCTAGTTACTGCTCCTTATCGGTTCTTCATTACCGGACCGGATATGATTTCTCGCTGTTTCTTGAGAAACGTCATCCCATTCTTCAGCGAGTGTGGCTTGAAGCTCCGATCTCGTAGCTGGGCTAGACATCGCCCGAACTTTTCTTCTAAACTCGTCCCATAAACGCTCTAGAGGATTTAAATCTATTTTTTAATGATTATATTGTATGATTAAGTTATCATCAAGTATTTTTTTAATGATTATATTAAATGATTAAGTTATCATCAAGTATTTTTTAATGATTATATTAAATGATTAAGTTATCATCAAGTATTTCTTTAATAATTATATTAAATGATTAAGTTATCATCAAGTATTTCTTTAATAATTATATTAAATGATTAAGTTATCATCAAGTATTTCTTTAATAATTATATTAAATGATTAAGTTATCGTCAAGTATTTTTTTAATGATTATATTAAATGATTAAGTTATCATTAAGTATTTTTTTAATGATTATATTAAATGATTAAGTTATCATCAAGTATTTTTTTAATGATTATATTAAATGATTAAGTTATCATCAAGTATTTTTTTTAAAGCCGTTCAACATTTCTTTTATTTTATTTGTTTATATATCTAAACACATACATCTATCTTTACAGGTTTGCCTAATACAATAGTGATGTTAAATTTATTATTACAACTAAAATATAAGTTGTCATAATCTCATGCCCTTGTAATCGTGCATGGTGCAGAGTTGATTTTTTTGCTCACTATATCATATAATATCGAACATGGAGCATATCGCTGATGCGTTTAATGCAGACATGTAATTGAAGTGAAACATCAAAGCTTTCAATACCGGTCTAATTACTAAACATTCTGGGACTATATTAATAATCATTAAAGTTAACTATGAAGAAAAAGAACATAAAGAGGAAGGAGAAGGAGAAGGAGAAGGAGAAGGATAAGGAGAAGAGGAGAAGGAGGAGAAGGAGAAGGAGAAGGAGAAGGAGAAGGAGAAGGAGAAGGAGAAGGGAGAAGGAGAAGGAGCATGAGAAGGAGAAGGAGAAGGAGAAGGAGGAGAAGGAGAAGGAGAAGGAGAAGGAGAGAAGGAGAAGGAGAAGGAGAAGGAGAAGGAGGAGAAGGAGAAGGAGAAGGAGAAGGAGAAGGAGAAGGAGAAGGAGGAGAAGGAGGAAGGAGAAGGAGAAGGAGAAGGAGAAGGAGAAGGAGAAGGAGAAGGAGAAGGAGAAGGAGAAGGAGAAGGAGAAGGAGGAGAGGAGGAGAAGGAGAAGGAGAAGGAGAAGGAGGAGAAGGAGGAGAAGGAGGAGGAGAAGGAGAAGGAGAAGGAGAAGGAGAAGGAGAAGGAGAAGGAGAAGGAGAAGGAGAAGGAGAAGGAGAAGGAGAAGGAGAAGTAAGGGGAGAAGGAGGATGTACGCTATCACAGGATATCATGTGCTTTAAATTTATATTTTTTGGCCTTATTCACCAACTAAACTAAACTCGTTAACATTGGGTATAGTCATAGGCACATTGAAAAGCATTTATTTCACCTCTCGCTGTAATAGCTCATATTATAACTGGTCTGGCCATAAATACTGTTACATAAAAAGTTTTCTTTTTTTTCAAGTTTTTAATTATTTTGAATTTGGAACACGTATATTATACATATATGGAATAGGGTGTTAAAGAAAATAGGATTGCAGTGATCGCCTTGCACAAAGTGGGTATGAAGCCGTCGATCATATTCCAGACACTTCAAAAGCTTGGTATCAGCCGTATGTTCGTATATTGTACTATCAACAGATACAACAACACTTCCTCTGTAGAAGACCAGAAAAGATCGGGGCGGTCGCGTGCTGTTAGAACTACAAAGGCTGTTAATGCTGTTAAAGCTAGAATTCGTCGAAACCCCATTAAGAAGCAAAAAATTCTATCGCGAGAAATGAAGATTCCCGCTAGAACTCTGTCTGGTATTATAAAACAAGCCATGAAACTCGGTGCTTATCGTCAACATACAGGACATGCCCTAAATCAATCTTTAAAATTAAAGAAAGTAGATCGATCAAAACGCCTTCTGTCACGATACGCAGGTGAAAGGCACAGAAATATCCTCTTTAGTGATGAAAAAATCTTCACGATTGAAGAAACTACAAGAAGCAAAATGATAAAGTGTACGCTCACAGTTCTAAAGAAGCTGCTCTAGTGGTCGGAAAGGCACAACGTGGTCATCATCTTGCGTCAGTGATGGAATGGTGGGGCGTGTCTTATCAAGGAGTTATAAAACTACGTTTTTGTGTAAAAGGAGTGACTACAGCCAAAGTGTATCAAGATACAGTCTTGGATCGTGTTGTAAAACCTCTCAGCAATACACTTTTTAAAAATATACCGTGGACTTTCCAGCAGGACTCTGCATCTGGTCACAAGGCACGAACAACCCAAGCCTGGCTTGAAACCAACGTTCCGGACTTTATAAGACCTGAAGACTGGCCCTCATCTATCCCAGACGTCAACCATTTAGACTTCAAATTATGGTCAGTTTTAGAGGACATGGCCTGCTCTAAACGACACGGTGACATTGAGTCTCTTAAAAAATCTTTGGAGCAAGCAGTGGCGAAATTTCCCTTGGAAACAGTGCATAAGTCCATAGATTCGTAGCCAAACAGATTAAAGGCTTCTATAATAGTCAAAGATGGCCATTTCCAATAGAATATTTATTTATTTTTGCTGACTGACTAATAAATATGTAGGTATAAATTTTAATTATATTACATTACTTCATAAAAAAAATACATTTTCATTTGTAACTAAAATTTAAACTTATGGCCGGACTAGGTATATTACACGTGTATATATTGTATTTATACATGTTCGATTTTCCGAAATGAAAAACAAAAATCCTCAGAGAATTTAGATGTTTCAACATGCGTATGAAAAGTACGTCTCGAAACTTCGAAACAAAGCATTTAAGCATTTCTGCATCGATTGCTCCACATCTATGCTCATTCTTGTTCCGTTATTTTACGCTTCGATTCTCGATACTGATTATTTGAGTCTTTATCTGCACTTTTTCATGGATAAATGATGTTGAAAAGGGATACGGCAAGATCTGTGTAGATATTTTTTTAATGAGAAATCTTAGAATAGAGATACACTCTTAATTAAACAAAAGCAATAAACAATAGAATAATGCTTGAGTATTTTTCCAGCGAAACTTAATGTCATGAAAAAATCATAAAGTAAAACTATAATAGAAAACGTAATAAGAGAACATATAATATCTATCTCTTAATTACACAAGTTTACAGCTCTAAAAGCCAAGTTCGTTGTTCCTAGGCGGTCACCCATCCAAGTACTGACCTCAATCGATGTTGTTTAACTTCGGTGAACGGACGAATGCCGGGGTGTTCGTTGCAAAGCTTAAAATTGGATGTTTTTAATTTAGGTTCTATTTTACTCAAAATAAGATAATATTTGTATAATTTTAATATTATGTACACATGATTTATGTCCTCTTACAGTCCATTCTAGCATCATGCGATATCGAGTGCTTGGTAATTAAAGTTTTACTATGGATATTAATTTTTATGTACTGATTTTTTTGTCTATGCAAACTCATCCTAAAAACTTTAACAAAAAATTAATTTTAAAATATAATTAGAATATAAGCAGGAAAGATTATAATTCAATTATTTGGAACATATGAAATAACAATATGTCTTTAAAAATTATATTCAATAGCCCGTATTATAAACCTTTACAGCCCCAAGGACATTATAAACAACTTACGGCTAATGTATATTTAATGTTTTGTACATAAAACCCTTCCCAATTGTGAACTGCTCAGGTGGAAAGGTGTTCAAGTTCGATTGGATTCCATTTTGTTGAGCTTTGATTGTATTTATTTGTATGAATGAAAGGAAGTGTATTTGCTGACATCTTTTTATTTCACTCAAATTAAATCAGCAGTTTGATTTAATTTGAGTAAAATAAAAAGATTTATTCAATATATAAACAGTGCATTAACTATTGTCAAAATAAAATGATTTTTTAAAAAATATAATGATACAATATCATTGTGTAGTTCATTAAGGTTTACTATTGTAGTTCATTTAATATATATATATATATATATATATATATAAATATATATAAACATATATATATATATATATATATATATACATATATTTTATAGACGTAATGTATTATTTTCAACTTGCTTACTTTATGTAGATCCGAGCATCAGCTGATTTTGTGTTTCATTGCTGCTTTTTAGTAAAGTAATGTATTTTTTATGAAACTATAGTTTTATTTAGCTGTACTAACATGATGGAGCGTAAATAATGCTAATAAAGGATCAATTATTTTCCGTGCCATCATCAAAGGTGTCATTAGTACTTTCGTCTGTCTTCGTTTTCGGAAGCCATGGATACCCAGTATATATATATATATGCATATATATATATGCATATAAGTATTACATTATTTAGTTTGTTTGAAAGAACCTGAATAGATGATTACATTTCCAACGCGGGTTATCACTTAAATTATCACTAATATTATACAAAAAGTTTCCTTTCATTTAATTGTCAATTTTTGTCAATATGAGTCTGACTGTAGACCTAATTGCCGTTTAAGAGGCATTTAATCTTTGTCCATAACATTGGCAATGCCATCGCATTATAATTCTTTATCTATATAGGATAGTCTTGGGTCAGAGTGAAACTCAATTATGTAGAGTAGTGTAAGTTTTTGATTTTTACTTTATCAGAAACGTTTAAATGTCTTGTTAGAATTTCGCACTTTGCTACATAAATTTTTATTATTTATTTATTTTCTTTGTTCCTTAAATAAAGTTTACAGGACGGACTTAATGCCCAGTGGCATTCTCCGCCAGTCTATAGCTCTTATAAATTCCGGAACGTTGGTTTCAAGCCAGGCTTGGGTAGTTCGCGCCTTGTGACCAGGTGCAAAGTTCCACTGGAAAGTCCACGGTATATTTTTAAAAAGTGTTAAGTTTTATATAGTATTTTTAAAAAGTAAATTGCTAAGAGGTTTTACAACATGATCCAGGACTACACTTATATACCTGTGTATCTTGATACACTTTGGCTGAAGTTATCACTCCTTTTTCATAAAAATGTAGTTTGGTGACTCCTTGATAAGACACGCCCAACCAAACCATCACTGACGCAGTATGTTGACCACGTTGTACCTTTCCGACCACTTGAGCAGCTTCTTTAGAACTGTGAGCGTACACTTTATCATTTTGCTTATTGTAGTGTTCTTCAATCGTGATTTTTTTTTCATTGGTTAAGAGGATGTTTCTGTGCCTTTCACTTGCGTATCGCGACAGAAGGCGCTTTGATCGATCCACTCTCTTTAATTGTAAAGATTAATTTAGGGCATGTCCTGTATATCGACGATAAACACCCAGCTACAGGTCTTGTATAATACGCGACAGAGTCCTAGCGGGAATCCTCATTTCTCGCGATAAGATTTTTTGCTTCCTAATGGGGTTTCGACGAATTCTGGCTTTAACAGCATTAACAGCCTTTGTAGTTCTAACAGCACGCGGCCGCCCCGATCTTTGTGTTGTTGTATCTGTTGATACTACGATATACGAACATACGGCTGATACCAAGCTTCTGAAGTGTCTGGAATATGATCGACGGCTCCATACCAACTTTGTGCATGGTGCTGCAATCCTATTTTCTTTAACACCCCATTCCATATTGTGATTTGGTAATGAACACGAAAAAATATGTGAAATGGCGCAAAATCGAAAGAAATAATATACGTGTTCCAAATTCAAAATAATTAAAAAGTTGAAAAAAAGGAAAGTATATATGTAATGGTATTTAGCCAGACTAGAGTTATACATATGTACGTATAAATGTATATATATATATATGTATATATATATATATATATATATATATATATATATATATATATATGTATATATATATATATATATATATAAATATAAATTAAGGGATAGTTCAATCCAAACAGGTCACGGGAATCTAATGCACAACAGTTTGTTTCTAGCTGCGGAGTAAATGGGTCAGCTCAACCACGCCCTCACAGAATACCAGCTTGAAATAGCAGCATAATGCTGCTGCGTTTCGTCTGGTGTGGGGATCCGGTGACCTTTATTACTGGTGACGAGTCGTTTCCGCTGCGTATCCACGATAACCCGTCCATGCCCTACGAGGACGCATAATGCATTTATCCATATATAAAAAAAATCTATAATAATTAGCCTATAATCATCAGTACCTATATCTGATATAATGACTATAGGCTTATTATAATCATCGTATCATATATAATCCTTATATCAGAGTCCGGCAAAGGTTTACAAGGAAAGGTTTTCACGTGGTTTTTATTTTACTATCTTCAACCTTCAAAAAAAAAAAACTGTATATTATTGTATATAATATATACAGTTTTTTTTATTTGAATATATTCACGTGTGAATATAAGTTACATGCGAGTATAAACAAGGTAACGAACCCGGGCCTGAGATAATCATCATTTGGGATCTTTTGATCTTTTCCGCATAGAAAATTAATTCTATTTGTTACTCGTATGCCGTAATTTACTTTTTTATTATGGAAAATAGGTAAAAATAACGAAAGTGTAGGATTTTCTCCTACACTTTCGATAGAGCTAGTTTGTAATTACACCATGAATCTACTCGACTGGGGAAGGAACACGCACTCACAGAATATCGGCGTGATTGTTTTTATTTCATTGAGAGTAACAAACGAATCCACAGTCCACCTGATAGCAAGTGATTCCTGCGGCCTTTGATATCTACATTCATTCTTGCCAAAGAATCATAATGCAGATGCGTTGTCACTCTTGAGGACTGAGATGGAATGCCTCGTCATCAGTAATAAAGGTCTCCGAATACCTACACTCACCACGCGAAACACAGCAATATTACGCTTCTATAAATCTGGTATTCTTCGAGGACGTGGTCCTACCCCGGTCGAGCAGACCCATTAACTCTCCAGCTAGAAACAATCTGCAGCGTAGCTCTATCACATGAAGAGGCAAACTAGCAAGCAGTTCCCGATGTTAAGTGATTACCGTGGACAACGTAATATAGGTGCCACAGATGCGCTGCTAGCCTTTAAGAAAAATGCATTGCTAGCAGTACATTAAAATAATATAATAAAAAAAAATTGATGTCGTAGATTCGAATCCGCCATTAGAATTCTTGAATCATCTCCTAGCATAAGTATTTAAGCTTTAAAAAATATAATAAAGAAAATTTGATGTCGTAGATTCGAATACGCCATTAGAATATCTTGAATCATCTCCTAGCACAAGTATTTATGCTTTAACAAATATAATAAAGAAAATTTGATGTCGTAGATTCGAATCCGCCATTAGAATATCTTGATTTATCTCCTAGCACACGCATTTAAGCTTTAAAAATATAATAAAGAAAATTTGATGTCGTAGATTCGAATACGCCATTAGAATATCTTGAATCATCTCCTAGCACAAGTATTTATGCTTTAACAAATATAATAAAGAAAATCTGATGTCGTAGATTAAAATCCGCCATTAGAATATCTTGATTTATCTCCTAGCACACGCATTTAAGCTTTAAAAATATAATAAAGAAAATTTGATGTCGTAGATTCGAATCCGCCATTAGAATGTCTTGAATCATCTCCTAGCACAAGCATTTAAGCTTAGTTGTAGTGGTTAACGGGAACTTTAGAAATGCCAACCATGGTTGGTATTATTTATCAAAAAAAAACTGGAAGTTTTAATGTTCCACATATATTTTTTTGGCACGAAAGCATATACTGTAACTCTCAAACCGCTCACGATATGAGTGACCCACTCGCTGCCAGCTGTTAGATACAAAAGCTATTCAAGCTATAAACGGTGAGAGTGGTATTGTCGAATGCAATGTGAATTGCGTTATACAAGAGATCTTTAGCAATTGTAGTCCCTATAGAATTGTGTTGTAACCATTTATAAAACGACGCAATTTGCTTTTAATTATTGATGGTTGAATGTATATTCAAAATAAAATATAACATAATTAGGTGAAACTATAGTCATGCTGCATGAATTATCTGTAACGCGGAAGGACCCTTACAGAATAATAGCGTGATAGCACCATAACGCTGATGCTGTTTCGTCTGTTGAGTGTAGGAATGTGAAGACCCTGATTACAGGTGACGAGGCATTCCATTTTAGTCTTCGGGTGTGAGGACGCATCTGTATTATGATTCCTTATCAAACATGAATGTGTATGTTATTTGACGCGGCTGTCGTTTAAACGAGCTAGCAGTTCACCTGATGGTAAGTGAATACCACCGCCCATGAACACGCGCGTTAGCACGGGACATTCCCTTGCACGCCGAAACCGTGAGGTGGATTATGTTCTAACATCCACTCTAGAGAGTGCAAGTTCGGCCTCACATGTGATTCTCATCCCTAGGCCGGGGCACCCCAGTACCAGCTTCTTTCATTTGATCGCAACCAACGGAGAGCGGCTAAAATGTTTGATGACCAGGTCCATTTCGATCGGTTTGATTCACTGGCGTTACGAAGGGACGTTGCATCTCTTTGCATTCTTTACCGATTTCCCCATGAGGAGAGTTCTGAGGAGTTGTTCAGATTAATTCCAACCGCTGAGTTTAAATATCACGACAGAAAAAATTAGACCCACATCATTATCTATCTCTATCGCCAGTAGTTTTTCCGTGTGATACGACTTAGGGACCTTCAAGAAAAGAGCCTACACCTTTCTAAAAGACCGGCTGCGCATTTGCTACTCCTTTGGTGTTGCAGTTGTTCATAAGCCGCAGAAATCAATTACCGTCAGGTGAACTGCTTGCACCTATTCTGTAATATGTCAAAGGAAAGTTGTGCCCAGCAGTGGGATTTATATATAGTCTGTTACTTTATTTTTCCTTTTATATATTCTTTGGAAATTTATTTGTATTAAGGCACTTTGATCGCTGCGTGTACGGAGGACATACGAATGTCCTACGTACACACGGCGCCACGGTACGGGGACAAACGAGCCAGCTGCTAATGGTCCAGCTGAGTGATGACGTCATCCTTCAACGTCAGTGACGCAACGAGTGTTCCGTGCGGGGCCGGTTGACGGAAGCGCAATGCAGTTACTCGTAGGTGTGAGAAATTTGTGTCCGGATGTGGTGAACATTTTTACGAAAATGTAATTGACCTAAATAAAAAAAATTCGTCAAGGATGACAAAAGAGAACACAGTTTACCTGATCGTCGTTTAAACCATAATGCATCTGTAGTCCAGACCATGTATATAGTGTAGACTATATAAGTGTGCCAGTGGGCAAGCTCATTAATAAAGTAGTTCAGATTACTAATCCACCAAATTAAAAAATTTTATTGGCCATTTATGTGCCCGTGGGCATGCTCCATTAATAAAGTAACTAGATTACTAAACCACCTAATTAAAAATTTATTGACCATTTATGTGCCTGTGGCATGCCCATTAATAAAGTAATTCAGATCACTAAACCACCTAATTAATAATTTATTGACCATTTATGTGCCCGTGGGCAAGCTCATTAATAAAGTAGTTCAGATTACTAATCCACCAAATTAAATTTTTTATTGGTCATTTAAGTGTGCCCGTGGGCATGCCCATTAATAAAGTAATTCAGATTACTAAACCACCTAATTAAAAATTTATTGGCCATTTAAGTGTGCCCGTGGGCAAGCTCATTAATAAAGTAGTTCAGATTACTAAACCACCTAATTAAAAATTTATTGACCATTTAAGTGTGCCCGTGGGCATGCCCATTAATAAAGTAATTCAGATTACTAAACCACCTAATTAAAAATTTATTGACCATTTAAGTATGCCCGTGGGCATGCCCATTAATTAAGTTATTCAGATTACTAAACCACCTAATTAAAAAATTTATTGGCCATCTAAGTGTGCCCGTGGGCATGCCCATTAATAAAGTAATTCAGATTACTAAACCACCAAATTAAAAATTTATTGACCATTTAAGTGTGCCCGTGGGCATGCCCATTAATAAAGTAATTCAGATTACTAAACCACCTAATTAAAAATTTATTGACCATTTAACTGTGCTCGTAGGCACGCCCATTAATAAAGTAATTCAGATCACTAAACCACCTAATTAAAAATTTATTGACCATTTAAGTGTGCCCGTGGGCATGCCCATTAATAAAGTAATTCAGATCACTAAACCACCTAATTAAAAGTTATTGACCATTTAGAATTGTGCCCGTGGGCATGCCCATTAATAAAGTAATTCAGATCACTAAACCACCTAATTAAAAATTTATTGACCATTTAAGTGTGCCCGTGGGCATGCCCATTAATAAAGTAATTCAGATCACTAAACCACCTAATTAAAAATTTATGACCATTTAAGTGTGCCCGTGGGCATGCCCATTAATAAAGTAATTCAGATCACTAAACCACCTAATTAAAAATTTATTGACCATTTAAGTGTGCCCGTGGGCATGCCCATTAATAAAGTAATTCAGATTACTAAACCACCTAATTAAAAATTTATTGACCATTTAAGTGTGCTCGTAGGCATGCCCATTAATAAAGTAATTCAGATTACTAAACCACCTAATCAAAAATTTATGTCCATTTAAGTGTGCTCGTTGGCATGCCCATTAATAAAGTAATTCAGATTACTAAACCACCTAATTAAAAATTTTATTGGCCATTTAAGTGTGCCCGTGGGCATGCCCATTAATAAGTAATTCAGATTACTAAACCACCTCATTAAAAATTTTATTGGCCATTTAAGTGTGCCCGTGGGCATGCCCATTAATAAGTAATTCAGATTACTAAACCACCTAATTAAAAATTTTATTGGCCATTTAAATTGTGCCCGTGGGCGTGCCCATTAATAAAGTAATTCCAGTTACTAAACCACCTAATTAAAAATTATTGGCCATTTAAATTGTGCCCGTGGGCATGCCATTAATAAAGTAATTCAGATCACTAAACCACCTAATTAAAAATTTATTGACCATTTAATTGTGCCCGTGGGCATGCCCATTAATAAAGTAATTCAGTTACTAAAACCACCTAATTAAAAATTTATTGACCATTTAAGTGTGCTCGTTGGCATGCCCATTAATAAAGTAATTCAGATTACTAAACCACCTAATTAAAAATTTATTGACCATTTAAATTGTGCCCGTGGGCATGCTCCATTAATAAGTAATTCAGATTACTAAACCACCTCATTAAAAATTTTATTGGCCATTTAAGTGTGCCCGTGGGCATGCCCATTAATAAGTAATTCAGTTACTAAAACCACCTAATTAAAAATTATTGGCCATTTATGTGCCCGTAAGCATGCCCATTAATAAAGTAATTCAGATCACTAAACCACCCACTAAAAATTTATTGTCCATTTAAGTGTGCCCGTGGGCATGCCCATTAATAAAGTAATTCAGATTACTAAACCACCTTAATTAAAAATTTATTGACCATTTAAGGTGCCTGTGGGCATGCCCATTAATAAAGTAATTCAGGATTACTAAACCACCTAATTAAAAATTTATTGACCATTTAAGTGTGCCCGTGGCATGCCTCCATTAATAAAGTAATTCAGATTACTAAACCACCTTAATTAAAATTTATTGGCCATTTAAGGTGCCCGTGGGCATGCCTCCATTAATAAAGTAATTCAGGATTACTAAACCACCTAATTAAAAATTTATTGACCATTTATGTGCCCGTGGGCATGCTCCATTAATAAGTAATTCAGATCACTAAACCACCTAATTAAAAATTTATTGACCATTTATGTGCCTGTGGGCATGCCCATTAATAAAGTAATTCAGATTACTAAACCACCTAATCAAAAATTTATGTCCATTTAAGTGTGCTCGTTGGCATGCCCATTAATAAGTAATTCAGATTACTAAACCACCTCATTAAAAATTTTATTGGCCATTTAAGTGTGCCCGTGGGCATGCCCATTAATAAAGTAATTCAGATTACTAAACCACCTTCTTAAAAATTTTATTGGCCATTTAAGTATGCCCGTGGGCATGCCCATTAATAAAGTAATTCAGATTACTAAACCACCTAATTAAAAATTTATTGACCATTTAAGTGTGCCCGTGGGCATGCCCATTAATAAAGTAATTCAGATTACTAAACCACCTAATTAAAAATTTATTGACCATTTAAGTGTGCCCGTGGGCATGCCCATTAATAAAGTAATTCAGATTACTAAAACACCAAATTAAAAATTTATTGACCATTTAAGTGTGCCCGTGGGTATGCCCATTAATAAAGTAGTTCAAATTATTAATCACCAAATTCAGATACTCTAGCTAAAAGTTTTCCAATCGGAACGAGATAGTTAACTACGAGTTCAATTTTGCACTCGGGCAATTTTAAACGTAAAAAAAACGTTCACCCGTTTTACAAAATACATATATAACATTTTTATTCCGCGAATTTAAAATTCGGCACCGTATATATAAATTTATTATAAACGCACAATGTGCTAGGCGGTGAAGAAAAACATCATGCGGCATTTTGCATGTCTAAGAATTAAAACAAAACAGATATTTCGATGGCGTGACGAAACTATTTCTTAACGTTATAATAAATTCGTTCTGCCAGCCCTTAATAAGAACTAAAAGAAATACTATCGGATGTGGCTAAAACATGCAGTATTGCAATTCTAATGTTGGAAGTAGATAGTTTTGACATTAGATATTACGTATTTCAAAGGCTATTGTATGCCAGACCTTTATTTCCTCGCCATGCGTAACATATTGCTTACGTTTTCCGTCAGGGTTGCCAGTAATATAAAACAGATAAATTTAATTAATTTAAATTTAAATAAGTTCGTATATACTAGTTTGAAATTTAACTCAAAATAACTATTCCAAAGTAATTAGATATTTTCTTCACCTCTTAGATTTTCTTATTGTGTTGATGGAGATAAATTAGCACATCGTTCATCTGACTGCGAGTGATTCCTGTGGCACACGCAATCCGAATTCATTCTAGATAAAGAAACATAAAGATTGCTTAGTATTAATGCCATTCACCATAAATACGCAAGTAAAAGTGATAGCGTCACACTGCGGCTTGTGTCTAGATGCAGCATAAATTGGTTAGCTCACCCTACGAATGCTGTGTTTCGTTTGATGGGTGTCGGTCCAAGGTTCCATGTCAGTCGTCAAGGGTGACGACGCATGGCATTATGATTCCTCGTCAAGGACGAATGTAGATGTCGTGGGCCGCAGGAGTCACTTGCCGTCAGGTGAACTGTGTATCAATGTAATAAAAAAAATGTCAATTGTTACGTCGGGAATCCTGGGTTCGATTGTCAGTCGAGCAAAGAAAATTTTTGCATCAAAAATTGTTAGTTCACGGGTGTGGGTATGGTGTATGAATGTTCCGTGTCCCTGACACAGCATCTGTTTCCTCCTATCTTGTTGCAAATATCTGGGAAGAGCAGTAAGAGTAACTGAAACTGTGTCCGCGCAAACGCATACAACACTATCATATACCGGGAACATATGAAAGTCAACACTTGATGCAGGACAACTGCACGAAAGGACATGTTCGTGCAGTTGTCCCGCATCAAGGGATGTATATTTTTGATCGATCTAGACAGATAGGGTATCGTGGAGAAAATTCCTATACATAAATCTATATTGATCTTACTTCATTCACCACGGGGAAGGATCATAGAATATAAACTACTTAAATGATTTTTTAATTATTTGCGCTTACGTAGCATTATATAAAGTTATATTTAGGTCTTTACCTATGAAATTGCCGTTCTTCAGTATTGGCCATTTTAAACCAAAAAAAAGTTTTGATTGGCTGTGAATTCTAAATTCACATTGTTTTAAAAGCATGACATTCTTTTTACAAAGAAAATCTTTTGTTTATTGATTACCTTTGTATTTTCATTACGTTTGAACATTTTTCGTCATAATGGATACTTTAAAAAATCGTGTAATTATGGAATATTTGTTCCGTCGTGGCGTCAACGAGGCACAAACGGCACGTAACATCAACAACGTTTACGGAGATAATTTTACAAACGAACGCTCTACCCGTTATTGGTTTGTCCGGTTCCGTTTTGGAAATTTTTATTTGAAAATTGAACCTCGTGGTAGTCCGGACACTTTGATCAACAATGATGAATTAAAGACGATTTTGGAAGCTGATGATACTCAATCTACAGCCGAGCTAGCAGCAGCTTTTGATGTTAACATCAAAACAATATTGGTCCATTTGCCACAAATTGGCAAGGTAAAAAAGCTTGACAGCGCAACGTACGCGTTGAGACCTGCCTCCCGCTGCTGAACAGGCACAGAAATTGCCTAAGAAGCACCTAAGAATTTTGAACCGAATTGTTAGGTGCGACGAAAAGTGGATTCCAAAATTTGGACAACTTTTTAGCGGGAAAAAAAAATTCATTCCCGAGAGGCAGTACAAAATGCCGTTGAAGAGTTTGTTGCCTCCCGTCCAGCTGATTTTTACAAGAAGGGCATCAATAAACTACCACTGCGTTGGCAAAGGTTCATCGATTACATGGGTGATTACTTTGAATAACAGAAATTAAAAAGTTTGAACAAAAAATACTTTAACTTATTTCATACAAAACGGCAATTTCATAGGTCCTATTTCATAGACCTATTATATATATGTGGTATCAATTAATGTATGTAAATAAAACAAAACCATTCCAGTTCAATACACTTCAAACAAATTTAATCGGCCACACCGCGCTTGGGCGGTATTGAGTTGAAATTGTACATAACGTAAAGCGCCGTGATACCACGCAAAAGCGAGCGTACATACAACGCTCGCTTTTACTTCACGGCACGCGAGGTAACCGAGTTGGATTCCTCGTGTCGGCACTGAAGAACATCATCATCAACATCACATTGGCCCACTGCTGAACTTAGGCCTATCCTACTGAATACATCGACTTGCAAAAAAAAAAGAAAAAAAAATACTTTTGCATGTCGTTTCACCTATAATTATGATACCATTTAAGATGTAGTTACTTATGTATTGTCTAATATGTTTCAATGTGTATTTTGTTGGTGAAATAAATAAATAAAAAAAAGATCATCTCTCCGTTTTGTGGAGGTCGTACACTGCGACCAAAGATATGCGAGTATTTACAGGGTTATTGGTAATTCGACGTATTCCCGTTATGAGGTGATAGGGGTGACTATTTGTGATAATTTTAACCCCCATATGCATTATGCAGAAGTGAACCATTGTTGAGTTATCATGTTTTTTGAGCTCTTTTCAAAATTAGTCAAAAATGCAGCATCGAAAATTTACTAAAAAAAAAGTTTCAATTTAAATCTCATTTTTTCTTCTGATTTATCAATATTAAAACACAACAAACAGTTATCGGTTCGAATTTGAAAATGCGAGAAGTTAAATGATATTAGTTCAATATTTTTTTGAGATTTTTTTCCACTAAAATGCCTTAAAACAAAAACAAAAATATGAAACTTTGCTTGCAGATTATTTTTAAAACATAACCGTCTCCTTAGCTCTCCAACAATGCATTACAACTAGGAACTTATTACAAAGAAATAGAAAAAAAAATCACAAAGGAAGCAGGCGGAAATTCGTATTGGAACTAAACTTAAAATCGCTGTTTGAATATCTTGCAAATAGGTTTAATGCGTACCTAAGCCTTAAGTTATTTATAGAGGGAACTACCGTCCAGTACTAAGTAAATTAGCAATTAACTGTTTAATTTGTGCCGGCACCGAATTGAACACGGTTTGCTCGCGTACTGTTAATTATACCGAACTCTTATCCACTGCGCTACCACGGCTCTAACTTAAGCATGGTCTGTACAAATATCTCTGATGGTACAGGTTGAAGTAGATTTTTCCCGTTGTGTTTTTATACAGGTTGTATTTATTTAGTCGCATAAATGAAAATAAGTTTAGCCTGTATAAATATTAGTATATTTTCTTTGGGAGATCAAACGACCGCAAGATGGCGTGGTACCAAGCCGTTTTTATTTATCTGTGGTAATAACAACGTTTGAGAACTTCACGGGTCGTGGGTTTGATTTTATATAATATTTTGATAATATTAATTTATTTGTCATCATACAAGTTATTTAATAGGATGGTATAAATTTTAAATGATACAATCTACACGCATGCAAATTAAGAATAGTATATTATATCAATAGAATTATTAAATATCGGATACGTCAGTCCTTTAAAGTAATTACAATATTATTCCTTAACTAAATACACAAGGATAATTGTCATAAAGGTAATGTATTTTATATTAAAAAAAAACACTTGCTATTCTTATTTCAAAATTCAATATAATATGTCAAATGTAGAATACGCAGTGTGTTACATCTTTTTGTAAGCGATGCATTTATGAAGAAAAAAGAAAGTGTCCGACACCAGCACACGGATTCAATTCATTCATTGATCACTTAGATAGGTGCGGCCCACGGTGTCTACATGATGAACAAAGATTCAAGATAAACCAGCGTTGATTCAACTTAGGGTTAGGTAACAATGCGTTCCCCAAATGGGTTCCCTGATCTTCTACTCTATCAATTCGAAACACATCAGCTTTCTACGCCATCTTGTTAAGTGTGGTCCTCCCCCTATCGAGATGATAACCTCTGATGACGCAGCAAGGATCTAATTTTTCCTTGTAACTGTGATAGAGTCATTGTTAGTGCAATGCTGCGGCTAGAATCTGCTAGAATGCAGAATAAATAGGTTAGCTGGAATGTGGTGCGACCATGCGTAAAATAGCAGCATAGAGCTGCTGTGTTTCGTCTGGTGAGTGCAGAGATCTGGAGACCTTTATTACCGGTGACGAGGCATTCCATCTCAGCCCTCGAGGGTGACAACGCATCTGCATTATGATTCCTTATCAAGGATGAAGGTAGATGTCGTGGGCCGCAGGAATCACTTGCCGTCAGGTGACCTGTGTGTAAGTTTGTATCTTCTAAATAAAATGAAAAAAAGTTATGGTGACGAAGAATTCGTCATCAGGGAAAGAAACAATGTGAATTTCTACGAATTGAAGCAGTATGGTCGACAATGCTCTATCATCCTCTCTCGACAAGAGGCCTCGGCCCAACAGAGGCATCTATATATTTGATCTATAGAATAGGTGGCATACGAGCATGCAGCCACCCGATGGTAAGTGGACACCGCCGCCCATGGACACCCGCAACACCAGAGGAGTCGCCGGCCTTTGAGGAAGGTGTAGGGTCATTTCTTGATGGTCCCTAAGTCGTATCGGTTCGGAAACACCGCTGGCGACAGTATATTCCACAGAGTAGTTGTGCAGGAAAATTCGCGTGAAGTGCACAGTGGTGGAGTCCCAACCATCGAGATGATGATAATGAAATTTTGAATTCTGTCGTCATGTACGATGTTATATGCTATTGAATTGAAATTGAAATTGAAGCGTCAATATCCTAATGGTTTAGGGTACGGTCTGCGAAACTTAAAGTTATGGGTTCGAATCTAACATTCGACTATTGCCGAACCGTTTCTTAGCACAAGCATTGTCAGCTCAGTTGGAGTGGTTAACTGGAATATTAGTGATGTTAATAGTATGACTAATATTATTTTTTTAAAAAAAAGTGATAGAAAAAAAAGTGGATAGGTTTCAATATTTATGTATCTGGAAGTTTCATATCTTGTTCTGCTTCTGATAATAATTGTTGAAGTCTTTTCTTTTATGTTTGATATTTTTACACACACATTAAAATAACTGCACCGTACTCCGCATAGAATGTTAATATATGAACCGAGGTAGCTTGCAATAAATCAGACAAGGAGGAATTAATTTCCGATCTAGCCCTCGTGCCGTTCCTTGCTAGACATATCCTATAATAGTACCCATAGCGATCGAGTATTTAAGATCTTCTGGACCATAAACTCGATGCGTTATTCATCTTCGATAATAATAATTTTTAGAATTTTAACAAACTAATTACTTCTGTCAAATTTCAGATTATTCAGACGACAGTTGATAATTTAAATATTGAACTTATATATCCATTGTTGTAGTGGTTAAAGTATCTGTCCGCTTTGCCGGTCCTGTAATCGATTCTCTGCCGAACAATATTTGTGCATGGGATGCAGTGTGTTGTATGTATGTTTCGTGTCCCTGACACTGCATCACCTACCTTCCCTTGATCTTATTATATGGAGGGCGACGACGAGTGAGCGCTTCTGTATTTGGACAAATGCTTACGGCACTATCAAAAATTCTACGGAGTTGATGTCATGTAGCACTAGGCAAAAGATATCACCGTATTCGAAATCGACCAGGAGAACCTCATCATCAGTTCTTTCCAACATAGTCATTGCACCTGACGGCAAATGATTCCTGCGGCCCATCTAATTCAACCTTGACAAGGAATCATAACGCAGAAGCGTTGTCAGCCTTCTGGACTGAGATGGAACGCCTCGTCAACAGTAATAAAGGTCTCCGGATGCCCACACTCACCAGACGAAACAAAACAGCGTTATGCTGCTATTGGTATTCTGCGAGGACGTGGTCCTACGCCGGTCCAGCTGACCCATTAATTCCGCAACTAGAAACAAACTGTAGTGTAGCCCTACCACGTAAAAAAACCATGAGAACTATTGTGGAAACATATCATTTATGTTAACAAGTAACACACAGGCGCCCGGCGGGTGTGACGTACAACTAGTACTCCTAATGATATTTTAGTGATTTACCTTTACCTTATTATATCTTAAATTCAGAATTAGTAATTTCGTTAATCATCATATTATTTTGGCGTTTTAAACAATTATTTCACTTTATTAGTTTGTAATCTGACTTCTAATTAACATAGCAGCATTATGCTTCTATTTCTTGCCTGTATTCTGTGAGGGCGTGCTCCTCGGTCGAGCTTACTCATTACACTGCAGTTAGAAACCAACTGCAGTTTAATTCTGCCATTGTTAAAATTACGATTATGTTGAGATTATATATATTATACAAAACACATTATACTATTCGCACTATTTACGATCTAAATTCTAGAGTTTAGTTTTAGCATTTTCGTTACGATAGTCCTGGAAAGGAAATAGATTTAGACATCTAGAACTCTGTGTATGAACTAGTTTTATGACGCGGTCAATAATCGAATGGTGGATTGTAATCTACAACCTTAAGTTTGGCAGACACAGTACCCTAAATAGAGTAGACCAGTCGATCCGACCGCTTCATGCCGTAGCTAGAATCGCCGTTAATACAAATCTAATTTTAGTAATTTTTTAACAGTTAAATTAAAGTACCCTAGCGTTATTATTATAGTAAATCCCTGTGCCCCTGCGGCGGGGGCTTAGAAAAAATTCAATTATCTATTGTTAGTGTAGTATCCCAGTCATTTATTTAACCGTAATTGGAATCGAGGATTACATTCTCTTGACGTTGGCTTCTGTTTAATTAATTTATTGAACATATAATATTGTTAAAGAGAGGCCATAGCCTAAGTCAGTGCTTAAGAGCTCGCTTTTAATGTTCAATACATGCAAGCGGATCGGGTTCGATGCTCGGTACCGGTACCTTAGGCCATGATTAATTTCAAGTGCTGATGTGCCTTGCTCTTAAGTCAAAGAGATCTTAAGGAAAACCAAATGTATCATTAAAATATATCCAAGATATGTGAACTCCGCTAGAGATGAGCAGTGGCATTTATATATAATAGAGATTTTAGTAATTTTAATAGCATTACTATTATTGTTTATAAAAAAACATTCAAGCAAACTTGCAAACACAGAGGCACTCTCTTTTCGTAGCCCAGCCTAATCTGATGATCGTAATTTAGAATAACATAGTCTTACTTAGCTATACATAAATAATATATAAATATCTTTTTTTTTATTATAGAATAGTTGCAAAAGAGCATGCAGCTACCCGATGGTAGCTGATCTCCGCCGCCCATGGACATGAGCAACACCAGAGGAGTCCTAGATGCGTTGCCGGCTTTAAGAAAGGTATAGGTAGGTTCGTCTCTTGAAGAATTTATTTATTTATAAACATTTTGTACAACTAATATATGCAAAAAGGCGGAATTAATGCCCAAGGCGTTATCTACCAGCCACCAAGGGACAGATGAATAAAAATAAAGAAAAGAGAGACATACAGTAAATACTTATACAATTATATATACATATCATTATATATTATCTTAGGAATTTATAATACTAAATAAAATAATAGATATTTATATACATTTACATAAACTATAAAACAAACATATATACATATTATATATACAAACATATTTAAAAGTAAATATATACATAATTGTTATCGATGTAGTGAATCTGCTGACGCTACTTCCAACAGATGCTTTCGAATTTTGCGTTTAAACGACTTTTAGCCATTCTGATTTGGAAAGTTAGCGCTATTTAGGTTGACAGTACATTATAGATAAACCCGAGTAGTTTTTGTGTTTTAAGATTGACCGTTGTAATCGAAAGTGAGCATTACTAGATAAATGAAAAAGAAATATAGTACACTGCACTTTGTTTCTAGCTGCAGAATGAAGGGGTCCGTTCGACCGGGGTAGGACGACGCCCTCACAGAATACCAGCGTGAAATATCATCATAATGCTGCCGTATTTTGTCTGGTGAGTGTAGAGTTCCGGAGACCTATATTACTGGTGACGAGGCGTTCCATCTCAGACCTCAAGGGTGACAACGCGTCTGTATTAAGATTCCTTGTCAAGGATGAATGTTGATGTCGTGGGCCGCAGTAATCACTTGCCATCAGGTGAACTGTGTGCGAGTTTGTTACTCTCAATATTAAAAAAAAAATTCCAGAGGAAGGCTAACACGTAGTGTCAGGTACACTGCAAACTCCCAAAATGATCACACGAAAACAAAGAATTAGCGATGCACAAATATCATAAAAGAATTACAATGAGGCATGCAACGTAGCAGGTATTCTAAACACTACAATAGGCGGCCGTTGAAATATATCACTTATTTAACTGAATAATTTAACTGTTATTAGTGGGCAGTTAAATTAAACGTTTAACATTTACTTGCTTATCGGCCGAGAGATCAAACAAGTTCGTTATTAATGGATTCACAAATGGACGCGGGAGATAACGGGGAAGACTCCGTTACAGACCGGATGCCCACAACTGATATTGGAGTATCCAACTATATATTTAGTGTATCACCCGAGGATATTTAGTTAGAGCCATTTCAGTTGGCGTACACGAATCGTTCGCCACGATCGGGGAATAGATAATGCTTATGTTTTCAATCTTTGTTCAGAATGGTTGTAGATATCATGGCTGGCTCGTTTGCCGCCTATTCTATAAAATAAAAAACTGTGTGTCGGTTTGTCACCACTAATTTTAAAAAAAATGTAAGAGGTTTTTTTGGGCTGATGGCCGCTGTTAGCCCGAGGGCTTTTACAGTATCGCCGGATTGAAAGGTGACCGAGCGCTTATGGCGCTCAGTTGAGACCTCTATTAGTGGCTTACCAGTAAAGTGTTGCATTATCTGTCCCTCTAGATTGTTTATACATCCCCTGTGTCATACATAGGTAAGTAGCTGTTGGGCCCTCGGATCGTATTATCGCCCCCCTCTGTTGACGTCGACGTTCTTCGTCCGCAGGGATCGGAGTGCGGCGGCGGTGCAGCAGCATCGTCGTTGTCTCCTTACTCAGCGGTCCTACCGCTCGCCGAGTCTAAATAGATAAAGCTGTGGAGGTCTCTAGACCAATAGCAACACTCACATACACACAAAATAAACAAGAATACGTGACAAACGCCCATAGACATCCGCAATCCGGAGGAGTCGCAGATGCGTTGGCGGCCTTTATATAATTATATAATTATTCAACGGTGGTACGGTCACTCTGCAACCTGGGTGGGTGGGATTGGGTCGCCATGGTCTTAGAAAAGCAGCATACCCTGCTGTATATCGCTAACACAACATTCCATCTCAATCCTCAAAGGTGACAATGGGTGTACATCTATGTTGGAGACAGAGGACGATGTCCAGGACCTACTATCAGGTGAACTGTGCTTATTTGTCATCCCTGTTATAAAAATACCAGGGCTCAGATATATCTATATTAATTAAAAACGAAATACTGCTCTGTTGTAAGCGTATCACTTGACAACGGCAGGACCTGTTTAGTGACAGTTTAGAAACTTTATAAGGTTAAAATTATTAAAACTCAAAATACTCCCATCCAAGGATAATTAGTTATTTTAGTTTATTTAAATTTTTAATATTTATTTAATATTGTATAAATAGTTCATTTTCTCTTGATCTTAAATTATTTTACTAGTTCTAATTAGCGCGATTGAAGTCGAATTGTGTGTATTTAGCAACCTGTGGACATTTTTTTCGACAAATGAAGTTACATATGATTCTGTTGATTCTATTAAATAAAATAAAAATAAAAAATAAACCTACAGGACCCCATAAAAGCAAAAAAACAGACCGTATTGATTACTATATACTATATATAAAATATATTGAATAAGAAATATAACTGATTTTTTTTTCTTTGAGATTTCGAGATATCGAGAGATACAAGATATCGACTTGAACGATGTAGAACTATCACAAATACACAAAACGATAGCAAACAATTATTTAAATATGGACAGAACAACGTCTGTCGGGTCAGCTGCTATTAAATAAATGTTGACTCGAAGACACGACGCAAATGAATTTTCCGTTAGTCTAACATGCACGTGAATATAAAAAATGAAGATTCAATAGCCTAATGGCTTAGTGTACGGTCTGCGGAACTTGAGGTCGTAGGTTCGAATCCACCATTAGACTATTGTCGTGGACCACCTGCTAGTGTAGGCATTTTCAGATCAGTTGGAGTGGTTAACCGGATTATTTGTAATTTTAATAGCATTTCTAATATTAATTTAAGATAAGCAGCTGTGACCTGTCATCCAGCAGCAGCACGCCGAAGGTCTCCGATCCATTGTTACAGGTGTGGGGAATTTCTTAGATTATTTTTTTATATAGAACTTACAGCGTAAAAAATTAAGTGACAGCCTGTACCCTTATATAAATCGAACTATAGACGAACGAACGAACTATATGAAGCATTGGTTGAAGCATGGAATTCAATCCCCCTAGAAAAATGTATGAAATTGATTGAATCAATGCCACGTCGTTGCAGTGCTGTTATTGAAAATAAGGGATACGCCACTAAATATTAATTATAACTATTGGTAGGCTGTGGATAGTAGCTATTTCGTAAATAACAATACTAATTACTAATACTTAGAAAAATATTGTTTTTTATACTTTTTTGTTGTTGTTTCTAATTAGTTGACCATTATTGTTTATACCTTAAAACTGATTTAAATGTCTGTCCGTAATGTAATATTGAAACTGCACTTGTGTAATGGGATTCATATTATTCTTTTAATAAATGATAAATCGTTGAACATATTGTTGTCCTATTTATTGTTTAATTTCAAATTAAAAACGATTGCGGTGAAGTATCTTACATAATGTCAAGGACCGTTGCTAGTGTTTCTAATTATATGACCACCACTGTATATGAATCCCACCGATGGGCGAAAGCCACTCCAGAGGAGGGTCAATAGTCTAATGAATTATTTCTCAATCATTTTAATGCCGAGAGAGCCAAAAAGGTAAGTTAAAAACCTTGCGTCTTCTCATTTTGCTTCAATATAAAATTATTGTAACATTTTAATGAATATAATAGTTTTATTTATACGTTGAAACGTTCAAGGCACGATTTCATTTCAGAAGAAAGATGTAAGATCACATGCGTCCTAACCTCTTAACATCGCAGGCGATATGAACGCACAATCGCGCATTGCAGATACCGTTTGATAGACGAATCTTTTGTATAGAGGTCTTGTTTATTGAACAGATTGCGACCTCCTTCAATAACAAACGCGCGTGACCTAGGTTCATAACCGATGGTTTAAGGTACGGTCTACGGTGAACTTAAAGTCGTAAGTTCGATTCCGTCATTCGACGAATCTGATAATTAGAACTCCTCATCACGTCACCGACTTCGTTGGCAACTCCTTCACCATTCAGGCTACACGTATCTGTAGCTTCTTGCCCGAGGATATATGTAGAGCATCGAATAAGCTCTCTTTTGATAGGATGTTACGGGAACACTATTTAAAGACGTCCGATGCTAATTAATATGATAAATTACTCTTGTCTTTGTTTCTTATATATATATATATATATATATATATATATATATATTAGTTTCAGTAATTTTTTTCTTCTTATTTACAATGTATGAATTACACCTATCGCAATGTCTCTCCACGCCACGGGTCGACTGGAAGAGAATGCCATACGGCGTAATTATAAAAAGGGATACAAAGGGGGGAACCCTTTGTATCCCTTTTTGTAAGGTGTGACCAATAAAGTTGAAATAAATAAATAAAAAGTAAAACTAAATATCAGTAACGTTAATAGGACTTCTGGCATTCTTTAAAAAAAAGAGGAAGTGTTGGAGCATAGTCCGCTACGTGGCTCCACTGCGGGCTGACGGACTTTACAAAACTTGAAAACAAAAAATATTTCTTAACGTACAGGTTGCCTCACGATGTGTAAATCACCACTTAAATGTTTTACAACAATGAACAATGTTTACCGGTGCCAAGAATTGAATTCGGTTTCCTCCGGCAATACCGGCAACTGAGACATTGAGAATGGTTACGGTTGCAGCGACGAACTTTTCTGGTAACGAGGCTTTCTATGATTTTAAATTCGTAAATTTCAAAGACTGGCAGCGCATCTGCGACTCCTCTGGTGTTGCTTCTGGATGTCCATGGGCGGCGGTGATCACTTACCATCGGGTGGGTTACATTCATCTGCCATTTGTTCCATAAAAAAAAATCTACCTCAGTCCACAGAGGTGACAATTGGATTGTTACCCTAGTTTAATAAAGCTGGAACTATTCATAATACTTACGAAGAATTTTTTTGCCAAGGGATGTTAGTTTACCCTCGCGCCTGTTGAAAATGTTGGAAACAAATCAATCTTACTTTGTGAACACACGAACTATCCTTTTTTTTATTACATTGCGTGTAACAAACTCGCACACAGTTCACCTGACTGCAAGTGAATCCTGCGGCCCACGACATCTACATTCATCCTTGACAAGGAATCATAATGCAGATGCGTTGTCACCCTTGAGGACTGCAATGGAACGCCTCGTCACCAGTAATAAAGGTCTCCGGATGACTACGGATACCAGACGTAACACAGCAGCATTATGCTGCTATTTTACGCTGGTATTCTGTGAGGACGTGGTCCTACCCCGGTCGAGTTGACCCGTTCATTCTGTAGCTAGAAACAAAGTGTAAAGTAATTATGTGTTTATATTTTTTTACTAAAACATATTAGAATTGCTAATAAAATTACCAATATTCCGGTTAACCATTCCAACTTAGCTTAAAATGCTTGTGCTGGTAAATGGTTGACAGCATAAGTCGACAGGAGGATTCGAATCTACGATATTAAGTTTTCCAAACCTACCATAAACAATGAGGCTAGGTATTTATAAGCTATACTATTGGGATAACTTATATAACTATGTATATATTCGTAAATGTTATATGTGATACGGTTATTTTGAAAGTGGCCTATCTCCGGTTACCATGGTTACATGTACAACTTCATCTCATTTATCAGTAAAGCATTTGTTTCCTTCTATTCCGAGGAAATACGATAATTCTTGACACATATTAGTTAGTTCAATAATTGAACCGTTTAGTTGGAAAGTGGCCTAACTCCATTTCTACTTAAATGTTGATATATTTACTAGTGATGATGTCGGAGAGCAGTGATGAAGGTCATTTTATTTATATAGTATTTACAAGTTAACCTCAGTTTTTGGACAATTGCATCAGTTGAAAAACCAGTATGTTTAATTAATGCCGTATCCACATGTTACACCATCCATATATATATGACCATATGGGTGATTATATCAACCCTGGTATTAATTTTTGTTGTTTTTTCTTCTATTTCAGATTAATAAAATTTTTTAAACATCTTGAAAACAAGAAAATACTCTTGTGCCCTTTTGATCTATTAATTTAGACTTAAAAGGTAATTTCTTGTCCGTAATTTGAACCTGTGGTGTAACATATGGATGGTGTACATGTAATACGACAATTAATATAAAACTTAAAATTTATTAATAAATTTAAGAAATTATTTCACACATGGGGAAGAACAGAATAAGACCATTTAGTTCATATAGTTGAGAAGAAATTGTAACTAATGATTTAAAAAAATCGAAAAAGAAACAGAATTATTGCGAATCAAAAAGTGCGAAAGATTAAACGGAATTAAAGGTATTCAAACCGGAAATATAGTACCTGAAAAAATTATCATTTTTAATTATAAAATCCTGAATTTATTGCCACGTAGGGGTAGACCAAAAAAACATCGAAAATATTGTATTGACACCATTGTATAAAAATATCAGACAAACTACAAAAGCGAAATTTAAGGATATAATTGAACTATTACGATACACACCACCGGAACATCATGATTACTTCAAACCGCTTACACACGCACTAAATGTAGATGAGTAGTGAATTGTTTTGTCATAAATGTATGTTTGTAATTTTGTACGGCATTTAGTTAGAAAATGTTTTGAATCGCATAAATTATGTTTCCCAAGTGTTTTACAGATATGTAAAATATATTCGTATTGTTTTTTGTCAATTTGCAGCATCTTAAATGATGTTGAATGGACTTGGGCACATTAAAATTTTAAAATTAATCTGAAGTGGCCTAACTCCATTCTTGATAAGAAAACGCATATTATTTTATAGGAACTATAAATTTAACACCCTTTAAATACACTCAAGCAATATGATTCATTAGTATCCTAAACGTAACTATATTTTTAAATTCATTGAAACGCAAACCCTTAAATATCTCGATTTGAAGATAAATGGTGTTAGGCCACATTCAAAATAAACGTATTAAAAATATATGTATCTAGTTAGTAGTATAGGTATGTATTTTATGCTTAACATAATAGTATACGGAATTTACCATGGGGAGTGTTCCGAGGAGTTGTTCGTATTAATTCCAGCCGCTAAGTTTAAATATCGTACACCACGACAGAATTCGAAATTACATCCTCATCGTCTCGATGGTTGGCAATCTACCGCTGTGCGCTTTACTGATTTTTTTTTCACTCACGTCAAACCGCCACAATATTTAATGATTCCACAGTGATAGAACAACACTGGAGCTGGTTACTAGATGTAGCATGACTCGGTCGGCATAAAGGGTACGCGTCACCCCTCGTACCCACGGGATCAGTTAAAGGCCTATGTTATACCAACATATATAATTTTTAATCAAGAAGTGTTTGATAAACATTGCTAATTCTAGATAAGAAAGAATACGAAAGGAATTTAATACGACCTATAACAACGTAATTTAATTAATTCGTGAGATCCGTGAACCGTGTAAATCCTAGAAGGATACACAATGAAATTAAAACACTCCGTTTATAAATAGTTACTTTCGACTGCAGGCGTCACAGACCCAAAGAAGAAATACCAGACATGAAGACCGGAACGTGTTTGTTCTTCGTTGGTAAGTTTTTTTTTAATAAAAAGACAAACGAATATAAAGTTCTGTTCTAACTATTAGTTAAGTTAATAGTTCTGTAATATAAAGTGTCTGTAAAGTGTGTGTGTGTTCTTGACAAGAAATCATAATGCAGATGCGTTGTCACCCTTGAGGACTGAAATGGAGTATCTCATCACCAATAGTCTACGGATCCCTTTTGGTATTTTGTGACGGCGTGGTGCTTCACCATGAGCCGACCCATTCATGCCGCAATCAGTCAATCCAGTACAGTTAATTTTAATAATTTTCTTCCAGCCCTCATCTGTACTACGCACTGCACCCCGCTGGGTCAGAAGACGGTATGTGAGTCTACACAAACCTCCATGCCTGGTGTCCCGCCCGTCAATGAAGTCCGCACGATGTGTGAGTCGGCAGCCAACTTGCTTCCATATTATGGTTTTGATCTCCAAGCAGCCGCTCGTACCCCAGCTTTTTACAATGGATTTGGATTCCCGTACGGTCTGCCGCACTCAGGAATCGGATCAGAAACCGTGTGTGAGACAACGCCAAATGTTCTTGGACTTGGAGGATTAGGTGCCCTCAATACATTCAATCCAATAGGTTGGCCTGTAGGATTACCTTACGGTCTGCCGAATGTAGGAACCACAACGGTAAGTGGAAACACGCCCAATCTTTTGAGCCTCGGTTCTCTAGGTTACCCTTATCCACCTGTACCGGTAGCCAATGAGCTAGGAACGTCTACCGTGTGTGAAACGTCACCTAATGTAGGCCTGAACCCACTGGGTCTTCCTCTTGGAGGTCTGTCACTCAACAGATTGGGTTTGGGCTTAGCAGGAGTACCTTTTTTATGAACACTCACTCTTCCTACTCTTCAGCGAACCACAACATCCACGCGTTTGTAGGAAGAATGTGTGAACAGCACCCGTTTGTAAGTCAAAATCAAAAATCACATCATTCTGAAAAATCTCAAAGCAAAACTTTACTGACAGCCGCCATGTAATCGACTGTACCGACCTTTGATCGTACATTGACCTCTCAACATATTAAGCAAACAGAAAAAATATAGACATGCAAGTTTACAGTCAGTACAGAATTCTTACCATAGATAATTTATTTTGATCTCATATTGTAATATTAACGATTTCATAAACAAGTCTTGTGTGTGTAATTAAAAAAAAAACTAAATTATAGACTCAAATGTAACTGTTTTGATTTTTGGAAATATGAAATTATATATATGTAATGCGACATGTTTTTTAATTATTCTATCCCATGACCCTTACTATAGCCTCAACTGAGTGTAGCGTACGTTAAATGAATTTCTTACTTCAAATTTTAAACGCGATTTTTAAAAGATTGTATTTTTAAGATTTTAATAATAACAATAATGACAATCTCATGTGGCTAGAGCTTCGTGAAAGCCGAAACGCGGACAAAAAGACAAAATATCTGGACCAGGCACACGAGGTGATCGACATGTGGGGGTGGTATGCCGACCGAAATTATTCCTATAGACGTATCTGCAAACGGGTTAATTCCTACCAGCCTCTCGAATCACTAGGACGAGCAGCAGGAGTAGGCTTAGGACAGCGAGGATCTGAACTGCCTGGATAGCAGTTTGTTTGTGCCGGTATTGTGGGTGTAGGGCAACGAGGGTCCGTGCTTCCAGAGTAGCATTTAGGTAGTGCTGGTGTTGTGGGTTTAGGACAAGGGTGTCTGCGCTACCAGGATAGCATTTAGGTTGTGCTGGTGTCGTGGGTTTAGGTTTAGGGTTAGCGTATACTGTATGAAGGTCACACAGTTCTGGTCTCCAGCCTAACCCATTCGCAGTCGCACGCCACATCAAATAACGCGTGAGTATCAAATGTAAAATGGATTTTTTCCACATCATTAGAGAGTTTATTTATTTATTTTCCTCCTTAAAAAAGGTTTGCAAAGGGCGGACTTGGACATTAAGTCCAACATTGGCACGGTGGCATTATTTGCCAATCATGCTCTGGAGGATGAGCGTCGCCCTGCACCCTTAAAATACGAGTATAAAATTAAAAATAATTACAGTAAAACAGATGTATTCAACAGCTACCCTAGCAAATAAAATAAAAAAACTAAACAATAAATCTGTTCCGTAAATACGGGTTCAGTTATAATGGAACAAAATAAACCGAGTAAGCGGCAAACATGAAAGGGATTTCATGTTTTTATTTTTAGTATACCTACAACTGATTGACTTGCTATGCACAGTTCACATTAGTCGTGCGGAAGTTATAAATGTATTATTTTTGTTTTAAAGCACGAAAAATATATGACGATTATGTCCTCCTGGTCAATGCCAACCGCGACTATATCTTCTGCATCAACATGTTTAGTTTTTGAGTCAGTTTCGCTGGTGCGTTCGTTGATCCGAGCTTCAGCTGTTTTTGATTTTGTGTTTCATTTCTGTTTTTTTTTAGTAAAGTAATGTATTTTTTATGAATCAATCGTTTTATTTAGCTGTACTAACATGATGGAACGTAAATAATGCTAATAAAACGTTTTGAATATATATATATTTTTTAAACAGGATCGATTTTTTTTCCGTGCCATCATCAAAGGTGTCATTAGTACTATCGTATGTCTTCGCTTTCGGAAGCGGTCTCCTAACATCCTGTATATATTTAAATTAACATATAAACTAAAAGTCACCATAAGTGTCCTCTCTAAAGAGTCTGTTGAGTTTGGATCGCCACGCGGCTTCCCTTCGAATCTGCGTACTTCACTTGTCTTTGAATTATTTTTTTTAGTTTATGTAACTTATCTAAACATAAAGCATATATAATGCCAAATTAGCCAGCATGTCCTGTTGAGGTTTAGGCAATAATCATTGTAATTTATTCTTACTTACTTATCTATATATAAATTTACAAACACTACATAATTATGTAGGTATATAATTATAGTGGAAGAGATAGTTCTAGCCAGTTATAGTCTACATACTGAATGTCAACTAGACCGGGGTAGGACCACGCCCTCACAGAATGCTATCGTAAAATTGCAGCAATACTGCTGTGTTTCGTCTGGTGAGTGTAGGGATCCGGAGACCTTTATTACTGGTGACTCAAGGGTGGCAACGCATCTGTACCATGATTCCTTGTCAAGGATGAATGTAGATGTCGTGGGCCGCAGGAATCACTTGCCGTCTGGTAAACTGTTAGTGAGTTGTTACTCACAATGTATTAAAAAGTATGTATATATATATATTAAGTTTTAAGTTTTAAGATATATATTGAACCCTCCCTAGGTTGGCTGTAGATAATGCCTTAGGTATTAAGTCTGCCTTTGTGCATATGTTAGTTGAACAAAAGTTTGTAAATAAATATTTTTTTTCTCTTATTTACAATGTCAATAGTGCCTACTACGCCTAGCACAATGTCTTTCCACGCCACGGGTCGACTGGTAGAGAATGCCTTACGGTATTAAGTCCGCCCTTTGTATCCCTTTTTGTGAGGTATGACCAATAAAGTTTAAAATAAATAAATAAATATATATATATATAAAAAAAAACCTCTAAATCGTGCAGGTTTCCTTACGATGGTTGCCTCTACCGTCGAACACATAATAAATCAGCACCAAATATTGCGATTAACAATGTACCTTCACAGTATAACAGCAAAATAACCCTCGCTGTGTTTCGACTGGTTAGTAGGAATCTGGAGACCATATAACTGGTGATGAAATCTTACTAAGGATATACATGAGTCATAAATCCGGTGAACTGAATGCGATATATTTCCATTGATTAGGTAGTAGATATTTAATTTAAGTTTATCCTGCCCGCCGCCACCGTCGCCACGGGACGGTGGCTTTGAACGACACGGTTCAACTTACAAGATAAACTCGCAGTTAAAACCGTTTAATAACTAAAGTCGTCGAACTAAACTGAAATGGTGTTTCCAAATAGCTTACGTAAATTCTGGTTCGTTTAGTGAAGCTATTGGATTTAATTAACAAGTGAAATGTACTAAAGTTTCTAGACTACAAAGTGAGCCGTGTAATCCGCCCATCGCCTCCTTTTCTAGCTTTGGAGCTGTCTGTGTATGGTGGAGCGACAGTCTGCTGTTTGTCTCTTGATCATGAATGGGTCGGCTAGACCGAGGAAGACCACAATAATAGCTTAGGTAAATTCTGATTCGTTTAGTGAAGCTATTTGATTTAACTAACAAGTGAAATGTACTAAAGTTTCTAGACTGCAAAGTGAGCCATGTAATCCGCCCATCGCCTCCTTTTCTAGCTTTGGAGCTGTCTGTGTATGGTGGAGCGACAGTCTGCTGTTTGTCTCTTCTTCATGAATGGGTTGGCTAGGCCGAGGAAGACCACATTAATAGCTTACGTAAAATCTTGTTCGTTAAGTGAAGCTAGTGGATTTAACTAACAGGAGAATTGTACTAAAGTTTCTAGACTACAAAACGAACTATTTAATTTGTCTATAGGCTCCTTTTCTAGTTTTAGAGCTGTCTGTGAACCCTGGAGCAGCAGAAGAGAATGGGTCGGCTAGATCGAGGAAGAACCACACCCGCACTATATGCGACAATAAAATCTCAACATAATGCTACAGTGTTTCGTGTGGTCAGTATAAGGATCTGGAGATCTTCATTATTGTCAACGAGGCATTAGTCGCATTTGCATTATGATTAGCTAATTGAGGATGAATGCTATGGGCCGCAGGGAACTTTCCCATCGATTTATCATCAGGTGTATAGTGTGCTTGTTTGTCACCGAGAAATGAGGTGGAAGGGCCTCTCATCCGTTGTTCGGTCTTAGCCGTACGAAGCTGATGATGCTATTCCATGCTTGTATTTTGTGAGGGCGTGATCTTTTCCCCGTCGAGCTGATCCGTTCGTGCCGCCATAACTAGCTGCATACTACAGATATACAGATAGATTTTTTTGTCGTCGATGTCGAACCACCAAAAGAATTATCATGTTTTTAACACTATGGTGCATTTCGGGTTACTTAAGACATACAATTCCATTTGCAGGCGGTCACGGCGTGTTTTTCATATATATATATATATGTGTGTAAATATACATACACGATATATATTCTGTAATTTATTTCTTAGATTTTTCTCTCGGTATGTTCGTGAACGTATTAAAAGCGAGCGTTAAAATTCCTCCCACCTATTATTTTCAAAGCTGCTAGAGTTTTCTTTTATTATAATAACAATAAAGCCAAATGCTGAAGGATCCTCGACTCCCCTCCTTTAGTCCACAGGTTTCTCTCCCTCACGCATTAACCCTCGACCGTGTGGACTCTCCTGTCGAGGTATTCCCGTCTGGTTGATCCTTATATATTTTTATTTTGTTATATTTAGATATATATATATATATATCTAAAGAAAATTACTAAATTTAGATTTAGGGAAATAATAATTTAATTTTTTTTCAGCTGAAGAAATGAGGGTGACATAAAATTTATTTTTAGAAATCGATATTTTGAAATTTAAAATATGAATGTAACGACCTTTATTAATGAATTCCATGAGGAATATACAAACTAAATTTGTTATGTAGCTTGTGCGTTACTAAAGGAACGAAACACCGCGGCAAACCTGCGGGAATATTTAATAATATTGATATAACATTATCTTTATAATTATCTCACTAAAGAAATAAAAACAATATATTGTGATTTGAGTAGATATTTTTGTTTTTCTTTTACGTGTACAAATGTAAGAGAACGTATCGTATGTCCGTTGTGTTTGTTTTCTAGAACTCGTGATCGCTTTGACCTTTTCCTTGTTCAGTCCTGGTCGGACTCTCGTAGAGAGATCGGATTCATTTTTTATCTCTGTACTTTGTATACAACGGGAATTATTTTCTGTTTATTTCTCAAAGTAAATAGTATTTATTTTATACTAGCAACTGACCGCGACTTCGTATGCGTGAACTACAAAATTGTGCGCAGAGAGAAATGAAAAATGTCTGACATTGTATTATTTATTATTTTCTGCCAATATGTGTAAGTTTTGGGTGTCGATACTCTAGAGTGACCGACATAAAGCTGACCAAGTGAGAAGCAAGGAGTGTCCAGATTAATTCCTGCCGTTTTCAGCTTTTGGCCCTGGAGCTTGTTAGAAGCTGTGTGAAACCACAAGAATTCTATATTTTAATCCAGGTTATAAACTGTTTGTGTAAGAAATTTCATTAAAATCCATAAAGAAGTTTTTTTTGATGAAGTAACAAACATACAAACATTCATATGAGAAGCAAGCACTGCCCATAACCCTAACGGCACATTCATGCTATCGCTAGACACAAACAACAGTCTGGATGCTGCATATTTGCGTGAATACAGCCAACGTTCAAAACTGTTCAGCGAATTGAACACAAATTAAAAGGGGGCTTGAGAATATAATTGCGTACATAGTAAATCAAATTATGTTCATTCTTTTTTTATTGATTTGGCTCTACAAACAATAAACATTAACAGCTCGTAAAAATAAAAAAAAAACTTATACAATAACTGTGGAACTAGCATATCGTTGAAATGAGTCGCATAGAACTTTAAGTTTGCATAATTTAGAATTACATTACGTTACATTAATATATATTTAATTACTAAAATATATAAATATAATATATGTAAAGACGAAAATTACAAGGATAACAATAACCCAGAGGGTAAAGGAAATAGATTAAACAATTTTCACAAACACGTGTTTTTAAAAGTTACACAAGATGTAACCAAAATGTCAATATCATTAAACTATTTATTGTATGACTTTATGATACGCCACAAAGGCAGGAATTGCTTTTTTTTTATAGAATAGCTGGCAAACAAGCAGGCAGCTCCCCTGATGGTAAGTGATCACCGCCATCCATGGACATTCATCAGGTAGAGCTACGCTGCAGTTTGTTTCTATCTGCAGAATGAATGGGTCAGCCCGAACGGGGAATGACCACGCCCCCACAGAATATCAGCGCAAAATAGCAGCATAATGCTGCTGTATTTCGTCTGGTGAGTGTAGGGATCCGGAGACCTTTATCACTTGCAGACCTTTAGCGACGAGGCATCCCATCTCAGTCCTCGAGGGTGACAACGCATCGGCATTATGATTCCTTGTCAAGGATGAATGTAGATGTCGTGGGCCGCAGGAATCACTTGCAGTCAGGTGAACTGTGTGTGAATTTGATAATCTCAATGTAATAAAAGAAAAGCTGAGGGTAGTAACTACCCTCAGCTAACAACGTCGTAGTTAACGACATCGGGACGTCAAACACCCCAATTTTCCCTGTGACCCATTAGTACTTTACTACACACTGGAAACGTGCATATTAAGAATATTTACAAATGCAGCAGTTGAGGAAATATTACTTGCGTAATCATTAAATATTATTTATTCTTTTATATTTCAATACTAGTTTGGTTTGAGTAAACTATATACTGGTTTCCTGGGACGAGGATGCCACTAATGAATCCCTTATTCCCCATCAGCTTTTGTTGGAAACAATATATACTATAAGTAAGCACAAGCTGTTACGTGTATAAACGACTTATGTGTTAAAATATTAATCATTTAGCGATTCCGTAAAAGTGTATAAGGTGTTTTGATATTTTAATTATCTTTTAAAATAACTAATGGTGACAAACGAGCACACAGCTCACTTGGCATGTGACAGCCGCTCATAATAACAACGGTCCGGAGACCCGGACCTCACCCCCGCCGTACCAAACACAGCTGCATTACGGTGCTATTTTAGCTCTTTCACTCTCGGTTTACTATATGTAATACAAGGTCTCCGGATCCCTACACGAGACGAAACACAGGAACATTATGTTGCTTTTTCACGCAGGCATTCTTTGAGGACGTGGTCCTACCCCGGTCGAGCTTACTCATTTATTCAACTAGAAACAAACTGGCAAATATTATGTCTTATTCAAGCAGGAATTTCATATGAGGTATAAATTTTAACTCGCATATGTTCAGTTAAATCATTTGCCTAATGCATATTAAAACGTTCACACGCTCCGTACAATCTTTGTTCAATTCATTTCGTGCAATTCGCTGAACAATTTTAAACGCTCGTTATATTCGCGCATGTTTTGTTTACATTTCGTATTAGTGTTAAAGGATCTATTATTTATTATATATTTTTATTTATTTATTTATTCTTTATGTTCCCTATACAACAGGTTTACAAGGACGGACTTAATGTAGCATTCTCTACCAGTCAACCCAGGGAGTTCAAGAGAATATGTTGGTAGGTATAGAAATAAAAAAGGTTAATTGTATAAAAATATCAAATTATACATAGATAACAATATAAATATATATATATATATATATCAGATGTTTTTCTATATATATACATATATATATATATATATATATATATATATATATATATATATATATATCAGATGTTTTTCTATATATATACATATATATATATATTTATATTGTATATATATATATATATAAATATATATATATACTTTACTGGGTGCATTCTTGACATCATCCGGAAGGGGGTTCCAAAGGAGTATTGCCTATGTAGCCTGTACTATGAAAGAATAACGGAAGAACCCAGTGCAATGGAATGGAACACTATTCCTCATTCTATTCAGGGATCGAGGTACAAGAGAGGAATGTGTATTGTCCGATTTCGTAGTGGAACCTATTCAATAAAAATAAAAAAATATAAAAATACAAAAAAAATACAAAGCATTGTGCCCCTACTGAACATTGGCCTCTTGTATAGATTTCCACAACGATCCTGAACCACTTGCATATTAAAAGAAAATTGTCACTTCATTATCATCACAGCCTATCCATATCTACAACAGCTGATAGTACTTCCCAATATATTGCTACAAAGCTGGGTCCTCTGCATCCATCGATTTTCCTTAAACATAGATCATCACTCTAACTTTCTTTAATAACGATAAGCTAGCTATTTTTAGGGCTGTTGGCCGCTGTTAGCCCGAGGGTTTGGGTAACCCGCGCTAGGGTTCCCGAGAGGGAGCCTCAGCTTGGACCGTTAACTTTGGCGCGTAAGCAACTGACTCGAGGGTGCCCGAGAGGGTCGAACCTCAGCTCGGTCAGTTACTTACGCTGGATTAAAAGAAGTTAACTCGGAAAGAAATATATACTTGAGGTACGATCTCCACTTTTGAAGACGGTAAAATTATAAATATCCTTTTTATGTCGGTTGTGGTCATTAGAGCTGCTTAGACAAGCCCGACTTCCGCTTACGAAAACTGCTAACAACTGAACATTCTCCAGTTATAAGCGATGCGATGTATTTTACCATTTTTTTTTATTTATTTAACCTTTATATACAAGCTTTATATAAAGTGTTGTATAAAGGCGGACTATTAGAGAATGCCTAATGCTAGGCAATACCTTAGGCATTATATCCGGTATATATCAAACTTTGAGTGATGCAGAGATGAAATGCGAATGAGTAAAAACTTTGTCACGATATAAATACTAGTGTATTAATTATAAAATAAACCAATTATGTGTAATTATAAAATACATATATAACTGTATGGTATATATACAAATACATAATTATTAAATATTGAGATGATTCTGTCAATCTGTTGAGAAATAGCTCCCAAACTTTCACTTTAAACGTGTAACGATTTGCATCCGCCCAGACTTCGTGAGGGAGAGCAGTCCAGAAGGAGTGGATAAAGTCGATTTACATTACATTACATAATTAAAAAAAAATTGTGAGTGTGTTCTAGTTTATAACAGATAATCTGTAAGTTAACGATCAATTGAGTCGGTATTAAATTCGTTTAATGTAATACGCAGAACAATTTTGAACTTTACGGACTTCATCGCGTAATGTTTCATTTGTTTTCACTTCCCTCTCATTAGTGTTTGCAGTGAATAACGAAATTAAATGATATAATTTTAATAAATTATATTTTTGAAGAGAACAGATTTACAATTAATACCACTATATGTTTACCTGAATTGTCCTGAGGCTGGCAGCGCATCTATGACTTCTCTGGTGTTGCGGATGTCCATGAGCGGCGGTGATCACTTACCATCGGGTGGGCTGCGTGCTCATTTGCCAATTATTCTATTAAACAAATGAGCATTATGCTTTCTGGGCAGATGCCAAGGCGAACGGCAAACTTCAGCGTCATACAAGCTTCAACTTGCCCCCTATCAATTTTTGATTTCCTTCCTTCTTCCTACCAAAGTACGTGAAACTAAATACAAGCAAACGAATTATTTAGTAGCAAAACAACAAAATAAAATTCCATCAAACCCGAACGCCACCCAAGCCTTGAACAATGGGGGAGTGTTTCATCTTCATTAAATATACATTAGCTGTAAGTTCTTTATGAAAAGTTCAGTCACTACAGGAGGTTTGTTTCGGAGGCCTTTGAAAAGCTTTTTACAGAACCTTTTTTATAATATTTGAATATTAATTCTTATCATAAGGGTTGTAACGTAGACATGGATAGAAAAATAGTAGAAGCTTAAGTGGTAATGGGGCGCCTGGATGCAGTGTGTCTGACACTGCTGGGGCTGGCAAATCAATCGTTCATGACTACCTCATCCCTATTTACACTAAGTTACATCGTCAGGTCCTTTGTTTTAAATTTCAAGGACAAGAACTTTATATTAAGTTACAAGTAAACAGTTATTGGTGCATCCTCTCTCTGTCTGTATTGAGTAAAAGCATTCACTTGTGCATGGTGTTTAACGCAGTAAGACAAGAGGGATCGTCGTAGCTCGAGAGATCAGCAAATGATCGATGGGGAAAAAAGATTCATTTAGATGGAGGAACAATTCAAGAATAGGTGGCATACGAGCATGCAGCCCACCCGATGGTAAGTGATCACCGCCATCCATGGACATCCGCAACAGAGGAGTTGCAAATGCGTTGCCGGCCTTTGAGGAAGGTGTAGGCTCTTTTCTTGAAGGTATCTAAGTTCGAAAACACCGATCACGATAGCTGATTCCATAGAGTAGTTGCAGGAATTTAACAATAAAAAGAAAAGGATTCCGTGGCAGGAAATTAAACAACTATGCAAGTTTCAGGGAAGTACGTGGTAGAGCTATATTGCAATTTTGTTGTAGCTGCAGAATGAATGGGTCAGGTGGACGAGCTCGGGGTAGTCGGGGGTTTCGTTTGATGAGTGTAGGGATCCGGAGACCTTTGTTATATAAACACTGGTGACGAGTATCGTGTCGTCGTGATAGTTCCGCGAGGGTTCTGGGGGTGCGATATTCACGCACGCTCCCGGGACGGCCTATCCCAGGGAAGCGCAGGGGGTTGCGGTTGCGTTCCTTACGGAGATCCCGCAATCCCTCGCGAGCGTTGGTGACCACCGTGGGGTCTTAGTCGGTGCGAGTCCGGCATTACCTGTCCTCGCCCCCTAAAGTGCTAGTATGCGTAGTAGACATATACCCATGCTAAAAAAATGGCCGTGATGGATTCATCATCCAGTTTAAATTATAAAATGAAGACGTAATACGTGATAAAAGTCAACTGGTAAATAACAAGAGACGACCAAACAGACATCTTTACGCTCAGTTCTTCACCAAGATATATCCAACCCGAACTCCGTCCGGTTAAAATCGTAATAGCTTCAGTCGTAAAATTTCAGAGACTGAAGAATATTAAGTAAATTTTCTATTCAAAAATCCCCTTAGAATTTCAAGCATCGCTAAATGACGAAAAACGAAACAGGCGTTTTTTTTTTACTTGCTTATTTAAATTGCGTTAGAGGTTCACAAAAGTTGCAGATAACGTCATTATTTACCAGTCAACCCAAGGTGTGGTACCAAAGCTTATGAATAAAAATTAAATAAAAAACAAAAATAACTGATATAGGATGTACCAATAAACAAGATTACGTACTTATACATATTTATATATATATATATATATATATATATATATATATATATATATATATATGTATATAACGTTTACGTCACGAAAGGTAACTCTTATCAAAACTTCTAAAGCTTCAGCAGTTTTGTAAAACAATACGGGTACGTACGAAATTTATTAACCTATTTTATTCTCCTAAGAGTTGAAATCCCAAAAAAATTTGAACACGTAATCCTTCTATATATCCTTGAAATTGCTCTTTATAATATAAAATAATTATGAAATTCTATGCTTCTTAGTTCAAAAATAATAAAGCTTCTTACAAATTTTCATCCACTATTTGACCATGTCCGGGGTGGAATTAAAAAGTCGTAAGTTATCGATGTCTATGTTACAATAGGAAACTAATACTATAGTAATATTTCGTGATCATTCGTGCCAGGGTTCTAACTATGCACATTTTCCATTCTCCGCTACGACAGCTCTTTTTTATAATAATCCAATTGAGATAACTTTAAATTATTAATTTATGTATTTACATATATTAATACAATATTCTCCTGATCATAGTGAACTATTGTTTTTATATAAATATTGTATATTAGTGATGATTAAATATGAAAATATCGTATGATTTTAGAACGACTCTAGGTTATTCGCGATACCGCCATGTCACTGGCCGGTTCTCTCCAGTCCATACAGATAGAAGCGTCGCTGGAGTTTCTTGCATCGCTTCTTCTCCAGTTACCACGCATTCCGAAGTGGTGATACAGATAGCCAATAATAATAATTGTGACATTAATGTAGATAATTCTTAGTCAGAAGACTCGCCTGACCGAGCCGAGGCCTTTCGGGCACGCTCGAGTCAGACGCTCTCGCATAACAGGGTAGCGATCCAAGCCGAGGCTGCCTCTCAGGAGCCCTTGTGCTGGTTGCCCACTAATAGAGGTCTCGACTGAGCGCCATACGCGCTCGGTCACCTCTCAACTCGGCGAAACTGTAAAAGCCCTCGGGCTAACAGCGGCCATAAGCCCGATAAAAAAGAAATCTAGAGTTGACGGAAGCCTGTGTGCTTGTATGAAAATCTCCTTGTTCGTATAAATACATATGCTTTCGAATAAATAAAATAATAATAAAATAAACTTATTGATATAAACTTTTTACACAAACTGTGAAGTTACATTCTAAACCTGTGTGACAGAGGTCAGTGTTTTCCCTCATTATAGATTACACACGATTTATAGAAATAAAATAAAATAAAACCAGAACTTAATGAGTATGTGTGAGTGTTTAGGTTTTTTCTTATGGAGGGAAAAAAACGCCTTTGCGCGCGGAGTGTCGGACTTAACCCTTGGTATTACCGGCTAAAAAAACTTATTCCATTACAATTTCTGTTCCTACGCCTTGGAATGGTCTTCGTCTTATCTTCGTGACCATCAACAGTCAGTCGATTTTATCTTCAATCCACTACTATCTGAAAAAAAACTACTCTGTGAAATCAGCTGTCACCAGCGGTGTTTCCGATACGACTTAGCGACCTTTAAGAGACGAGCCTACACCGTTATTAAAGGCCAGCAGCACCTTCGCGACTCCTCTGGTATTACGGATGTCCACGGGTGGCGGTGATCACTTGGCATCGGTTGGGCTGCATGCTCGTTTGCCACCTATTCTATAATATATATATTCTATGTATAATTTTCTCTCTTATTTTCTGTATATTTATTATATAACCTTTGCGTCAGAGGCGTGCAAATGTAAAGTTGGATGTGGAACCAACGTAACCTTTAAAATATGGATGACATTTGTCAACCCCCACGTCCTCCCCAGGCATTTTACGGGGGTGCGTCTCGATAAAATTGAAATATGAAGTTGTTAGTATTGAAACACAGATAGTTTATGTGTCGGAACAAAAGATTATGCACTCCATTTTTATAATTTTGAGTATGACAAAAGAGTATTTTGGTATGACAAATGAGTATTTTAGTATGACAAATGAGTATTTTAGTATGACAAATGAGTATTTTAGTATGACAAATGAGTATTTTAGTATGACAAATGAGTATTTTAGCAGTGATTTATGCACCCACGTTAATCATTAATAAGGTATCGTAACACATATGTGGTGTGCAAACGCATGTCAATTATGGACTGAGATGGAATTTCCCAGTAATAGCGGTCTCCAGACGAAACAATGTAATGCTACTATATTACGTTGGTATTCTGTGAGAGCGTGGTCCTCCGGTCCAGCTGATCTATTCATGCCATAGCCGGATATAAACCACAGCGTTCGTCTATCACTGTTAACCGAACGCTATCCTCGTAATGGAGCGTGGGATATAACAAAGATAATACAATAATAGCTAGTTACGAGGTAGTCTATGTCTTTAAGGGCGTCAACGTATGTGGATCTTGTATATTTAAAAAAAAACTTATTTATTGAGGATGGATGTGGATGTCATAATTTGTCACCAGATGAAATGTCTGTTCGTTAGACGCCCCCTCTTAAAAAAAAACTATGATAATATGACATAATAGTGGACGATAAATAACCTAAAGCGTGGACCTATTTCTGTTAAAATTTACAACTCCTCGAGTGATTTTGTGTACAAATGGTTTTAACTATTAATGTCTCCACCACATTATCGGTTTTCGCCGTATGTTACAAACGCAGTATTGTACTGCTATTTCGCGTTGCCCAATCGACCCTAGCAGATAGAAGCTTTATATTATATTTTTTGGACAATGATATAAACAATAATAATATTTCTGTTATAAAGCTTGTGCTAAGGCATGTTTCACGACGATATACGACGATATATCTTCAAAAGGAATCTCGGGGGAAGACAGGGTTCCTCAATGTATTGGGGTGGGCTCCGGGATCTATGCTGTGCTACGTCAACACCGGGACCAGTACGATTTGCCGTTCTTCCCGGGGTCCATCCTGTACAATCAGAGCCCCCCACCCTGATCCCCTTTTAGTCGCCTTATACGACAGGCTGGGGGTATCTTCGCCTCATTCTAAAAGCTCGGGCCTAAAGGGCCGGTGGATTCGCCTCTACGATCTAAAGTTTCGTAGACTGTACGCTGAATAAATAACACTATTGATGCATCAATAAAAAAAAACTAAATAAAGCTGCATTATGGCACTATCACTCATCCACAGATAAATTTATTTCATCTCAGGCAATCGTATAAATCCTGTATATCACGGATACCGCCACCCATCTACTACATTTACATACGTGACTTGGTGTGACTTCGGCCTAAAAGCTCCCGCTCAAAGCTTACACACAAATTCTGTACATTGCCACCACTGACAAGATTTTTTCATTTCGAATTCAATTTATCTCGTCGCACCTCGGGAGTTTTATTTTGATTGTAAATTTTCGTTGTGTAGTGCTAGTTATCTCGAATGGGTCGGTCTGTTATACCATAAATCCTGGCACAGAAAAAATTACGCAGTAGACCTATACTGCAGTTGTTTCTAGCTGCAAAATGAATGGGTCAGCTTGACCAGGATAGGACCACGCACCCCACCACCATACCATCGTGAAATAACAGCACAACGCTGCTGTGATGCGTCTGGTGAGTGAAAGGATCCGGAGACCTTTATTACTGGTGTCGAGGTGTTCCATATTACTCCTTAGAGGGGACAACGCATATGGATCATGAATCCTTATGGGCGAATGTCAGTGTTATTGCCTGAAGGAATCACTTATTTTATTACATTAAGAGTAACAAACTCACACACAGTTCTCCTGATGGCAAGTGATTCCTGCGGCCCACGACATCTACATTCATCCTTGACAAGGAATCATAATGCAGACGCGTTGTCACCCTTGAGGACTGAGATGGAATGCCTCATCAAAAGGTGTCCGGAGTGCAGGGAACTCACCGGACGAAACACACTGCAGCGTAGCTCTAACACTTATCAGTAGGTGAATTGTGTGCAATTTCGTCCCCGTTAATACAATAAAAAAGAAAGATTCATTTAATGGAGATCTTTATATGTCACAATCGCTTGAGAATGTTTTTAAGATATTTAAAAATTAAAGAAAATTTCTTTGATATGTTTACATATATTGTAATTTGTTTTATATATACATAACTGTAATATGTATGTAGCTTTAATTTTATCGAATTAAAGTAATTAAAGTTTAATAAAAACAAAAAAAGTATGTATAAACGTAATTGTATAAAAGCTTGATACACCGCAGTGATGAGATCGGAAAATGTATTTTGTAGAATAAAAGATCCTGTATATATCCAAAGAAAGACGCAGAAAACATCAAAGACACCGCCATAGACACTCCGATGCCCAGGCAAAACCGAATGTTTTAGTTATAGCGATAAGGTCGTGTTGGCTGTCCTACGGACATGTTAGCGTGATTCGTGACAGTACATGTAATGTTGTGTCATTTACTGTGTTTTTGATGTTTGCCGAATTGCGGCCAAGTCAAACCTGAACGGGGTTGGAGGGAACTGGGGGGGGGGGGGGATTGGTGCTTATTTGGTAATTTGACTGCTCTTAGTGATTGGATACTGTATTATGTTTATTGTAAATAAAATCTGTTTTGAGAGTTTCATTTTATTCAGTTCCAAATCCGAGCCTAACGTCATTAATTTTAACTTTCTACTTCCCCCATACACGTTGTTGAGTTTTCAATTATCAAAAAAAATAATTTGGAACTTTTTTCGGAAATTTGACGAATGGTGGGTATTTAGTGCTCTTCGCGATAAAATTTTGTTCGAATTTACTGCTTCGTTTCAATTCAAAAGGTGTTTCTTGTACATGTATATCAGAATTTATTAGTTAGCGAATTTTCGATTGCTAGCTATTTATGATATGAATATATATGCTTTTATATTTATCTACAAATGTATGTATTAATATTTATTTGTAAAGTTGAGTTTTTTCTTGTTAATTAGTTTATTTTATCTATCACACTATCTCACCACATCTCTGCTTGACTTATAGAGAATGCCATTAAGTCCACTGTTCGTGAACTTCTAATTTTGTATAAAGAGTAAATAAATAAATAAATAACCCACGGATTACAGAAACATGGGATCGAATTGTATCCCTTGCAGACGACGCTATTAATTAATTAATTTATTTATTTATATAACTTTTATGTACACAAAACATATAAGAGAAGTAATATATATGTACAAAGGCGCAGCTTATTTTACAATTAAAATCTCTTCTAGCGGACCCTGGTCTTGGACATATTATCGGGAAAACGAAACATAGTGTACTCATAAAATAAAAATAGAAAAGAAATAATAAAAACGAGAGAAAAAAATAATAATAATAAAATAAAAATAAATACATAACTATATTTATTTACAAACAAAATGATACATAAATAATAATACATATAATATATAATGTGAATATAAATATATATATACCACACAATAAAGTTAACATAATATTTCATTATATATTCAAGTGGTTAAAGATAAATAAGTAGTGTTCCTTCACTTTTTTTAAAAAGCACTACAATCCTCGTGGCACGTATCTATACTATGTCTTGTATTAAATTATATGCGGTACACGACAAACACATAGTTCAACGGTGCGTTATATTCTTATGCGTCAAGTAACAGCTTATATATTATATAGATCCAACTGCTGGGCAAAAGGCCCTCTCTCTAGAGAGGGTGTTAGGAATTGGCGGACTTCACACTTGATATGTTTTGTTTTTATTTATCTCTAAGACGTGCAGGTTCCCATACGATGTTTCCTTCACCGACGAATGCTTGACACAACATCAGTATAATCTCAATTAACAATGTTGGTAAAACTTTGATACCATTTCAAATAAATAGACGGTATCGTATACTGACTAGCGGGAGCACCCACTTGTGACAAATACCAACATTACATTAAAGGCGAACACGGTTATTAATTCAAAAGGTTGCACTGGCATTATTAAAAATCAAATATGCATGAAGAGATTGCGTGCGAGCACGTTTATGTGTTGCCACTAACTACTTTCCTATTATGGTAACAAATGGCCATGATAATACTAATAATAATTATATTTTTTTTCCATCTACGCCTGGTTGGTTAATAAAATAAATCCTTAGTTCCCCAAATGGTCCAATTTGACCCCTAGACTCGGTGGTCCACGGAAGACTCGATGGGAGTGTACGTTGGTGTGACAAAAAAAATGGGGGTTCATAATTTAGGGGTCAATGAAATTGTATTTCCCTTCGATAGTGAAGAACTAAAATGTTGGATTGACCTCACCTGATAGGCAGATAATATTTTAAGAAGCTCAGCGACTGTTACTTGTAAAAAAAATGCGTATTCCATATTCATGGGAATATGGTAGAAATGTAGCTGCTGGAGGTCCACCGGAACCAGCTAAGTTTTGAAAGTCTATGAGTAAAAAAGTCTGGGAACCTCTGAAATAAATATATAAAAAAATAAAATACTTTGAACATATAACAAAACAAATATATACAATACAATAAAAAGACCAACCAGACGGGAATCCCCCGACAGGGCAGTCCAAACGGTCGAGAGTTAGCGGTACTAATAATTATTATTAAATTTTAGAGGATATTTTTCTTTCCATCTCCGCCTGGTTGGTCAATAAAATAAATAAATAAAATACTTTAAATAGATAATAAAAACAAATATATACAATGTAATATGATACATATATAAAGACCACCCAGACGGAAATCCCGCGACTGGGCAGTCCAAACGGTCGAGGATTAGGGTGAAAGGAACAGAAACTTGACGAAACTATACGAGCGGTCACTATTTATGTTATATATGAATTTAATAATCATAATAAAACAGTTTATCGCCACAGAAAAAGTTAACAAATTTACATAAACAATATTATATACTTTGGCAAACGGAGGTGACTCAGCTTTTGCTGAAACAGGATTATAGTCCCGTGCAGCCAGATTATAGTGTCATGCCGCTGCCGTCTCCCTCAGGTGTGATGTAGGAGTCGTGACGATTGAGGGATTCCCTATCACCATCTAAAAGATATATATTAGTGTTTATACGCAACAAAGGAAAAGAAAAAGTAAGTTTGAGAAGACTATCTAATACTAACTATCACTAATATGTTCTCTTGCATGTGTGTGTTTGTGTTTGTGTTAATGTATTTGGAGGTTTGTGTGTCTATATTCAGTGGGTGTGTGTGTGCGATTCTCTGCTTTTTTGGACTATTATGGTTGTGTAAGTACAAAAAAGTCTTTCAAACTCGTACATTTCCAGTAGGCATGTTTCATATTCTCTGCAGCAAGTTGCCGCTTTAGTAATAAAGATTTGTGTATAGCTTTGAATCTTATAATGCTTAGTTTATTACACAGAGGAGGAGGCAAGTCGTTCCATGTTCTAGCTACACATACAATAATGATAATAATGATTGTTTGTTTATATAGTATTTTATTGATGAACCAGCCGAGATAGAAAATAAAATATCACCAAAATAATATATTTGCCTTTGTACAAGGTATTAATTAGGATGGTATACACTTCAAATGATGCAATGGTATTTCTTGTATATAACCATCTAAACATAGCTTGCAAATAAATAATAATGAATTACGCAATAAAAAAATCAGATTTGCCAAAATCCTTTAAAGTTATTACAATATTATTCCTTGATTATTTACACAATGATAATTGTCCCGAAGAAATCAGTTTGGTTTTGCTATTATTCATTAAAAAATAATATATGTCGCAGTCAGGTAAGGAATCATAATGCAGATTGAAGATAAATGATTTCTGATCGGTGATGAATGTGGAGTTGGTTAGGAATTGTTCATCAACCTTACTGCAATTAATCATTTATTAATTTTAATCATTTATAATAAAGTTTAATGTTAATTCGTGTGTTGTTGAAAGTTAAACAGGGAAACTTAATTGCAATAGCACGAAAGCAGGTTGTGTACTAAAGCTTAATGTACATTTATGTATTGTTGGAAGTTAAAGACGTTTACATTTCAATAACACGAAAGGTATGTTATATATAATAGTTCAGTTTTATGTACATTTATGTATTATTGGAAGTTACGGACATTTAAATTTGTTGTAAAAATGTTACTAACTGAAGATTAATGTATATATACATAGGTATGTATTGTTGGAAGTTAAACATAGAATTTAAAATGCAGTAACAAGAAAAGTATGTCTTAAAACTAAGTAAAATGTACATTTAAGAAACTGGCGACGGCTATAAAGACATCATTATGCTCGGTACATCAAGATATAGCAAACGCTCCGCCTAGCTGAATTCGTAATGGCTGCAGACGTAAAATTTATGTCTGAGACGGAATATTAAAAAGCTGCTTTATTTTAAACAGTTCTTATAATCTCCAAGCGTCGCGCATAAAACGGAACCAAGACCGGGAGATGTTTATTTCTTAAAGGATATAACTAATTACTGGTGTGTTTTTTAAATAACTACGAGAAATTTACCATAGACATGAAAAAAAAGAGAGAGAGTTTTTTATTATGGTTGAGAAACAATTTTGAACAGGTAGACGCTATGTTCCTCGATTTTTGTTGGAACAGCTGGAGTATCTAACCCTCATGGAATACAGCAAGCATGTGTTTACTGTGTCTCGTATGGTGAGTACAGAGCTGGCGACCGGATTAGGGGTAATAGGCACGCGATAGCCGTCCTCAACATGACTGCTAGGACAAGGTTCCCAATCAAGTGTTTCCTACCCATCGGTTATCGCTTCTACGCTATATAGCTATATAGCCGTAGAGTTGATCTTTTGAGTCGGTCACCCTCTATCTTCCGCGGATGTACTTTGCGTGATCTATCACGCAGAGAAACACCTAGCAGATTAAATTGTGCTGGTATTTTAACTGTGCATTCGCGTGTAAAGCTAACTGTTGTAGCCTTCAGGTTGAATGCAGTTACGTTTAAACTGGAAGCCCTAACTCTGACAAACATTGACTAACTGGCGCGAACTGTAATTGGATAACCTAGCAACTTTGTTTACACGCAAGTGTTACTGTTGTATGGAAAAGTTTATGTTTCATAATATTAGCTTTTGAAGCGTCAATAGCTGAATGGTTTAGTGTACTGTCTGTGAAATTTTGTAATAAAATAAAAACGACAGAATTCAAAATCTCCTTCTCATCATTTCGATGGTTGGCAAACCACACTGTGCGCTTCACACGAAATTTCCCGCCACACACAACTACTCTGTGGAATCAGATGTCCCCAGCGGTTTTTCCGAACTGATGAAGCAAGCAGCTCACCCGACCTTCCTTAAAGGCGGATGTCGGGTGAGCTGCTTGCTTGTTTGCCACCTATTCTATATAAATAAAAAAAGTTCTAAACATTTTCAGGATGTTTCTTTTATGGAACCAAGGGTGACAAACGAGCACACATTCACCCGATGGAACGTGACGACTGTCGGTATTTCCTGAGCAGGTCCTCTCTAACTGCAACGTCTACATCATAATATATTAAACAATTATGTATTTATATCATATATAAGTAAGTATATTTGTATATAGTATATATGTCTTGTAATATATATATTGTTTATTTATATAATGTAATGAATATAATAGTATTTCACGACGATATTTTTAAGCATACACCTATCTCATTTCATCCCTGCATTGCCCTAAGGTAGACTAGTAGAGAGTGCCTGAGGCTTTAAGTCCGCCTATGTTCATACTGTAAGTTAATTAATTAAGCTTAAATAAAATAATTACATCACCACTTGACACCCGGTGGAATCGTAGACAAGTTATGCAATAAATCTATAGAATAAAACCAGCGTAAAATAGCAGAATGTAACCTCTGTGTTTCGCGTGGTAAGTGCAATTGTCCTACCGTTACATTAAATACAGCAAAAGTGAGTGTAATAAAATATATTTTATTACCCTTACGTAAACCAGTTCGGTTGCCGTGAAGTGGCCAATAAAAGTAAGTTCGGTCGTTCCACTGAATAAGAAATGGTTTATATAGGTTCCTTCCCGTGTTCTGTGTGAAGTATTAGCTTTAACGTATTTTATCACCATTTAGGTAGAGATACATCATTGCTAAACACGACGTCCTTAAGTATTTTTCGGAGTAAACACTTAAACATACAATATCAGTGGTAGTGCTACATTGCAGTTCGTTTCTAGCTGCAGAATTAATGGGTCAACTCGATCGAGAATACCAGCATAAAATAGCGGCATAACACTGCTGTGTTTCATCTGGTGAGTGTAGGGATCTGGAGACCTTTATATCTGGTGACGAGGCACTCCATCTCAGTCCTCAAGGGTGGCAACGCGTCTGCATTATGATCCCTTGTCAAGGATGAATGTAAACTTCATGGGCCGCGGGAATCACTTGCCATTTAAAACAGACGAACTGTGTGTTCGTTTGTAACTCTCAATGTAATAAAAGATTTAAAAACACGTTTTTAATTGAATAAACGCATAGGTATTTATGAAACTCGACACTAATGGCTTTAATATTTATACTCAAACGCTTCAATAACCTTATGATTTAGATACGATCTGAGAGACCTAACGTCGTAGATAATATTATACCTTAGTCGTGAACATGCAAAGCAAACATTTAAACTTAGATGTTACAGGCAGTTTTCGTAGTTTTATATCAATAGCATTGTTAAGACAAAATAAACATAAGTGAGTGACATTTATTGTGTTTAGAGTGACAGTCCACCTATGATTCCTGCGGCCTTTAACACATTCATGCTTGATTAGGAGTTATAATGTAGAAGCATTGCCACCTCTAAATACGGATGAATAACGGTCGACGAATCCCTTTACTTATCAGATGAAGCACAGCAGTTTAATGCTGTATGTAATTTAATGTTCTATTAGGGCTTCGTGCTAGCTCGGTCGAGCCGATACAATCGTCCTAGTCATTAGCGTCTTCCCGTATTGTGTGGTGCTGTCACAAAATATGTCAACAGTGGATTGTGGATGATGTGACCGAGATGCGAGAGCGAGAGTGATGAAGGATTGTGGAAGAGTTTAGTTGAGGTATACTTACCACGTGTAGCTCGTAAAGAATACAAGCTACTGCAGCATCTCGGACTTATCTTGGATTATTTTAAGATATTGGGAATCTTAAAAAATACCAGACACTTCGTAAATATCTGTTAGTATATTATTATAGAGATTTATACAGTTTCAGAATTGATAGATGCAAAGACAAGAAAAACAGAATATTAACGTGGTGAAAGCATATAATGTGAGAAGAGTCATACAAAACGTAAGTCGATAGTGACAGAAAAAATAAATTTGCATAGCAAATACTATCTATAGTCCACTGTTGGCATAGCCTGTCTACCCTACAACAGTCGTGGTAAAAGATACACACATGAAACCTTTGCATCTGGGAGATAATTAAAAAAAAATCAAGTCTGCCAATTCACAGTGGAACCGGAACTTGGTGATTGTTTTTGAAAAATTTATAGGACAGGTGGCAAACGCGCAAGCACCTCACCCGATGTTAAGTGATCGCCGCCGTCCATGAACATCTGCAGCATCAGAGGCATTAAGAAGGGTGTAGGCTCTTTTCTTGAAGGTCCCTAAGTCGTTTCGGAATAATCGCTGGAAATTTGTCAAATATCCTCTTTTGAAATGAGCCCTACGCTGGCGAGAATGAGGATATACAGGCTGTTTAACTTCAGCAGCATCTCGGTCCATCATTCCTGATCAAATCAGCAGTAGACCTATTGAATCAGCTCAATGGATTACCATGCTGGTTCGCAATGGTCCGCCCATATAACTCGTAGAGACGATAGCAAACGGGGAAGTAGTTCTCGAGTGGTAACCTCAAAAAAAATTATTAATATTAATGAAGCTTTAGAGCGTTAGTTCACAAAGTAGTCCAGGTGGACCTCCAGGAGTCCAATGGAAACTCGACGGGGGTCTACGTTGGCGTGACAAAAAAATGGGGTTAACAATCCGTAAGCGGGGGTCCACGGAAATTTATTTGCTTTTGATAGTTAAGAACTAAAATGTATGACTTGACGTCACCTATCAATGTAGGCAGATAATATTTTAAGAAGCTCAGCGACTGTTGCTTGTAAAAACTTGCATATTCCACATTTTTTGTCAAGTTTTGGGAATATGGTGGAAATGCTGCTGGGGGTCCACCGGAACCAGGTAAATTTTGAAAAAGGTCTATGAGAGAAAAATTCTGCGAACCTCTGCTTTAGAGCTACGCTGTAACCATGGATGACTGCTGACCAACCAAGCTTGACTGCTGAAAGACCATAAGATAGCAAAATAACAGTTTTAACGCCGTTGTGTTTCGTATTGTGAGTGTAAGAATTTTATTTATTTATGTATATATATTAAATTACAAATATACATAAATAACATTTTTTTATTTTTCTACGTATCTCTCAATTTTAAATTTGGACCGATAATTGTTGTTTTAATATTGATAAATAACCAGTAAAAAATAATAAAACAAATTAATAAAATAATAATAATAATCATTTTTAAAAATCAGAAGAAAAAATTAGATTTAAATTGATACTTTTTTTTAAAATATATATATGTTGCATTTTTTATTTATTTTGAAGAAAGCTTAAAGAAACATGATAACTCAAAAATGGTTCACTTCTACATAATGCATATGGGGGTTAAAATTATCACAAATAGTCACCCCTATTACCTCCTAAATACGTCGAATTACCAATAACCCTGTGGCTAATGGCTATATAATGTATGGTATTTGTACCATGAGAAAATATATGTATTCAGAGATCCCATTACTGGTTTCTATGTCATTATTGGATCTTAGTGGAGGATGGAAGTAAAGATGATGGGCCACAGTGAACTGTGTGCTCTTTTGTCACCCTAAGATTAAAAACAAAATGTATATAAACTTATTTTAACAGTGGTAGAACTACGTTGCAGTTTGTTTCAAGCTGCAGAATGAATGGGTCAGCTCCACCGGGGTAGGATCAAACCCTCACAGTGTACCAAGGTAAAAAGCGGCATATCGCTGATGTGTTTCGTCTGGTGAGTGCAGGGCTCCGGAGACCTTTATTACTGGTGACGAGGAATTCCATCCCAGTCCTCAAGGGTGACAACGCATCTGCATTATGATTCCTTGTCAAGGTCATGTAGATGTCATGGTGCGCAGGAATCGCTTGCCATCAGGTGAACAGTGTATGAGTTTCTTACTCTAAACGTAATAAAAAAATAGTAACCATAACTCAGTTATTTCTTATTGTGTTTTATGAATAAGAGAATTTTTCCCCGCACAGGAACATCTGACATAAAATTGTTCGATACAAAAAACTATCTGCCATACGCCTGATTGTGTCCATTGTTGTCGAAAAAGATTAGGGTGGCCATGCATGAAGACACAAAAAGTGGATTGTTAGCGCAGTCATATAGAAATAGTACACGGTACAACTAGCTTAATAAGTGGTAGAGGCACACTGCAGTTTTGTTTCTGACTCCGACATGATTGAGTTGACGGGGGAAGGGCCACGTGCTTATAGAATATATGCGATAAAGATACTACACTTAACATACAAAACACCATGAGTTTTCTGTTTTGTTTGTTTAGTGTAGGGGACTTTAATTATATATACATATATATATATATATATTTACATGGGGTTGTGTATAACGTCAGAGCGTAGCTGTCTAACAAAACGTAAGTTGGCAGTGATAGAGAAATATTATATCTATTTAATCATCTCCACAGCCTCTTCATAGTCTGCTACTGGACATATCCCTCTCCTACAGCAGATGTGATAAAAGATGCACGCATACACGAAACCTGTATATCAGAGATAAATAAAAAAAAATCAAGTCCGCCAATCCACAGTGGAACCAGAACTTTTTTTATAACTTGCGAGTAACAAACTCACACACAATACATCTGATGGCAAGTCATTCCTGCAGCCCATGACATGTACCTTCATCCTTCACGAGGATCATAATGCTGATGCGTTGTCACCCTTGAGGACTGAGATGGGACGCCTCGTCACCAGTAATAAAGCTCTCCACGTATCTACACTCACCGGACGAAATACAGCAGCATTATACTGCCATTTCACGTTGGTATTCTGTGAGGGCATGGTCTTCCCCGAGCTGACCCATCCACTCTGCATCTGCATTATGATTCTTTGTGAAGGATGAATGTAGATGTCGTGGGCCGCAGGAATCACCTACCATCAGGTGAACTGTGTGTGAGTTTGTTACTCTAGATGAAATAAAATAAGTGATTCCTTCGGCCAATAACACTAACATTCGTCCATAAGGAATCATGATTCAGATGCATTGTCCTCTCTAGGAGTAAGATGGAATGGCTCGTCACCAGTCAGAAGGGTCACTGGATCCCTAGGCTCACCAGACGAAACACACTGGCAACGGGGATCGAAGTCGGTTTGCTCTCGTACCGTGAATTACGGTGTTCATTTAGCGCTCGCGACTGTTACGTACGAAATAAATATAGAACAAAATTATAGTCATGTTAGTAACAAATCGCTTATGACTTGGACATACCAGCTTCACTAGCTTAGACCTGACGTAGCGTCGCGTCGGACGATCGTAACGTTTTTATTTACCATTATATTATCCCGACGTCTAACAATAACCTTTCTGTATTTATATTTAAGTACGGATACTTTACTCGTATATTTTTAAAGAACGTCAGTAATACTATTAGTTTTACTAAAATTCCCATAACCACACCAACAGAACTACGTCTTGAGCTGGAAGATGGTTCAATAGATCAGCAAGCTGAAATGGTGGTCTTAGTGAAGGGTAGTCGTAGCTATAGAGATAACAGTAGAATTGTACAGTTTAAAGTTTATCTGTGCTTTACAATAAGTTCGCTACAAACGCAATAAGATCAGACAAGGAAGTATTATAGATGTACACACACTAATAAATAGAAGGATGGACAGAGGAAAAAGTTCAATGCGAATGATACGGAGAAAGTTCAAATTTTGGATAAAGCGCGATCAATTGGCAGCTTACTACTGAGTTATTGTAAACTTTTGATAGACTTATATATTAATTATAGTTTACACAAGGTTCGAGTAGGAATTCCACCTTACAAATATTCTCACATTCTTGCAAGTACTTTAATCGGCACGTAAATATGAGGTATAAGTTGACCATTTTTAAGTGCGTTCAAACCACATGTTGAAACACTTAAACTAGTTTTTTTTTTTTTCTAGAATACGTGGCAAACGGGCGTGCAGCCCACCCGATGGTAAGTGATCATCGACGCCCGTGGACATCCGCAACCCCAGAGGAACCGGCCTTCAAGAAAGGTGTAGGCTCTTTTCTTGAAGGTCCCTAAGTCGTATCGGTTAAGTAAGTTGATAGTAATTCATGAGAAGGATTCTGTAATGGCCAAAAGAAAACAAAAGAAACATTATTATGGGTTTATGTTACTAGTATATATGTAGTATATTTTTATTACTATGCTACACCATATTGGATTTGAATATGTGATGTTTAAAGCAAATTCATTTTAAACTAAATTAGACTGGTTAACTTGTAGTAGTAATTGTTATAATTATCAAAAACAGCTGATGCTAGAATCAACGAACGAACGAACGAACGCCGGCAGATAGCGATCGCACAAATACTTATTTACATTTGTCTAAATAACTAATAGGTAGTCTTTGCCACTGTGCTAGTCTCTACCTAGCCAGTTTCTTACGAATTCACCGGTTGAATAAACAAAGTACCGGGTTCGATAAATGAAAAAATTACTTAAATGAAATTTTAACAAGGATAGATTCAAGCTTTTTAATCCATCGTGTAATTATGTTTATTATTCTGATGTATTCAGTTATGTACAATCTATTCAGATCAGTTCAGTAATAAGAAAATTTAAAGAAAGTAAAAAAAAATAATTATAAATAAGTATTTGTGCGATCGCTACCTGTCGCGCCCGTTTCATTGCTGGTTTTTTTTGGTAAAGTTATGTATTTTTTATGAAACTATCGTTTCATTTAGCTGAACTAACATGATGGAGTTAATAACGCTACTAAAACGTTTTAAAAATATGTTTTTTTTTTAATCAGGATCGATTTTTTTCCGTGCCATCATCAAATGTGTCATTAGTACTATCGTCTGTCTGCGTTTTCGGAAGCGGTCTCCTAATACACAGTATATTCTATACATAGACCTTCCACCATTGATTGCAAAACGGTCGAGGGAGGACGAAAGAAAAAGAAACCTGCTGACTTTACGAGCAGTGTCGAGGAGCACCGCCTTATGCATTCGGCCCGGAGCTGCCGCCAACCGCCTCAAGTGAGTCAAGAGGCTGGTTGGCATTAACCCGTTTGCAGATACTTAATTAATCGTAATAAATCATTTGGAAATAGATTCTTCCATGTCCATCCTCAGAGATCTTAGAATTACTCACCATCAGGTGAACTGTATCTGAGTGACCCTCATGCATGCGGTGCTCTACAGTTGTAACGCTTGTTTAATGTCTATAATAACTTTGTTAGGACATACATATCGATCTTAGTTAGATCAAAAAAAGTAATTGATTGAATAATTTGTTCGGTGTTATTTTTATACGTTGTTAAGTCTCTTTTTTGAAAGAATTTTACGAATACCCACACGGCATCCGTTTCGTATTCTCAAATTTCACATCAAATTAAAAGAAAATAATTATTTAAGAGACGCAGCTCCACCCTTTTCCAGGTATGGTAAACGAGGAAGAAAAAGGCGGTAAAGGAATTAAAAAAAATGTATAGGAATATCTTTCTTGTTATTTTATAAGATTGAACGATGGACCTCGCAAGGATTGGGGATTGCGTATCATTAGAAGGAATCTTTTGCTGTTTTAAAATAATTATAGTTTTTGTTCCGTTTATTTGCTAGTTCGGATATTATTTTTTTATTAGAGGGTAGATAACTGTGGAATCGGCTGTCCCCTGGGACCTTCAAGAAAAGAAAGGAGATTCTGGCAGTGCATCTGCGACTCCTCTGGTGTCGCCGATGCCCATAGGCGGGGTGATCACCATCAGATGAGCTGCCTTTTCATTTGCCACCTATTCTATAAAAAAATCCTATATTATAATATGCATGCCTGAGGATATAGATTTAATGCCTTACGTGTAATTGCGCAAGTTCGGCCTTACATGGAATACTGTCCTTATCTCCGAGCGGGGGTACCCCAGTACGGTATGGGTCAAATGGAAAGAGCTGGCTTCTTCCATTTGACCGCATTCAACGAGGAGTGGCTCGAATCGTTCATGACCAGGTACTTTCCGGTAGGCTTCATTCACTGACGCTGCGAAGAGATGTTGCATCTCTCTGCATTTTTGACCGAATTTATCATGCGGAGTGTTCTCAGGAGTTGTTCGGATTAATTCCAGCCGCTGTGTTTAAACATCGTATGACGACAGATGTAGGACAAAATTCAAAATCACATCCTCATCATCTCGATGGTTGGCAGTCCACCGCTGTGCGCTTCACGAAATTTGCGAAATTTCCTGCCACGCACAACTACTCTGGGCAATCAGCTGTCGCCAGCGGTGTTTCCGAACCGATACGACTTAGGGACCTTCAAGAGAAGAGCCTACACCTTTCTTTAAGGTTGGCAACGCATTTGTGACGCTGGTGTTGCGGATGTTCATGGGCGACGGTGATCATAAGTGATTAATGTTAAGTTATCAGGTGAACTTTTTACTCGTTTGCCATTTGATTCTATATAAAAAAAATTGGGTCCCCGGACACTCATCACACGAAACACAGCAGCGTTATGCTGCCACGATGGTATTCTGTGAGGGACAGATGAGTGGTCCGTCACCCATTTATGATGCAGCTAGAAGCTTAACTATAGTTAGTCCTGGTCCCCAGTTTGCTACCCTCAAATTAAAAAAAAACAATTAACTGATAAAATATCTGTACCAGTCTAATTGTCAACAAGGCCAGAACAAAAACTTACTAAAATTATTTTAAAACCGTAAAAGATTCTTTCACATTAATCTTTTTTTAACACTGATACGTCGATTTGGTAAACTCGAACTGACCGGAATTATTAACTTGTGTTTGAGTTGTTTTTCTTAACAATGTTGGAGTAAAACCGTAGATGACCTCCCTTTAGATAGCGATCCGAGTTGAGGTTTCGTACCTCCTTATGAGGGGCCCTCGGATCGTATTATCGCCCCCCTATGTTATTGTCATCGACGTCCTTCGTCCACAGGGGTCGGAGTGTAGCGATGGTGCAGCAGCAGTCTCCGCGCCAGCTTCTCAGCATCGTCGTTATCTCCTTACTCAGCGGGTCAGCCTCCTGCTCGCGAGTCTAATTAGATAAAGCTGTAGAGGTCTCTGGATCAACAGCAATACTCATACAAAAATAAAAAAACCGTAGGTATCATATCTTGCTGCAGCATGAATGGGTCGTCAGGACCACAGCTCGTCACCCCTAATTTAAAAAAAAAAAATTCGCTTCATCATTATCACAGCCTATTCCTAGTCAACTGCTGATGCGCCTCCCCGATATATATATTGCAACTAAGCACGATCCTGAGTCACCTGCATCTATCGACTGACCGCAGACTAGCACAGGTCATCGCTCGATTTGGTCGTTTCATCTGCATAATTTCTGACATTACTGGACAGTTGCTGATCATATACCTACCCTACAGGTTGCCACGGAGTAGGATCCTGGTCCACCTGCATTAATCGACTTCAAGCAGACAGACATAAAAGTAGACCCATAGCATAGACTCATTGATGTCAACTCGCTGATTCTTTAAAAAGATTAAAAGATTAGAAATATTTACACTGATTAGAAAATAATGCAGATATAAATTAAACTATTATTGTTAACTATTATGTTATTAAGCATGGAGTATAAATACGCTGAATGGTTATTACATTACTTATTTCAATTCAACTAATAATAAATTATCATTTCAATTTTTCAAAAGCTTCCCTTATCCTTCCATACATTACCCAAAATAAAGTTCTTAGACTTTTCATAATAATGTATATAATTTAAAATACTAACTTGTTATTCTAGTATATATCCCGCAGTATCCATTGAAGGGCACCGTCGTATACGCATTCTGAAGTGGTGGTACAGGTAGTTAATAATAATAGTGATATTAATTAAGATAATCCTTTGTCAGAAGCAACTGGCCGAGCCCGAGGTTCGGCCCCCTCGGGCACCCTTGAGTCAGACGCTCTCGCGAAACAGGGTAACGATCCAAGCCGAGGCTCCCTCTCGGGAGCCCTTGCGCTGGTTACCCATATATAGAGGTCTCGACTGAGCGCCATAAGCGCTCGGTCACCTCTCAACCCGGTGAAACTGTAAAAGCCCTGGAGCTAACAGCGGCCATAAAAAGCCAGAAAAAAAAAAAGTCGTCTAAAATACAGGTGTTGGAAGCGTTGATGACAGCACACATCCTTTAAGTTATTTATTAGTTATTTTAATCACATCTTGTTAGTTACGTATTTAGTTATAGGGACCTTAAATAACCTGTAAATAGTACTTATCAAATATATGTCGCTTAGCTATTAATGAATCCTCCAGAAGGTCACTCCGGTACAGCGAATGAAAGAATGTAAGATCTTATAACATAAATCGCCCACGTAATATGCAAATTTCCAAGGATTGGCAACGGTAAAGCCGTGCCGCTTTTAAATTTCATTATATTTCTGCAAGTTAATCTACTCGTGACTTTGTAATTGAGAAATTAATTTAAAAAGTTTGGATTTTCTTTTATTTATTTATTTTTAAAATGCATGGATGCAGGTGATTCAGGATCGTCCTTATGTTATGTATAAGATAACATTACATACTTATTTACTTAGGTGGCGGTGTGTGAGAGCACCGCCACCTAATTAAGGTGTGATCGAGATGGGGTGGGGATATGAAAACCTGATAGTATTTAATTCTCCCACAAACTGGTTGCGCCATATTGAAGGCTTCAGTATGTAAGTGGTAGAGCTACACTGCAGTTTGTTTCTAGCTGCAGAATGAATGGGTCAGCTCGATCCGGGTAGGACCTCGCCCTCACAGAATACCAGCGTGAAATAGCAGCATAATTGTACTGTGTTTCGTCTGGCGAGTGTAGGGATCCGGAGACCTTTATCACTGGTGACGAGGCATTCCATCTCAGCCCTCAAGGTTGACAATGCATCTGCATTATGATTCCTTGTCAAGGATGAATGTAGATGTCGTGGGCCGCTGGAATCACTTACCATCAGATGAACTGTGTGCTCGTTTGTTACTCTCAATGTAATTAATAAAAAAAACACCGCCTAATTAAGCTATCATCTTACGGCACATGGTAACCTGATAATATCCAGCTTAATATTTAAGCTTAGGCTTATTCTAGGCTTCCTAGTTCTCACGTAAACTAGTTGCCCTATATTGAAGGTTTCAGTGTTTACATTTTCAGCGATTTTTGTGGTGGAAGAGAAATATTTTATATTCAGTTGGTGGATGGAATAATGATTATGTATTTATATTGTATCGAGCGTGACAAACTATGGAATAGTTCACCCGATGATAATTGACTCCTGCGGCCAATTATATCTAAATTGAGTTTCGATAAGTAATTACAATTCAGTTGCGTCTTCACGTCACACTCATCAAACAAAAAATAGCGTTATGCTGCTACTTCACGCTGATATTTTGAGATTAGACCTTCCCTGGGCGAGCCGGCCAATCCGTGTTCGAGCCAGAAGCTACATACAGCGTGACTGCGATGATTTACATGATGAGGTACAGCCGTCGATGCTATAATCTAGACGGTTTCGAAAAAAATATGTTATTACATAACGAGAGAGTGTGTTTCCGAATGAAGCGGTTTGCTTCGTATTTCATTATTCGTACAGCAAAGGACTGTAATAGTTTGCCCGCGTCTGTCTTTCCCTCCGATTACGATGTGGGTGTTTTCAAGAGTAGAGTGAATAGGCATTTACTGAGCTGGTGCGCCTTAACATTGAGGACTGCATTTCCGCTTAACATCAGGTGGGATCGTGGTCAAGCACTTGCTTTGAAAATTAAAAAAAAATATTCAACTACGTTTGAGTATGTACAGTGTCACTCAGCGAGATATGCTCGGTGTTTATCTGAGCAATAGATAGAAAACGCTACTTAGACATCCGCGGATCCTTGGGTGCTTGATATAGCTTAAAGGATTAGCAAGCTGAAGTGACAATGGTCTGGTTATATAGCTCGTAGAACCGATCGATTATCGGTTCTACTAGCTATATGACCTGGGGAAGAAAAGTTTTCGTCGACCTACGGTGACAGGGTTGGACAACCTCCCACTAGATGGAGTTTACTGGAGTGGATGGGTGCAGGTTGAGGATCGTGCTTCATCGCAATTTATTTCAGGCATTAAAATAAAAATAAAAAAAGTCCCTACTCCTAATTCTTATATATTTTATAATTATAAAGTCCGCTAAGCCGATTAAGTTAAACGAAATTGTTGGAATGTAAAAACTGTTCCGTATCTAATTATTCAAGGAAATTAATTCGGAGGACGTCGCCCACGAAAGTTTTATATTTCGGTCGTTTTATTGTGAAAAATCTTCAAACTTAACAAAAAAATTATCCTCATTATCATTTCAGGTCATAGTTAGTCCACAGTTGAAGATGAGCCTCCATCACAGATATAACCCTGAGCTACCCGCATCCATCGGTGCGAAGAAGAATTTACCATTTCGGGTTAAATTTTCTGATTAATTCCAGCCGCTGAGTTTAAACATCGTACATCACGACAAAATTCAAAATTTCACTGTGCGCTTCACGCGAAATATCCTGCCACGACTACTCTGTGGAATCAGCTGTCGCCAGCGGTGTTTCCGACCGATACGACTAAGGGACCTTCAAGAAAAGAGTCTACACCTTCCTTAAAGTCCACCATCGCATCTGCGACTCCTCTGGTTGTCCATGGGTGGCGGTGATCACTTACCATCGGGTGGCTGCACGCTCGTTTGCTACCTATTCTATATAAAAAAACTAGCAAACTGCTATGTGTACTATATATAGGTCGTCACTCTAATACTCGAGTACCTTTCTTCCCCATCGGTTATCGCTTCCTTAAGCTACACGCTGTGCCCGCGACTTCGTTCGCGTAGACAACAGAATGCTTCGTATGTCTCATATAGACAACGCTTTTTTTAGAACTTATAAAGGGGAATAATTCCGTCATATATGTTTTTTTGCATAACTTAAACCGTTTACGAAGCACACGCAACGGAAGCTCTCAAAAGCAATATTTTTTCCCATTTTCGCAACATTTTTCGAACATTTGACGAAATAGCAGTTTTATGCTGCTATTGTACGCTGGTATTTTGTGAAGACGAGGTCCTACCCCTGTCGAGCTGACCCAATCATTCTGCAGTGCAGCTCTACCATTGACTAGTTGTTAGAGTAATTGGCTGCTGCATTAAGGCTCCTTGCTTCGATTCTCAGTCCGTGGAACAATATTTGTGCATCACAAATTGTTGATTACCGAGTATGAATGTCTTTTATATATGTCCCGTATACCTGACATTGTATCTGAACCTTCCTCCTATCATTTTCCATATGCATTATATCGGAACAGGGAGGGGGTGGGCGAGTTTATGCTTTTTCTATTGCTTGCGGTGCTAGCAGACCAGCACGACATTATCACACAATATTGTCAATTTAAAACAAAAACAATCAAAGCAACGATAAAAGTTCGCGTGAATCTATTTACATATAGCAGAGTGAGATTCAGGTAAGTATGTTGTAGGTAGATATACGTTTACAGCGATTCGTTCGATTTGGATAGAACATGAAACGGGAATATCCGCGCTGATATATGTTGAATAATACATACCATTTATTAACGAGTAGAAAAAACATTAGCGATATCTGCGACCGTTACATTTTTTTGTATATTAGGAATTAATTTTGTGAGATTATCCCACGATATAAGTAATTATTGGTTCATCGCAATGACATGTCAGGACGCTCAAAATCAAATTAATTTAAAGAAGTTAGGTTTTCTTTGGTTATGAACACCTTCCATCTATAAATTTATAATTACTTGTCCTGACTGACTGACTGAGTCCTCAAGTGGAGCCTAAATCGCTGGGACTACGAACTTGAAGTTTTGGCAGTCGATGCCTTTTATATTGTAAGCATACACTAAGGAAGGGTTTTTAGAAATTTCCTCCTAAGAAGGGGTAAAATAGGTGATGAACGGTATCATGTATGGAATTCCAAGTAAGAAACACGAAATTTCATATACCTTCCCCTTCCCCTTCTCCTTCTCCTTCTCCTTCTCCTTCTCCTTCTCCTTCTCCTTCTCCTTCTCCTTCTCCTTCTCCTCCCACCTGATGTTGGACATATCCACTTAAATTGCTTGACATTTAAACTTCATATCAATGTTTCTCAAATTTTTTTATGACTAGAAAATTTTACAGTATAAAATTATAATAATAATTTTATTAAAGTTTACTCACACTTATTTTCTTATTTTTTTCATATTGTTATTGCATGGTACTATTTAATTTTATGAAACTATATTGAAATAATTCCCTTTACAAAAACAAACGAATCTTTTCTATAGAGGGTCTTATTTATTGAACAGATTGCGACTTTAATAACAAACGTGACCTCCTGGTTGTAAAAACGACAGCTACGAGATCGGAGCTTCAAGCCGCACTCGCTGAAGAACGTTTCTCAAGAAACAGTGAAAAAATCTTATACGGTGTATGAAGAACCGATTCGGAGCTGTAATTATAGCGTAGGGCCGGGGGAGGAGAACACTAAAGATTGAATCGTTTTTTATTATCTCAATCTCAGTCCTTAAGGGTGACAACATATCTGCATTATGATTGCTTGTCAAGGAAGATTGTAAATGTCATGGGCCGCAGGAAAAATAACTTATTTGTTCCTCTGGGGACGGAAGATTATAAGCCTTACATAACATAAAATTGGTTTGATAAGCAGAAATGGCGTAGTATAAAAACATGTAGGTGTGGGTCCTGAAAGAAATTTGTAAATATCTGTACATATACCTAGTCCGGCCATAAGGTCTGTTACAAATGATTTTTTTTAATGATGTAATTAATTAAAATAAAATGATGTATATTATTAAAATTTATACCTGCATATTTATTATACAGGCTAAAGGCCTGTATAATAAACACTGTTTCCAAGGGAAATTTCGCCACTGCTTGCTCCAAATATTTTTTAAGAGGCTCAATGTCGCCGTGTCGTTTAGAGCAGCCCATGTCCTCTAAAACTGACCATAATTTGAAGTCTAAAGGGTTGAGGTCTGGGCTAGATGAGGGCCAGTTTTCAGCTCTTATAAAGTCCGGAACGTTGGTTTCAAGCCAGGCTTGGGTAGTTCGTACCTTGTGACCAGGTGCAGAGTCCTGCTGGAAAGATTGATTTTCACTCCGTTTTCACAAAAATGTAGTTTTCTGACACCTTGATAAGACACGCCCCACCAAACCATCACTGACGCAGGATAATTACCACGTTGTACCTTTCTGACCACTTGAGCAGCTCTTTAGAACTGTGAGCGTACACTTTATCATTTTGGTTCATTTTTCTTATTGTAGTGTTCTTCAATCGTGAATTTTTTGCATTGGTAAAGGGGATATTTCTGTACCTTTCACATGCGTATGGCGACAGGAGGCGTTTTGTTTGATCCACTCTCTTTAATTGTAAAGATTGATTTAGGGTATGTCCTGTATATCGACGATAAGCACCGAGCTACAGGTCTTGTTTTATAATACGCGACAGATTCCTTGCTGGAATCTTCATTACTCGCGATAAGATTATTTGCTTCCTAATGGGGTTTCGACGAATTCTGGCTATAACAGCATTAACAGCCTTTGTAGTTAACAGCACGCGGCCGCCCCGATCTTTTCTGACAGAGTCTTCGACAGAGGAAGTGTTGTTGTATCTGTTGATAGTACGATATACGAACATACGGCTGATACCAAGCTTTTGAAGTGTCTGGCATATGACCGACGGCTCCATACCCACTTCGTGCAAGGCGATCACTGCAATCCTATTTTCTTTAACACCCCATTCCATATTGTAATTTGATGAACACGAAAAATTATGTGAAATGGCGCAAAATCGAAAGAAGTTTTTAAAATAATATACGTGTTCCAAATTATTAATTAGCAGTTGATGACTCTTATGTTGTAACCTATGTCGTTACTGGCATCCGGGATCGAACTCGGTTTCCTCGCATACCACGGTATACATTGAAAGCGAGCATTTAGACTCTGAGCTACCGGGGTTCTTTCACTAGGATTACTTTTATTTTTGAAAAATCTTTTGAAAAAAATTTAAACTTTTCTTCTCGGTACGGTCGACCTTTGAACCCATCGGTAGTGTAAAATTATGATTCACGAGATATTTTTATATGTCTATATGAATAAAATCTTTGTCAAGGAGGCCTTTACGACAAAGGGGTCAATATATTTTGTTCTTTTCCCAGAATGCAAATATAATATCACTAACATAACATTCATGTACTCTTAAAATTAGAATGAGTATATTTTCTTACACACAACACAATATATTATCTGCTCAACTCAAAGGGCGGTGCTTGGTGCAGATTTATAATATTGTATGCTGATAAACGAGCAGACAGTTCACCCGATGGTAACTGATTCTTCAGCCACCTTCATCGTCGGTAAGGAATCATAATGCAATGCGTTATAACTCCTGGGGATTTTATATCTTGCGACGTTATATCGTACTTATAAAAACTAATATATTTATAACAAAAATGAAACCATTAACTGTTATCACACTGTTAAAACGATTACGCTTTTAACGTTATACTCAAAACAACAGGCAGTCGTTCCCTCTCGCCGACTGGATCGTTTGAACGGCCCTTGGAGAACGTTTTATGTGAAGATAACGTTTCTTTTCAACATTTAGGTAATTGTTAACTCTTTGTCAGATATCAACAAAAAAGTAAACGATAAATATAAATATATTATATATCAGATGAATTATGAGATTAAAAGTTTCATTATCTCGATGCTTGGTCTTGAATTCGTACCGTATTCGTTTTTTTACCAGCTATTCAAATATCAGCATAACGCTGCTGTTTCGTCTGGCGAGGGTATGGAATCTAAGACCCTTATAGCTGGTGTCGAGGCATTCAATCTCAGCCCTCAAGGGTGACAACACATCTGCATTATGATTCCTTGTCGAGGATGAATGTAGATGTCATGGGCCGCAGGCATCACTTGCCAACAGGTGATCTGTGTGTGAGTTTGTTACTCGCAATGCTATTAAAAAAATATGTGTGCAAGGATCAGGAGACCTTTATTACTTGTGTTGAGGCATTCGATCTCAGTTGCGACTCGATAACAAATGCATCATACCGTGCAGATGTTTCATTCACAACGTGCTATTGTCAATGTGAAAATATCTATCGAACGCAACACAATGGGGTTGGACCGATACTAAACACATAGCTGCAGGCGTCTCTGAAGCCTTGTACATAACAATGCGAACTAAATTACCAGCTTTACAGTGGATACACGCTACAGTTCGTTCCTTGTAGCAGCAGTGTCGGTTAGGTTTAGTTTTTTTTAGTACAGAAATTTTTACAAACGAGCACACAGTTCACATGGTGATTACTTTTATTTTATTGATATATAGGTATTTGATATTTTATTTTATGTTATTTCATTTTTAGTTAGAAATAACAAACGAGCACATATTCCACTGACTGTGCTCTAATCTGTAATCTTAATAGTAATTAGAAAAATTTGAACATGCGTTGTTGTTGTTTAAAACCAGAGAAGGAATACCTATAACTGAATCTGTTACCGATACGAAACGTTATGCTGATATTTTACGTTGTAAAGGTCTCTGTCGCTAGTTTCGTGTTAGAGCCGACCCATTCACGTTGCAGTTAGAACAAACAACGTAGCATTAACTCTGTCAATACTTTCTAATGCTTTACAGCACTCATGGTTATAGTATCGAGCCGGTGACCAGCCTTCTGATTAATCGCACTAAGGAATCGAGATATTTGGACTCCGTACAAACTGGAACTATAAAGTTCCAACCTTCGACGTTGACTAGGTCTTGGAGTCTACTCCATATCCTAGAGTATTTCCCACCGTCAGACTGTCGGTGCTTGTTCTATTAGCCGATAAGCATCGGCTACAAAAAGGGTTCGTTTACAGAAAATATTCCATCTTACATTCGTAAATTTTGCGTATAAAGAAATATTCTGATGTCAAATTTATTCTTAGCAATAAAATTATTTATGGCGGCCTCGTAGCTACAGGGCGTTCTTTTTTTCCTTGACACATAGTCATTATACCGTCATACTAAATCCAGTTATATAGATTTATTAGATAGATAGGCATAAATATATTTAGAGCATATAAAAGAGTAACAAACATAAAGGCAAAATGTTCACAAGTAGTACAATGGGTGACCGTGTAAATAAAAGCGAGATTGCTTAAAGATTCTGTCCATCCAAAGGTGATGGTGATGTATGATGATGACTCATACCCTTGAGGACTGAGTTGGAACGCCTCGTCACAAGTAATAAAGATCTCCATATCCCTGCACTCATCAGATGAAACACAGCAGAATTATGCTGCTATTTTACGCTGATGTTCTGTGAGGGTGTAGTCCTACCCCGGTCGAGGTGAGCCATATAGAAAAAACTGTTAATTAAATAGGACCACGACATGAGAATATCAGCTGCTGTGTTTATTTTTTTTATTATATAGGCGGTAAACGAACATGCAGCCCACCCAATGGTAAATAATGCAGCCCACCTAATAGTAAGTAATGCAGCCCATCCAATGGTAAATAATGCAGCCCATCCAATGGTAAGTAATGCAGCCCACCTAATGGTAAATAATGCAGCCCATCCAATGGTAAGTAATGCAGCCCACCTAATGGTAAGTAATGCAGCCCACCTAATGGTAAGTAATGCAGCCCACCTAATGGTAAGTAATGCAGCCCATCCAATGGTAAGTAATGCAGCCCACCGAATGGTAAGTAATGCAGCCCATCCAATGGTAAGTAATGCAGCCCACCGAATGGTAAGTAATGCAGCCCATCCAATGGTAAGTAATGCAGCCCATCCAATGGTAAGTAATGCAGCCCACCGAATGGTAAGTAATGCAGCCCACCTAATGGTAAGTAATGCAGCCCACCTAATGGTAAGTAATGCAGCCCATCCAATGGTAAGTAATGCAGCCCACCGAATGGTAAGTAATGCAGCCCATCCAATGGTAAGTTATGCAGCCCACCGAATAGTAAGTAATGCAGCCCATCCAATGGTAAGTAATGCAGCCCATCCAATGGTAAGTAATGCAGCCCATCCAATGGTAAGTAATGCAGCCCACCTAATGGTAAGTAATGCAGCCCACCTAATGGTAAGTAATGCAGCTCACCTAATGGTAAGTAATGCAGCCCACCTAATTGTAGGTAATGCAGCCCAGCTAATGCTAAGTAATGCAGCCCACCTATGGTAAGTAATGCAGCCCACCTAATGGTAAGTGATAATTGTACAGTATTATTACATTGTCGCTAGATACGTAGGGCGTTCAATGAATTGTCGGTATCGAGGTGATATATATTCGGTCTGCAAAACTTAAGGTCGTAAGTTCGAATCCACCATTAGCCTATTGTCGTGAACCACCTCCTAGCACAAGCATTGTCAGCTTAGTTGGAGTGGTTAACCGGAATATTAGTGATGTAGAAAGTTAATAATATGTACTAATATTCTTTTTTTTAAAAAAAAAATACTAATGATGAGGGCAATTAAATTATCTCATTAGTTATGGACACTCTGTGAGGGTATAAATATAAAATTTCATTTAATTGTCACTGTTAGTATTCAAGATATCATTACGTAAAGGCAACTACGATCACTGATACGACAATATTGACAAAAATGAAGCATCGAGCTGTAATAAAATTCTTTACAAAACAAGAAAAGACTCAAAAAGTTATTGACGAAGAAATAATGGCTGTTTACCAAGAATCTGCTCCTTCATTATCTACTATTCGTAGGGGGTCTAGTGTATGCAAACGGGGTAGAGAGAGTATTGAAGACTACCCCCGTGTCGGTGGGCCAGTTAGTGCCGGTTAGTACTACTGAAGAAAACAAAAATCTAAATCGTTGACAAACTTGTGCTCGAAGATACCCGTGTCAGCGTGAAGACATTAGAAGAAATGACTAAGCTAGGAGTAGGTATACTCACACTATCCTTCGTTAGTATCTGATTCTGTCAAAAGTCAGTGCAAGATGGATGCCGCGAATGCTCACGGCACTTCAGAAACAAGTTCAAAAACAAGCGAGTCGAGTGTGGCAAGGAGTTTTTGGAGCTTTGTGGTGAAAATGATGAAAGGTGGTTCATCGTTATGATCCTGAGAGCAAGCAATTGTCCATGCAGTTGCATAAAATAGGAACAGACCCACCAAAGAAGATCAGACCCACCGGATAACTCATGGGCACAGTGTTTTGGTATTCTTTGTGTACTCAATCAGTAAGATTGCACTGATTGAGTACACAAAAAAAGGTATTACTACCTCATTTTACGCAAATACCCTACGTAATTAAATGGAGGCGATAATAGAAAAAAGAGATGGAAAATTGACCGCAGGTGTGTTGCTTTTACACGACAACGCGCCGGTTAACAATGGGTGCGTTGCAAGGTTGCTGTGCAGGATTCCGGTGCTGGGTTTCATTCATCCACCCTATATCCCGAACCTAGCCGCTTGTGATCACTTTCTGTTCCCCAACCTTAAGAAACATCTTCGAGGTAAGCATTTTTCTGACGATGAAGAGTTGAAGAAAAATATTCTTTAGAGGGTATTGGAAAGTTACTTTCCCTCTGTAATAAATGTATTGAGGTGATGGGGATATTGAATAATAAATTTTATTCTGAATTTTCTGCTTATTTTTTCATGTCTACACCGAGAATACATTGAACGCCCTTCCCTATTGTAAAAGATTATGTACAATCCATACCTTTTCCTACAGATAGTAATGTGTAAGAAAGGGAAACAACGAAAACAAATCGTGATATAACTTGTCAGCAATATTATAGAAGGTCTTAAATTAATAAATGAGACAGAAAAACGTTTAGGTCTCTAACACATCGCCGATTGCACGTCGAAAACATTCTATAGCTGAATGTTTTTAAATATTGAAATGGAATATAATAACAAGTAATGAAAATAATATATTGTTTTCTTTTGTATGCTTGAAGCGTCAATAGCATAATGGTTTAGTGTACGGACTGCGAAACTTAAGGTCGTAGGTTCGAATCCACCATTAGACTATTGTCGTGTACTATCTCGTAGCACAAGCATTGTCAGCTCAGTTGTAGTGGTTAACTGGAATATTAGTAATGTTGCATTGCAAATATTTAAAAAAAAGAAAAGAAAAAAAATCAGAAGGATTTGGAAACCCAATCATACATAACGAAGCGTTCTATTACAGTTCTCAGGGGAGAGAATTTATGTCCATATTAAAACTTAGTTGTAGATTTATATACACGAGTATATTTATATTTATTTTTATTACATTTAGAGTAACAAACGCAAGCACAGTTCACCTGATGGTAAGTGATTCCTGTGGCCCGTGACATCTACATTCATCCTTGATAAGGAATCACGATGCAGATGCATTGTCACGTACCCTAAAGAACGGCTACACTCATCAGACGAAACAAAGCGGCATTATGCTGCTATTTCACGCTGGTATTCTGTGAGGGTCTGGTCCCACCCCGTTCGAGTCGACCCATTAATTACGACCCATAATCCGCAGCCTGAAACTAACCGCAGTGTAGCTGTACCACTGACAAAATGATATCTATGAATCTATGTAAATTAATTGTATCCAATAAATTGTGCAATTGAATCTATCTGAATATAGCAGTCATCGCATTTAGAGCAGAATTTAATTTGAATGAACACGAAAAGGGATCGCGTGTAATATTTTAAAACTCCGTACAGTGTCCGACGAAACATTCCCAGTCTGTAGGTATTTAGACGTAGAGTCGATGACATTTATTTACTCAACTAATATTATATATCTATAGATTTTTAGGTGATACAATATACAACGTACTAATTATGGTGTAATATTTGTAAAAAGGGGCAACAATTTCGGGCTCTTACTACTCAGCCCGAATAAGAAGATTACGAAAGATCTATTGCGGATTCTTTTCTTTAATAAAACTCCGTATTATGAGACAAACTATATTTATGCATGTACATATACGTTTACTGTATAACAAACTAAAGTTATTCCTTAACCTAATTATATTTAAATGTTGAAGGGCGCCAGGAGAGTTTTATCCTGGAACTCTCCTTTAACCTTGGCTATCCCGGATCCCGGAAAGGTTATTGTCTAGCTCAAACAAGGGCATGTCCTTAAGCTAAAAGTAATTGAAGAGAATTAATAAATATTACATATATTTTATAGCAAGATCCTTGTCCTGTATACGCTTTTACCCAATTGTTAGAACAAATCACTTCAAAATATTCTTAAATTTTAACTTTACTTACGTTGCATCACGCGCACTCGACCTCTAATGACTCGCCAATTTACTTTTGTTAAATAATTGTGGTAAAATAATATTTCTTAAATATTTCCCTATTAAAATACAATAACATAATAAGTTTCGAACTGACGACCTAAATAATCGAGAGTATAAATCTAAGCAACCGCGCCATAGAGTAGTTTGTTCAGCTTAATGAAATATAGATTTACCATTTTCCTCACTACGCTACAACAGGTCATTAAAGAAACTGTGATCTGGAGTGCTGTTTCAATGTTTTTGAGGAATGTTTTCGACACCCACTATACTCCCTGGACCTTGCTCCAACAAATTACCGATTTTTTTTGGAATTTGGACAATAACTTGAAAGAAAAAAAAATCAGTTCCTATGAAGCAGTCCAAACCGCTTACAAAGATTTGATTGTTTATCTACCATTATTTACAATTGTAAAATCATTTATAACAAGCGAAAATTGAACGCTTAAAATATATTATAGTCAAAAATAATGCCGTGTAAATTCCGGTACGCTGGCTCCGTTACGAAGTCGGTGAAAATTTTACTGTCAGATTATTTCACAAACAATTTTGAAATATCTGGCAACGTTGGCTGAACTGGAAATAAAGCATTTGTAGCGTCTTCCTGAGAATTTGTCGTTGAAATATCCTCAATTTTATGATTAATTTCTTTATTCTATTATTATTTCATCCTTTTTATTTCAAACAGTAATTAACGTCCGATGGGAAAGAATGGCTCTCGAGTGGCCAAAGCAGCGTGGGCCGACCCCGCATGGGATAGAGTGACGACCTATTCAAGTTAGCGGGAATTCGATGGATTTTCAAAAAAAATATATTAGTGATGCTATTAATTAAGTTAGTAATTGCCGGTTAACCAATCCAACTAAGCTGAAAATGCTTGAGCTAGGAGATGATACACGACGTTAGTCTAATTGTGGATTCGTACCTTAAGTTTCGCAGATCGTAACCCAAACCATTATGCTATTGACTCTCATTCATGCATGAGGCTCACGGTTGTACTCTGTGGTAATCCTATGTTCATCGGTGGACTAGGGATGGGCTGAAACGTTTTTGTTTTTTTAATTTAATTGTGAGTAATAAACTTGCACAGGGTTCACCTGACGGCAAGTGATTCATGCGGCCCACGACATCTACATTCATCCTTGACAAGGAATCATAATGCAGATGCGTTGTCACCCTTGAGGACTGCAATGGAACGCCTCGTCACCAGTAATAAAGGTCTCCGGATGCCTACGGATACCAGACGTAACACAACAGCATTATGCTGCTACCTTACGCTGCTAACCTGTGAGGGCGTAGCCCTATCCCGGTCATGCTGACCCTTTCATTCTGCAGCTAGAAACAAATTGCAGTGTAGCTCTACCACTGTAATGATGATGATATACATACATATATCCACAATGAACAATCCAAAAGAATCAGAACGAACCGTTACGGGCCTAGGCGTGCCCTTTTTAAAGAAGAACTTGTGAATAAAGCTGTCGGCTACGTGATCACACTGTGTCTGCTATATTATATTATTGATGTAATATATATTATGTAGCTGTTGATTATTCCTAAAAAAATAAAAATAAAAAAAAAAAAACTTTATAGAGCTCGAATATGTATTAATTTAATTACACGGAATAGACCAAACATTTAGAGTGTGTTACTTGGACCGAGTCCACTTTAATACGTTTAATGTTGTAACAAGAAAAAAACTCTGAAATCGATATATTTCACGATTCCATCGGTTATATTAAGCGTAAGGTGCTGAAAGCATTCCAAGAGCCAGCTTGGTGGCTGCTGTATATAAATTTCACTTCCTCTTCTATTCGCTTCGATCTCAATTTTTAAAATTTAAATTTTATTATATCGCGTGGTTGTTTTAGATTCGATGTTAAATTGTATAATCTGTATATTGTATAAGGTTGTTGTAGACATTTAATTTAATTCCCACTTAATTTTGATTCGATTGTGACTTCATTTAATTTAATCTAAAAATCTTATGTAATTATTTTATTTATTTCTTTTTCATAATTTAATTCTGTTTATTGATTTTATTTTAAATCAGTTATTGTTTAGTTATCACCATTAATTATTTTTTGTGACAAAAGAACCGTTAATTATAACAAATGATGTGTTTGACTTCATGTATTTATGGATTAAGAATGTTCTCATGTATGCACTGTAGACGACCCAAATTAAATAAATAAAATAATATTCTCTTTAAAGTCGAGCATCGCATTGTTACGTTCCTGGTGCTGCAGATGTTCATGGGTGGAGGTGATTGCCTGGATAATCGTTTTGCTTGTTTACCTCACTTTATATTAACAAAAAATAAAACATGGAGATTTCTGCAGAATATTGCCATAGACACGATGCTAGTAAATCAAATCACATAGTAATATCACACACTGAGATAAGACCTGAATTTCCACAGCTGCAGTAAATCAAAGAGGGTGGAATTAATTTCCGATCTCGAGGCACCGACCCTCTCTAGATATTTTATGAAATATTAAATTCATAACTTCCACGTACTACGGTATCCAGGTTGCCGACAGTCGATCAAGGTTCATCATCATCATATGTAGGTGGAAAGGTTATATAGATAACTTTAAAGGTTACAAAAGAACAAGATAAGAGCAGGATTATTGATTAAGATGTTTTTAATATAATATTAGCAATTCTTTTTATTTTATTTATTTCACTTTTATGCAGACAAGTATTTATATAAGGAAACTAATATAGGAAAAGTATATACAAAGGCGCAGTTTATTTTACAATAAAAACCTCTTCCACCAGGCCTGGTGTTGGACATATTGTCGGGAAAAAAAACATAGTGTGTTCACAAAAAAAATAAAGAAAAATAGAGAAAAAAAATAAAATAAAAAAGTAAATACAGGACTATAATTATTTAATTATAAATACATAAACAATAATATATAATGTAAACATAAAAAATGAATTACTAATATTAATATAGCTAATATATATATAATATATAGAATTGCGAAAACATTAATATCGCGTTTCAACATTTTGCATCATTAATAAAGCGCCATCTAGTGGTGGCGCTCGAAGTCCACCAAGGCTCTGACTCGTATTCCGGTTAACCACTCCAACTAATCTGAAAATGCTTGTGCTAGGAGGTGGTTCACGACAATAGACTAATGGTGGATTCGAACCTACGATCTTAAGTTTCGCAGACCGTACCCTAAACAATAAGGCTATAGACGTTTCAAAATTGTTTTTCTTTACTCGTTTTTAATACGTTCGGAAGTGTGTGAAAGCTCTATAGAAAGTTTCCATTCGATTTCATCATTTTTCGACTTACGAATGAGCACACGTTTCGGCCGATGGTAAACGACATTTTAAAACTCATCTTCGACAACATAATTTGAAAGTAAACAATATCTGACATATATTTTCCCATTGTATATGTGTATATGTATCTATATACTTGTACATGTGTATTTATGTTTGTTCATATATTCTATAAACGAAAATATATCGTTAAATAACTTATTTATTTACACCTACTAAAGTTTTCTCTCACTCACCCGGGGTCGACTTGCAGCGAATGTCACTGGGCCCACAAGTCTGCCCTTGTAAGCTTTATTTAAGGGATGAAAATAATAAATAAATAAATAAAAAATAAATAAAAGGTTACTGCGGCTCTTGACACCTAAATTTGTCGTCGCGTTCAGTCACGTTGACAACTTCGTGATTTAACTCGAATTGTAATTAAATGAAAATAATTGTCTGAGAGATAAAACTCAATCCTTTTCGTGAACTGGAATATATATAGAGAGAGAGAGCAGGGGAAAAAAAATAAAAGGACTACATTTGAAATATCTTTCCTTGTTATTTTATTAGATTGGATGGAAATAACTGGAGAGAGGGAAATATCTTGGTCGTTATCCTATGAGCCTCTTGGATAGATCAGCTGTTTTGTTAAACTAACACACACACATATTATATATATATATAAGAGTATATATACCAGCGGCCCATGACATCTACATTCATCCTTGACAATGAATTGTAATGCAGATGCGTTGTCACCTTTGAGAACTGAGATGGAATGTCTCGTCACCTGTAATAAAGGACTCCGTATCCCTGCACTCACCAGACGAAACACAGCAGCATTAAGCTGCTATTTTACGCTGGTATTCTGTGAGGGCGTAGTCCTGAGCCATTCGTTCTGAAGCTAGAAACAAACTGTAGTTTAGATCTACCACTGTTAAGATCGTTTTACCGTCTTTCCCTGGTTCGCTATCCTGGACGATCGGAGCTCCTTCGCCTGCGAACACGTAATTTATCCTAATTTAGTCGCCTTATACAATAAGCAGTACCTTCGTCTTCATCTAAAAGCCCATGAATAAATGGTCATTGCTACCCCTACGTAAAATATATCAAAAATATTTACCAATTCCCAAAGTATCCTTTGAGTTTACATTACATTTCACTTAAGTAAATCCGTTGATCGGATTTAAATTTATCCGAGCAATGAATGCAAAAGCAGTTTCTAGAGCACCCATCTAATTACAATTGCAAAGAGGTTGATATATTCTTACCCGCTCACCGTTTAGGTCCTGAGTGGCCGTTGAGTACCTACCAAGTCATGGACACTAAAACTGTGTTCAACAAGTTACGTTGAACACACGTTTTCACACGTTCTAACTGAATAAACGGCGAGAGTCCCATAGTCAGATAAGAGGGATGCAATGTGAGAGGAAGATCTAGGAGGATGGATGAATAAACTGCGAGAGTCCCATCGTCAGATAGAGAGATGCAATGTGAGAGGAAAATCTGGGAGGATGGATGAATTGTATGAAGAATTAAACTCAATTATCCATTGTTATGCCGTAGGTAAATTCGATTTAATGATCAGGTTTTTTAGGCCTCTATTACGCAGACACTTTCTGTCGGAACCTCTTATTGTAGGTAACTAGAACAAGGCTTCCCTAAATGGGAGAATTGGCTGGGACCGTTATCTACAGTGGTAGAGCTATACTGCAGTTTTTTTCTAGCTACAGAATGAATTGGTCAGCATGACCAGGGTAGGACCACGCCCTCAGAGAATGCCAAGGTGAAATAACAGCATAATGCTGCTGTGTTTCCTCTGGTGAGTGCACGGATGCGGGGACCTTTATAAGTGGTAACGATGCATCAACAAGGGTGACATCTGCATTATGATTCCTTGTTAAGGATGAATGCAGATGTCATGGGCCGCAGGAATCTCTTACCATCGGGAACCGAATGATTGTTTGTTATTCTTCCACTAATAATCTGCTTTTTTGTTTATGTATATGTCGGATGATGATACTAATCGGGGTGGGCGTTCTCTTCAGAAGACATATTGAGTGGGCACAGCGCGGGTTAGGAGCAGCGAAACCAATTATTTAGATCACACAGTAAATTTATTTGGAGTATGTACACTAAGATACAACGAGTCGTAAGACATTTCCTAGACTTTTTCCGCGCATTTAGACATTATCTACCAGTCAATCTTGGTAGGGTTCAGAGAAATAAAGGTAGGGACAGATGAATAATAATAAAGAAAAAAGAGACATACAGTACATCTAAATACTTATACAATTATATATACATATCATTATATATTATCTTAGGAATTTATAATACTAAATAAAATAATAGATATTTATATACATTTACATAAACTATAAAACAAAAATATATACATATTATAAATACAAACATATCAAACAGTAAATTTATATATAAATACATAAATAATTGTTATCGATGTAGTGAATCTGCTGACGCTACTTCCAACAAATGCTTACGAATTTTACGTTTAAACTTAAAGCGACTTTATAATTTTTTTTTTGATGATGTTACGATCACTTATAACACATTAATTTATAAAGACTATACAGTATCCTCTAAACGTTTGATTATGAATCAACTGAAAAGCTTTAGAACGAGTTGAATATAGACTTTCTTACACACAACATACACACAGACAGTTTATACCAGTAGCTTTCAATTATGTTTGACAACTTTTTTTCTTCTCTCTCTATCGTTTCTAATAATAATAATTATATAGTATAAGTTACTAAAAAAGATCATATAGTTTGTAACTATTATATTAATTGGGTAGACGCCGAGGCTTTTAGCACACAAAACTAGCACAAGCTTTCTAGTTACTACAAACTTGTACATTGTGTTAAAAATAAATTTATTATTATAGGGGATATTTTTTTTCTATCTCCGCCCGGTTGGTCAATAAAATAAATAAATTAAATACTATAAACAAATAATAAAACAAATAAATAAAATATAATATTATAGATATATGAATACCCATCAGACGGGTATCCATCGACAGGTCCAAACGGCAGAGGATTAGGGCGAAAGGGCGATACCTGCGGACTATAGGAGCGGTGTCGAGGTGCACCGCCTTCTGCAATTGAGTCCGAGCTCCAACCGCCTCAGGTGAATCGAGAGGCTGGTTGGCATTAACCGGTTTGCAGATACGACTATAGGAATAATTTCGGTCGGCATACCACCCCACATGTCGGTCACCTCGTGTGCCTGGTCCAGATGTTTTGTCTTTTCAATAATAATAATAACTATTATTACAATCATAATTCATTCTGTCGAAAAGTCTGGATTTATAGATCACCCCAAACTAGACAGTCATTTGCCTTCGAAAATGTACGTCACGTAGGAGCGAACAGGTACAGGAACAGGAGGCACAAAAAATTCTAGCCGTGTACGACTGAGAATCACTGTCGCCCCGTCGTGTGACGGCTGACATTTACTGGTCGATTTTTAATTCAATGACGAGACTTGGTGGCTGGTTGAGCGTACGAAAACCTCGTATCCATTTTACTCGTATTAAAACTGAAGTCATTTCTACGTACTATAGACGCCATTTTGTTTTCGTTTCCCGCCTAAAACTGCAAGTGGTTATTTAGAGAAATCACTCGTTTTCTTTTTATTTTATTCACGTCATATATGTTAGTCACCCAAACTAGTACACAGTTATTGTCCTTATACTCGATAAGGAATTATAATGCAGATGCTTTTACCAACCCATGAGTATTGAGATGGTATCACCAGTAAGTTCGGATCCCTCTTCGTTCCGATCCGTCCGGACCATTCGAAACACAGTGTGTGTTGCTATTTTACGCTGGTATGTTTTTCGTGGGTGCTCATTCCTCAGTCGAGGGTATTCATTGCTTTAGCTGGTAACACAACGTAGTTCTATCACTGTTAAATGTCAGCTATGTTTAAAATTTTTGAACGAAAATTTTTATATATCATATTCCATTTGATGTTTTTTTAATAAACATAACAAGGTAGTCCGTGAATAAGAGGTAATACGACGTCGCATATAACCACGAAACCACTTCATAGCTGTCAGCAACACACTTTGATATTACAGGAACGTTTGAAATAAATACGACTGAAAATTTGGCGCGGACGCCTTTGAGGGGGGGAGGAGGGGGATTTATGTTTTTTTTTATTCTTGACAGTTTTTTTTCACACATAAAGTTATTGGCTTTTAGGTGTCCTATACACAACACAAAATTCCTATTCATTTTTTTTGTTTTTATATCATTGACTTTAACAAACGAGCACACAGTTCACCTGATGGAAAGTCCCGCTTTGACACTTCCTCATGACATCTATATTCATCCTTGACAAGGAATCATAGTGCAGATACGTTTTCACCCTTGAGGACTGTGATGGAATGTCTTGTCGCCAGTAATACAGGTCTCCGGATCTGCTACGAAACACAGCAACATTATGCTGCTATTTTACGCTGGTATTGTATAAGGGCGTAATCCTGCCTAGGTCAAGCTGACTCATTCATTCTGCAGCTAGAAACAAACTGCAGTGTAGCTCTACCACTGTTAAGAAAGAGGTCAGAAATACAACACTAATGTCATATTCTATTATACATAGAATTAGTGTCGTAATTTCTGCCTTCACAGAATACCAGTGTGTGTTGGCAGCGTGACGTTTAGCAGCAGCGTTGTGCTGCTATTATGTGAGGATATCATCAAGCTCCGGAAATGGGGGATGAATCGGATTGGAGAAGTTTGTAAAAAACAAGTGCGTAATTAAACGAATGGTTTAGTCCGAAATATTTTGTCTATGGTACTCATCTCCTTGTTGGGGGGGCTGAGATGAGGGGGACGATGATGGGGGAGGAGGGGTAGGTGGGATCCTAATTCGATTATTTTCATAAATCATTTAAGCTTAGTTGGACACGCGGAAGCATTAAAGCTTAGTTGAAGTGTTAATAAAATTAGTAGTATGAAAAATATCTTGGTTGGTCATAGATCAAGAATTTAATTAAATTGAAAAAAAAATATAGTTAATAAGTTAAAAAACAATAATGTAATAATTTTGAATGTGAAATATTTTGGAACTATCGACATTTCGATTTGTAGATGTAATTAAGAGTAGTATGGGTAAAATGTCGGGGAGGGCCAGATAGAGAGAGAGAGGAAAGAGGACAACGAAAGCTAACCTAGCGACGAATTAAGTTCTCCCTTTGTCTTTGGCCAATATGTGTTTTCAGCCCTTTTTGTTATTGACCGAGTTGCGCACTCAAATTCAACCGTGCAATTTTACTCTAATGGCTTAAATAGGATTAAAATCCATGGTAATAATAATAGGTTTTTATTTTATTTTAGTCACAAAGATATAATGTATTTTTAATCTATTTCAACATTTTTAACTCAGACTAATTAAAAAGTCATTTCTGATTTTGTTGACAGTCGACCTGAGCGTAAATAAAAAGAGCAATTACTATATTTTAAGTGTTTTTTTTATGAAATTGTGACTAACAAACGAGCACACAGTTCATCTGTTGGTAAGTGATTCCTGCGGCCCATGACATCTACATTCATACTTGAGAAGGAATCATAATGAAGATGCGTTGTCACCCTTGAGGACTGAGATAGACGTCCTCGTCACCAGTAATAAAGGTATCCGGATCCCTACACTCGCCAGACGAAACACAGCACTATTATACAGCTATTTAACGCTGGTATTCTGTGAGGGCGTGATCCTACCCCGATTGAGCTGACCCATGCATTCTGCAGCTAGAAGCAGATTACAGTATAGCTCTACCACTGTTTAAAATTACTAACATTCTGGTAAACCACTCGCAACAAATATGAAAATACTTGTGCTAAATCGAACGGTTAATTCAAACCAATACGACTTTCAGTTTCGCAGACTGTATCCTAAGCACTTTGAAAATTGACGCTTCTATTGTTTGTGTATCGTTTTTACGTTATATGAAACTAGTATCTGCCTGCGACTTCGTTTGCGTCTGGACTTTAGAATCGTGTCCAGAGTGAAACGGAAAAAGTGAGCGTGTTGTAAAATTTATTATTTTCCGCCGGTGTAAGTTTTGGGCGCTCGATACCTTTGAGCGACCGACCATTTGAGAATCAAGGCATGCCCAAATAACTGTCCACCTTTTCAGCTTTTCAGCCTGCGACTTTATTAAGGGTCATTGTAATAGCAAGTATTCTATGTGTTAATCCAGATTTTTTAATTTTTTTTAAAGAATATTAGCAATACATCACTAATATTCCGGTTATCCACTCCAACTAAGCTAACAATGCTTGCGCCAGGAGATGGTTACACGACAATAGTCCATAAGTTTCGCAGACCGTTCCCCAAATCATTAGGCTATTCAAACTATTCGTGTTTTATGAAGCAATCGACTTAGGCTAACGGTGACAAACGAGCACACATTCACTACGGTAAGTGATCATCAAACCATAGATTCAAGATATACCGGACTTGTTACTCAAGGGCTGAGGTTAGTTCTCTAAGACATGCACGTTTCCTCAAAATGTTTTCCTCACCACCGAGCACGTAGGTTTCAAATGATAGAATAATGTACTCATATTTCTCAAAAATACATACATATTCTTTCTTAAAGGCAGCATATCTGTGACTCCTCTGGTGTTGCAGATGTCCATGTGCGGCGGTGATATCGGACCATCAAGCGAGCTGCTTCCTCTTTAGATACATATTCCATAAAAAAAAATATATATCAAATATTCATATTTTCGTCCATAAATACCGGCAAAATACACTGTGGAAGACGTAAAGCGTTAATAGTTTTATGGTTTAGGTTATGAAACTTTAGGTCGTAGGCTCGAATCCGACATTAGACTATTGACGTGAACAAGCATTTAAACTTAGTAACTTGCTGGTAATTAAATTTAATTAAATAATAAAAAAAAAACATCATATAAAGGTCCAATTTTTTCGTCGAATGGACGGAACCCTAAAAACAAACAAAACTTCATGAATTAATGTGAAAACTTTTTCCCATACAATTATACTTGGAGATTAAGAATAAAGTGAATTATAAACTTCCAGAACATATAGCTTTTAAAGTTCATTTCTAAAGTAAAGTGCCGGCAGGACTGTGTGCGGACGTTAATGGGTATTTAATATCCGTGGAAGACCTCCCCAATTATATCCGGTCTAATAAAGTGTAAGACAGTGCAATTGAACTGAAAAGAATATATATAAATATATATGTTGGCGCATTGGAAATTGTCTTGACAAATATCGGGTTTTAATTGATTCTCATAACTTTCTAAACGGAACTCTGGAGAGGTGGCCGTCTGGTGAGCGTGAGGGAATTAATTAGTCTAGGAGTGAGCGCGCACGCATCCACGTGTTTGGTTGACGTCATAATATCTGTCATTAATCTTGTATAATCTTTATTTTAATTATAATATTGACAAAGTTAATTATTATTGCAGTGTAATCATAAAGCGGCCATATTTTATCAGAACTATCCTCTCCTCGACCGATAACCCACACCATAGTATAAAATCAGTTACCCACTTAGTAAAATGGAAAGTCACTCTAATAGCGGCGAAGAAGAATATATATATATATATATATATATTGTGTGTGTTATTGAAAAATTATTTTTGCGTTGAATAATCCATTCATCAAGGAAGAACTATAGACTAGAACATCACGCTACGACCAATAGGTGCGGAGCATCAATGAAAATTATTGCTTAAACGGGAAAAAATATTTCTTTTCACAGTTATGCGTAAACGGTTAAAGTCACGCAAAAATCATGTTCTCCAAAAATAGCATTGCTTTACATGCGACATACCACGAAACCCGTAGTCTACGCGAACGAAGTCACGGGCACACCCCCTCCATCAGCCGGACGGCCGGTTAACGAAAGCGACCTCGACCTTGTGTGTCGCTTCGCCGCCGTTTTCAACGGCGCCGACGTCTCAGCCCTTGCAAAAGCCCTAAGGGACTCCAATGGCAAGCCCGAAATCAGAATTGCTGCCACAATGCGCTACTAACATGTAGTGTCAGCCATCGTCAATTTTCAAGCATAGAGGGCCTTTATAACGGCAGAGTAAAACCGCGTTCCCTTAACGTCGCATTTTTTAACGCGAACGGTATTAATAATCAACGCGACGAAATCTTCAATTTTGTTCGCGATCACCAAGTCGACGTGCTCCTAGTGCAAGAGACATTCCTCAAACCGCACACTCGCAATCCCAACATCGCGAATTATAACATCATTAGAATGATAGAACTTCCGCCGCTAATGGCGGAACTCATCTACTATAAAGTCCTTGCACTGCGTGCCCGTCGATACGCCAACCCTAACCTTCCTAGAAGCCTCGGTCTGTCAGCTAGCCATGACTGGCCACGCCCCCATCACAATCGCGTCCGTCTACCTGCCTTGCAGACGTGACGCACAAGTATTACGAAGCGACTTCGTGGCGCTCCTTTCCCTTGGAAACTCAGTCATTTTGGCAGGAGATTTCAATAGCAAGCACACTCGGTGGAATGCAACTAAAATCAACCCCGGGGTTGGCTTTAGACTCGCTAAGCGACGCACTCGACTTCGACGTCGTAGCGCCTACTACGCCTACCCATTTTCCATACATATTGGGTCACGCCCCGGACGTGCTTTGATATTGCCATCTGTAAGAACATCAATCTCGCCTTGCAAGGCATAGAGGTAATCCATGAGCTCGCTTCCGATCATCGCCCCGTTCTTCTTCGGTTAGGCCCTCCGCCCCAACCTCACCCTCCACCAAACCATTGTAGACTGGCACTGACTCAGGAACGCCCTGAGGGAAGCCACATCACCGCACCTAGATGCTATTCCTAGGAACATATCTTCAGTCAACGACACGAACCTCGCAGTTCATGCCCTCACTAGGCACATCTGCCAAACGACATAAACGACCTAATGAGGCGCAAGAATGCGGCGACTCGTGCCCACGACTTATATCCCACTGAAAGTAACCGGCTGGTGCTACGTACCCTTCAGCGTGAAGTCCGATCATGCATAGCCCAGTATAGGAACGATCGGTGGGATAACCACCTCTCCAACATCGAACCTTCCCATCTCGCCTACTGGCGACTTCCCAAATCCTAAAGGGGCACCACCCAAACAATGCCTCCCTTAGCGCGTCCCAATAAACCACCCGCCTTCTTAGACGAAGAGAAGGCCGAATGTCTGGCTGACAATCTCGAGCTCCAATGCTCACCGAGCACCCTACCGATCGACGCCGCTCACCTTGCAATGGTTAACATCGAGATCGACCGGAGGACTAAGGAACCATCTCGCGATTCCGTTACTCAGGTTACATGCACCGAAGTTGAGTCCATAATTAAAAACCTGCGACCACACAAGGCCTCCAGCTCCGACGGAATCACCAACAAGGTGATAAAACTCCTACCCATGTCTATTATACACCTACTGGTGTAACTACAACGCGGCCATATCCAAAGGCACCTTCCCGAAAACCTGGATGGAAGCCGATGTCATAGGGATTCTCAAGCCCTCAAAACATCCAAGCGATCCATCAGCCTATCGACCCATAAGCCTACTCAAAGTCTTGGGTAAGGTATATGAAAGGCTCATCCTCACCCGCCTCAAGGACTTCATGCTGTCCCGAGGGCTGCCAATCAATGAGCAGTTCGGGTTTCGCACCCAACACTCATGCACACATCAAGTGCACCGCATCACGGAGCACATCCTCAATAAATTTCTTCAGGGCTACCAAACTGGGGCACTTTTTCACACACGGGCTCATATACAAACTATATGAGCTCGGTGTGCCAGATCGACTCGTACTTATCATACGAGATTTTCTCCGAAATCGAACCTTTCGTTACCGCGTCGAGGGAACGCGCTCCGAGGTTCACCCCATTTGTGCAGGAGTACCACAAGGCTCTGTCCTAGGTCCTACTTTATACACACTCTACACCAACGACATACCGCGCACTCGCGGTGTAGAGCTAGCCCTTTTCGCCGATGACACCGGCCTCTACGTGTCTGGATTTAAACCAGACGCTATTTGTAAACGCCTCCAATCTGCAGCCAACACCTTAGGGAAATGGTTTCGGAAATGGAGGATCGAGGTTAACCCCACCAAAAGTGCAGCCATTTACTTCTCTCGGCGCAACAAAACGCCGCATCTCCAAACTATAGAGTTATTTGATCGTCCAATCCCCTGGGAAAAGACAGTCAAATACTTAGGCGTCACATTAGATGAAAGACTCACCTTCGGTCCGCATGTCAACCGCGTACGGAATCGAGCAGCGTTCGTCCTAGGTCGTTTGCACCCGTTACTTAATAAAATAGCAAAATGTCCCTGCGTAATAAAAATTACACTTTACAAAGCGTGCATCCGACCCATAATGACATACGCAAGCCCCGTCTTTGCGCATGCCTCCCCGCGTCACATTCACCGACTTCAGGTAATACAAAATCGTTTCATGCGCAAGGCCACCGGTGCGCCGTGGTTCTTGCGTAACGAAAATCTTCACATAGATCTTGAGCTGCCGACCATAGCTCAGTACCTGAAGCAGGCTTCTCGCCGATATTTCGACTCTGCCGTCACACACCGAACTCCTTTGATTGTAAGTGCCGCCACTTACAATCCCATCGCGAATCACAGATTTACCCGCGTCCGTAGGAGACCGAGGCACGCCCTCGACGACCCTGACGACGCAACCACCAGGGCCCAAGCCCTATAAAACACAACACACAAACATTGCACCTCATATCGCCCCGCCGACGGCGAGGGCGTCGCAAACAAAGTTATTCGCGATACCGCCATGTCACTGGCCGGTTCTCTTCCAGTCCATACAGATAGAAGCGTTGCTGGAAAGCTCTTTGCGCCACTTCTTCTCCAGCGCCCACGCATTCTGAAGTGGTGGTACAGGTAGTTAATAATAATAGTGATATTAATTAAGATAATCCTCTGTCAGAAGCAACTGACCGAGCTGAGGCCTGGCCTCGGCACCTCGAGTCAGACGCTCTCGCGAAACAGGGTAACGGTCTAGCCGAGGTTCTCCTCGGGAGCTCCTTGCGCTGGTTACCCATATATAGAGGTCTCTGACTGAGAGCCATAAGCGCTCGGTCACCTCTCAACCCGGTGAAACTGTAAAGCCCTGGGGCTAACAGCGGCCATCAGCCCGAAAAAAAAAAAAATCACGGGCACAACTAGTTAAATAATAAAAGTATTTTTTTTTACCAGGTTCAATAATCAAAGTTAACTTTAAAACTTTAATAATTCGATGCCCAGTACCGACATCAAACACGACACAAAATTAGAATTAATTTCGATTTAAGTTTAACGTAAAGCTTTCCAGAGACTTTATTAATTATTTAATACACAAATAGAAAACAATGGACTTATTTATGGCGTCAGATGAATGGAGGTTTAATGTCTTGTCCATGCCTTTCTAACTTTGTTAGTACCGGGCAGTTGGTTCCTGGCTGCCGCATGAATTAGTCGGCTCGATCGGGGCAACTGTTTCGCATGGTAAATGTCAGAAGATTTGTCTGACAAATATGCTTGGACTTTAGCATTCAGCTCTGAGCTCAATTCTTGTCAATACTTGGATATTTTGTAACTTATTATTTAAAAAAAGAAAAGAAAAAAAGAGCAACTAGTCGAGTTTTTATCGTTTCCTCTGCCAGTAGCCAGTAGCTGCCTTCGAAGCGGCGGTATTAGCTATCTAGACGATTCAAAACTTGAATTGAACTTGAATAAAGCTTTTTTGATTTGTTTTTATTTGTACGGATCCGAGCCTGAATGCTTATCCTTATGTGGTGTAGCATTCCATCCCAGTTTTCAGGGTGACAGCGTATCAATTTGGATTATGATACCTTATGTTTCCCATCGTGATCGAATACTAATGTGGACAATCAGGCCAACGGTAGAACCAAGGTGTCCGGATACAGCTCGAAGGATCAGTGAGTTGAAGGCGTTTACACAGCTCGCACAAGCTGTAATCTATGACAAAGAGAGGTTCTCGAGTGGCTTTGTATTGGCCAACGAACCCTCCCATTATATGGCATGACAACCTATGATAGTCTGCACGAAGTCGCTGGATGCAGGTGTGCCAGATACGGGTTCAGCAGTGGACTAGAGATGAGCTGATGATAATTGAGGAAGAATATTGGTTTCATGGACCGCAGTCATCGCTTATCATCAGGTGAGGTGCTCCATTGTCATTCCGAATAATAAAAAATACCTTCATGTTCATCGGTGGTAGAGCTACACTGCAGTTTGTTTCTAGCTGCAGAACGAAGTCACGGGCACACCCTCTCCATCAGCCGGACGGTCATTAACGAAAGCTTATTCGACCTTGTAGGTTGCTTCGCCGCTGTTTTCACCAACGGTGCCGACGTTCAGCCCCTTGCAAAAAGCCCTAAGGACCTTAATGGCAAGCCCGAAATCAGAATTGCTGCCACAATGCGCTACTTCAATATGTAGTCAGCCATCGTCAATTTTCAAGCATAGAGGGCCTTTATAACGGCAGAGTAAAACCGCGCCCTTTAACGTCGCATTTTAACGCGAACGGTATTAATAATCAACGCGACGAAATCTTCAATTTTGTTCGCGATCACCAAGTCGACGTGCCTCTAGTGCAAGAGACATTCCTCAAACCGCACACTCGCAATCCCAACATCGCGAATTATAACATCATTAGAATGATAGAACTTCCGCCGCTAATGGCGGAACTCTCATCTACTATAAAGTCCTTGCACTGCGTGCCCGTCGATACGCCAACCCTAACCTTCCTAGAAGCCTTCGGTCTGTCAGCTAGCCATGACTGGCCACGCCCCTATCACACCGCGTCCGTCTACCTGCCTTGCAGACGTGACGCACAAGTATTACGAAGCGACTTCGTGGCGCTCCTTTCCCTTGGAAACTCAGTCATTTTGGCAGGAGATTTCAACAGCAAGCACACTCGGTGGAATGCAACTAAATCAACCCCGGGGTTGGCTTTAGACTCGCTAAGCGACGCACTCGACTTCGACGTCGTAGCGCCTACTACGCCTACCCATTTTCCATACATATTGGGTCACGCCCCGGACGTGCTTGATATTGCCATCTGTAAGAACATCAATCTCGCCTTGCAAGGCATAGAGGTAATCCATGAGCTCGCTTCCGATCATCGCCCCGTTCTTCTTCGGTTAGGCCCCTCCGCCCCAACCTCACCCTCCACCAAAACCATTGTAGACTGGCACCGACTCAGGAACGCCCTGAGGGAAGCCACATCACCGCACCTAGATGCTATTCCTAGGAACATATCTTCAGTCAACGACACGAACCTCGCAGTTCATGCCCTCACCAGGCACATCCAGACCGTAATCGTGCTGAGGCAGGTTCCTCGGTGGAAGACCACCGATGGACCCTGCCAAACGACATAAAGGACCTAATGAGGCGCAAGAATGCGGCGACCAGCTCACGACTTATATCCCACTGAAAGTAACCGGCTGGTGCTAATAAAATCTTCAGCGTGAAGTCCGATCACGCATAGCCCAGTATAGGAACGATCGGTGGGATAATCACCTCTCCAACATCGAACCTTCCCATCTCGCCTACTGGCGACTTCCCAAATCCCTAAAAGGCACCACCCAAACAATGCCTCCTTAGCGTCCTAATAAACCACCCGCCTTCTTAGACGAAGAGAAAGCCGAATGTCTGGCTGACAATCTCGAGCTCCAATGCTCACTGAGCACCCTACCGTGATCGACGCCGCTCACCTGAAATGGTTAACAGCGAGGTCGACTGAGGAGTAAGGAACCACTCGCGATTCCGTCACCGCTACATGCACCGAAGTTGAGTCTATAATTAAAAACCGTCGACCACGCAAGGCCCCTGCCCCGACGGTATCACCAACAAGGTGATCAAACTTCTACCCATGTCCATTTTACACCCACTGGTGATAATCTATAACGCGGCCTTGTCCAAAGGCACATTCCCTCACAACTGGAAGGAAGCCGATGTCATAGGGATTCTCAAGCCCTCAAAACATCCAAGCGATCCATCAGCCTATCGACCCATAAGCCTACTCAAAGTCTTGGGTAAGGTATATGAAAGGCTCATCCTCACCCGCCTCAAGGACTTCATGCTGTCCTGAGGGCTGCCAATCAATGAGCAGTTCGGGTTTCGCACCCAACACTCATGCACACATCAAGTGCACCGCATCACGGAGCACATCCTCAATAAATTTCTTCAGGGCTACCAAATCAAGACTTTTTCATTACCACGGGCTCATATACAAACTATACAGCCGCGTACAGATCGACCTCGTACTTATCATACGAGATTTTCCGAAATCGAACCTTTCGTTACCGCGTCGAGGGAACGCCTGAGGTTCACCCCATTTGTGCAGGAGTACCACAAGGCTCTGTCCTAGGTCCTACTTTATACACACTCTACACCAACGACATACCGCGCACTCGCGGTGTAGAGCTATCTTTTCGCCGATGACACTGGCTCTACGTGTCTGGATTTAAACCAGACGCTATTTGTAAACGCCTCCAATCTGCAGCCAACACCTTAGGGAAATGGTTTCGGAAATGGAGGATCGAGGTTAACCCCACCAAAAGTGCAGCCATTTACTTCTCTCGGCGCAACAAAACGCCGCATCTCCAAACTATAGAGTTATTTGATCGTCCAACTCTGGGAAAAGACAGTCAAATACTTAGGCGTCACATTAGATGAAAGACTCACCTTCGGTCCGCATGTCAACCGCGTACGGAATCGAGCAGCGTTCGTCCCAGGTCGTTTGCACCCGTTACTTAATAAAATAGCAAAATGTCCCTGCGTAATAAAATTACACTTTACAAAGCGTGCATCCGACCCATAATGACATACGCAAGCCCCGTCTTTGCGCATGCCTCCCCGCGTCATATCTACCGACTTCAGGTAATACAAAATCGTTTCATGCGCAAGGCCACCGGTGCGCCGTGGTTCTTGCGTAACGAAAATCTTCACATAGATCTTGAGCTGCCGACCATAGCTCAGTACCTGAAGCAGGCTTCTCGCCGATATTTCGACTCTGCCGTCACATTGACCGAAACTCCTTTGATTGTATGCCGCCACTTACAATCCCATCGCGAATCACAGATTTACCCGCGTCCGTAGGAGACCGAGGCACGCCCTCGACGACCCTGACGACGCAACCACCAGGGCCCAAGCCCTTCATAAAACACAACACACAAACATTGCACTCATATCGCCCCCGCCGACGGCGAGGGCGTCGCAAACAAAGTTATTCGCGATACCGCCATGTCACTGGCCGGTTCTCCAGTCCATACAGATAGAAGCGTTGCTGGAGTTTCTTGCGCCACTTCTTCTCCAGCGCCCACGCATTCTGAAGTGGTGGTACAGGTAGTTAATAATAATAGTGATATTAATTAAGATAATCCTCTGTCAGAAGCAACTGACTGAGCCGAGGTCTGGCCCTCCGGCACCCGAGTCAGACGCCTGCGAAACAGGGTAACGGTCTAGCCGAGGCTCCTCGGGAGCCCTTGCGCTGGTTACCCATATATAGAGGTCTCGACTGAGAGCCATAAGCGCTCGGTCACCTCAACCCGGTGAAACTGTAAAGCCCTGGGCTAACAGCGGCCATCAGCCCGAAAAAAAAAAAAAATCACGGGCACAACTAGTTAAATAATAAGAAGTATTTTTTTTTACCAGGTTCAATAATCAAAGTTAACTTTAAAACTTTAATAATTCGATGCCCAGTACCGACATCAAACACGACACAAAATTAGAATTAATTTCGATTTAAGTTTAACGTAAAGCTTTCCAGAGACTTTATTAATTATTTAATACACAAATAGAAAACAATGGACTTATTTATGGCGTCAGATGAATGGAGGTTTAATGTCTTGTCCATGCCTTTCTAACTTTGTTAGTACCGGGCAGTTGGTTCTTGGCTGCCGCATGAATTAGTCGGCTCGATCGGGGCAACTGTTTCGCATGGTAAATGTCAGAAGATTTGTCTGACAAATATGCTTGGACTTTAGCTTTCAGCTCTGAGCTCAATCCTTGTCAATACTTGGATATTTTGTAACTTATTATTTAAAAAAAGAAAAGAAAAAAAGAGCAACTAGTCGAGTTTTTTATCGTTTCCTCTTGCCAGTAGCCAGTAGCTGCCTTTCGAAGCGGCGGTATTAGCTATCTAGACGATTCAAAACTTGAATTGAACTTGAATAAAGCTTTTTTTGATTTGTTTTTATTTGTACGGATCCGGAGCTTCCGGATGCTTATCCTTATGTGGTGTAGCATTCCATCCCAGTTTTCAGGGGTGACAGCGTATCAATTTGGATTATGATACCTTATGTTTCCCATCGTGATCGAATACTAATGTGGACAATCAGGCCAACGGTAGAACCAAGGTGTCCGGATACAGCTCGAAGGATCAGTGAGTTGAAGGGGCAAGCTATACAGCTCGCACAAGCTGTAATCTATGACAAAGAGAGGTTCTCGAGTGGCTTTGTATTGGCCAACGAACCCCCCTCCCATTATATGGCATGACAACCTATGATAGTCTGCACGAAGTCGCTGGATGCAGGTGTGCCAGATACGGGTTCAGCAGTGGACTAGAGATGAGCTGATGATAATTGAGGAAGAATATTGGTTTCATGGACTGCAGTCATCGCTTATCATCAGGTGAGGTGCTCCATTGTCATTCCGAATAATAAAAAAAAATACCTTCATGTTCATTATCGGTGGTAGAGCTACACTGCAGTTTGTTTCTAGCTGCAGAATGAATGAGTCACCTCGACCGGGTTAGGACCACGCCCTTACAGAATACCAACGTGTAACAGCAGCATCATACTGTTTTGTTTCGTCTAATGAGTGCAGGGGTCCGGAGACCTTTATTACTGTATTGGTGACGAGGCATTCCATCTCAGTCCTCGAGGGTGACAACGCATCTGCATTATGATTCCTGCAGATGTCGTGGGCCGCAGGAATTACGTGCCGTCAGTGAACTGTGTGTGAGTTACTCCCAATGTTTTTAAAAAAAAAAGTTGTTTTAAAAATATTCGTGGATCGGTTTAATTATAATTTATCTTTGTTTACTTAAGGCGTGTTACGATTTGTTTGTTTTCAGAACTCATTGATTACGGATAATTATAAGCAATACTGTTCCAAAACTTTAATTTAATACGGGCTGATCCGTTTTGTTCAAATTTTAATAAATTTGTGATCTGTGAAAATTATTCAAAAAAATCGTTCAAATAGTAAGTCATTTCTTAAGTTTATACAAACACCTCTAACAGAATACAAAATTAACAATGTAACAGAATTTAACGATTTTTCAGGCCACTACAAGTTTTTCTACGCTTATTTGAACTCGATATAGGTATACGAACCTTTAAAAAAAACCGAATAGATACAGTTGTTTTCCAGTGATGCGTATACGGGCATTTAACTTTTGTTTATGTATATTTTAGTTGTAATATATAAAATAATGTTAATCAAACTAAGCTGAAATGCTTATCCTAAGAGATGGTTATAATAGTCTAGTGGCGGATTCTAACTTTTTGTTTTTTTTATTACCTTGAGAGTAACAAACTCACTTACAGTTCACTTGATGGCAAGTGATTCCTACGGCCCACGACATCTACATTCTTCCTTGACAAGGAATCATTATGCGGACGCGTTGTCACCCTTGAGGACTGAGATGGAATGCATCGTCACCAGTAATAAAGATCGCCGCATCACTCACCAGACGAAACACAGCAACAATGTGCTGCTATTTTACGCTATTATTGTGTGCACATGGTCCGTCCCCGATCAAGCTGACCCATTCATTCTGCTAGAAAGCTAGAAACAAACTGCAGTATAGTTAAACTAAAATATAGTCTGTAATCAGATCAAAAATATTCATTAACAAGCACAGTAATTAATTATTTTTCTTGTATTGCGGTGACAAACTCACACACTGTTCACGTGATGGCAAGTGATTCCTGTGGCCCGCGACATCTACATTCCTCCTGGACAAGGAATTATAATGCAGATGCGTTGTCACCCTTGAGGACTGAGATGGAATGTCTCGTCACCAGTAATTGGACCCCTACATTGACCGTACGAAACACATTAGTTTTATAATGCTACCATTCTGTTTGTACATGACGCGTCCCCGACCGAGCTGACCCATTCATGCAGCATCCAGAAACAAGTAACAACGTAGCTCTACTAATGTGAACATAACGAAGAATACCATGTCCATGTTACCTAAATATATATTAACTACAAAATAAACATAAACATTGTCGAAGTAAAAAGTCTGAAGGATGTTTTAGGTAAACTCAATCTTGCTTTATGAATAACAAATGTTTGCTCAACCGGAATATCCGTCCGGATCAATCGAAGTATTGTTTATCCGGTAAAAGCGACCGCTGTTTCCTTTTCAAGTTAAACAATAGAACACAGTTCGCAGCAAACATAGTCAGTGAATATTGAATTTTAAACTTTAGCGATGATTATACATACAGACATATATACAGATGCACTCACTCGTCGTCGCCTTCCCTATTCCGATGTGCAATATAATCGGAGGAAGGTACGCATGCAGTGTCAGGTACACGGGACTTACATATAACACACGCACCCAGACTTAAAAACCAACAATTTGTGAAGCACAAATAATCACTCCTCGTAATCCAAGCCAGAAACTGAGACGCAGCAGCCAGGTCATCAAATCACTACACCACGCGATCGTCAGTAAGAATAATTCACTAATAAGTTAATTACAATGTACTTTACACGAGTATATATATATTTTTTATTCCACTGTGTGTAATAAACGACCAAATCACCTGATGTTAAGTGATTCCTGCGGCCCACGACATCTACATTCATCCTTGACATGGAATCGTAATACAGATGTGTTGTCACCCTTGAGGACTGAGATGGAATGCCTCGTCACCAGTAATAAAGGTCTCTGGATCCCTGCACTCACCAGACGAAACACAGCAATGTTACGCTTCTATAAATCTATAGATTATTATCTTCAGTTCGATCCTAGTCTAGTCTTCAGGCTTATAGAATAGATCTAAGGTACCCCTTGCCTCAATAAGCGTCAATAGCCTAATGGTTAATGTGAGGTGCGGTCTGCAAAACTTAGGGTCCGAGGTTCGAATCCACCATTCGACTATTGAACACATAAAAAAAACGGAAGGGATTTTGGGTTCGCGGCCGATGAGGGTGGGAGTCTTTGATCGTCCAGAAAAGTTACTGGACAGGACGGTACGACGAAATGGTCCTGGGTTCCTGTAATACAGCGAAGGCGCTAGGGAAGGCGAGGTCTCCTCTGGTACGTGTTTAACTCAATACATGTAGCTTTTGTGCGTTCGTAAGAGACCCTCCTAATGCACTGATTATAGCTAATGAAAAAAAAACCCTCCTGGTTTTAAAAGTAATAAATACCCCAAACCTATCTTCCCTCCAGAAGGAGAGGTTTCTTTTGAAAATTACCTCCCCGATACCAAAGAAAATTGTTCGATTCGCAGTCCGGACTTGATTACGTAAATTTTGAATTATATATTGTTCGATAATGAATACCGTACCATCTGGTCTCGACGGTAGAATACTACTTAGCCGCCTAAAGGTGGCGGAATAACCATATTTGAATTCAATACCCTAAGTACCTAAATGGTAGCAGCATTCGACAGTCCAGGTGTGGCGACTAATGCATAGAAACCCGCCATCGTTCTGCAGATGAGGCTCATTTCCACCAGTGAACTGGTGATGTACGGAAATAATGGTGCTGTACTGATACCAGGACTAAATATTTTGGACTGAATACCACTCGTCTAATTGCCCAATTGTTTTTTACCTATTTATCTTATTCGATTCATCCTCCGTGTACGGAGGAGGATTATACCCTATATTGAAAGCATAACGCTTTGTGTATGTGCGGGTAGGGATCCGGAGACAGTGGTATTCCATTTTAGTCCTCAGTAATGCATCTACATCTCGATTCGTAATTGATGGATCTAGATTGGCCGTATTATCTATTAGCATATATTTAAACACGGTAGACGTTTCTATTTTATCCCTCCTAGCGGCTTCTTTACAACGGTAATAAGTTTTAGCTCTGACAACTGACAGTTTAGCTGGATGTGTGTTCCTTATAAAATATTTATAGGGAACAGAAGATGTTTTGGTGTTTACTATGGCAACACCAGAAGTTTATTTAACTGGCATCTGTTCCACGACATCGTCTGCGTGGAATCGGAGTTGGGGGGAGACGGAAATTATTTATTTATTTCATTTATATACACAAAAGCGTTTATATAAGGAAAAGTATGTACAAAGTTGCATCATTTTTACAATTAAAATCTCTTCGAGCAGGCTTGCTGTTGGAAATATTATTGGAAAAAATGAAAAGATGTGTAATCACGAAAAAGAATTTAGAAAATAAAAAGTAAAAATAAAGGACTATATTTATTTACTAACACGTGCATATAAATACATAAATACAACATACAACAATGCTAACATAATATATATATATATATATATATATATATATATATATAAATATATTTATATATTTACTGTATTATTTAATATTTGCCGCCAGTACGTTTAAGTTTGGGTCACTCGAAACTCTTAAGTAAACGACATCAAGCTGACCATGTGAGAAGTATGGAGTGCCCAAAGTAATGCAAGTACTATGTGTAAGTGCAGGTTATAAACTATATGTACGCATAATTATTATCAAATCCGTTGACTTGTTTTTGCGTGATTGACTTACAAACAGACAAACTTTCACATTTATAATATTAATAGGATAAACAAAAAGTACCTTTAAATGGAAGTGGGAACGACGAAGAAAGACGCCATGTATCTAACAGACATATATAATGTGTTAAGCACCTGGACATCCGATATAAAATGATCTTTTTTTTTTTCTTATTACGTTTCAGTTATTTTTTTTAATAATTGTTAAATACACACTAACTTTTCCTGTATGAATAGTTAGTGTTTATTATAGTTTAAAAAAAGAGGAGTGCTCCTTCTCTTGTGTAGGCTTCACGGAAGGTCAGGGTTGTGGCCCTAAGTCGCAACAGTACCTGTATGGAGATCCATTTCAATATTTGACGCGCAGCGGGTTTCACTTGTTTTTCATTTGTTTATTATCTTTGAAATACTATCTTAAAAAAAAAGAAAATCACTTTTTTTTTGATTAGGTAAAATTGTTTTTCTTGTTTTTTTTTTACATCATTTTTTACTTATCTATAATATTAGTAAACATTACGATTAAAGGCAGATTATAAAATAAGCTAGCACCGAATATACTGTTTTTTTTTATAAAGAATGCCAGTGTTAAATAATAACGTTCCTGTTAACCATTCGAGATGAGTTGTAGGGAGGATTTGGGGTTGTTTGCCGGGAGTTAGTTTACTACATATATATATATATATATATACTATGTATTTTTATTTAACGAATTCCAGCAGTGCTAGCTTTACTAATATTCCGATTAACCACTCCAACTAAGTCCATTTCGAAACGACACCAAGTTTCGCTGTGCATACCCATTTGTCTATTGACGTATTTGGTTTATTTTATTTTATTTAATTGACAGTAACTAACGAGCACACAGTTCATCTGACGGCAAGTGATTCCTGCGGCCAATGACATCTACATTCATCCTTGACAAGGTATCATAATGCAGATGCGTTGTCACCCTTGAGGACTGAGATGGAATGCCTCGTCACCAGTAATAAAGGTCTCCGGATCCCTACACTCACCAGACGAAACAGCAGTATTATGCTGATGTTTCACGATGATATTCTGTGAGGGTGTGGTGCCACCCCAATCAAGCTGACCCATTCATTCTGCAGCTAAAACAAATTACAGCGTAGCTCTACCACTGTTAATTTTTTTATGAAGCGTCAGCTATCTCAGATTTTTTTATCATACAAACGAGATCACAGTCCACCTTCCTGCGTCGGAAGACACCCACATCCTTAATGAAATATAATGCGTGGCCGCCCCTGAGGGGTAAGGTAGAATGCCTCATCACCATCACGTCTTTCCGGATCCCTTCATACACCAAACTTGTGTTCCTTTTATGGTTTTTTTATCCACTTATACCCTACAAAATTCTAAATTTTTTTTTTATAACAGATAAGAGGCAAACGAGCAAGACGGGTCACCTGATGGTAAGTGATTCACCGCCGCCCACGGTCACCAGCGACGCCAGTGCGTTGCCTACCCTTCAGGTAAGAATATGCTCTATTCTTGAATAACCCAATGTCGCAGTTGTTGGGGAAGACCGCTGATGGCAACGAATTCCAGAGATTTACTGTGCGTGGCAGAAAACTGTATTTTCTTTAAAACGCATTGTAGTGGAACGCCAACCATCCAGATGGTGCGAATGATAGTTCCGTCCTTAAAAGTCCGCCATAAATCGTACCTTTGAGATAGCAAAGTTTTTTTTTGCCCTAGTGCGCTCAAACAACTGAAAGATCATCCATTATTAAAGGGACAATTAAAATCTATGAAAGTTTTTCAATAATTTTGGCTTTAATTCCTAAGTTCAAGTAAGTTTTGTTTTGTGTTACTTAATGAGTTTTTCTTGTTTATCAAGTTATTGTTCGTTAGCTGTGGACTTAACAAAGTTCTTTAATTAGAAAATTTTCCCGATGCACAAACAATGGAATTTATAATGAAGGACAAATTTTATTGTTCCCTTCATATTTTATTGAAACGTCAACGGTTAAGGGTACGGTCTGCGAAATTGAAGGTCGTAGTTTCGAATCTACCATTCGACTATTGTCATGAACCGACTCCTAGAACCGTCTTCAGCTCACTTGGAGTGGTTATGAATGTTAAAATTTATTATCATTGCTAGAATTCTTTATAATATATATGTAAATATTGTGTGTGAGTATTACCTTTAACCGATCAAAGCCATCCATTCTCGCCACAGTTAGACACAAACTGTAACTGCAATGTAGCTCTACCTATTAAATATGTTTATCAAACACGTAAACGTGAACGCACCCTGAATAGCTAAGTTCGGTAAACCAATCTTGCTTTATGAATAACGAATGTCCGCTCACCCGCACAGTTCGGGTCTGATTGTGTATCAAAAATATTGTTTGTACGTGTGTCTGGTTTATGCATTATGTACGCGCCGTGGTAGAGATACAATGCAGCTAGTTTCCGAGTGTAACATGAATGGGTCGCCCTGGCAGAACTTGAGCGCGAAATAGCAAGGTAATATTCTACAAAATCCGATTTACACGCTATCAATATAAAAACGTATATAAACTTGTAACACATATTTTTCGATTAAAAATGACACGGAATTCGTTCGTGGGCAATTGTATATGGATATTTAATTAAACTCCGCAAATAATAATTTTCCATTAAACAGATTAAAAATTTTGGTTGAAAACCAATCAATCAAAAAATCTTACTTCACTTTGTCAGAATATTTGTCTGACAAATATGTTTGGATTTAATCTTTCTCTGGGATTAATACTGGACATTTCGTAACTAATCATTTAAAAGAGAGAGAAAAAGAGGAAACTAGTACAGGTTATTGCCGTTTCCTCTCTCTAGGAGCTGCCTTCAGAAGCGGAGGTCCTATAAGCTGCTTTGACGATGCAAAAGTGTTTTGTATAAACCTACTTGAATAACGATTCTCTTGATTTGATGAACTTTCTGTTTTGTTCGGATAGTGTAAATATTTACCATTTTCTGTCACAAGTTACTGTTATCTGTTGTTTATATAAAGCAAAGCTACAGATAACAAATAGTTTCGTAAAACTTAAGGGGTGAGCTTCGCTAAAACTTTTAAGGGACTTCACAAAATTCAATCAAACAACGATTCGAACTTGGAAACAACGCGCTTAAAGATTTGAATGAGGGTTTAAAGTCGTTTTGAAACTTTGTCTGTGTGGAAAACGTGAAGATGCCATCAAATATACACGGATCGACTGCAGAAGAAACACAGACTCTCAGAATACCAGCATAAAATAGCAGCATTATGTTCCGGTGTTTCATATGTCAAGTGTATGGATACGAAGGTTCCAACAAGAGGTGACGAGACATTTCATCACATTCCTCAGGGATGACAACACATATATCTAGAATCTTTGTTGAATATGGGTGTAGATGTCATATGCCGCAGTCTTAGCTTACCATCAGGTGAGTTGTGTGCATGTATGTCACCCTTAATATAATTTGAAAAAATCTACGTTTAAAACGCCATCGGTAAATTTGTATTTTTTAAAAATTATACTTCTAAATAAATCTTTGGAAGATATTTAAATTCTGAAAGAGAAATTGTTCTGATAACAAAAAAAGTAACTAGAGAAGAAGCTTTTTTATATATGGAGGAGGGCTTTAAAAGATGCCCAGCCTCTTAGAAGAGAGATAGGAAACTTCTCGGTGTTCGCCCTTTGTGCATTGGAAGGTATTCAATGGTCTTCTACGTAAATCCCTGTGACCATCTACACTGAGCTTTTTCACATTTTGAGTTGTAGTAGAGCTACGCTACAGTTTGTTTCTAGCTGAGCAATGAATGGGTCAACTCGACCAGGGAACGGATCACTTATTATCATGTGAACTCTGTACCTGTTTGTTACTCTCAATTATATAACAAAAAAAACGTTCTATGGAGTTTAGAAAGAAACCTGGTACGACTATAAAGTTTCTGTCGCTTCACTAAGATGTAGGGCGACCATATAGTTGACTTGATGATAGGTGACTAATCCGGCTTCTTAAGATACGTGGAAAACCACGTAAGTCGTTAACGAGGGGAGGCTATCTATTATTAGTATAACTGAATTGCCGATAGTGGTGTGGACTTAACATACTCTTTCTTTGTTCAATACAAACGTCAATGAATTGGTTTGTGATCGGTTTGTGAAAATTATTCAACGTTTCAATCTTGAGTTATGATCTCGAGTTTATATAAAAAATAGAAAAAAGAATGTAAAACTGAATTTTCTTTAATTTCCCAATTTCGCGGGCAACTTCTCTAAGTTTTCTTTCCACATAAATCTAATTCGGATTATTACGAATGTTAAGAAAATAAAATCGAGCAAACCGAATCAATCAAGACGTTCTCAAGTGATGCGCTAACCAACGAACTGTATTCATAAATTTAAATATTAAGTTTAAATTTTCAATTCCGATTACAGACAACTCATATTTAACGGTTGTAGCAATGCCGTAGCTAGTTCAATATAAATGTTTCGTTACCACAGAAGGACGTTGCCTTAACAGAATACTAATAATTCCATCTCAGTTGTCATCAAGGGTGGCAATGCACTTGCATTTTGAATCCTTTTCAAGGAAGCGGATGTTCGGAAGTCGGATGACGAGGTATTCCAAGTCTTCAAGGTTGACTTTAAATGTGAAAGTAAATTGTAACGACCGCGTGGTGTATTGGTTAGAGAGTACCAGGCTGCTTGTTTATCGGATCTGGGTGTGTTGTATGTATTTACCAGCGTCCCTGACACTGCATCTGTACCTTTCTTGGATCGTGCCGCAATTGCATTACATCGGAATAGGGAAAGGGAGGACGAGTGAGTACCAATGCGTTTGTTTAAATGCTATGTTCTAAACAGTAGAACAGGCAATAGCCAGAAGGTATAGCCGTGATCGAAATCACCATCAGATGTGTATAGGTCTGTAGTCATCACCCAACATCACATCATTTTTAACGGTGGTAGAGCCACGCCCTATAAATACAAGTGTGAAATAGAAGCATAATGTTGCTGTGTTTCGTCTGGTGAATGTAGGGCTCCGGTGACCTCCGGTGACAGGCGTTCCATCTCAGTCCTCAAGGGTGACAATGCATCTGCATCATGATTCCTTGTCAAGGATGAATGTAGATGTCGTGGGCCGCAGGAATCACATACTATCAGGTGAAATATGAGCTCGTTTGCTACTTGAGAGTAATAAAAAAAAAGGCCAGTGTGCTTGATTGTCACACCTAACACAAACATTTAATCGCACACAGCTCACGTCTCGTTTAGCAAATCAGACTAAATTTGAAAATCGTTCCCGTTCGCACCGTGAATACTAAAATAAACGCTTGACCTGGGGAACGTTGCCGTTTTGTATTCAGTAATTCATTACGAACAGGTTAGGCTGTTTTTCTTCGCGCCGAGGTCTCAATTTTATTTTTAAAAGAATGTGACAATAACGAAAATATACCTTATATATATATAAAATCGCACTGTTGGGAATAGGTCTCTCTAAAAAATATTAATTTTTTTTATAGAAAAGATGTCAAACCAGCAACCAGCCCACCCTCCATCTACTACACTTACCATCGTAAGTGATCACGGCCATGAACATCCGCAACACCAGAGGAGTCGCAAATGCGTCGCCGACCTTTAAGGAAGGTGTAGGATCTTTAATTGAAGGCCCCTAAGTCGTATCGGTTCGGAACTACAGCGGCGCCAGCGGGCGACAACTGATTCCGTAGAGTAGTTGTGCGTGGCAGGAAATTTCGCGTGAAGCGCACAGTGGTGGATTGTCAACCATCAAGATGATGAGGATGAAATTTTGAATTCTTTGGTTGTGTACGATGTTTTAACACAGCGGCTGGAATTAATCCGAATTAACCGAATTAACCCCTCAGAACTCTCCCCATGCTAAATTCGGTAAGAAATGCATAGGGATGCAACATCTCTTCACAAAGCCGATCGGAAGATACCTGGTCGTCAACTATTCGAGCCGCTCTCCGTTGAATGCGGTCAAACGGAAGAAGTTGGGGTGCTCCGGCCCAGAGATGAGAACAGTATTCCATGATGACTCCAGTGCGGATTGCCGGACTTCATAAATATTACATTATTTTTATATTTCTTAGACATGCACGTTACCTCACGATTGGCGATGATGCTTTCGAGACGTGGTGCTGGCGAAAGATGTTCCGGATTCCATGGACAGCACATCGTACCAACGTGTCCATCCTGAGTAAAACCAAGGTGAGGCTGTCCACCATATGCCTACACAAGATCTTGGAATATTTCGGTCACATTACTAGAAAAAACAGTGACAACTTAGAAAAACTGGTTGTCACAGGAAAAATCGACGGGACAGGACGTAGAAGTCGGAGCACAACACGTTGGTCTGACCAGATCCGAACCACTCTCAGCACATCGGTTAGCAATGCTTTGCACACGGCGACAGATAGGGGAAAGTGGCGACGGATCACCAACGACAGACAGTTCCCACGAGATGGTCACGACCCTCAGCATTGAGGAAACCGACACGATGAGGAGGAGATCTAGTATAATCATGTATGGGTAATTCGTTTCATCACTTCATCACCCTAAGGTTGACTGGTAGAGAATGCCTAATGCTAAAGCATTTAGTTCGCCTTTATACATAACTGCATATAGAGCTTAAGTAAATAAACAAGTAAATACAGTTAGAATATAATAGTTATTATTTCTGTTAAATTTTTACTCATAACGTTTAACCATGAAACAACAGAAACTTATATCTAAAGTTAAGCAAGCAACCAAGTATATTTTTTTATTACGTTTATAAAAAAATAAGATTATTCAATTCTTTCCAGAGACACACAACGCATAAACAAATTCACATCAAAAAATATCTTGAGTCTTTTTTTCTTTTTCAAAAAAGCAACAAAGCTAAATCAAAAGAAATTTAACTAACTTGAAGCAAAATTACATTAATAAGTTAGACCCCTTTATAATTTATGAATAATTTTAACTAACTTATTACTTGCAGCGTTAAGGGGCGATGGTCATATTTTATCAAACATTATCCAGACGGTAATAACTGTTTCTAACAAATGGTAGGCGATTTCCAAATTCTAGTAATATATATATATACATATATATATATATATATATATATATATATATATATATATATATATATATATATATATATATGTATTATTTTTTTTCACCACCAGAATCTTTTGAATCACTAGAGACGCGGTAGCACAGTGTTGCACACAAAATTGCTCGCTATTAATTCACGGTACGGGAGCAAATACCCGATACCGGGACCAATAATAGCGATAATTACAGTTTGCAGTGCCACGAACGTGAAGGAAAATATCGTTATGAAATCATCATGTCTAAGTAATGTGTACATGGAACTATTTCGAAGCCCGCGATTCCGCAGTCGCGTCCGGGTGTCGTCTTTATTCTTAGTAACTCGACACAAGGGTCCCCCAGGTGAGGGATAACCTCGGCTTGGGCCAACCGCGTAATCATTCCGAACCGAGGGTGCCCGAGAGGGCCGAACCGCGACTCGGTCGGTTGCTTTTCCACTTTTTTAAGCTAGGGACTATAAATATAAAAAAGTATAAATATATATGGACTATATGGGACTATAAATATAAGTATAAATATATGTAATATAATAAAAAATAAAAATGACATAAAATGACACGGCGTAATTTTTTTTTTAATTTTAGGTTTGTCATCTTGTTATTTTGGCTCTTACAAGAAGCGATTTTATAAATAAGAAATTTTCTCTAAAAAGGTTTGCAACCTATGGATTATTGGAAAGAGATTCCTGTAATAGAAAAATAATTTCCATAATAATTATAGTAACTTGTGTAATATGATAATAAAAAATCTTATTGCCATTTTAGAATTATCACAATATTTTTAAGTCTTAGTTTTTCTTATTGAAACGTTAAATTCAAGACATGTTATTTTTTTATTGTGCTAAAATGCTTTCCGTTTTTAGTGGCAATGTTTCAATGTTGGCAACACTTTTGTAATTTCAAAATTCCGTCGAATTAAAAGTCAAACCATATTTTTTTTATCAAACAGTAAAAATACTATTCAGCTTAATTTCAAAGTACATTGCAGTACGAGTAAAGGCTCGACTTAGTTAATACCATATCGTTACAGATAATGAACGTGGAACGGCGGTTAAAAGTTGTTTCCTTGTTGCGCTTGTCTTAGGAGATGATTCACGATAAATGTCGAATGGCGAATTCGGACCTACGACCTTAAGTTTGTCAGACCTTTAAACATAAGGCTATTGACGCTGGTACACTGCTGTCCACTGATACTGCCTATCCACCCCCAAAACTGCCAGTGAGGGCAATCCTAAGCCTGAACCAGCATCCACCATCATTGCCTGCATCCTGGCAACGCATCGGCGACTCCTCTGGTGTTGCGGATGTTCGTGGGTGGCGGTGATCACTCACCACCGGGTGGGCTGCATGCTCGTTTGCCGACTATACTATATAAAAAAAAACATCATTTTCTACAATGGGGGTTAGTTACTGCCTCTCGCAGTTCCTCTCCTATATTCCCCATCGGTTACAACAATTGTAGCGCTAACAAATCATAACAATATTCGTTTCACTGTTAAGATCATAAACTCCTCTCTCCAATTAATGCCCTTGTTTTGTTCGTAAATTCTCGGAGACAATCAGCCAACTTGGATATAGTTCGCAATACAAATTACGACTAAATAGAACTTACTCAATCGAAAGAATCTATCGTTTATATGCTAGTCATACGAATAAAGTTCGCCAGGTAAGATTCTTATGTATTTCTATTCCTTGCAGGCTACTTTCAACTGTAATAAGAATAAAACAATCTTATTACAGTTGAAGGTAGCCTAGCTAATAACAATAGCTTAACGTGGTAGAGCTACGCCGCAGTTTGTTTCTAATCTCCAGAATGAATGGGTCAGCTCGACCGGGGTAGGACCACGCCCTCACATAATACCAACGTGAAATAGCAGCATAACGCTGTTGTGTTTCGTCTGGTGAGTGCAGGGATCCGGAGACGAGGTATTCCATCTGAGTCGTCAAGGGTGACAACTCATCTGCATTATGATTCCTCACCAAGGATGAATGTGGATGTCATGGGCTGCAGGGATTAGTTGCCATCAGGTGAACCGTGTGGGAGTTTGTTCCTCTCAATGTAATTAAAAAAAACCTTCTCTCACTGTTTGTTTAATGCTGTTGGTCCAGTGACTAGTAATAAAACCTCGACTCGGATAGCTGTCTAAAGGGAGGACAGGTTTCGATTTTAAGGAAGTTTGGTAACACTAAGTAGCTTCCGTATCTGTGAAGCATCTTATAAAGACAACCAAGATTCGAGTTCTCTTAAAGTATATATATATATTAACCACTCCAACTAAGCTGAAAATGCTTGTGCTAGTATATATATTTATATTAATTAATTATATGTTTAATTTACAATAATTATATTACAAGACAATAATCTAATAATGTACTAATAAAAAAGCTTTATTGAATAAAACTTACCAAGTCTAATGGCGCCAAATCGAACGATCACTAATTGAAAAATATAAAAATAAATTAGTTTACTATCATGTGGTAATAATTTAATAATAATTGGACACAAGTAATTAGGCAACTTTATATAATTTAGTAACGACAGTACTAGGAAAGTATATGTTATAAACTTATAATATATGTATATATTTTTGGACTATAAGACGCATCAGACTCTCAACCATAGCTCAACACCTGAATCAGACGATTCGTGATGGGATTGTAAGTGCCGTCATTTACAATCCCATCGCGAATCACAACTTCAGAAGCAGACCGAGGCGCACTCTTGACGACCACGACGATGCGATTACCAGGCCGCAAACCCTCCATAAAACACTACTTACATGTGCTGCACCCCTGATATTTATATGTGAAAACATGTTACTAGCTTATTTATAGTATGTATATAAACCTAAGTTATTTTGTATTTTGCTGTATTTTTTCCAAATAAAATAAAAATATGTGAGTGGCAGGCATGAATTTGGGTACTCCTTGATTATGATGAAATATGATAAATTAAAATAATAAATTATACAATAACGTCTCACATATTTTCCATTTCTCTCTGGAGTCCACGCAGACGAAATCGCGGGCAGATGTTAGTTTTAACATAAATTGATAACAGCGGTTGATTTGTTTTTCTTTTTTCTCGCTGATGGCCGCTGATGGTCGCCGAGGACTTTTAAAGTTTCATGGGGTTGAAACAGCCGCTGAGTCATTTCATGTTTGCCAAGTTTCAGTCATATTTGTTCAGTGTTTTACGTGATTGAAAAACAAACATACAAACTTTAACATTTGTAATATTATAGTATATAATATGATTTAAATCACTTTTTGAATATCAAAATGGTCAACAAAGTTCAATATCATTATTTGCCTCACTTCTAAAGCGACTAAATCCGTAAAGAGTTGTACGAATGTACGAATAAAATTGTAGTCATTCATGTTATTATGTTAAAAATCTACAGGTTTTTAACAATGACATACATGAAGATCTATCGAGTTATTTCCCCAGAGCGGTAACAGCTTCTGACGCACACGGGCATCAGACTGACAAATTAAATTGACTCACAAATTGTGCGTGAGAGAAATTTTATTTTATTTTCGTTTATGATACGAAATACACTTTTTTCATTTCGCTTGAAATATTTGTCAAGGTCGTTGTGTGATAAGTTTAACAGAAGTTGTAGCTAATTCGTAGCTGCGACATACACGACCGTGAAAGTTCCAGATCCTCATAGAGTATCCACAGAATAGCAGCGTTAAATAGCAGCATAACGTTACTGTTTCGTATTTATTAGTAGTTAGTTATATATATAATGCAGCTTCATACACAGGCCCCGTTTTCTTAGAACAGCGAAATCAAAACCATATTGAGTTGCTCTGAAAAAAGAATACTTTATTAAACAATGCTCAACATATTTCTTTTTTAGATAACGTACGTTTAATGCAACTAATTACAAATCTTACCTGAAAAGAGAAACAACATTTAAAGCTATTCTTTCACAAATTCCTTTACTTATAATATTTTGAAGTTTTCTTTGCAGTACTTTCGTCTGACAGCTGTCATCCTTCCATAGATCTACTCACGACCATATTAACCCTCATATGCATTATGCAAAAGTGAACCATTTTTGAGTTATCATGTTATTTTAACTTTTTTAAAAAAAAGGCTGCCTTTTTGACTTATCAATTTTTTTAAAAAAAAATGTAACAATTTAAATTTAAATTTTTCTTCTGGTTTATATATATGGTATATATATATATATATTTATAATTATATATATTGGCGGTATATATTTCTATCTCCGCCTGGTTGGTTGATAATAAAATAAATAAAGAAAAAAAAATATATAAACATATAATAAAACAAATATATACAATACAACAGTATAAACTTACATATATGTATATATAAGGACCAACCAGCCAGAACTCCCCCGTCAGGGAAGTCCAAACAGTCGAAGGCTAGGGCTATGGGAGAGAAACCTGCGGTCTATACGAGCGGTGTCGAGGAGAACCGCCTTCTGCATTAGAGCCCGGAGCTGGCCGTGCCGGAATCCCAACCACCTCAGGTGATTCCAGAGGCTGGTTGGAATTCACCCGTTTGTAGTTACGACTATAGGAAAAAATTCGGTCGGCATACCGCCCCAGATCGGTTACATTTTATTTTATTTTATTACATAAAGGGTGACAGGTGATAAGTACACTGTTCACCTGATGATAAGTAATGATGATGAAGCCGTGTTCCGTCCATCCCCAACAATGATTCAAGAGGCACATTTCCCAAATTGATAATAAATGCTAAGACACCCTTTATATGGTCTCCAGATAACGGGTCGACCGTTCATGTTATAACTAGAAGTTAGCACGTAACAATTAAAAATCAAGCACCAATGCCGAGAATCGAACTCAGCTCTGTAATGTACCATAAAACTTATGGCGAGTGCTACGACATTGGGCACGGCGGCGTTATAAAAATCTTATTAGATATTTTATTGAATTATATTAAAGTAGAAATCTTATATACCCTCGTATCTTCGACTTAAAACAGTCCACGGCGATATCTCCTTTGTTTTTATCAAATTACATCAATTACCCAAAATATTTTATAGTGCCGTATACATTTGCCCAAGCACAGAGTCACCAAGTCGTTGTTCCCTTCCCTATTCAGATGTGCAATGAGATCGAAGGAAGGTCCAGATGCTGTGTCGAAGACACGAGACATACACAATACACCCTTATCTCCAAAACTAACATTGTTAAACACGAATACCGTTCCTTGAAGTGTAATCGAACTGTGGTGGAAATTAGTTACTTCAGCATGTGGGTGGGTCGGGTGCAACAATGGGTCGGGAATTATCACGACCAAAGTTAGTGTTGAGGTCGTGAGATCCAATTACATGTCAACATATCTCTCCATCTCTGTCCTGCGGGGAGACGCATGTGTATCTTGGATCTTTGATGAGGACGGATGTAGATGTCATGGAACGCAGTCGTCGCTTTCCATCAGTTGAACTGTGTGCGCTTATGTCACACTTTATATTTAAAACTCCCACCCAAATCAACTCGAGACAAAGCGATATATAAAGTTTAAAGAAATCATACTATTTGGCAAGATATCGGACCTAACAAAGACCCAAACTACTCGTATTGTTCGAAGGACGACGGCCTGCTTCAGTTCTTGGCAGTCCGTTGAACACAGACTGTGTTCAAACTGGAACAGTACGTTAGTCTAGACGATGCAGAAATATAACAATGGATTTTATTGTGAGACACTGGTTATGAAATATTTTATGGCGATGATATGTTTAGCGATTGTTTTTTTTTGCTATAATGGTGACAAATAAGCACACGGGATCCGTGTGGTGATAAGTGTAAATCTCATTAGTAATTATTAAAAAAATATTTAGTAAAAATAGCTACCTAAATTCACTCCACTTCACTACAATTCACGAATAAAACATCTTGTTTTATTTAATATCTTCTAATATATCTTCGATAATGGTAGAGCTATACTGTAGTTTGTTTCTAACTGCATAATGTATGGTTCAACTTGACCGGGGTAGGACGATACCCTAACAGCATACTAGGGTAAAGTAGCAGCATAATGTTGCTGTGTTTCGTCTGGTGAGTGCAGGGATTCGGAGACCTTTATTACTGGTGACGAGGCATTACATCGCAGTTCTCAAGGGTAACAACGCATCTCCATTATGGTATCTTGTCATGGATGAATGTAGATGTTATGGGTCGCAGGAATCACTTGCCGTCAGGTGAACTGTGTGCGAGTTTGTTACTCTCAATGTAATAAAATGTATTTTATAAAGATCTCTTCTCCGAAACAGATTCTTTTTTTTATTTTCTGGCTCTCACTGCCTCTCGACCAGGGAAGCACCAGACCCTCACATAGTACCAATTTGACATAGCGTAAAGCTGTGTTTCGTATGGTGACTGTAGGGTGACCCATTCACAGGTAACGTGACATTCCATCTCAATCTTCACGGTAGACAATACATGTGAATCCTGAACCTCTATTGAGGGTTGACATCTGCCCCGTGGACTTGGAAGTGTGATCAGAGAGAAATGAAAAATATGTGCGACGATCTCATACTCAATCGACACACCGAGCTACCGTAATAAAACTGACCATATGAGAAGCAAGGACTGGACGAAAAAGTCCTGGCACATGCAGCTTTTAACCCTGGGACTTATTAATGGTCATTGAAATACCAAGTATTCCATGTGTTAACTTATTCGATTATAAACTATCTGTGTGTGAAATTTCATTCTATTCCTTACAACCGTTTTAGCGTGATTGAGTAACAAACATAAGAACGATAGAGGTATATGTCATTGCCGGTAGTTATAAAAAATTGTTATTTAAAAATGTATTTATTTTTAATTTTGCCATATTTTAACTTCGTTCCCGACCCGTCACTCAGCTAAGTGAAACAAAGAGGTACTAAACCTTTTTTAACGTCCGCGTCCCGTTTGTACACGAGCGCTCTCACGCAAGAAAAGTGAAAATTTTCAATGCTTTGTCTCTTTTATAACATTTTGTACAGAATTTTTTTAAAAGATAACAATTTTTGCGGACCCTATGTTTATGTCAAGGTTTTTTTTATTTTATATATGAGTAAATAGATTGCTGTAGTAATTAAAGAAGGTTGGTAGGTAACATATAGTATTAATGTATATATGTATTTTCCTAATTCACAAATTTCTAATTCATACTCTTGCTGTTTATTTATAACGTTAACAGTTGCTCAATAAATATAATTGTTTAAAAAGACTTTTCCGTCCTATCCTATAATAGATCTATGTATCTGTTAGATAACTCATCTAAAATATATACGCCACGCTATATCTACCACACACTCACAGGATATCAGCGTGACGTAACAGCATAATGCTGCCGTGTTACATTATTATAAACATTGAGAGTAATACACGAGCAGACAGTTCACCTGACGGCAAGTGATTCCAGCGGCCCACGACATCTACATTCATCCTTGACAAGGAATCATAATGCAGATGCATTGTGACTTTTGAGGACTGAGACATGTACACACAATTCACCTGTTGGCAAGTGACTCCTGCAGCCAACGACATCTACATTCATCCTTGACAAAGAATCATAATGCAGACGCGTTGTCACCCTTGAGGACTGAGATGGAATGCCTCGTCACCAATAATAAAGGTCTCCGTGTCCATGCACTCACCAGATGAAACAATGTGTGTGTGTGAGAGAGGGAGAGACAGAGAAAGAGAGTGGGGCAGTCGCGTCTGTGTAAAAAGCGTAGGGTGTAGTAATTTTACTGAATTTACCATGGGGAGTATTCCGAGATTTCATCATCATCATCTCGATGGTTAGTAATCCACCGCTGTGCGCTTCACCTGAAATTTCCAGCCACGCACAACTACTCTGTGGAATCTCTGTCGCCAGCGGTGTTTCCCAACCGATACGATTGAGTGACCTTCAAGAAAAGAGCCTACACCTTCCTTAAAGGTCGGTACTGCATTTGCGACTCCTCTGGTGGTGCGGATGTCCATGGGTGACGGTGATCACTTACCATCAGGTGAGCTGCTTGCTCGTTTGCCATCTGTTCTATAAATAACGGAATCGCCATTTCTGTTCACAACCAAAAATTAAAATCATGTATCATGTTTTTCATGTCCATTAATTGAGTATTAAAAAAAATATATATCTGTACTATTATAAATAAAGGTGTGAACGAGTGACTGTGCGCATGCGCCGATCAAAATAACTTTATCAGCAATTCGGATGTCGGTGGAGAGAGGGAAAGCGCGAATTTTACCTGTACCCCCATCTGAGAAACATGAAACATGTTAAAAGTTTAAGTTAGTAAGTTTTGTAAGAAGATCATCCGTCCCTTCTTTGCCTCTTTTAAGTAAAGTAATAAATATATTTTAACCGTAATTTAAGGTAGGAGGTAGATGTTAAGTTCCTTGTTCACTGTATTGTTTTTGCCACAGGATTATAAAATAAACACCATAATTCATATTTGACTATACCAGAGGTTTCCAGACTTTTTTTCTCATAGACCACTTTCAAAATTTAGCTGGTTCCGGTGGACCCCCTGCAGCTACATTTCTATCATATTCCCAAACCTCGACAAAAAATGTTGAATATGCAAGTTTTTACAAGTAACAGTCCCTTAGCTTCTTAAAATATTATCTGCCTTCAAGTGAAGTCAAGCCAACATTTTAGTCCTTCACTTTCGAAAGCAAATAAATTTTCGTGGACCCTACCTGCGAACTGTGAACTCCCATTTTTATGTCACGTTAACGTTGACCCCGTGAGTCCCCCGTGGACCCCTGCCGGTCCACCTGGATCATTTTGGTAACTAAGGGTCTAGACGTTGCTTGCGAACGGTCGAAGTATCGGCGACTTCGAATTAAGTCACCTTTATACTCGTGTATGGCGAATCGTTTGCATATAGGGGCCAATACAATTTCGCATTCCGTGTAGGACTACCTCGTTCTCGTGTGTATTTTAAACTTCCTTTCTATTGTTTAACATAATTTGAAAATTTACTTGTAAAATATTAAATATCAATAAATATATAAACTGGTTAGCGTAACCTACGTTCGACTATAAACATACCTACGTTTAATTCTAACCGAACCTACGTACGTAAGACTTGTTGAAACCTACGTTCTATTCTAACTGGACGTACGTTAGACTCCAGTTGAACCCTACGTTCTACTCTAACTGAAACTAAGTTAGACTCTAACTGAACCTATATTTGACACTAAGTAAACCACCGTTCGAATCTAACTGAAATTCAATATTTTTAAAGTGATATATATTTGAGCGTATTGGGAGTTCAAGTTCAAGATGTTATTTGATGTTTATTTGATTAAATATCAAATTCGACCTGGAATAGTTTTTTGCGTTGCTTTAACTTGTATTAAATAAAATAGCTAATATAGCATATTATTAGTATCATATAATTCTTTATACAATTAAATTAACAAATACCAGTTGCCTAAATAGCTGGTAGATATACCAACAATCTTTATACAATAAAATTTACAAATGTCTGTCCAACACGCGCCCCATCTACCCCGGTCTCCCATTCCGACACATAATTACCAACTGGCGTTTCAACAAAATTTTAATGAAACGAAAATAATTATCTAGAAGATAAAACGCAACCCTTTCCGTGTATTACAATTAAAAAAGGGATAAGAATTACTACATATGGAATAAATTTACTTGTAATTCAATTACATTAATGTTTAGGATTTATTTCGTGTTATTGTAACGTGTATTTTGTTTTTGTATACACTGTACTGTGCGTAAAATAACTTAATATCGTGATTGGAATAATGTCGTTAAACGCCGTCCGAGTTCAGGTTTTTTTTTCTTTTTTTTCCTTTATTAGGGTAAACAGCAACGGCACAACAAGTAATAGATACGCAATATATAGAACGGTATTAAGTAAATGTACCATCCACAACATTCAACACATATTGCTGCTGAAAAATAATAAATATCAACTAAACATAGTTTTTAGTAGTTATTTAAGTTTTATATAACATTATTAATAGTTAACTGTCATTATTACTGGTTAGAAAATGGTTTTAGAAATTCTTTTTTAAAGTTATTATAACCAATATGTATTATATCTTATGTTATTAAAGTTACATTTATAAAAGTTTACAATTCTATTTATAGGTGATCGCATACCCTTTTCTTTTTTTTTTTTTTTTTTTAGCGTGGGGAAATGCCTACGCATACCCGCCCTCGCGGGGGCAAGGGCGGGTTATGTCGTACTCGCACCGACTAAAACCCCACGGTGGTCACCACCAACGCTCGCGAGGGGTCGCGGGATCTCCGTTACGCTGACGACACGTTGGTGGTCGCCAGCGGGGACTCCTTCGAGAGGACTAAGGAGCTCGCCGAGCTTGGGGCGGAAATAGTCGTCGCCAAAGTCCACGAGTTGGGACTGGAGGTAGCGCCTCACAAGACCAAGGCACTATGGTTCCACAAGCTGCGGCGCAGCAGGGAACCACCCGACTCGTGCGTCCGAGTAGGTGATTCTGAAGTCAGAGTGGGGCGGTACATGAAGTACCTAGGCCTCACTCTGGACAGTCGCTGGGGCTTCGAAGAGCATTTCGTGCGCCTGGTCCCCCGGATCGAGAGAGTAGCGGGTGCTATGCACAGACTGCTGCCCAATCTCGGGGGACCGAGTGAGGAAGTCCGCCGCCTCGGAGTCGCTAACGGTCGGAGTGGGGGCTCCGACCGTCCAGTATGAGCGACCCCGAGGAGGACGACGGCACGACGTGGTACCGTGTTGTCGTGATAGTTCTGTGAGGGTTTTGGGGGTGCGATCTTCACGCACGCCCCCGGGACGGGCTATCCCAGCGAAGCGCAGGGGGGTTGCGGTTGCGTTCCTAACGGAGGTGATCGCATACCCTTGCCCAATGCAACACCGACACCGAGTTTTGTGGAATGTCCCTTACCGCTGACACTGCATCTGTCCCTACCTACGATCTAACTCAGACCGCCTTGGCTAATTTAAATGTATCCCGTTGTATGACTGGTAAACTTGATTTTCCCGAATTGTTATTTTAAGTGAAATTGAGACTAAAAATAATAAACTATTTAACTTATCTAAATATCATACTAACCTGAGAGATTTCTGTGCATTATCGTGCAGGTATTATTCCGTAAGGTATTAACCCGTTTCAGCAAAGGAATTTATTTTGCAGTAACCTCTAAGGTAACAAAAAGGTAAGGTAAGTAAAAAAGGTGTTTCCAAAAAAAAAAAAAATAACAAGTTTTAGTAGTTTTGTTTATATTTCGTTTATGTTTGATAAGTATTGGTTTTTTTTAATGTAGCTTTAACATGTGTAGGTGGTAAAACAATATATTTTTTTTTGTTTTCCTGCAAGTAATGAGACAATTGGTTAAATTATGGTATTGTACTTTGTAAATTTTTCTTTCCCTAATCCAATTCACTTAAACCTATTAGTCTTACAGTTTAGGAACGTAGAGGAATCTTACCTCTTTCGAATTCTGAACCTTTGCGTTTTCGTAAATGTTTTTACTCGCTATTATAAATTTTGCTTTGTTCAAATAAACCAAACCTGTAAATATATATAAATTATGGTATTGTACTTTGTAAATTTTTCTTTCCCTAATCCAATTCACTTAAACCTATTAGTCTTACAGTTTAGGAACGTGAGGAATCTTACCTCTTTCAAATTCTGAACCTTTGCGTTTTCGTAAATGTTTTTACTCGCTATTATAAATTTTGCTTTGTTCAAATAAACCAAACCTGTAAATATATATAAATTATGGTATTGTACTTTGTAAATTTTTCTTTCCCTAATCCAATTCACTTAAACCTATTAGTCTTACAGTTTAGGAACGTAGAGGAATCTTACCTCTTTCGAATTCTGAACCTTTGCGTTTTCGTAAATGTTTTTACTCGCTATTATAAATTTTGCTTTGTTCAAATAAACCAAACCTGTAAATATATATAAATTATGGTATTGTACTTTGTAAATTTTTCTTTCCCTAATCCAATTCACTTAAACCTATTAGTCTTACAGTTTAGGAACGTAGAGAATCTTACCTCTTTCGAATTCTGAACCTTTGCGTTTTCGTAAATGTTTTTACTCGCTATTATACATTTTGCTTTGTTCAAATAAACCAAACCTGTAAATATATATATAAATTATGGTATTGTAATTTTGTAAATTTTTCTTTCCCTAATCCAATTCACTTAAACCTATTAGTCTTACAGTTTAGGAACGTAGAGGAATCTTACCTCTTTCGAATTCTGAACCTTTGCGTTTTCGTAAATGTTTTTACTCGCTATTATAAATTTTGCTTTGTTCAAATAAACCAAACCTGTAAATATATATAAATTATGGTATTGTACTTTGTAAATTTTTCTTTCCCTAATCCAATTCACTTAAACCTATTAGTCTTACAGTTTAGGAACGTAGAGGAATCTTACCTCTTTCAAATTCTGAACCTTTGCGTTTTCGTAAATGTTTTTACTCGCTATTATACATTTTGCTTTGTTCAAATAAACCAAACCTGTAAATATATATAAATTATATAAACACTGTGTGTCAAAGACTATACAATCGCGCATGTGCCCCAAAATGTAGAACGACACTATTAAGCAAAAGTTTTTTTTCGCATGGGAGTTAGAATTCATAACATATTTGGAATTAATATATTTTTGACACATTTTTTAATAATTAAGTGACAAGTATGAATGACGTTAATGATTATTTTTATTTATTTATTTTATAAAATCTACAGATTACAATATTAGAAACTACTTTTTATAATTTCTCAATGCAATGTTCAAGCCATTATAGATTTACATTATTGGACATGACCACGGCAATGACACTTTTTACAATTAAATTGATTTTTGAGGAGCTTAATCTACGTCAGCAAGCGTCTGTGTGTGCGCGCGAGGGTGTGTATGAATGTGTGTTAGTGTGTGTTTGTGTGTGTTTGTGTGTGTATGTGTGTGGGTGTGTGTGTGTTTGAATGTCCTTTGAAACTAATGATGGTTGTGATAATGTGTAATCGCGTATAATGGTATTTTTGAACATCATTGATGTAATGAATTACATATTATTGTCATGTCTGTATTTTCATAATTCTATTCTTAATAGATATCTGATATTATGTTATCATTTGCGGATAATAAAATTAAATCTAATTTTGCATTGTCGCTATGGATTTTGGAACAAATATAACGTAACGATATTTTTTTTTAAAAAATGAATATTACCAATTCTATTAACATCACTAATATTCCAGTTAACCACTCGAACTGAGCTGACAATGCTTGTGCCAGGAGATGGTCCACGACAGTAGTCTAATGGTGGATTCGAACCTACAACCTTATGTTCCGTACCGTAAAACATAACGCATTTAACACTATTTTTATTATTAAAAAAAACGCTTTTTACAGAATAGGTGGGGAGAACGAGGAAGTAGCTCATTCAATGGTAAGAGATCACCGCCGGCCAAGACATCCGAAGCATCATGAGCATGCCACATTCGATATGGACACTTATTTTGCTTTTCTTTGCAAATAAATGCATTGATTGATTGATTGATCATATCGTAGCTACTCTCTAGCTACTACATGAACGGGTCAGCTCGATGGGGAAAGGACCGCGGCTTTACAGAACATTTGAGTGAGTTGGTCACTGTGTTTCGTATAGTGAGTGGATCCAGATTCCCTATTAGTGTTAACGAGACATTATATCTCAGCCCTCAAGGGTGACGACCCATGTGCCTCTTGAATATTTATTGATAATCGATGATATCATATGCCGAACTCATCATATATTTCATCACTTACCAGTCATTATATATTTTTTTAATTTATTTAAATTATCCTTTCGTACAATTATAACATAGATTCGAGGTGCCGTCTCTTTAGAATACCTGGCTGCTGCATCATAGATCTTGGTTTCAATTTCCATTCGAGAATCAATTTTTTTTTGTTACATATAGAGTTATAAACTCACACACAATTCACCTGACTGCAAGTGATTCCTGCGGCCCACGACATCTACATTCATCCTTGACATGTAATCAAAATGCGGATGAGATGTCACCCTTGAGGTCTGAGATGGGATACCTCGTCACCAGTAATAAAAGTCTCCGGATCCCCTCACTCACCAGACGAAACACGACATTATGCTCCTATTTCACGCTGGTAATCTGTGAGGGCGTCGTGCAACCCCGGTCGAGCTGACCCATTCATGTTTCAGTTATAAACAAAAGGGAGCGACTCGTGTCCTTAACACTACATCAAAACCTCTCTCCAACCTTATTACATTTAGATTACATTGGACTAGAAGAAATGAATGATTGCAGACATGATCACAGTACTGCGAAGTTAATGTCGTTTGGTAATTACCAGAGGGTAACGACGCCGTTGATATTAAATAAATAAATAATAAATAAATTTTAACAACTAAAGACATAGAATAAAAATTTTACATAATAGAAACACGTTCTCCTTAATAAAAACATTAGTACATAGTCGTGGCTAACTAATGCCTGCAGTAGCTATTAAAAACCTGTACATCACAGGACATCAGGTCACCACTCCGCAGAACTTACCGTTATACAAAGAGTTTAGTAGAGTTTGCCAAATATACGACGAAAATTAAATTAATAAGTAAAATAAACATACATTTAACATTAGGAAGCAATAACTAGTTATAAGACTTAAAATAACTATACTTATATAATTACCTTATTAAAATATGTGAAATTTTTAATAAATCTAATATATACATGATTAAAATAATTAACAATCTAATTAACTTAATTTTAAGAAGTGCGCCCAAACGCATTGTGAAATACGCGCGCACGTATTAAAGCGTACAGATATGTTTGTGTGTGTAATTGTGCCCTCATGTTTGTGATATAATATATACTTTAACATAAAATTATTAAAAACTATTAAAAGATCACTTCTAGGAATTTCTCAACGTCAATGTAAGTTTGTTTAAGCAGCCATTCGCGAAGAACACGTCTTAAGTTGAACTTGTTTAAAGCATACAATGACAATTTCTTATTAAGTTTTCTGTATAAATAAGGACCTAAAAATATAAAGACACTATGATTAAAACAAGTTCTTAGTTTTACAGTTCTAGCAACAACTTTATTTCGGGACAATAAGACATTTGACATTTGATTTGATGACATTATTAAATGAAAGGATGAAGTTATATATACAAAAAAGAACGTTACCGTTTATTTTGCCGTTTCTAAGCCGGTCTTTTCACAAGGATGTGTGTATAACGTCTCCACTACGTACAATGTACAAACTTCCTTTGTCCGTATCCGAGTGAGGACATCGGAGCCAATTCATTACAAATTTACGTCGTCCTTTCAGTTTGTTGGACTTTCTTTAGTTCGTTTTGTTTCATTACACGGGACCGAGGACCGCTCCTTGAGGTAACCTGAGTTATTAGCTTTGTTATATTACGGAAGTCGTAATTTTCATCAATGTATTACCCCTGAACAAATTATTTTTACAAGAATCGAAGATCACTCCTTGAGGTTTCACTGTGGTAGAGCTACACTGCAGTTTGTTTCTAGCTGCAGAATGAATGTCAGCTCGACTGGAGTAGGAACACGCCCTCACGGAAAACCAACGTTAAATGGCTGCATAATGTCGCTGTGTTTCGTCTGGTTAGTGTAGGGATCCGGAGACCTTTATTATTGGTGGCGAGGCATTCCATCTCAGTCCCCAAGGGTGACAACGCATCTGCATAACGACTCCTTGTCAATGATGAATGTAGATGTCATGGGCCGCAGGAATCACTAGCCATCAGGTGTACTGTGCACTCGTTTGTTCCTCTCAATGTATAAAAGAGGAGAGAGGAAGAGTTATCTGGGATATTTCCTTCATTCGTTTTTATGTTATTATATTAGGGAGTCCTTAGAATCTTGACCAATAGTCTATTTCTCAACATTGGTCTTGTCACAGGGCCGAAGACCGCTCCTTGAGATATTTTACGATTTTACCTTTAGCTACTTTACTAGGGGAGTCATCAATATTACAGCATACCGATGGTCTATAGCTGACCATAGGTCTTTCGACAGGACCGAGGACGACTTCTTACGGTAATCTGGGATTTACCCCTAGTTAAATGGGGATCAACGTTATCATCACAGCCTATCAATAGTACATTGCATATAAATCTTTTCACGGGACCGACGACAGCTCCTTGGGGTAATCTGTAATATTAAGTTTGTTCATTTGTTTGTTAGTAATATTTATAAGAAAGTAATCATCAAATTCATTTATAGTCTATTGCTGATCATAGATCTTCCCCATAGATTTCGATAAAGCACGATCAACTGTATATTTTAAAGTGCCGTATTTGCGAAAACACAGAGGAACCTCACTCGTCGAGCCCTACCCTATTCCGATATGTGCAATGAGATCGGAGGAAGATCCAGATGCAGTGTCAAGGACATGGGATATGTATATATAGAACACACGCGAAAACCAACAATAATGTTTTTTATTATGTGTGTGTATTGCTGTTGGTCCAGAGAACTGTACAGCTTCATCTAATTAGACTCGGCAAGCGGGAGGCCCGCTGAGTAGGGGGACAACGACGATGCTGCTGCACTCTGATCCTTATGGACGAAGGACATCGACGACAACAGAGGGGGGCGACGATACGATCCGAGGGCCCGTCGTAAGGAGGTACGGAACCTCGACTCGGATCGCTATCTAAAGGAAACAATTTATAATGAATAAGTATTGATCCTCGGCTGGGAATCGACTTCAGGAAGCACGACGTAGCAGTCATGTACTCTAACGCACACATAATATATTTTATATATTTCTAAATGATTATCATCACCTTCACAGCCTATCCACAGTGGAATGCTGAAACTAGGCATCCTAGATCACCACATAGCTAGGTCCTGAGCCATCCATCACCTTCCGGCAGACTTGCATAGGTCGTCGCTCCCTCTAGTGGTGGGTCGTCCAACACTGTGACTGTCACTCCGAGCTTTTATTCTTACATTGCGAGTAACAAAGTTACAGTTACAGTTCACCTGGCGGCAAGTGATTCCAGCGGCCCACGACAACTACATTCATCCTTGACAAGGAATCATAATGCAGATACGTTGTCAACCTTAAAGACTGACATGGAATGCCTCGTCACCAGTAATAAAGGTCTCCAGATCCCCGCACTCACCAGACGAAACACAGCAACATTATCTTACTATTTTACGCTGGTATTCCGTGAGGGCGCAGCCTAGACCGGCTGAGCTGACCCATTCATCCTGCAGCAAGAAAGAAACTGCAGTGTAGCTCTACCGCTGGTTGCTGCTAAAGAACCTTACTTCCCATAAGTACGTTATATATACAATGTATTTAATATATACAATGTATTTAATATATATTATGTCACTTTAACCGAACAGATAATATTTTCGATCGATACGGTCCGACGCTGATCTAGGGTGAGTAAACATTTTGATATATGTAAAGCGAGATTGATTTTTCCTTAAACATCGCTGTGAAAAGGTCAACTTTTGCTTGTGGGAAATGTTTACGTTATTTTGTTGCCATAGATTATAGACATCCCATTGACATTTCAACACAAGCTTGGCGGGTGAAGCTTATAAATTTATAAGGGAGGAAATATTTATTTATTTATTTATTTACTTATTTACTTTATTAGGAAACTTCACAGCATACAAGAAACATTAAACATAAATACAATTAAATACTGTTAAACTTGTAATGGCATTTTTCATACTGGAACAAAGGCACTCGGACAATACTCGCACAATTCTAAACGCAGTCTCGTGTATAAACCCTGACCGCAATTGCTTTCAGATACAATGAGGTTACGTTGCACCGGTCTTATCGCATATACTACAATTGAACGTAGGCAGCTTTGTTCGTACAAATGGACCGATTTCCTCATGGATCCTTTTGCAGCTCATTTGAGAAATGCATAGAGATATAATATCTCTATGTATTTTTTAACGAATTTACGATGAGGGGTATTCAGAGGGGTTGTTCGGATTCGTTCCGAACCCGCTGAGTTTGAACATTGTGCTCGCACACATCTTAATTGAGGAGGGTTTTAGATATCATGATACATTTGATAGTAGTAGAGCTGCAGAGTGAATGGGTCACCTTGACCACGGTAGAGCGACGCACTTACAGAATACCAGCGTGATTTCAGTTCACCTGATGGTAAGTAATTCCTGCGGCCCATGACATTTGCATTCACCCTTGACAAGGAATCACTATGCAGATAGGTTGTCACCCCTGAGGACTGAGATGGAATGCCTCGTCACCAGTAATAAAGGTCACCGGAACCCCGCACTCACCAGAAAAAACACAGCAGCGTTGAGTTCCTATTTTACGCTGGTATTCTGTGAGGGCGTGGTCCTACCCCGATCGAGCTGACCCATTCATTCTGCAGCTAAAAAACAAACTGCAGTGATAAAATAGCAGCATAACGCTGCTGTGTTTCGTCTGGTGAGTGCAGGGATCCGGAGACCTTTATTACTGGTGATGAGGCATTGCATCTCATTCCTCAAGGGTGACAACGCATCTGAATTATTTTTCCTTACCATCAGGTGGACTGTGAGTGAGTTTTTTTACTCCCAATGTAATTAAAAAAAAATGCAAAGACTATTTTTTTTTGTAATTAACAGCCTCTATATACAAATATCACTATTAGGTCTCCCCTCTAGTGTCACAGCATAGTCCAACACGCGACTCTACAGCCTTGGCCTAAAGGTTTAATTTTTTTTTCATATCTTCCTTGAACATTTGTTTCTTTACCGCCGCGCTGGTGGTAATTAATCACTTTAAATTGCAATTAACATTGATCCACGTGGACACTGTAATACAAAAGAGAAACTGAAAAAAAAAACCGACCGCGCGACAAAAGCAAACTCTATTATCTATGGAGTTTTGTTTGAGTCATGTATGTAAAATGTAACATGCAAAGTTTCTTTCTTCCAAATCCGAAATATCGATCATATATTTCTACAGTCAGTCGTTTCGACTGCAAAATAGCGTAAATAAAAAAAAAAAAAAAGTTTATCTTCGTCCCCAAGGGTGTCAACGCATTGACATTATTATTTCTTATAGGGTGACTTCTTCGAGTTTGAATGTTAGAGTCATGGACCAACAAGTGAACTGTGTGCTAATTTTAATTTTAACTATAGTGAAAATCTATACATACATATATATATATATATATATATATATATATATATGTATGTATAGATTTTCACTTAAGCCCCACAATATTTTTATTTGAGAAGGCAACACAATCTACGAATTCATACAATTAAATACTGTTAAACTTGTAATGGCATTTTTCATACTGGAACAAAGGCACTCGGACAATACTCGCACAATTCTAAACATAGTCTCGTGTATAAACCCTGACCGCAATTGCTTTCAGATACAATGAGGTTACGTTGCACCGGTCTTATCGCATATACTACAATTGAACGTAGGCAGCTTTGTTCGTACAAATGGACCGATTTCCTCATGAATCCTTTTACAGCTCATTTGAGAAATGCATAGAGATATAATATCTCTATGAATTTTTTAACGAATTTACGATGAGGGGTATTCAGAGGGGTTGTTCGGATTCGTTCAGAACCCGCTGAGTTTGAACATTGTGCTCGCACACATCTTAATTGAGGAGGGTTTTAGATATCATGATACATTTGATAGTAGTAGAGCTGCAGAGTGAATGGGTCAGCTCTAGCAGGGTTGGGTCGCGCCCTCACTGCATACCAGCCTAAAATAGCTGCTGTGTTTCGTCTGGTAAGTGTAGGGACATTATTGGTCGTGACGAGGCATTCCATCTCAAACCTGAAGGGCGACAACGCATCTGCATTATGATTCCTAGTCAAGGGTGAATTTAGATGTCATGGGCCGCACGAATCACTTACAATTAGCTAGGCTGTGGGCTCGTTTGTAACTTTCAATGTAATAAAAAAAAGTCATCAGGTGAACTGTGTCCTTTGTCCAGCCTAATAAAAAACAAATAATAGTTTTTATCGATTGCATGACTCACGCGCCAATTTCCAGGAGTTTCGTGTCGCGTACTTTCCGATTTCAATATAATTGTCGCATGAAACGGTTTGCCGTTAAAAACCAATCTCGTATGCACCGTAATTGTTTGATACACGGACCAGACTGTGTTATTTAATTCTATTTGAAGTAAGGAAATATTTTTTCTTTTATTTTATAAGCAATTAATAATTAATAAGAAGGCGTTAGCTTGGTTGGAACTAACGATATTTCCCCATGCGATCCCGCCCGACAATTTAACAAGTCTCGCCACAAAAAATGACAAGTACAACATACACCTTGTAAATACCACGCACAAGTCAAAAAATTCCACAGACAAAAACGGAAAGTATTTATATTAACGGCCACGTGGTGTAGTGGTAAAAGTACCTAGCTGCTGCTGCATCGTAGATTCTCCGTTTGATTCTCGACCGAAGACCAATATTTGTGAATCAAAAATGGGCGATTTTCGGGTCTGCCTCTCTGGACCTCCGCATCTTTTTTTGTTTTATTATATTGAAACTCGCCCACAGTTCACCAGATAGTAAATGATTCCTGCGGCCCATGACATCTACATTCATCCTTGACAAGGAATCATAATGCAGATGTGTGCACCCCTGAGGACTGAGATGGAATGTTTCAGCATTATGCTGCTATTCCAGGCTGGTATTCTGTGAGGGTATGTCGAGCTGACACATTCACTGTGAAGTAAGAAATGAAATCCACTGTAGCTCTACCACGATAAAATCATCAGATCATGGTAATAACTAGAAGATATCGCCGTTGTCGAAATCGTTCAGGACGTCTTTATCATAATTTTTTACAGCTGGGCATGTGTAGCAGACACATCACACTCTAGTGAGGATATTGGAGCGTAGCCCCACACGCGGCTACGATCCGGATCGGGGTAACTTTACATTTTCATTTATTTTTTTCCACCCCCAACAGACATTTTTAAAATTGCAATCAATGATAACAATGGTGACGTCACTGGGCGTCGAAAACAGGTTTCGTTGGAAATTTGTAAAATTGAAACGAAAAATTAACACTTCAATTTTAACAGTGGTGTGTAGTGTATGGAATACATTCAGATTAGGTGTGGAATACATTCAGATTAGGTGCCAACCTAAGTTTTTTTTTATTTATTTTTGTCGGTGGCCAGATAACGGGTAACGTGGTTTTCGATCACAGTCCTCAGGAGTGATGACGCATGTTCATCTTCATTTCGTCGAGGATGGATGTATAGGTTGTTCGTCATCCGCTAATATTAGAAAAACGTGGCTGGCAGGAGTTGGACTATAGTAGCTGAAGATCAGTGGCGTGTTTGGAGTTATATTCAACAGTGGATCGACACGAGCTGATAATGAAGACGTGAAAGGGATCCTTTAATTTAATAACTAGATCTTTTCGCGATGTACAAGCGTCTCTTCTGTACTGAATTATTACACTGGTTTTTTCTTTTAGTGTATGAGTATTACCGTTGATCCAGAGATCTCTACAGCTTTATCTAATTAGACTCGCGAACGGGAGGCCCGCTGAGCGGGGAGACAAGAGACGATGCTGTGAAGCTGACGCGGAGACTGCTGCTGCACCACCGCTACACTCTGAACCCTGCGGACGAAGAACGTCGAAGAACAACAGAGGGGGGCGATAATACCATCCGAGGGCCCCTCATGACGAGGTACACCTCGACTCGGATCGCTATCTAAAAGGGAGACATTTTTATCGTTAATTAAAAGCTTTCTACGGAAATAATTTCTACAAAGTGTTTCTTTTCATAGCTTAACGAAGAGGGACTTGAAAAAGATTTTCATAATTAAGGTTTATATAGATTTAGCTGTAGTTTTCTCAACGCTGCCGCTAGGGAAGGACCGTGCCTTCGCAAAATAACAGACTCACATAGCAGCGTATCATTGCTGTACTTTGTATGGTGGGTTTCTTTTCCATTGAGATGAGCACGCAGTTCACTTTATGGCAATTTATTCCTTCTGCCATTGACATCAACATTCATACTTGACAAGGAATGTGTGGCCCTGAGAACTGAGATGAAATGCTTCGCCACCAGTTATAAAGGTGTCCAGATCCCTACTCTCGCAAGGCGATATACAGCAATATATACAAGGTGCAATTCCCGCTCGTGAGGTCCTACCCCGTTCGAGCTGACCTATTCATTCTGCAGGATTCGATTCGGTTCGATTTAAGGACCTAGAGAACCTACTGACTGATGACAAGACATTCGAAGTTAATCCTTTAGTTCCAGGCTTACAGAATAGGGGTAAGGTAATCTCTGCATGTCGTACAAGGCGATTGAAAGGGAACTTATATAGCAATAATAATAATCCTTGTGAATAAGCCTGATATCGTGTTGATGTACCGGGCGAGGATATTTTTGGTTGACATCACGATCCCATATGACGAGAACCTCGTGAAGTCGACGCGAGCAAAAAGACAAAATATCTGGACCAGGCACACGACCGAAATTATTCCTATAGACGTATCTGCAAACGGGTTAAGGCCAACCAGCTTCTCCAATAACCTAAAGAGTCCCAATTGGGACTCCGGCTAGCTCCGGGCTCGAATGTATATATATATATATAAATCCCATTGCTGGACTATATATCTAAGGTAAGTCTCTTTAAGGGTATGAGGGTATAGGCCTCTAGGTTCCACTGATTGGTGGACGTCGAATGTCTTCAAAATGTATTATTATTTATCTCTCAGACACACACACACACAGGTTTCCTCACGATGTTTACATTCACCGGACGTGGTGAACTAGCGCTTAAAATTGCAATTAACTATTGACGCCGTCTACAGGAATCGCCTTTGTTTCACTCGCATATCGCAACATAAAAGCGAACTAATTTACACATTGAGCTACATCGAACATGTTTCGCTCGCGTTTCGCCAATGCAATTTTAGCAATATTAACATTACTAATATTCCGGTTAACCACTACAACTGAGCTGATGATGCTCGTGCCAGGAGATGGTTCAGGACAATGGTCTAATGGTGGAAACGAACCTACGACCGTAAGTTTCGCAGGCCATATCCTAAATCATTGGGCTGTTGACGCTTCAAAACGCTTTAAAACCTTTACACGCTGAACTGCCACGGCTCATTTTTACATTTCATACTTGAATTTTAATTTAAAACTCTCAAGTATACGACCCCTCGCCTTACAACGAGACCGTTACATTCTTCACTGTAGGTGTGACGCCGTTTTGTTTTTAATTAACACCTTAAGTACTAAGTTATAAAAAAAATTGCTTAATCGTTTAGGGTACGGTCCGCGAAACTATAGGTCGTAGCTTAATGTAGGTTAATGTAATGCATTGGCAGGATTCTTTTTTTTTTAAATCACCTTAAAAAAATTTACGCGAACTTAATTGATAATAGTATTTTTTTTTTAAATTAAGTGCTACAAACGAGCACTTATTATTATATTACATTATATATATATTATATAAGGAATCGTAATGCAGATGCGTTGATACCCGTGAGGAATTAGATGGAATGCCTCGTCACAATGCACTCACCAGGCGAAACACAGCAGTATTTTGTGAAGGCAATTCATGTTGGCGCTAGAGAAAACTGCAGCGTGATTAAAACACTGTCTACAAAAATAAACATTAATTAATTAAGAGACTTTAGGGTAAGGTTAAGGTTTTATTTACGAAAAACACAAAAAGGCAGGTAACGTATAAAGCATTAGCTTCCGCCATTTTGCATTTCCAATAGCGAATTCTCTAGAAACTACGATTTGCATTCGAAGCGCGAAATAAAATCGAGGCTAAATTTATTCAGCAAAGAGATCTTAAATAACAAAAAGAATCTTAATATTTTTTAAAACGCACTAAAACGTTTCGTCTAACTTCCCCTTTTTTTCTTTTTTTTTTTTCGGGCTGATGGACCCCGTTAGCCCGATGGCTTTTACAGTTTCGACGGGTTGAGAGGTGACCGAGCCCTTGCACTCGGTCACCCGAGTTGACCCGAAAATATTGTTCTTCAAGTTACAAAGAGCTAGAACATTATATAATAAATTGGACACGTTTGGACGTTCAATAATATTTTATATTTAACTTTCTCTCCTTTCCTATTCCTCCTTTAATATTCATTTAATATTTAATACAGTGATAAAGCTACACTTCGTTTCTAGCTGCAGAACGAATGGGTCAACTCGACCGGGGCAGGACCACGCCCTCACAGAATACCGGCGTGAAATAGTAAATTTGATTTAATTTCAGTGACGTGAACAACGTGACAATTACCGCAAGTTTTGTTGTGTTATTATAATAATTGTGAGTTCCACTGTCAGTTAGCTATTAGTAGTTATTAAAGGGTATTTTCCACTGCAGTATAATTATTTAATACTTCCCCTGTGGATAGTTTAAATATGTTTGTTTGTTTGTTTAAATATTAACGGTGAAGGAATTGTGAACGAAACGAATACACACTTCAACTGATGATTCTTCGATGATGAAACACGATGGAGATACATTGTCACCATTGACGACTAACATGGAACGTCTCGTCGTTCAAACCACATAACAATTATAATTCATTTCTGTATTTGTTATAATTTTTTTATAATGATAGAGGTCACACTGCAGTTGGTTTATAAGTGAATTGGTTTGCTCGAATTTGAATATCAGCGTGAAATAAGATCGTTGGTGTCGTGTGGATGTTGCTGTGTTTTGTCTGGTGTGTGTAGGGATCCGAAGGTCCTTATATTACTATACTGATATGGTGACCGGACATACCATCTCTGTCTTTAGAGGTGGCAACGAATCTGCAATATGATTCCTTATCGAGGATCCTTATCCTAGATATCCTTTGCTCCTTTGATCACTCACCATCTGGTGGGCTTCAGGCTCGTTTGCCGCCTATATTTTTAAAAAATAAAAAAATATCAAATTTAAGCGACGCTGGAATCACTATCAGAATCCAAAAAAAGCCTGAAAAAGAACAGAATAATTTTTTTTTTGTTCTCAAATTGTTTTTTTTTTACCGAAATAAAAGGCTATGTCAATGCTTGAGCCTGAATAAGGAGTGCAAAATACTATAATATTTAAGTAAAAATTAAAGTATTGCTTTTACTTAACTATATGTAAATCCCACTGTTGGGCATAGGCTGTCTCACTACGGTGGCTTAACTGCGGATTGGGATACATGGTATGACTATGATTTTTCTTTTCTTAGACACGTAGGTATTTCCTCAGGATCTTTCGTCCACTGCCACATTATAATATATATGTAGTCATATATAATTTCGTTACAAAAATATTTGATCAATTTCATTAAAACAAACTGGCTTTTACGAAGTAAGACGGCAATGGTCGTCATTAACGTAAGAATCACCTAAGGAGGAACTAATGAAATTCTAGCTACGCAATTTGCACAAAATTTGCATTGATATAATTATTTTATATATTTTATCTAAATTTTTTAAACTTATAAAAAGGGATAATAGGGAAGGGAAGGGCAAAGTTAATGCCTGAAGACGTTCTTCACTAGTCACCCCGTAGAGAAATTGTGGGAGGTGTAATTCATAGAAAAAATAATTAAAATGGCATTTAAGCAAGCTTCAGATAAAATTAAAAAAACATTTGATTCGTGAGAATTACACAAGGGAAGACTGATTTTGCTATTTAATTATTTATATCTATTTATTTATATTATCTATTCCTATTATATATTTTAGCAGTGGTAGAGCTACACTGCAGTTTGTTCCTAGCTGCAGAATGCCTTTTCCATCTCGTCGTACATTTTTTTTATTACATTTAGAGTAACAAACTCACACACAGTTCAGTGATTCCTGCGGCCCATGACATCTACATTCATCCTCGACGGCCAATCATAATGCAGATGCGTTGTCACCCTCGAGGACCGAGTTGGAATGCCTGACGAGGCCAGTAATAAAGGTATCCGGTTCACCAGACGAACCACAGCGGCATTACGCTGCTTATTGACTCTGGTATTCTGTGTGGGCGTGGACTTACCTCGATCAAGCTGTACCCATACATTCTGCTGCTAGAAAGCTCTACTACTGTTAAAAAAAGGACTAGGTATCAGCTCTCCTGGGATGAATCACCACGACCAGACCAGGTTAACGCCACCATGGACTATCAGCGTTGAATATCACAGCATAATGCTTTAGGGATCCGAGGGGCCATTTCCTTAGTCCTGAGCAGCCATGAGTATCTAGAATCTTCGTTGAGGGTGGAAGTAGCATGGGCCGCAGTGCGTGTGGTGGATTGTGTACTAGTTTGTCGCACTTGATATAAAAAAAACAAAATATGTAAAGTATATATATATATATATATATATATATATATACTTCACATTTTTTTTTATTAAGTTTTTAGCCATACAGATATCCTCACGATGTATTCTTTAACCGAGAACGTGCTAAATTAGTACTTACAATTTCTATTAACAATGTGGTACTCGAACTCGAACTCAGTTTGCTTTCCGTGAATTAAAAGCGAGTGTTTAGATACTGAGCTAACGCGGTTCTTTAGAAATGCCACGAAAATAAAAAAATCTTTTTAAGTTTTCAAAATATTTACTTTCTTCTCAGCTAAGTTAACATCCCTTAATGCGTAAATCGGGATTTTGAGATTAAAAAGTTCTCTCAGCTTTTACGTGAATTTTTGAATAAGTTATAATACAAGAAATGACGGCCGCGAAAAAATATCAGAAGCAACTGACCGAGCCGAGGTCCGGCCCTTCCGGACACCCTCGAGTCAGACGCTCTCGCGGAACAGGGTAACGGTCCAAGCCGAGGCTCGCTATCGGATGCCTTTGTGATGGTTACCCACTAATAGAGGTCTCGACTGAGCGCCATAAGCGCTCGGTTACCTCTCAACCCGGTGAAACTGTAACAGCGGCCATCAGCTCGAAAAAAAAATTCCTTTGAACTTTTCTCCGAAATCATCGAATTAAGATAGGGGACGACTGAGTGAGTGCCGTTGTCAAGCCAAATGTCTTCAGCACAGTAATAAATAAAACCGCATTCAGATAGCGGTGATCCTGCATTCGATTCACCAGCCGAGGAAAAATATTTGTGCATCACAAAAAATTTTGGTTTTCTTGTCAGGCCGTGTGGTATATATATATATATATATATATATATATATATGTATATATATATGTATATACCGTGTCCCTTACACTGGATCTGAATGGCACTATAAATTATTCTGCAGAGTTTATTTATTTTATTTCATTCAGAATAACAAACGAGCACACAGTTCGCCTGATGGCAAGTGATTCTTGCGGCCCAAGACATCTACATTCATACTTGACAACAAATTATAACAGATGTGTAGTCACCCTTGAGGACTGAGATAGAATGCCTGGTCACCAGTAATAAAGGTCTCCGGATCCCTGCACTCACCAGACGAAACACAATAATGCTATTTTACGCTTGTATTCTGCGAGGGCGTTGTGATAAAACACACATAAATAAATTATTCCTGTGTGAATGGGTAGTCACCAGCAATAAGAGTGTCCGAATAACACTCGTCGCACGAAACACAGCAGCATTCTGCTTTCTTTTATAGAAAACGATCAAGCAGATGGTAAGTGATCACCGTCGCGATTGACATCCGCAACACCAAAGGAGTTACGGAGTCTTTGCACCAGAGGAGTCGCGGATGCGCTGCCGGTATTCTGTGAGGGTGTACTCCGTCTTTGGTCGAGAGTCATGTTGCGACTAGACACTAACTGGAGTGTGGCTCTACCACCGTTTGTAATCGAAGCGCTTTAGAAACAAATAAACTTCGTTCAAATTGCGAGTTTAGAAGACAAATTATGATAATTTTGCGATCCTCGTAGTCGGATTGTTGTTTTGTTTGTTCGAAGTTTGATAGCAATTTTAAACAACATTTGTATATTGTCTTCATATTTATTGACTGATTATTATGAGGTTTTTGTCCAGCAGTGGACAATCATTGCCCAAAGTGTTGAAGATGAGCAATTTGTATCAAAGAATCAAACGGTAATACTGCTGTGTTTCATTTTTCGTTTTTCTTTTTTCTCGTTGCTATTGTAGAACCAGGATTCTCCACTTGAAGCTCGCACTGGTATACGGTCCCGTGGACCTGAGTTCGACCAACCGACGCACCGGAAGGCCTGCTCTTGTTTTTTTTTTTTTAATTGAAATTCTCTTTCCAATAACCACCCTTCACCCATGGCTGAATGTTTTTAATGAACGAACGAGAAGTTAAATTTTTTTTAAAAAAAGGAACAGTTAACCGAATCGAATACGGCCCCTGTTTGATTCAATGAACTCGATATGGGTAAAAGAAAACTTTTAAAATTGCTTCCATGCGATAAATTAATGTTTTCGATTGTGAAATTTAATTGCCGACTCGGAATTGTACCCCGATGTTCGAAAAAATAAGTTTTATTCCCTATGTTTCAAGCCGAAATACTAAATACAATCTTCTCATATTTTAATCTTTTTTATTGTATGAATGGTAACAAATGAACACACGATTCGTTTGAATGAAAAAGGTCGTAAGGTACTGCAGATTCAGATCGATATGTGGACATTAAAATAAATTTATCACACAAACTGTGTGTGATTTCACAATTTCTTTTACAGTATTAGGGGTGACAAATTAGCACATAGTTCACCTGATTTGTTAACTGCCTTCCACGACATGGTTCCTCAACAAAGATGCACGTGCGAAGTCTGCCGCGAGGACTGAGATGGAATCTCTCTGTTATTGCTGTATATCCTAGCTGATAATTATGTAACACAGCGGCAATATGTTATTTCACGCTGACATACTGTGAGGATGTCCTTTTTCGGTCAATTGTCATTCATGTTACAGCTAGAAACTATCTACAAAGTGGCTCTTCTAGCAAAAATAACCCCATTCTCATCCGCATGTTGCGGAGCGTATAAAACGAGTTGTAAATAGAAAAAAAGGTGCTCTCGGATCGCATATCGCTCCTCCCAGGTCGGGGAACAGCGGTGTTGCAGACGGAACCAAACTAAAAAAGAGTTCATTGTATCGAATACTCGCAATTTGAAATCAAAAGTAGTAATTGTGCTGCAAATAAATGTGTGAGTCATATCGCTTTAAATTATTTCATATTGTATGTTTGTACATATTGTATGTGAATATACTTCTGTAGAAGATGTTATATTGTTTATTATTTTCCGAGATTAAAAGTTTTGGGCATTCCACACTCTTGAGCGGCCAACATGAAGCAAGGAGTGCCCAAATTATTTCCGACCTCTACACACGTTCCTATCATCTGACAAGTTTTTCGCTTCTCTCCAATTCTGAAGTCCACGCAGATAAAGCAGCATACAGTAGCTAATCTAGCTGATTTACTGAGATACAAAGTATTTTATATATTAATCCAGGTTATAAACTATGTGCGTGCCAAATTTCATTAAAATACGTTCTGTTATTTTTGCGTGATTGAGTAACAATTATACAAACATACGAACTTTCATATTTATGAAATAGAAAACTTTTAAATTTGCTAAATGAATGTTTTTGATTGCGAAATAAAATTGTATCGAATTCGAAATGAATCTGCTCAATCGAAAAGTTCTGTTCCCATTGGTTTTTCAATTAGCATATACGAATCGTTTTCAGATTTTATTAAACAAAGTGTGACAAACTAGCACACAATTCAGCTTACGTTAAGCAATCACTAGGGCCTAAAAAGTACATCCATCCTGAAAAGAGACAAACATGCGTTGTTATCCCAGAGGACTGAGATAGAATACCTTAAATGAAAGACTATATTTATATCTTCCAACTGTTGATATTATGCGAAGGCATGGTCCATTCCCGGTCCATACCCATCCATTTGGCTAGTAACGATATTATGGCGAGGCTCTATTGTGATACTTTTTTATTTTATTTTTATTTATAATTTATTGGTCTCACGTTAAAAAAAGGTATACAAAGGGCGGACTATATACTAATGCCGTAAGGCATTGGCAACCCGAGGCGTGGAGAGACATTGTGGTAGGATACATTGTATATATATATATATATATTTATAATAGGATTGCGGTGATCGTCTTGCACTAAATGGTTATGAAGCCGTCGGTCATATTCCTGACACTTCAAAAGCTTGCTATCAGCCGTATGTCGTACTATCAACAGATACAACAACACTTCCTATGTCGAAGACCAGAAAAGATCGGGGCGGCCGCGTGCTGTTAGAACTACAAACAAAAAAAACTTATCGCGAGAAATGAAGATTCCCGCTAGGACTCTGTCGCGTATTATAAAACAAGACCTGAAGCTCGGTGTTTATCTTCGATATATAGGACATGCCCTAAATCAATCTTTACAATTAAAGAGAGTGGATCGATCAAAACGCCTTCTGTCACGATACACAGAAATATCCTCTTTACCGATGAAAAATTTTCTTGATTGAAGAATACTATATAATCTACTACTAATCCTTGGAGCAAGCAGTGGCGAAATTTCCCTCGGAAACAGTGCGTAAATCCATAGATTCGTGGCCAAACAGATTAAAGGCTTGTGTTAAAGCCAAAGAGGCCACCTTTTGAATAGAATATTTTTTTATGTTTTGCTGAGACTTGTAACAATACTACATTATACAATATATATATATATATATATATATATTTATATAATCTACTATTACATTTTAATAACAATACAATAATCATAATTAAACATATAACTAACAACGACTAGTGTAATTTACCATATTAATTTGCATCTACTTCTTCTTAAAGAGCCATCTTCTTTTGACGTTCTGCGTTCATCGTTCATTAGGGCAACTTGAACTCTTGACACCGTGGTTTTAAAAAGCGAACGGGTGCTTTCTCCGAACCACTGGCGTGGGTTTTTGAGCCAGGATGTTCTTCTTCTATATATAGCAATGGACGTCTTTTTGCTTCTTGAATCTTTGATCATGATTGGTATAGATATCATAGGCCACAGAGATCACTTACCATCACTGAACTGTGTGCTCATTTCTCACCATTTATATAACAAATAAATGTGTGTAATGTTTGCGTTAATATATTCATTAAAACATAAAGTTATTAATATATCAAACTAAACAAATTACATATTTACACAATTTTAAGGGTCAACAGGCTAATGGTTTAGCACATGGGAACATAATGTTTACAGTTCGAATCCGTCATTACATTATTTTTTTAAACATTGCCCTTACAATACTAACATTCCAATTAACAACTCCCAACTTATGATGACAATTAATGGCGGATTTCGAAATACGATATAAAGTTTCTAAGACCGTATACTAAACCATTAGGGTATAGACGCTTCATATTCTATAGTCGTGAACCATATCCTAACACAAGCATTTAAGTTTTGTAGAAAGTTAATAGCATTGTTAACACAAAAACTAAACCACTATTACAAAAAAACTACTACCACCAAATCACAATGTATGCGGCAAAGTTCAAACGAACTCTCAACTATTAACGTATACACGAGAAGGTCGCCTTGGCATTTCAGATTTATGTCGGGCTCTAGCACTGATCTAGATTTACTTCGGGGTAAGCTTACTAGATTACGACTTTGTAAAATCATTTATCTTAAAGTACATATTATAAGATTGTATAACATTGGGTTTCAGAAATATGGGAATAGAAAGATTATATCGATAGGACATTTATATATTTTTTAGTACCAACCCGCGACTCGGTCAGCTTTATGTCGGTTACACAAATGTATCCAAAGTGGCCAAAATTTACACGTACTGGTGGATAATAATTAAAAATGTGTTCCTACACATTTCTCGCTTCTCTCGAGACCCAATCCTGAAGTACACGAAGACGATATAGCGGACAGATGCTAGTTTTAATATAAATTGATGACATTGGTTAAGTCATCACATTTATATGATAAAAAGTATTTTATATGTTAATCGGGTTTATAAAATATCCGTGTGCTAAATTTCATTGAAATCCGTTAAGCCGTTTTTGTATGATTGAATAACAAACGTACAAAATTTTCACATTCATGATATTAATAGGATTTAGTTTTTTAAACTTTATCGTTCACACCTTACAAACTTAATGCCCTAAGACATTCTCTACCAGCCAACCCGTTCTAATAAGGTGTATTTGAACTTTATTACAATTCCTCATTAAAAAAAATTAAAATAAATCTAATAATCTAATATATAAAGATACCTATTTACTTAATATCACCGTAGCAAGAAATTACAAAAGTAACTTACAATAATAAGTAAAACGTTATATGTGTATATATATATATATATATATATATTTTTTTATATACAAAAAAAATATGTCTTTCATGTTTCGTACAGCAACGGATTGGAATAGTTTGACCGCGTCTGTCTTTCCTTCCGATTACAATGTGGGTGTTTCCAAGAGTCGAGTGAATAGGCATTTACTGAGATAGTGCGCCTTACCATCCAGGATTGCATTTCCGCTTTACATCAGGTGGGATCGTGGTCAAGCACTTGCTTAGAAATTAAAAAAATATATATATCTATATAAATCCCATTGTTTGGTCATGGGCCTCTCCTCTAGATTGGGTGTTAAAGTACAGTGCCACGCAACTTAACTGTCCACGGCGTAAAGTCTTCGCAATATATTTTTTTTAATTTTTTGCTTAGACGTGCAGATTTCCTGACTATGTGTTCCTTCAACGCCGAGCAATGTTATAGATCAGCATTTGAGATTAACAATATCCATTAGCACCGGCACCGGGTAACGTAATTCCTCGCACACCGAGATTCACGAGTGATCTTTCATCCCTCAAGCGTTGCTGGTGCTCGTGGGAGGCTGTGACAAATTGCCATCATGTAAGCGTCAGGCGAGGTGACTTGCAGCCCACGACATCTACATTCATCCTTGACAAGGAATCATAATACAGACACGTTATCGCCCTTGAGGACTGAGATGGAATGCTTCATCACCGCGTAATAAAGGTCTCCACATCCCTGCACTTTCCAGACGAAACACACCATAATTATGCTGATATTTTACCTTCAACTACCCTCCGCGCTAGCAAGGAAGTTGCGTCAAATGTCCCACTTACATTGACACGTGATTAACATAGCGTTGTATATATTCCTATATACGATATGACATGACAGAATCGATCAGAGTACATATGTACATGTTTGTTTGGTTTTGTGCCATTTCACATGACATCAACCACGCAGACTATTTTAAAGTAAAGTATGTATTTGCGCAAACACAGATGCGTTATACACCCTTCCCGATTGATGTAATGCATATGCAATAAGATCGAAGGGAGGTTCAGATACAGTGCCATGGTCACGGGATATACACACAACATACCCAGACTCGACAACGAACAATTATAAAATACCGTTCCACGGCTGGGAAACGAACCCGCGTCGCAGCAGCTTCAACCACGTTCATCCTCCAAATGTTCAATCTTCCACAGAGCCGTAGTGTTACTAAAATAAAATGTAGCTTGAGTGATTTATATATATAGCACACTGTTCACCTGATGGTAAGCGATGACTTGGACCCATGCCCTCACCATCTTCAACAAAGAACAAAGCTGCAAACCCTCCAGACCCACCACACAAAACACAGCGATAACGCTAAGCATACGCTAATTTAGTGTTCTATTAACGCTTGGTCCTTTCTCAGTCGAGCCGCCAATCACGCCATAGCTAGAAATCATCTGTAGTGTAACTCTAGCACTGGTACCACTACCCAGTGTAGGACAAGCCACCCACGTTTGACTGTAACGTCGATGTCGAACTGTTTGGGAGACATATCCAGATAGGTTATAATCACAATAAAATGAGCGAAAAAAAAACTTTAGTACCTGTGTATCGGCAGTTGGTGACAATAAAATATCGCGTCATAAATATCACGGGTATGTTCGTTGTAATGGGTGGTAGAAATCAATTGAGTTCTAAATAAATAAATCTTGCTAGAGGCTCGATTAATCGACTAAAATACCAAGCGACGTTATTTTAAATTCATATATATCTATATTTTTAAAAGAATATTGGTTATTAGCAATGCTATTATAATTACTAATATTCCGGTTAACCACTCCAACTAAGCTGACAATGATTGTGCTAGGAGATGTTCCAGGACAATAGTCTAATGTTGGATTCGAACCTACGACCTCAAGTTTCACATACCGTACCCTAAACCATTATGCTATTGACGCATCGAATATATATACCTACATAATGTGTCCCGTAAGTTGCACTACAAACGTAAGACAAGGACAGTTTAACAAGTCACCTATCAGTCAAAAAAAAATAACCTTTAATAAGTAAAAGTGTCACCATTTTCGAGACATCGAGATTATTTTTTTTTTCTAAATATGGATTATATTCGACATGTCTTTTATAACTATGTGTACAAATCGACATTTAATTTTTTTATATATTTTTTACATAGTCTTGAATAATTATTGTTCCATAATAAAATATCATTTAGACCACTTACGTTGGAAATGGTTGAGATGATGAGACAAAAGATTATTTTTTTAAAAATTATTACAATAATCATAAAATGTGCAACTTATGCCTTCGGCGGTAAAATGATACATTCTGAGCCGCTTCTGCATATTGGATAAATTATTTATTACCTATTCTAAATTGCCCGTGTTTTCCGATAACTAATGAAATACCTACCATAGTTACTTATATAGTACTTTGATTCATGGTACACGAGTTCGAAGTTTAATCATTGTATGTGCTGCGGTCAAGCGAAGCATCGTAAAGAAATATTTTGAAGACATATTGTCAAGTTAATTTATTGTCATTTAATTTGTAACTAGATGTCGCTACTTGTATATTGTCTCGCGCTATCGTTTTTCTCTCGGAATAATCATAACATATTCCACATTATATCGAGGTTTTTATTTCGATCCGATTCGTATTATCCCCCCCTCCTCTCTGTTGTCGTATACGTTCTTCGCCCCCAGGGTCGGAGTGCAGCGGTGCTGCAGCAGCAGTCTACGAGCCAGCTTCGGAGCAATCGACGTTGTTGCCCTACTCAGCGGGCCTCCCGCTCGCGAGTCTAATTAGATAAAGCTATAGTACACGTCTCTGGACCAACAGACCAATACTCACACACATAAAAAAAGTGATTTTTAAATCTGTCAATATAATAGCTTGTTGATAAAAACAATAAAACAGATCGGTTTGTCTATGTATTAAAGATATATATTAGGCAAATAGTTAACATAGACAACAACTGCATTTAAGAGCGTATATATATATATATATATATATATATTTATATACATAAAATTTTACCTTATCGTTACCCTGCAATAGATACATTCTAGAAATATGTATCTTTGTAAAAAAACACCCTCATTTTTTTGAAAATTTTAGCAGCATATAGTCAATCTAGGCATGAAAATAGACTGCGTTTAGATCAGATAAAATAAGAACTGTTTAAGAAAAATGTTTATTGTATGTGTATTGTAATATTTAATAATATATCTCGGAATATTATACAATTACCTTTGACATTGTTTAGAAATACATACACGGTTATTGGTGATTCGACGTATTCCCGTTAGGAGGTGATAGACTATTTGCGAATTTTAACCCCCATATGCATTATGCAAAAGTGAACCATTGCTGAGTAATTGTTAAATAACCAGTGTTTAATCGTTTTTATAAATAAGAAGAAAAAATGAGATTTAAATTGATACTTTCTTTTTAATAAATTTCTAATGTTGCAGTTTTGACTTATTTAGAAAAAATTTAAAAAATATGATACTCAAAAATGGTTCACTTTTGCATAATGCATATGCCCCCATAGAAGATAAAAATAAAGTAAGTATTTGACGCCTAAAATTGTGATGATATGATTATGTTAACACAATATTAAATTGGTTTTAAATTTAAATTCATTATGATATTTGCACGCCATGCGTAGCGGAATGTGTTTGTGCGTTTAATGATCTATTGTAACACCATATGTACTATATTCTGGCAATAAACTATTTGATATGATTTGATTTGATAATAAGGTATAACTATTGAAAAAAACGGTTTCATTGGGACGTGGGCGTGTAGTTATTTGTACACATATGAAGTCCGTCAATACACAGTAAAGGTCCTAACACTAAAGATTTTATACAGGTGATACTTTTACCTAGTTACTTTGGATTTTAGTTGTCCACCTATATTACTAATATTATAAAGTTTGTTTGGATGTTTATCACTCAATCACGCAAAAACGACTTGAAATAAAATATAGCACACTGTTTATATTCGATTAACATATAGGATAATTGCATTTACAATAACCTGTAATAAATCCCAGGGCTAAAGTTGAAGAAGGGAGGAATTAATTTGGGCACTCGTTGTTTTTCACATAGTCAACTTTATGTCGACCACTCAAGAGTATCGATTGCCCAAAAGTTACTCTCAGAAAATAATAAATCATATAATGTCATCTCACACATTTTTCATTTTCTTCTGGAACCAATTCTGAAGCACGCAGACGAAGTCGCGAGCAGAGATGGTGGTAGTAAAATATATCTTCCCTGTTCGACTTATAAGTTAAAAGTTAGCAAGCAGTCACGTCTGCTTGCGGTTCGTTAAGTCCTGAATTCAATTCCAAATATGCGCTACCGGTGAGTGGGGAATAGATTTGAGGTTATAGTTTACCGAACGTGTCATGAACGAGGTTTAAAAAACTTTGACTGGTATTTGCATGGCATGAAACATCGGTGAGTACTTAAATTATATTAACTGTTTGAATAATAATATAACATTAGACGGTGACAAACGAGCACACACCTGACGGTAAGTGTTGCCTGCAATGAAAAATCTTCAGGTATACTCATCAATAATACAAGTCGCACATGCTGGCTGATATGGAACCTCGTTACCTGTGAATGCTTGGTATTCTATGACCATATTCATGCTGTATCTAGAAACAAGATGCAACGTCGCCTCACCTTTTTTTGAGTTCGTCTGATCCTGCTTCATCGAAGCAGCTGACACGAGGACTTCTGCTGCATTATAACAGACGGGATCGATATACGATCTGAAGGCGTCTAATGAGGAGGTTCGAACCTCGGCTCGGACCGCTATCGCAAGGGGCACCCCACTACCGTTAAATATCTGGAAGACCGTCACCTTTGTTTAGAATCCGATTTATTAAATTCAAATGAAGTATATCGAGTGTTTGTAAATAACCAGTGACAGCTTACGATGCGAAATTCACTTTGTTTAATTTAGAAAGCTGTCACTGTTGATTTAATTTATCTCCCATTTTGGGATGCTGCGACGTTGATGGATGCTGTAACTATAATGTACAAAGTAATTGATTTAAAATTAAGTAAATTGAATAGTTTAGATGCAAAAACATGCAAGTGATGTTGTTGTGAATTTTGGGATTTCAAATTACTGATGATTTTTGACCTTTTCTTCAGGACGGATATACATGTCCTGGGTCAGTCAGGTGAACTGTGTGCTAGGTTGTCACCAATAGTTTTATTAAAAAAAATATGTTTACAAATCAAAATTACAACAATCTCTGTTACCTAATCTGTAGCGATATTTTCACTGCAACTTGAATTAGTTTGCTTGAAGGGGGTGGAAAGAATCACGCCCTCACCCACAAGGGAGAATAGTAGCATTACCCTCTTGGAGTTTCGTGTGATAGGTGTAGAGATCCAGAAAACTATATTACTGGTGACGATGCATTCGATCTCAGTTCTCAGGAGTGATAATATTTTTTTATAGAATAGGTGACAAACGAACAAGTAGCTCACCCGATGGTAAATGATCACCGACCATGGACACCCTCACCATCAGAGTCGCAGATACGCTGCCAGCCTTTAAGAAAGATGTAGGACCTTCAAGAGACTCTTCTCTTGTCATATCGGTTCGGAAATATCGCTGTCTATATTTAGTTGTGCGCGGCATAAATTTCTCAAAAAGCGCGCAGTGGTAGATCCCAACTATCGACATGATAAGGATGTAATTATAACACGTCTTGAATCTTCGTTGAGATCATTGGCGGTCATCTGTCAGGTGTTCTGTGTACTGGTTGGTCGCCGCAGCGTCATTAAACCACTTTTCATTATTTTATTTAAATTAAGATTCGTTAGATGCGGCCATTTTCAGTCAAAAAATTGTTGTCGAATTGTTGACTCCTACACTAGACGAAACACAACAACATTATGCTGCTATTATACGCTGATATTCTGTGAGAGTGTGATCCTGCCCCGATTGAGCTGACCCATTCATTCTGCAGCTTGAAACAAACTGCAATGTAGCTCTACCACTATTTCTACTGATTTCCCAAATGAATGAAGCCTATATAAGATGAAATTTACAAAGCTCGTTTTTTACTGTCAATGTGATAAATAGAAAAAACTTGACTCACGAAGTCAATGTATCATTTTCGCCATCCCCACAGCCTGACCACAGTGGACTGGACAGTGATAGTGCAGTGGACTGTTGAAGATAGGCCTGCCCCCCATAGATTGCCATAAAGCTAGTTTTTGAACCAGCTGCATTCAGCGATGTCCAGTAAACTTGAACAGGTCGTCGATCCACCTAATAGGGGGTCCTACGCTGCGACTGCCAGCCCGAGGATGCCAGTCGAGAATCTTGCTTCACCATCGGTTATCGGTTCGATGAGCTATATGGCTAAGGCCAGCACGCTGCCACTCCAGCTTACTGATCTTTTGAGCAGTTATCGTGTCCGTCACCCACGTTCTACTTCGGATGTCTACGTTGCGTATCCTATTACGCAGAGAAACATCGAACATACTCAGTACTATAGTAATCTTGTGGAAATGCATTTTATCATATAGAGAAAAAAACATTTATTATGTATTTGTTATATATATGTATTTTATAATTATGTGTATGTTGTTTTTTTACACAATAGAATTATATAATAGTATTTTAATCTAAGTTTTTAAACTACACTAACCTAATTTCATGTATGCATTACCCTAAGGTTAGACTTACTTTTTAGTTAGATTAGGTTTACTGGTAGAGAATGTCCAGAAAGCTAATATATATATATATATATATATATATATACTATATAAATTTATGTATGTATATAACTGTGTGTTTGTCGAACAAAACAAGAGGCGTCTGGTTCTCTACGCTAATAATTTACCGTCGAACACGCGACAAATCCAGAACTGAATAACTCTACGCCAATTCACCATTATTTACATGTAGGCATCGAAGTGAAATACTTTCGTATTTATTTTAACTTTTATGTGCGCACAGTATTTTAAAACTTTTAACTAAAATAAGAGAAAAAAGAGAAGTGTGTACAATTTATTTTTCATATAGTATTTATGATTTATTTCATTCATTTTGTGGAAGGAGACGAACAGTTTTGTAGGTTAATCTTTGTCTCGTTGCTACGTCGGGCAACCATTAGATATATATATATAAACACAAAGTAAATTCCATAGACGGATCTTAATGCTAAAAGCATTTTCTACCAGACGACCTGAGGGTGGTATTGAGAAGCTAGGGTAGGTGCACATATAATATAAAAATGGTAAAAATAAGAGTAATCTATATAATTTACATACGTATAGTTCACGTAACAAACATTGCATGAAGCTGATTATACTCTCCAACGAATGGCGCTACGTTTCATGTGCCTTTCTTTTGTGTTACACCATCCTGTGAAGGCTGAAACGTCACTCCACACAAAGGAGCGTTGAGCCAACTTTATGTTAAGGTATTGATAATGTTAAACTTTGCTCTTTGCTGAAACTTAATTGTCTGTTCTCTGGACACAAAACGTTAAACACGTAATTTGTCGTGATATCTGCAATTGATGTGACAAAATGTTTGACGATAATAAACTAACCTCATAGGTTACAACTAAGCTTCAGTGGTTTAGTGCTTTACTGGTTTGAGTACTCGTCTACTGCATCGCAGAGATAAGGTTCGATTCCCGTGCTAGGAATAATATTTGTATCTTATATTTTTTTTATTACTTTGAGAGTAACAAACGAGCATGCATTTCACATTCATATTTGACAAGGAATCATAATGCAGATGCGTTGTCACCCTTGAGGACTGAGATAGAATGCCTCGTCACCAATAATAAATGTCTCCGGATCCCCGCACTCGCCAGACGAAACACAGCAACATTATGCTGATACTTTACGCTGTTATCGCGTGATTGCGTGATCCTACCCCAGGTCGAGTGGATCCGTTCATTCTCCAGCTAGAAACAAACTGCAGCGTAGCTCTACCACTGTTATAATTTCTTGGTTCACGCATCTTGTTGTGTTGTATGTGTGTCCCGTGTCCTTTGGTTAGTGTGTGTTACATCGGAATAGGGAAGAGGACGATAAGTGAGTGCCCCTGTTTGCCCAAATCCTTACGGTACTATGACATGTATCGCGCTGTGTTTCGTATGGTGAGTGTCTAGTGTTAGTAGTGTGTTTCCATTCGGCTAATGCTGTGAATTAACTACACGCATCATCATTTTAACATCAGAACGCTGAACGTTAATAGTGTCAGTGTAATTGCTAGCTCTTAAAAAGTGGTAGAGCTACGATGCAGTTAGTTTCTAGTTGAAGAATGAATAGGCCCGCTCGCCAGGTGTAGGATCACGCCCTTACAGAATGCGTACAATAGCAGCATAATGCTTCTGTTTCGTCTGGTGAGTGTAGGGAGACCTTAATTACTGGTAAGTTATGATTCCTTGTCGAGGGTAAATATAGATGTCATGGGCTGCAGGAGTCACTTGTCATCAGGTGAGGCGGGTGTGAGTTTTTTAATCTCAATGTAATAATAAAAAAAAAAACTATTTGAATCATAACCAATTATTTCGCATTACCGAAGCGGTTATCAAAGTTAAATTTTTTAACATTTCAACCAACCGTTTCAGTGACGTAGTACTAGTATTACGTCGTGGAGCTGTTCAGCTCGGGGGGTAATGAGTCGGTGAAGGTGTAAAACGTAACGGTCCGTCGGTTCGCGTCGCGCTTTCGTGCCTCTCGGGTTGGTGATTACACACAACGGGAGCTGTTCGAGTTATGTTCGAGATAACATGGTAAGATGTCGTGGCATTATTTTAACGAAAATCAAGGAAAATTACAAGCTAAATACGGCTGGTTTTTAGGAGTTTAGGAGAATATCATTTTATTATTGCATTTAAAATAAAAACCTCTTCAGCAGCAATTACCATCTCCAGATCCTTACACTCACCAGACGAAACACAGCAACATTATGCTGCTATTTCACGCTGGTATTCGGTGAGGGCTGATAAGTTCATTATGCAGCCGGAACCAAACAGCAGTGTAGCTGTGCCACTGTTAAACTGTTTGGTATAACTGTTTTAATGCGGGTGAGGGGGGGGGGGGATTAGAAATGAAATGTTATTGAAAATTTTTATAATTCCAACCCCTAATAACTAGATACGCCTGTCAACTGCCCGACCCACACACTATATGCATCGAGGGCATATTCTACGGTTGTCCGTGTGATATAAATATATAGGTATATATGTATATAGAGTTATTTTTAAAAAACTTGATCATATTACTTTTACCAATAATATTAAAATGACCGTGGAACAAACAATATTTCTTTTATATCGACATACTATCGAACATACCAGTTGTTAATAGTAAACACAAGGAATCCTTTTAAAATGAAACGGTATAGAAAATAAACATCATTGAATTTAAAAGTCAACGCACGAAACAACGAAACAAACAATACTCGACATTTAAGAAACCGGCAACAACTTTAAAGACGTCGTTATATTTTCTTTTACGGAATACAGCGCTACGCCGACTTGAATCGGGAACGGATGCATATGTGAATTTCGCACCAAAGAGAGTGCATTTAGTAGTTTATTTCTTATTATTTTTTTTATTTAAATTAGGGCTGTCACGTAGCACACTACACGGACGTGATGCACACGTTGCCACCCCTGATTGAAATGTAATGTATTGTTATGTAAGGTTTCGCCGTACGACACACAATAACCTAATACAATTTCACGTTAGTATTCTGTGAGGGCGTGGTCATTCTCCAGGTATGGCGACCCATTCATATTACATAACGTATTACATACATAAGACATAGGTATTTTACACTTTTATTAGCTTGACCTTTATATATGTATGTATGTTTTTTTTTAATGCAACTTCCACCCTGTTCCAGACTCTGAATAATCTGAAATTCAGAGCCATACTAAACGTGAATTCCTGAAGGACATAGCTCAATATGGCTCATAGAACCGATAACCGATGGGGCAGTAAGATTCTTGAGTGACTACCTCCGACGACATGGAGCGACGACCTGTGCAACACAATTGATGCAGGTGGATCAGGATCGTGCTTTGTAACAGTATGTGAGAGAGGTCTATAAACATATTGAGTCTATAGATAAGTCTAGAAAAAAGTCCATAAACATTTATTAGTCCACTGCTGTTTAGCAGATTATGAAGACAGTAAAATAATTTCGTGATTGTATTAGTTTTACAAAATTATTATATATTCCATTTTTTTTCTCCGGTCCGTTACGAAGTAAAGAAATGAAAGTGTACACAAAGCGCGTGCCAGCAAGAAGGTGTTAAGATACAGAGCAATCGAACCGGAAGTGTTTGTACATCCTCCGAAGCGTAAGTTCGAATATATTTCTTATCCAGGTGGAAATATCCAAACGATTTCTTTTTATTTCGTCGATTCTATTATATTTACATTGCAGGCGTTGTGAACTATATCTCAGTAGTGTATAAATACGTTTCAGTTTAATTTTAATATAAACAACCTGTATAGGATATACTTCGGAATGTCAGCATAACATAATTAAGGCGTTTTTCGTCTTCTTCTAAAGTAATCATGTTGACAAATGAGCACACAAAACCGCCTCATGGTAAGTGATTGCTTCGGTATATGACACCCACCATCATGCTCGATAAGCACTCATTATCTCAATAAGGGTCTCGTAATATCGGTCTTCGGATCCCAACTCTCACCTGTAAAAACACAACGGCGACGGCGTGGTCCTTCTCCTACCGATCCGACCCATTTGTGGTTGCAGCAAGAAATAAGGAGGAATTGTAGAGTGGCTTACTGTTATATACGTCCGGTGTAAGAAAGAAACGGAAGACATTATTAAATAAATTATGATAACCAAACTATAATATATCATGTTCAAGTTTGTAATAAATTGCTTTCGGATATAAAACAAGTCCAAGCACCAGGTTAGAGAGTGGTAGAACTACACTGCAGCTTGTTTCTAGCTGCATAATGAATTGATCAGCTCGCCCGGGGTAGGACCACGCCCTCACAGAATATCAGCGAGAAATAGCAGTATAATGTTGCTGTTTCCTCTGGTGAGTGCAGGGATCCGGAGATCTTTATTACCGGTGATGAGGCATTCCATCTCAGTCCTCAAGGGCGACAATGCGTCTTCGTTATGATTCTTCTTGTCAAGGATGAATGTAGATGTCGTGGGCCGCAGGAGTCACTTAACATCAGGTGAACCGTGTTTGAGTTTGTTACTCTGAATGTATTTTTATTTGTTACGATCTTCGTAAGGCTGAAGTTAACTTGGTAATTAGACCAAAGATAAGGATAAGGAATCATTGCGTATGCGTTGTATCCCTCGAGGACTAACATGGAACGCTTCATTATCAGTAATATGCCATCATCATCATGCAGGATATTCATTTAAAACGGTATGAGTGCGTCGGCTCGACCGTAGGAGGTCAACGCCTTCACAGAATACCAACGTCAAATAGCATCTTATCGCTGCCGTGTTTCCCGCGAGCGTAGGGATCTGGAGATCCTTATTATTGGTAAAGAAACGATCCATCTCACAACTCAGGGGTGAAAGCGGACCTGGATCTGCCTTCATTATCGGAGACGAATACGTCATGTGCTGCAGATATCACTTACCATCAGGTGAACTGTGTGCTACTCATCGCCCTCAATATAAAAAACAAAAACGTGTATATATTAAATTGATTTTCAAATCCGGTGTAGAGTATCACGCTGTTAGAAATTTGAATTAGACTACATTGGATTCTGAATCATATTACTATGACAGTTAGATCATATATTGATTGAATCAATTATTTTATTGCCATTATGTGGGGCTCTAAAAAGTCGGATCGAGAGAACATTGTGAGGACAAATACAGAAGTTAGAATCGTTCATGAAAATTATACTTTTTAAAGTGAAACTTCTTTGGGCGCGGTGAGAATAAAATGTCAAGATTGAATTTGAGTGTAAGATTTCTATATGCGAAGTTTGTTTGAACATTTCTGACGCAGATGGAATGTAATATAGGTAAACAGGAGAGTGAAAAAGACTGAATTATTCTATATTCAATATATTATCGGATAACAGTGATCCATTAATACATTCATACATTTAAATAAATACAACACACATAGACAATAACATAAATAAAGAAAATAAAACAAACAGAGAATAACAATAGACAATTAGGTCTTCTCCAATAAGATTATAAAAATATTAAATGTCAAATATAGTTGAAATGTCAACTTAAAGCATTAATTACGACTTCTATCATTTTATATATTTACCTATGAGGTTATTATTATTCAGTATTTATTTATTTATTAGTCAGTAAGTGAACCTTGGCACAATGGTTCAATTACTGACAGTCATAACGGTCTGGTAATACTTTTTTAATATATTAAGTATATATTAAAAAAAGTATTACAGATTAAGACTTAGACAGTCAAAGAAGTTTTTACTTCTGCCATGTGTACTGAGTTACACACGCTCTTTTAACTTTTTTTATTATATACTTACAAATTATGACTTAGACAGTCAAAGAAGTTTAACTTCTGCCACGTGTACTGAGTTACACACGCTCTTTTAGCTTTTTTTTATTATATACTTACAGATTAAGACTTAGACAGTCAAAGAAGTTTAACTTCTGCCATGTGTACTGAGTTACACACGCTCTTTTTACTTTTTTTTACTATATATGTACAAATTAAGACTTAAAAGTCAAAGAAGTTTAACTTCTGTCACGTGTACTGTGTAACACGCTCTCTCTTTTATTATATATCCTCATTTCGACGTAGGTATATAATTGATCAAATCAGTTAAAGTATGGTTGCTCATATAATTATTATAATTTTTAAATATAACTCCGATTAAGGGTTTCGCCGCGAAAAAAGGTCATTCTAGCAGACGTTATTGTTTTTACGATTTCTTCAAAATATTTTTCTGTTATCTATTTAATTTTCTTTCAAAATTTTATAGCAGTATCCGTGCACTTAATCGAGGGCTTGGTAATCTTGCAGACGGAAAGCTAGTGCAGATAACGTCTCTCACAAAGGCATATTATATATTGTATTATACTGTCTTATACATTTTGAGTACCTTTGTGAAAGAGAAGTTGAATAAGTTATTTATATATATATATATATATATATATATATATGTATATATATATATATATATATATGTATATATATATATATATATATATATAAATATATATATATATATATATAAAGAGTGTCTCAGAATGATTTTCGTTTTTGAATTGACCAATACGCGTCAACCGCAGGAAGCAGGGGGAGGGAAGTGGACTCAAACGCTTGGCCAGCTCGTTAAGTTTAGTAGCCATGAATCGTTTCACGGGATTACAGCGCGCGTTTTGCGTGAGAGCGTTTTATAAAAACAACTATTCCTACACTGTTGTTCGTCGTCTCTACATGACACATTTTAATTTAAAAAGCTTAAGACCAAGTGAGAGAAAGTGCCAAGTGCCAATATAATTAAGCATTGGGTGTGCAAGTTTGAAGAGACTGGGAATACAATGCCGGACAAATCGTCTGGTCGTAAAAGGACATCAAGAACGAGCATGAATGTCGATCGCGTTCGAGAGTCTGTTATGGACGACCAACGACCATCATTGAGATTGCGCGCAGCTTCTCTTAATTTGAATCTACGGTTCATCGCATTATTTCGAAAGATTTACATTTTCACCCTTTTTCCAGCAAGATGGAGCCACTTCTTATGATACAAATGACTCATTAGCTTCACGATTTATTCCCTGGAAGAGTGATAGTTCGCCGAGGACACATCAATTGGCCACCGATGAGCCCTGATTGAACGCCTGCTGATTTCTTCCTATGGGGCTACCTAAAAAGCAAAGTTTACAATCCATTGCCACCCAACCTGAATGTTTTGAAGCAAAGAATCACTGAAGAAATCAACTCTATTCCAATAGCGATGCTCCAGCGAGTTTTTAAAAATTTTAGCTCCAGGTTAAATGGGTGTGAACAAATGAATGGTGCGCATTTGCAAACAGCGGTAGTTTTTCATAAATAAACTTCAAGAATTGCTCTTTAAATTAACATTAAATAAAACGAGATTTAATTGATATTTTTTATTTTATTTAACATCTAAAAACGAAAAACATTCTGAGACACCCTATATATCTCACTAACTTAGATTGATGACCTACAACTTAAAGTATTTATCTGTCTGAATTAATGTATTCAAAATAACTTCAAGTTATTAACTTAACTAAAGAGGTGAAACGGATTTATAAGTAGTCCATCCTGAGTTGCTCTGGAAACTGTAACCGTCTGAATATAGTGACTACACAATCAGAATTAACATAAGACATTTTGAAATATCCTCCAACACAGTTGTTTTTTTATTACCCTTAGGGTGACAAACGAGCACACAGTTCTCCTGGTGGCAAGTGATTCCTGCGGCCCATGACACCATGACATTGGAATTATTACGATACAAATCGCTGATGATCAATGTGGAATGCCTCGTCACCCACAATAAGGGTTCTACGACTTTTTCATGCTGTCTAAAAACACGCTCATACCTCAACAATGATGACGCGTCTTTAATCCTCATTGAGGATTGATGATTGAATGGAATGCGTATATGATCACTTACCATCAGGTGAACTTTCATCACAATTTTATCACTATGTTGTGAAGAAACAGCATGCTAACTGAGTGTCTAACCTCTCGCTTTAATACACGTCACTCGATCAAATGCCCCGGAGCGGATGGCATCATTCAAATTATTATTTACAGTTTAAATGCTAATTTACCAGTTGGAAAACATCGTCTGCCTGTATGTCTGTGACATCTGAAGTCCAGTGCCGCAGTGGAGTCGCGTGACGGACTGTGCTAACACACTCACTAGAGAGGAGCTCTATGCCCAGCAGTAGGTTTTTTTTTACTTTGAGAGTAACAAACTCACACACAGTTCACCTGATGGCAAGTGATTCCTGCGGCCCACGACATCTACATTCATTCTCGATAAGGAATCACACACCCTTTAGACTTGAGATGGAATGCCTCGTCACCAGTTATAAAGCTCTTCGGATCCCTAAACTCATCAGAATTATGCTCATATTTTACGCTAGTATTCTATAAGGGCGTTGTCCTGCCCCGGTCGAGCTGACCCATCCATTCTGCAGCTAGAAACAAACAGTAGTGTAGCACTACGAATTTAATATTTAGGCCGTTACTTTTCTCTTTTTACCGACCACGGCGAAAGATTCTAATTACGAAATATATAGGTACCTATATTCTACCGCGATCACAAAACTCGCTAAATAAATTTCCATTGCTGTGGGAAATAGAAAATACATCGTCGCCTTGTGCGCGCGAAGCTTTGGTTAATGCATTTTTAATGACTGTCGTTCGTTGGTGTAACTATATACGTAGCGTGCGGTTGGTGTTATTTTTTTTATTTTTTTATTGTTTTTTTTTATTGGTGATAAAAGAGCACACAGTTCACCTGCTAGTAAGCAAAATGCTACGGCCCATGAGGTCTATATACATCTATTCTCACAAATCAAGACGAAATGACCACAACTAACTGCTAAGGTGGAATGCCACGTCACTCACGTACGTAACGTTCCTAAGATCTAGTTGCACACGCGGAATAGGGCAAGGGTATGACGACTGCCTCTGTATTTATGTAAATGCTTACGGTACTAATAAACCCGCGGATGACGTCATCGCCATGTTAGAATTGTTTTTCTTTTTTATTAAATTGAGAGTTACAAACGAGCACACAGTTCACCCGATGTTAAGTGACTCCTGTGCGTGGTCAAGCTTACCCATTCATTCCGCAGCTACAAACAAACTGCAGTGTAGCTCTACCACTGTTAAAATAGATCAGAGGACATCGTATTGGTTCTTATAATAATTCATTTAGTTTTTTTACTCAGTTATAGGGCTCCAGATCCCAATACTCATCAGACGAAACACAGCAGAGATATGCTGGTATTCAATTTTTGTTTTGTTTGTTCAGTAGAATATGTCGCAGAGAAGTAAGAAGCGTTTTTGGGTATACTATATCCTCGATAATATGATTTTTTTTAACAAAATTAACGGTGACAATCGAGCACACTGTTCACCTGATGGTATGCAATAACTGAAGCCCATAACATCTATATTAAACAAAAAAATTAAAAACTATGCGTCTTCCTTAAGACTAAGATGAAATGACTCGTTGGGTGTTATTGGGTCCCCGTATCTTTCACGATAGTGTAAAATAAAATAAGTAAAAATATTTATTACAGTGCTACACAGAGAAAATAAACACAAGTTAACATGTTTAGAAGAAGAAAAAATCCAACGCCTTTTCCATTCATACTTACAGTCACTGGAGTTTCTTGCGCCACTTCTTCTCCAACGCCCACGCATTCCGAAGTGGTGGTACAGATAGCTAATAATAAATAGCGATATTAACTTAAATAATCCTCCGTCAGAAGTAACTGACCGAGCCGAGGTTCGGCCCTCTCGGGCACCCTCGAGTAAAGTGAAACAGGGTAACGGTCCAAGCCGAGGCTAGGCTAGAGGTCTCGACTGAGCGCCACAAGCGCTCGGTCACCTCTCAACCCGGTGTAACTGTAAAAGCCCTCGGGCTAACAGCGGCAATCAGCCCGAAAAAAAAAACTTATAGTTACTAACTGCAGCCTTCGCACTAGGCAAACCTGTACCGCGATAGCTAGTTACGAATAGTGTACCTTATTTCACGATATTCAGAGTTTGTTTTCTATAGAATAGGGGCACACGAATTGAATGCAATAATTGTAACCGCTACCCACGAATATTCGCAACACAAACGATTATAACTGAATTGCCGGCCTTTAAGGAAGGTGTAGGCTCTCCTCTTGAAGGTCCCTAAGACGTATCGACTCGGAAACACCGCTGGCTACAGTTGTGTCCACAAGTTAGTCGAGTGTGATATAAAATCACATATAAAGCGCACCATGGTCGATTGCCAATCATCAAGTTGGTTGAATAAAAAGTTAAATTGTGTTGCGATGTATGATGGTGGAATTCAACGGCTGGAATTGATCAGAACTACTCTTCATAACACTCCCCGTGGCAAATGCAATAGAAGTCACAAAGAGATGCAACATCTTTTAGCAACGGCGATGTATCAACGATGACCGATCGGGAAGAACTTGGTCTTTGACGATCCGAGACTACGTTGAATCCCGTCAAACGGAAGAAGCTGGTACCGGGGATCACCTGTTCGAAAGTAATGAGGAGAAAGTATTTCATGTGAGGTTGAACTCGCGCCTTGTACTCTGAGAGGGCGCACAGTCTCGTTTATTTAATCTATATTTTAGTTCATCCTGTACCTTGAGCGGAGATAAAAAGAGACGGACGAACAAGTAGGAGTAGACCTTTGCAATTGTAATTTTACGAGGGAAACGTTTAAGTCTCCGGATTTATATGTAAAGGAATTCACAGGTCGTTTATATTTTTTACTGAATTTTATTTTGTTCCCTATTATCGTGATAATTTAAAAGGATAAGCAAGCAGTAGCGGCAGTGGGCTGTGTTGCCAGGAGTCATGAGAAGCAATGGCTTGTGTTCATTAAATAAAGAGACATTACATATCTAATCCTCGGGGGTCATAGTATCTTGAATCTTTGTCGAGGTGAGTGTGTGCTCTTGTCTGTCACCGTTAGAGACTACATTATGCCATTGGTAGAGCTACAATGCAGTTTGTTTCTAGTTGCAAAATGAATGCGTCAGTTCGACCGGGGTAAGACCACGCCCTCTGGTGAGTGTAGGGATCCGGAGACCTTTATTACTGGAACACCCTTGAGGACGAGGCATTCCATCTCAGTCCTCAAGGGTGACGACGCATCTGCATTATGATTCCTTGTCAAGGATGAATGTAGATTTCGTGGGCCGCAGGAATCACTTACCATCAGGTGAACGGTGTGCTCGTTTGTTAATCAAAATATAATAAAAAAAAGATTAAGATATAAATTAGGTCTTTACCTATGAAATTGCCGTTCTTCAGTATTGGCCATTTCAAACCAAAATAAAGTTTTAAAAACATGACATTCGTTTTACAAAGCCAGTCTTTTATTTATTGATTAGCTTTGTATTTTCATTACGTTTAACATTTTTCGTCATAATGGATACTTTAAAAAATCGTGTAATTATAGAATATGCAGCACAAATGGCAGATAACATCAACAACGTTTACGGAGAGAACTTTACAAACGAACGCACAACCCGTTATTGGTTTGTCCGGTTCCGTTCATGAAATTTTGATTTGAAATATGAACCTTGTGAAACTTTGGACAACAATGATGAATTGATGGAGATTGTGGAAGCTGATGGTACTCAATCGACAGCCGAGCTAGCAGCAGCTTTTGATGTTAACATCAAAACAATATTGGTCCATTTGCGACAAATTGCCAAGGTAAAAACGCTTGATAGATAGGTGCCCCACGAACTTAACGATCGCCAGCGACCTGCCTCGCGCTGCTCAACAGGCACAGGAATGAAAGATTTTGAACCGAATTGTTACGTGCGACAAAAAGTGGATTCTGTTCAACATTCGAAAGGGCTCAGCAAATTGGTTAGATGGTCCAGATTCAGCACCAAAGCAATGTCCTAAACGAAAAATGACCTCTAGAAATTCATCACATTTTTTTACTAAACGGCATGAGCATTACTGCAGATGTGTACTGTGAAGAAATGAAGATAATGATGGAGAAGCTCGCACATCTGCAACCAACTTTGTTCAATCGGTCGTCCCCGCTGCTCCTACACGACAATGCGCGACCCCATACCTCACAACAGACACTCTCCAAGCTGCAAGAGTTGGGGTTGGAAGCTCTCCCTCATCCATCGTACTCACCAGGCCTTGCACCCACCGACTACTACTTTTTCCAAAATTTGGATAACTTTTTAGCGGGAATTAAATTCAATTAACGAGAGGCAGTACAAAATGCCTTTGAATAGTTTGTTGCCTCCCGTCCAGCTGATTTTTACAAGAAGGGCATCAATAAACTACCACTGCGTTACAACAAAATACATACATAATAGAATACAATACAATAGCGGTAGCTACCAATAAAGTTTGTGCAAATTACGTTAAGTTTTTAAGCTGGAATTTCATTAAGTTTCGTCTTTAATACGGCACCCGTTAATAAAGATCATCAATGCCAGACTTCATAAAAGCCATTTCGTTTTAACGAAATTGATTATATTTTTGTGATGATGATATAATCGTTATAGTGATTGGTATCTCGTGAGGAAATCTGCGTATCTATGAAATAAACAAAATATTTCGATGATAAAGCCGGAATGTCGTCAGACCCTTAGAAGCATTATGTTGCTAATTCTGACCATTGTGGACGCGGTCCATTCATCTCGCAACGAGATACTAGCTGCATCGATACTGTACGAGGTGATAAAAGTCTCTTAAAAATTATTTGCATACACATCATATCGCGTCGCATATTTTGTATCAAATGCGAGAGAATAACTAAAGCTTTCAATTTTTGATCAATTAGCTGTGACCGAGGGATAAAAGCCGTTTGATGTTTGCCGCTGTTTGTTTTCACGTTCACTTATTACAACTGAGCTCACGTTAATGGTCAGAATTGATTTATTGAGTTGCCCGTAGCAGTGTTTTTAAGGTATTTTAAACATTGTTATAATTTGCGAAATTTTTGTTTACAATTCAAAACAAACTCGCACACAGTTCACCTGATGTCAAGTGCTTTCTGCGGCCCATGACATCTGCATTCATCCTTGACAAGGAATCATAATGCAGATGCGTTGTCATCCTTGAGGACTGAGAAGGAACGCCTCGTCGCCAGCAATAAAGGTCTCCCGATCCCTACACTCACCAGAAGAAATATAGCATAATGTATGTTACTATTTTACGCCGGTATTCATTTAAAAAAAAGTATCAATTTAAATCTCATTTTTTCTTTTGATTTATAAAATCGACTAAACATTTTTATTTTTGGTCATTTGGTTATTTGTCAATATTAAAACAACAATTATCGGTCCAAATTTTGAAATGAGAGACGAAAAACGATATCAATTCAATATTTATATGAGACCATTTACCACTAAACTGCCTTAATAACAAAAACAACGTTATGAAAGTTGACTTGCAGATTATTTTAAAAACATAACCATTTTCTTAGCTCTCCGACAATGCATAACAACAAGGAACTTATTTCAAAAAAACTGAAAAATGAACACAAAGGTAGCAGGCGGAAATTCGTATTCGAACTAAATTTAAAATCGCCGTTTGAATATCTTGCAAATAGATTTAAGACCTTAAGTTAGAACCTATCAACTCCTAACGGGGATATGTCGAATTACCAATAACTCTGTATGTGTAACTCTAACTGCTAGGCAAAGGCCTTGTCTCTAGAGAGAGTGTTACAGTATATTCAACTCTAGCCAAGCCGCTCTCCTGCCGACTGGTGGACTTGACATATCTTCGTTTTTTTTTTTTCATCAATTCAGCACCGAGGTACGATCTACGTTCTTTCGCATACCGGGAAATTACAAGTGAGCGTTCAGACACTGAGCTACCACATATATATATATATATATATATATATATATAAATATATATATATATAAAATCTGTACAGCCTATCAGTGTTCATGGAACAGAGAACAGTGTGCACTTTTATCACCTTCGATACAATAGAACAAAAAACAATACACAGACAATTCTATTCGAGAGTATTTCGCTGAACGGTTATAGGTTCAATCTCCAACGTACGGTAGCAACGGGTCGCAAGTGGGTCGCCCGTATTGGAATCTGTAGTGCCGTGCCAAAAAATCTTTTATTGGACTAGGAAATCTAAACTAGACCTGCTTTATATATAGCTAATAGTTAGAATCCACTGTGTTCGCCTGGATTTGTTTTGAATTTAGTCCAACTTAGGCAAATGTTTATAGACCTTTATTACTGGTGACGAAGCATTCCATCTCAGTCCTCGACGGGGACAACGCATCTGCATTATGATTCCTTGTCGAGGATGAATGTAGATGTCGTGGGATGGAATCACTTGCCATTAGGTAACTTAACAGTGGTAGAGCTACACTGCATTTTGTTTCTAGCTGCAGAATGAATGGTTCAACTCAACCGGGGTAGGACCAAGCCCTGGCAGAATACCAGCGTAAAATTGCATCAAAATGCTATTTTAGGCTGGTATTCTATGTTTCGACTGGTGAGTACACGGATCCGGAGAACTTTGTTACTGGCGACGAGGCGTTCCACCTCAGTCTTCGTGGGTGACAACGAATTTGTATTTGTGATTCCTTATCGAGGAATAAATTGATTGCCGAGTGGTTTGGGAATTAGTTACCAGGTTATATATACATAAATCCCATTGCCGGGCGTTCGCCTCCTCTTAAAAAATGGATGTCGGAGCATAGACCTCAACGCAACTCTTGGTAGATCGGCGGACTTCACAAGTCTTTGAAACATATCTTTTGGTTATTTTATGGGTATGCAAGTATCCGCACGGTGTATACCTTCACGTGGTTAGGCTACCAATTAAAATTGCAATCCCATCGGTGCAGGAACCGAGGATCGAACTCGTTTTGCTCGTGTACTGTGAAATAAAAGCGAGCGCTTAGACACTAAGCATAGGATCGTGTGAATTATGTATTATTTGGTAAATTTATTTCATTTTATCCAATATTATAAATCTCATTCGTCACGGAAGCCCCCGTCCAATTTGAACATTTACATACGGTACCTGGTATATCCTCTACGTAACTATTCCCAATTTTCAATTTCAAATCCAATTTATATCCGGAAGCTTACACAGGTCTAAGTGTATAATTTACATAATATAACTTGAATTACTACATTTGAACGTGTTAAAATAACAAAATTGTAATAAATACAATTCCATGTAATAACAAAACAATTTATTTTATTTCAGTTGAGTGTGATAGAGGTACAAGGTAGTACTTTCTGTCTACACCGTGAATGGGCCGGCCCGACTTAAGTAATGTCAGGACCACGTCCTCGTAAAAATAGTATCGCGTCTTTATATCATTGAGTCTCCTTACACTCTCAAGAACTGGGTCTTCGCAGACCCAGTTTAAACCTTTTACAAGTCAATAAGATTTTTTTTATTGATCACCTATCCACATGTGCTACGCTGTAGCTACTAATATAACGGCGACGTAACACTACCAAGTAAAGTGTATGTGATTTTTTTTAATTAATATTTTAAGTAACAAACGTGCTAAAAGTTCAACTGTAAGTGATAACATCAACATCCTTCCATAACAAAGATCCAAGATAAATATGCGTTGTCACTTGAAATGGAAGACCTCGTCACAAATAATAAGATAGATCTGTCTTTTTCTGTCACCAGAAAAAACACAGCTTTAAACTTTTAAATCATGAAGGTAATCCGGGAAGTATTTCTACTTCCCTCGAGCCGACCCATGCTCTATATATGTAGCTCGTTCATAACTGCTACATGACTACCATATAAAAATCTATATATATATAAAATTAATGAAATATGAATAATCAATACAACGTTTAATTTAAATTAACAATCATAAAACTGTCCCCGTTCGAAATAATTAAAATAAACAAAATATCCTATCGCTATAACGAAAAATGTTACATTTATAATGGTATGGAATGATAATAACGTTTTATTTCACACCGTTTAAATAACATTGGAACATAAAAATAACTCTATTATCTATTATCTTGTTTTTTATTATTACATTAAAATAACAAACTCGCACACAGTTCGCCTGATTCCTGCGGCCCATGACATCTACATTCATCCTTGTCAAGGAATCATAATCCAGGCGCGTTGTCAGCCTTGAGGACTGAGATGGAATGCCTCGTCACCAGTAATAAAAGACTCCGGATCCCTACACTCACCAGACTAAACACAGCAGCATTCTGCTGATATTTTACACTGGTATTCTGTGAAAGCGTAGTCCTACACCGGTCGAGCTGACCCATTATACGGCCAGAAACAAACAACAGTGTAGTCTTGTGTTTTCAAACAAGTACACCTGCCGGTAAGTGATTCTCGCGGACCGCGACATCTTCATTCATCCTTGACAAGGAATCATAATGCAGATGCGTCGTCACTCTTGAGGAATGAGAAGGAATGAGTCGTCACTAGTAATAAAGGTCTGTCTAGTTATATTACTCATGAGTGATTTCTTTCATCACAATATCATTGGTTGTAACACATCATCACCATCTACACTCATCCTTGACAAGGAATCATAATGCAGATGCGTCGTCACTCTTGAGGAATGAGATGGAATGAGTCGTCACTAGTAATAAAGGTCTGTCTAGTTATATTACTCATGAGTGATTTCTTTCATCACAATATCATTGGTTGTAACACATCATCACCATCTACACTCATCCTTGACAAGGAATCATAATGCAGATGCGTCGTCACTCTTGAGGACTGAGATGGAATGCCTCGTCACCAGTACTAAAGGTGGCAACTCAAGAAACTTTATTCTCTATCGGTTATTGGTTCTACGAGCTATATGGCCTATTCATGGTAATAATTTGTATTAACATTAATTATTAAATATTGTCCTTCACTGCTGAACGTAAGCCTCCCCATGAAAAGACAGAAAGCACGCTCCTGAGCTACCACGAAGACCATACCTAATGGAGATCTCATTTCATCTTGTTTTGTGTATGACGTATTATTAGAACTCTATTATATAACGAGAGAAGGAACGTTTTGGTTGTATAATTTGTGCAATTGCTTATGGAACCATAAAATATGCGGTGCAGTTGATATCATCTGGCATCTGTCCAAATCGAACACGAGAACATCATTTTTGTGTAATATTTTATAATATGTCGGTGTTATCAACAAGTATGTTGTTCAACGTTGGATACATCGGCGTGTTTCGTGTTAGGTCATCGAACACGGCTTGCAAATGGCTAGTTCATATAGACTCAGATTTAAATGGGGCTTTGTATTCTGTAGTCGTGTAGCTTTATAAGGATTAATTGTATCTATGTATATATATATCTGATTATTATGTTTTATGCATACCTACTTAGAGCGACTATCAAACGTGTTGAGATTATCTTATATATAAATTTGAAGTTGTTGTTAGAGATAGCTACTATAATAAACTCTACGCTGTTTGTTGAGGAATCTATGTACACTATTTAATGAATTCTACGCAGTTTAATAAACCCTATGTTGTATCTTAATGAATATGTGTACACTACTTGATGAACTCTATGGAGTTTGTTAAGGAATGTATGTATACTGCTTATTAAACTCTCCAATGTTTGTTAATCTTTGTTTGTATATTCTTTTACACTTTGTGAAAAGGTTATCTAAAACTCGGACGAAAAATGAAAATATAAATAACATTAAACAAAGATGAGATTTAGTTCGCTACACGAGGAATGAAAAGACATGTCAACGGTAATTCGCTCTTCACGGAAAAATACGTGAACATTACTTATTCCTCTTTTATCACGACGTCCCATACACGGTAAATCTACTTTGCAGCCATAGCGTGGCTCGCCAAGATAAAGGTGTTAAAATATCCCTAAACATCTTGTACATTTTGTGTTTTAAGTTTGAATTTGAAAATACAATTTTATTTATCATAATTCTTTTATAAATCTAAAGGTGACACACGAACACACAGTTTACCTGGTCTACCACGAACGCCTTCATCAGCACATCATCCTAAGGGTTGATGGGATAGCAGTAAATGGAATCCATACGCTCAATATGTGAGGACATAGTACTCCCCCGATCCATCAAGCCAACTCACTCACATTGCGGCCAGAAGGCAGCTATAACAATTTTTTTTTTCATTGAGAGTAACAAACGCACCCACAGTTCACTTGATAGTATGTCGTTCCTGCGGCCCATGACATCTACATTCATCCTTGACAATGAATCATAATGCAGATGCGTTCATCCTTGAGGGCTGAGATGGAATGCCTCGTCACCAGTAGTAAAGGTCTCCGGATTCCTGCGCTCACTAGACGAAACATAATAACATTATGCTTCTATTTTACACTGGTGTTCTGTGATGGCGTAGCCCTACCCCGGTCGAGCTGACCCTTTCATTCTGCAGGTAGAAACAAACTTCAGTGTAATTCTACCACTCTCAAAAGTTATAGCATGGTTACGACAGTAAAACACATAAAGTAAATGTTAATTATATCACTGATGCTTGTTCATATATAGTTCATAAGATAAACATAAGATCGCATGGAACTAGAAGATCCTAGGACGGATAATTAAGTTTCACGTAGCTTACGATCCGTTCCTAACTTAATCCCGTGTCTCGTACTTAACTAAGTTATTAATATCGGACGAAGATGAGATTGGTATGACTGTAAGATATTTTCTATTTTGTTATTATATCTTTTAGAGACGTGATTGCTAAGTATCTAAGTGCTTTAAATTCATATTGATATATTGACTTATAATTGATATATATGCCAGAGTCACCTTTGTACGTGTCCTTTATACCTTTTTTTTATATTATATTTGGAGTAACAAACTCACACACAGTTCACCTGACGGCAAGCGATCCCTACGACCCATGACGTCTGTATTGTTTCACATCTGTTTGACCACGAATCTATGGATTTACGCAATGTTTCCAAGGGAAATTTTGTCACTGCTTGCTCCAATGTTTTTTAAGAGACACAATGTCGCCGTGTCGTTTAGAGTAGGTCATGTCAACTGATCATAATTTGAAGTCTAAAGGGTTGAGGTCTGGGCTAGATGAGGGCCGGTCTTCAGCTCTTATAAAGTCTGGAACGTTGGTTTCAAGCCAGGATTGGGTAGTTCGTGCCTTGTGATCAGATGCAGAATCCTGCTGGAAAGTCCACGGTATATTTTTAAAAAGTGTATTGCTAAGAGGTTTCCCAACATGATCCAATTACTGTATCTTGATACACTTTGACTGAAGTTTCCACTCCTTTTTCACAAAAATGTAGTTTTGTGACTCCTTGATAAGACACGCTTCACGAAACTATCATATATATGAGCACGGTTGATGACCACGTTGTACCTTTCCGACCACTTGAGCAGCTTCCTTAAAACTGTGATCGTACACTTTATCATTTTGCTTCTGTAGTGTTCTTCAATCGTAAAATTTTTTTCATCGGTAAAGAGGATATTTCTGTGCCTTTCACCTGCGTATCGCAACAGAAGACGTTTCGATCGATCTACTTTCTTTAATTGTAATGATTGATTTAGGGCATGTCCTGTATATCGACGATAAGCACCGAGCTTCAGGTCTTGTTTTATAATAGGTGACAGAGTCCTAGCGATAACATTTTTGCTTTCTAATGGGGTTTTCGACGAATTCTGGCTTTAACAGCATTAACAGCCTTTGTAGGTCTAACAGCACACGGCGGCCCCGATCTTTTCTGGTCTTCGACAGAGGAAGTGTTGTTGTATCTGTTGATAGTACGATATACTAACATACAGCTGATACCAAGCTTTTGAAGTGCTTGGAATATGACCGACGGCTCGATACCCACTTTGTGCAAGGCGATCACTGCAATACTTTCACACCCCAAGAAGTTTTAAAATAATATACGTGTTCCAAATACAAAATAATTAAAATGTTGAAAAAATTTAAGTTTTCATGTATACAGTATTTATAGCCATACTAGTTATATATATATATATATATATATATATATATATATATATATGTGTGTATATATATCTATATGTCTGTATATATTTATCAGAGAGAGTGGAGATAAACATTGCTTCAAACGTTAGGAATTAGAAATATTAAAATAAACAGGTTAATAATCGTAAAATTCGCTTGAGCATAAAATGACATTTGCTGTCTGTACCGATGCAGTCCAACAATTTACATAGTCGGTAAAGGCAAACTGTTGTCAGATGTGAAGCCAAATGTTTATTTGTACATTGTACGTGTACGAATACTACTATAGTGCGCTTACTATCTCGCTGCAGGCAGTTGTGAAATGTGTGAGGTTATTGTGTTTGTACAGCTGCAACTCTAGGCTGCGATGCTCTTGACGAACTTGCGTTCACATTACTCCCCAGACCTTCCCGTGGGATAGACGTTTGACGACCTTTTATTTTTAATACGCTAAAAGCGTACAATTTTTCAAATTCATTCCTCTATGGAGTCGTAAATTATTAGTACCTTATGAAACTAAAGCACTGAGATAAACACTACATAAACACGTAAATATTTTTAATACGATAATTGATTGACATTTCGGGATTAGTGGTGGTTTTCTATTTTCCCCGATGACGTTATCCACTTCTTACTATCTTTATTAGTTGATCTGTCAGTCAACTAGCCTATTAATAATAAAAATAATAAATTTGTTTGATAATTGCTATTTATAGGTTATTTAAGATCCTTATAAATGTGTATTGCAAACGTCAATACGATATTCCGTTTCGTTTGAAATTCAATGTTGGCTTAAATTATATTTTTTTATATTACATTGAGAATAACCAACAAGCACAGAGTTCCCATGATGGCAAGTGATTCCTGCGGCCCGTGATATCTACATTCACCCTTGACAATGAATCATAATGCAGATGCGTTGTCACCCTTAAGGACTGAGATGGAACGCCTCGTCACCAGTAATGAAGGTCTCCGGATCCCTGCACTCAAAACAAACACAGCAGCATTATGCTGCTGTTTTACGCTGGTATTCTAAGCTGCGGCGTGAACTTAGCACTTAATTCACCAGCAGAATTTTTTTATAATTGTACAGAAGATTTAATTAGAAATACGACTCGGTACGTGGGTGGAAACCACCGCGCTGTAACGGCTTCTCACCATTAGCGAGAGCTATTAAACGAGCAAAGGAACGAACGCTACGGACCATTGTACTCGTATATATCGATCTTTGTACATTATGTTATACTTTGACAATTTTATATATATATAAATATATATATTTATATATATATATATATAAATATATATATATATATATATATATATATATATATATATATATAAGTTATACTATACAATAACGCTTACGTAATATTTCATTATATATTCAACAGGACAAAGATAATTAGTGTTCCTTCACTAATTTTTCAGTATTTTCGTGTTTTGTATTGCATTATTTGAAAGTAATATTAAAAAAGTACACAAGATTCAATAATAATAACATTTTCTAAATCCATGAAGGCACTCACGGCCATGTAGATTTGTCGTAGAGTTGCTACGCCATATTAAAAATTGATCCGAGTGCAAAGGATTACTTAATGTTATAACGTTAGTAACCTGCTCTTGCTTGCTCCTAAGATAAATGTACCCGCAGCTTTATCTGAATTGCTTCAGTCCTTATCATTCCTTACCTTCGGCAAGGTCATAGGGTCATCAGGTCGATGGAGAAAGGGACCCGCGCGATAAACCCTGATAAGAACCCATTTATAACTTTCCAGACATTTTTATAGGTCTCATTTGTAGATATGTTTGCGATAGTAGGTATAATTTATTTGCATTTATTTTCAGGAAGAACGGGTGACAAAGTAAGTGTTAATAAGTGATCCTTCCACTTCGATCTTAGTTTAAGGGTCATGATGAAAGAGATAGGTCATGTGATCATCCATAGACTAAAATGAAATACTTTATTGTTTTCCCTACTCTCCGCAGCCTAGGTAGAGTTGTGGAGGGAGAGGGCAGATTACCAGATTAACGGATACGTCCACCCCGCTTCAAAGTATCTTCAGCGGTGAAACCATAGACTAGATTCGCCGCTGGGGACTGGTGCTTCTTAGTGCTCGCTTTCCTGGCCTCCACATCTTGGAAACGGGGTCCCCTTGTACCAGAGTGATCAGGAAAATAGTAAGAATTGCTCCTTAAGGCTCAGAGAGCGGGTGGCTCAAATATTCCCATGTCCGCCTCGTTATGCGACCAAGGTCATCGTCATGATAACCTGAATGTCGTGACTTTCTGGTCGATTTCAACCACTACATCTTCATGATTATTACCAGATAACATCAACTGTGTTTGACATACGGTATTGCAGCTAGCATTTGAACAAATACAGAGGCATTCCCCTTTCTTCTTCCTTCCTTCCCTTCCATATTAAGATCACAGGAACTAACAATATCCTATTAAACAAATTCTTGTTCTTCGGCTGGCTATTGAATTCAAAACCCGTAACGCAGTAGCCAGATACTTAGAACAACACACCACAGTGCCGGCCAAGCCGTCGTTGGTCCCGCGGGCCGGATAGACGTAAGGCATCCCCATGTAAAAAAGGCTAGGGCTAGCTATGTAGTATTGATAGGCCAAAAGGATTATATAGCATTGTTATAATAAAGAGGTTACCGGAGGCCGAAAGACTATGTCATGGGATAATCTGGAAATAATGGCCAATGTAGACGTTGACTTGTTTTTAATTAACCCAAAAATTTTCAATTAAAACATTAAATACTACCTATATATAAGCAAAAAAATTATATTGTCACCCTTGAGGACTGAGATGGAATGCCTCGTCAGTAGTAATAAAGCTCTCCGGATCCCTACACTCACCAGACAAAACAGTAGCGCAAAATACTAATACATTATACTGCTATTTTCTAATTTCTGTATTCTGTGAAGTCCTGGTCCTACCCCGGTCGAGCTGACCCATTTACTCTGCAGCTGGAATTCACTGCAGCGTAAATCTATCACTGAAAAACCTTTGTTAAGGATGTCAAGGTCAAATAGGTTAACTGTGTGTTCGTTTGTCACACGTAATGGTGAAAAAATTGACCAACGATCAGATTTAACAAAGTTTGTTTCGACGAAGTTACAAAACGACATTAAAGCTTCATCCTTGCTTGGAATACTGCCTGCATTCCAAGTAGCCGTGCCTAACTTGATTACAGTTTGATAGAGTTTGTTGAGTTCTTTTAAAATCGCCCCCTTATACTTTGTAACTTAGTGATGTTTGAAATAAGTCGAAAGTTTTTCATCTTGCTAAATAGATACGGTGGTTTATTCTTAATTTATTTACAACATGAATGGTGATAAACGAGCACCGTTCACCAGATGGTAAGTGATAACTGTGTACCATGTCATTTACATCCTAATAATTACATTTTGAATATGCGTTGTCCCTTTTAAGGAGTGTGATGTAGTCGCCAGATGAAACACAGGAAGTAAGGTTTCTATTTCACTGCAGTATTCTGTGAGGAGACGCCGATTCCCTGGTCGAGTCGACGTAGCTTGTAGACGAAGTAGCGTAGCTATAGAACTATGCGTCGTGTGAGTCGAAAACGTATCCTTACCACGATATCTAACGACGAGAAGTATTTTTTTTTAATAAACACAAGCCTGTGCTTGTCTAGAATCTCAGGAGTGAAGTGGTGACGTAGACGTTGATAGTTGAGGACATCAGCTCAGAAAATGTCTGTGCACTCTTCTCTTGAAGACACGCATATTACACTCGGACGGAAAGACCGCCGCAGGAAAATTATATCAATTCTTCGTTGTTCGCATTGAAAACGTCAAAGTTTATCGCTTCGTCCGAATGCGAGGAATATCTACAACCAAAAGATGGAAACCTTAATTGTTGTCCAATTATGTAAAAGGCTCCCATCCTCTCATGTTGTGATCCTCAAATTTCACGAGACCCTTTGTTCAATGGCTACTACGGTTCACCGGTGTAAGACAAAGCTACAGCAAAGAAAGTTACAACATATAAATATATAATAATCCCCCATCGGGCTTAGACTACTCAATAGAGTGTGTTATAAGAGTCTATCACGCTGCTCCCGTGGATTTTTCACGATCTTTTCCTTCACCGCAGTTAACAAAGAACATGCCTACATCGATGCCGGTACCGGAGATCAAACTTTGCTCGCGTGGCCGATCAAGGTTTGCTCGTGAAGCCGATCAAGGTTTGCCCGCGAAGCCGATCAAAGTTTTCTCGCATAGCCGATGAAGTTTTGCTCGCGTAGCCGATCAAGGTTTTCTCGCGTAGCCGGTGAAGGTTTGCTCGCGTAGCCGATGAAGATTTGCTCGCGTAGCCGATGAAGGTTTGCTCGCATGGCAGATCAGGGTTGGCTCGCGTGCCGTGAATTAAAAGCTGAGACCCTGACCCTTCTGAGTGACGATACGTAAAAATACTCATCTTAGTTATAACTAAGATTATACTAATAATGTTCTTGTTTTGTTCAACAACTGTCGAACTTCTGATAGTCATAGTTTTCGATACATGTAATACTAAGACGAAAACACGATACGGCAAAACTCCATCGAAAGAAACTGCCGAAGTTTATAAGTTATTCTAACAAATAGATGGTATTTGTCAAGTGATTATATATCTCTCATACTAGTTAGTTATATAGTCAACTAGTTGTTTGTCCGCGGCTTTGCTTGAGGTTTTTTTTTAATATTAGAAGACATAGAAGACAAGCTGCAGGTAAGTCGTCTCCGATGGCATGGCCACATAAGCCGCAGTCTTCCAGATTACGTCATCGGAATACCAAGATAGATAGATACCAAGACCTGATTGTATGAGGTGCAATACCTCGCTGTAGACCCAAGAAAAGCATGCAGGACGTCGTGAAAGCGAACAAGGTGGAGAACAATCTAACGAAAGCGGATGCCGAGGACTCAGTCGGAATAGTGGAGAAGACTCAGTCGGAATAGTGGAGAAGACTCAGTCGGAATAGTGGAGTAGACTCAGTCGGAATAGTGGAGAAGACTCAGTCGAAAAGTGGACCTTGGCAGAAAAAGAAAAAAAAGATTAGAAGGGACAAACGAACACATGTCTTTAATTAAATAATAATAGTAAAGTTCTTAAAACTTAATGTCGAGGCTTTAATTAACTGTTCGACTATTACCTCGAACCATCACCTAGCATTTTAGTTTAGTTGGAGTGATAGTGAAGTAAATATAATTTCTAGCATCAAATGTGCTCTTATGTCACCCTTAACACAATAATAACAAATATTACTTCACATGAGGATACACGCGCGTCATTATATCATAGTGATTAATGTATACGAACCGACATCTCGTAAATCATTCGAGAAGAAACAATGGAGGACAATTATTGAGAGTAATATGCTTCTAAAGCCTAATGGTTTAGTGTATCGTTAGCTATCGTGAAACCATCTTTAGAAGCATTTAAACTTGATTGAGGCTAGTTTCTTTTATCGTTGGACACGAGCACAAAGTCTTCGTGTGCCGATTATACAGGAAAGTGAACAGGGGAGGATGCCAACACTCAGTGGCCCTGGGCTGCCGTAGCACAGCGAGGGTGCTAGGGAAGGTGAAGCAGGTAGCTTCACATTCTGCTTCATGCTTAAGCTCAGTGCAGGGAGAACGTAGACGATTCCGTAGCTCATCCCAACGTATTGAGGGCCCTCGAGGGGGGTAGAGTGTAGAAGTCCGACATAACCTTGCTTTTCCGCCAGTAGAAGGGGTAAGATTTCGCCCCCTCTATCAAAAAAGGTGATACCTTTGACCCACCTACATTCATCCTTTATAAATGACGATAATTCGGATGCGTTGTCACTCCTGAAGACTTAGATGGAATTAAACACTAGCTAGAAGGCACTCACACACTAGCATTATGCTTCTATTTTCCGCTGGTATTCTGTGAGTGGCATGCATAAACCTTAGATGCAGCTACAATGAAAATTTGTAAATCAGATTAAGTTAAGGCCAATCTGCTTAACCTCGAGGTGGACAGCCTCCCGGTATTTTACAGGATACATTTTGGAGATTGTGCAGAGGAGTTACATAACACGGTCCTGTTCCCCACGCGCGTTGTCCACCCCCTCATCACTTCACCCTCTGAGTACTAAGGTAGAACGCCTCGTCCAACCAAGGACATCAGGGCCACGGGATCCCTACACTCGTCAGCGTTATGTTGCTTTTTTACGCTGGTATTCTGAATAACGGTTTACAGTTAACAGTTAACGGTTTTTTATTTTGAAAATTTCGACAGCCCCAAACACATAAAAAAATCCATGAAACTAACAATAACGGCATGCAGAAACGGAAAGATTAATTGTAACAAAACTATAACTTCTTTATGTAAATGAGCTATATTGCTGCTTGTTTATGCGTGCACCATGGATGGGTCGGCTCGGCCGGGTAAGGACCACGCCCTCGCAAACTAGCAGTGAATTAGCAACCTTCAAATTCAACGTCTATTTTCAAAACCTGCCATGTCTTAATTCAGTAAATTTATTCAGAGCTAAGTCTAGATCAATGATCTTGGCAGCTTAAGTCCAACATCTATCTGGTATGCTGTAAGCTGCTCGCATTCATTACAAGCTGGCGCTCTGAAAATGTCTAGGTTCCCTAGCGATTTACATAATACGGACATTTAAATAAAAAGGTCATAATCAAGACAAACACTAAACAATTGCTTGCAAAATTATTTATTAATAACGTAACACACAACGACAACGAAGGTTTAAAATTTTAATTACTGTAATTTTTTTATATTTTAAAACATTCAATTCGACAGTATATCATAGTTTATACCAGGCACCGTTTCTACTTGGGGTAGCTACAGTTATTGTGGTAGGCTCTACCATAGAAGCTTATTTTTATATAGAATAGGTGGCAAACGAGCAAGCAGCCCGCCCGATGGTAAGTGATCACCGCCGCCCATGGACATCAGCAACACCAGAGGAGTCGCAGATGCGATGCCGGCCTTTCAGGAAAGTGTAGGCTCTTCTCTTGAAGGTCTCTAAGTCGTATCGGTGCGGAAACACCGCTGGTGTCAGCTGATTCCACAGAGTAGTTGTGTGTGGCAGGAAATTTCGCGTGAAGTGCACAGTGGTGGATTGCCAATCATCGAGATGATGAGGATGAAATTTTGAATTCTGTCGTGATGTACGGGAATTAGTCCGAACAACTCCAAAACACTGCCCATGGTCAATTCGGTAAAAATGCATAGAGATGCAACATCTCTTCGTAACGCCGATCGGAAAATACCTAGTCATCAACGATTCAAGCTGCTCTGTTGCTGACTGAAGCATGGATAGCGCGTTGAAAGACCCTCACAGTATAACACATTAAGCTGGTGTGTTAGATTTGTTGAGTGTAGGGATACGAAGACCTCGATTTGTTGAGAGACAGTGACAGCTAATGTGGAATCTTGAATGTTTCTTGATGATTAAGATGTGTTGGCCTGCAGCTATCACTTATAAGTGATAGATTATCACCTCATATATATCAGGAGAATAGGATCGTGTTTCTCCTCTGCACATTCTCCAAAATGATGCTGTAAAACACCATGATGGCTAAGCAGGTTGATGTCAACTTAATCTGGTTCGCCAATTTTCTTGCTAGCTGCGTCTGGGGTAAATGCTAGCAGGACATCAGAAGAAAATAGTAGCTCTATGCTTTTATTTTCTACTAGTTTGTAGAGTGTAGGGATCCAAGTGGAGCGACTATTTCTGGTGACGACACATTCCATCTAAGTCCTCAGGGTTGACAAAACAACAGCAATATCCTTATCGATGATGATGTGGATGTAATGAGCTCGAAGAATCACTTACAAGATACAATAGAAAGAAAAATTAACCTTTCGATTGATCGAGTAGGCACTTGGTACAACGTGAAATACGTCGACTTTTGAAATTTCCATCGAAAACTGAAGGATCAACAAAAATCCAGACATTTCACTCATTAGCCAACCTCAATAATTTGAAAGGGTTGTTAACATGTAATTCTTGTGGCAGCTTCCATTGTTACGATCGATTTTGTTCATATTTCACTCGACGTCAACCTTATGAGTTAATTAGTAAGATACATAGAACTCTGGCAGTGAACTGGGACAGGTAATGACGTTTTAAACAACCATACATGTTTGATATTATATTATCTTTAAAACAATACTAGAAATTCCAACAGCATCACTAAAATTCGAATAACCCATTGCTAAGCTTTAATGTGTAAGGTTGATTCGACAATAGTCGAATGAAGGATACGAAACTACGATTATGTTTCGTAGACCGTACCGTTGTAACATTTGCAGCTTGCCCTAATTTATTTTTTCGCTCCTACCCTTCTCGTTATGGGTTTTCTAATATAACGTGGTTGGAATACGTGGTAGTCGCAATCTGGTTACCTTCACTAAGGCAAGAGGAACCCACACGAGGCCAATGAGCAGGCCCGGATGACTGCTTCAGATGGGCTAACTGAGACCCACTTTGGACTCACGACGCGGTTTGGAATGATGGTGTTTGGGGCGTCGTCCCCTGCCCTCTGCGGTTCACATGGGATGGGGGGGAGAGGAGTATTGGTTTTTTTTTATTGCATTGAAAGTAACAAACGAGCACACAACTGTGAACTCACCTGATGGTGATTCCCGCAGCCCATGACATCTACATTCATCCTTGAGCAGGAATCGTAATACAGTCGCGTTGTCACCCTTGAGGACTGAGATGGAACGCCTCGTCACCAGTAATAAAGGTCTCCGGATCCCTACACTCACCAGACGAAACACAGTAGCATTACACTGGTATTCTGTGAAAGCGTGGTCCTACCCTGGTCGAGCTGACCCATTCATTCTGCAGCTAGAAACAAATTGCAGCATAGCTTTACCACTGATGTGGTATAGGTAGCTTGCACAACTCTATCTCCCCTCCACAACAGCATGGACCGCGGGTGGAAAGGAGCATCGGTATTTCCGTATCCAATTCCGCTGTGGTCCACAAGCAAAGCTTAGCAGGCCGCAGGCTGGTTGGATAGTTGGTGCTGAGCTTGCGTTCGTGGTCCCCTTCGGCTCCCAGATGGGAGAAGGGGATTTTAGTACCAAATTACTGCTTCACTGAAATTTCTCGAATCAGTTCAGTCACTTTCCATATGAAAACAACCCTATCTAAGTTTAACACATTTCAAATCTCACGGGCATCGTAAAGACCCAATTTGTGACGTAATTTAATTCGTCAATCTGTAGCTACTTGTTGTCAGATCTCATAAAGCCTCCAGGGGTAGGCAGTCGTTGGAACTTTGAATCTGTTATTCTATTACTAAAACATACACTATAACTAATCATCTTTACCACTTTAGTTTATCTGTGATAGTTAGTGATTTGTTTTTATACATATATATAATGAAATTATTTATTTACTTAACCTTTATTGCAAATCCTTATAATTAGGACACAGAAGGCGGACTTAATGCCTATAGGTATTTTCTAGCAGTGAACCTGTGGTATGGTTAAATTTATATGAAAGTAAATTATATAAAGGTGAACTGTTATAAAAAAGTTATGTAAAAAAAAAAAATCTGTACAAAAAGACATATACTATACACGAAAATAAACGTACGTATTATTTAATAGCTTAGATTTAGCTACTCCATGGCGCAGTTGCTTACATATATTTATACTGTCGAGTATTTAGGTCGTGAGTTCCTATCCTAATATGTTTTTGTATGTATAGGGGAATATTTATGATAATTTATTTCACCACAATTATTTAACAAAAGTAAAATTTACGAGTCATCAGCGGTCTAGTGCGTGTGATACGCAGACCGATGTACATTACTTGAGTGTTGCATTGAAATGTCAATTGTAAATATACCGACACGATTCTAAAGTTAACTTAAGTAAAGTTAAAAGTTTAATTATCTTTCGAAAAGTGGTTACAGGAGGAGGGGTGAGTTAACTCTTATATTTTTATCCTCCTGTAAGATCTTACTATAAAATATATGAAACATTTATGCATTGTCTTCAATTACTTATAGCTTAAGGACACACCCTTGTATAAGCTAGACTAACACCTTTTGGTAAAATGTTTAGAGTTCCATTATAAAACACTCCTAGCGCCCTTTCACATTTAATTATACTTAGGTTAAGGAATATCTTTAGATTAGTTACACAGTAAATGTATTTCCATTTGTATAAATTCAGCTTGTCCCATATTAAGGAGTTTTATTCAAGAAAAGAACCTGTAATAATGTGTATGTGAATTAATATGTTTAGGTTAAAATGAAACGTCAATAGACTAAGCTAGGGGTACGGTCTGCTAGGTCGTAGATTCGAATCCGCTTTTCAACTATTGCATTTAACCATCCACCTAGCGTTTAAGCTTGGAGTAAATAACCGTAATGTTAATTAAAGTTGTGAAAAAAAAAAACGAAACAGCTAGAGTGAGTAGAGTAGTTTCTTTTTCTTTTCTCAGTGGTAGAGCTACACTGCGGTTTGTTTGTAGATGCAGAACGAATGGCTCCTCTCAGAACGGGGTAGGACCACGCCCTCAAAGAATACCAGCGTAAAATCTTAATGCTATGCTGTGTTTCGTCTGGTGAGTGCAGGGATCCGGAGACTTTTAATAATGGTGACGAGGCGTTCCATCTCAGTCCTCAAGGGTGACAACACATCTGCATTATGATTCCTTGTCAAGGATGAATGTAGATGTCGTGGGCCGCAGGAATCACTTGCCGTCAGGTGAACTGTGCGCGAGTTAGTAACTCACAATATAATAAAAAAAAGGTAAAAATATCTTTGAAAATCACACCCATTTTCATTTTACAATATTCATTAGTAATTTTCCCACGTTAAAAAGAAGAGGTGTAATCTTTATCGAGCATGTTTGCAGACGTCATGGGAAGTCATCTCTTATCATAGATGAACGGTTTATTACCTCTAATAATATAAAAAATATACACACGATTATATTCGTGACGTATTTTTTTAAAAATAATAATATTAGCAATGCATTAATATTACTAACCCTCCGGTTAACCACTCCAACTAAGCTTATATATTTTTTTTTATTTATTTAATTTGTGTCATACATGAAAACAATCTTGATCCATAAATACATAAAGTAAAATCTGATGCATGCACCAATTAAATATGGACACATCGATTATTATGGTTTATCATGTTACATAAAATATCGTTATCGTGTTACATAAAAATAATTAATGTAGTCAAAACAGTTGTCAAATGGCGGATTCGAGCCTAAGACGTTAAGTTTCGTACGCTGTCCTCTAAGCCATTAAGCTATTGACGCTTCAAGAGTTCAAATTATACTTGTAATTATCCATCTATGTATGATTGTTAAATTAAAAATCGCACGTAAAAACACAATGTTGTTTTGTGACGGGGCCTTGCTTTAAATATTTACTTATCTCTTCTTCTTTCAATAATGGCAGCCGTGGAAGTTAATTTAGAGATTAAATGATGTTTAAAGGAAATTTGCAAATATAAAACACATTTATAACCCAACGCCGCAGTGAGTAACAGATATCAACGTTTTATTTTGTTAGTATTAATAAAAACCTACTCACATCCGCTGCAGTGCTTTTCGTACTATTCATTTTGCAGTAATTTTGTACTGAAGTTGCGAGTATTAAGTTTAAAAAAAAGCTCGTTTGAAGCCATTTAAAAGTCAACGAAGCGTCGGAGTTCGCCTTTAAAAGCTTTTAATACAGAACCGCATGGAAATAGAGCTGCGTCGCTTTTAAAAGCCGATAATTAATACTGACTTTTGTATATTGCTTGCAATATGATGTGATTCAAACTGAAATTTGTGTACAATGCGATCGATTCGTGATAAAGCGTTTTGTTTATAAAGCCAAGTGTGACAAATGTGCACACAGTTCACCCGATGGTCCATATGGAACCAAAATTCATGAGTTTCGTCATCCCTGAGGACTGCGGTGGCATGTCACTTCCAGTAGTTGTGAACAAAACACATCAACACTATGCTGCTATACCACGCTGGTATTCGATTAGTTCGTGGTCTATTCCCGGTCAACATACCAATTTGTGCTGTAGCCAGAAAAAGCTGAGTTGTGACTAACACAGTTTTTTTTTTATTACATTGAGAGTTGCAAACGAGCACACAGTTCACGTGATGTTAAGTGATTCCTGCGGCCCATCACATCTACATTTACCCTTGACCAGAAATCATAATACACATGCGTTGTCACCCTTGAGGACTGAGATGGAATGCCTCGTCACCAGTAATAATGGTCTCCGGATCCCTGCACGCACCAGACGAAACGCAACAGCGTTATGCTGCTATTTCACGCCGGTATGTGAGGGCGTGGTCCTACCCCGGTCGAGCTGACCTATTTATTCTGCAGCTAGAAACAAACTGCATTGTAGCTCTACCACTCTTAAAAAAAAACTTAGCTCCGACTTTACTGAAAGAAACCCTTTTGTCGCGCTTGACTAACTTAATCTCTTAAATAAAAGTACATAATGATATTAAAATAAATTGGACAAAATACTTTGGTGAAGCGTAGAAAATTAATTCATCATCTTCGTCATAATTTCAGCTCATCACCAGCTCACTGCTTCACCTAGCGCTCTGCCACAAACTGCCACAGTGCCATCTGTATCCATCTATATCCCTTTTCCACGAGCTATATGACAGTCCCATTGCCCCTTCAACTTACCGATTCGTTTATCAACGTTTCGTGTTCTGTGAGGAATGCACGTAAACACGACAGTGTGGACCATCGTGTCGGGACACATTGGTGTGTCGCAAGCACCCGTCGAGTGTGTCGCGAGATTTACAAATACGATATTCTTATCTAAGGTGATCTAAGGGAATATTGCATGTAAAGAGATATGCACAAATAAAATTTACGGGACGTGGTAGTGTTGAAAATAACTTATCAAGATAATATATGTTTATATTTAGTATAGACAATATTGACATAGTTTAATTAATTGAAAAAAGACGAACTAACAGTTCGACTTTTTTTCAAGAAGTTTGTTTAAATAGTGTCGCGAATTCGTAAACAGTATGTTAGTGCGTCGCTGAGTAGAAAAAGGTTGAGAGCCGCTAATTTAGTGGCCAGGATACCTGGTTTTCAGCCAAGAGGCTCGGCTTCGATTCTCGGTACGGGTACCACACTGTGGGGAATGCATGTAGTTCGCTATCGTTGGATTGTGCAGGAATAAAACCACTCTACAAATATTTCATGTTATAGAGGTCTCGACAGAGCGCCATAAGCGCTTGGTCACCTCTTAACCCGGCGAAACTGTAAAATCCCTCGGGCCAACAGCGACCATCCAACCGAAAAAAAAATATAAGCCTTTTTTTTGTGTTCATCCAAATATATTCAGATTTTATATTAATTAGCCACTTATTTTAATTAGATTCTACACACGCAAACATATTATGTCCCGCAGATAAACACCGAGCTTAAACCTCTACATACGCCGAGTTTCTTTGGGCTTTTTTTTTATTACATTAAGAGTAACGAACTCACACACAGTCCACCCGACGGCAAGTGATTCCTGCGACCCATGACATCTACATTCATCTACAAACAAACCGCAGCGTAGCTCTACAACCTACACATACGGCCATGTCAATAGCCAGTATAATGCTTTGCGGTACGGTCAGCGAAACTTAAGGTCGTAGGTTCGAATCCACCGTTAGACTATTGCCGTCAACAATCTCCTAGCACAAGCATTGTCATCTTAGTCGGAGTGGTTAACCGGAATATTAGTAATGTTAATAGAAAAAAAAAATACCCGTTAGTGATTACCGATTGAAGATTTAAGTACTTAAGCATTGAGATATGAACGTAGAGAAGATATGCCGCAGTTTCTACACTACACTCGCAATGTAAAAGCGGGCACATAGCAAATTACTGTTGCACGGGTTACTTTGCAGTTTGCAAGTTAAATTAGTTTAAAACTTGTTCCAGTGCAAGGACTTACATGGAGAAGAATTTTATAATATTATACTTCGCGTCATACTTAGCGGCAGCTGTGAGCCCTGACATCGAATCGTGCATCCGTCAATAACGAAGATTCTAGACGAACATGATATATGTTTTACTTTTAACAAGGACATTACTAATACTCCGGTTAACCACGACAACAGTCTAATGGCGGATTCGAACCTACGACCTTAAGTTTCGCTGACCGTACCCTAAACCATTAGGCTATTAATGCTTAAAAAAAATCCCAGGTGTCTGGGCGCAAGGCGCTCGGACGTAAATTCGTGACAATGAATCCTAAAACAATGAGCACTCTGCACAGAATAACAATATACATGTACCATAGAATAACAATTATTAAATCACAATTAAAGTATTTTATTTATTTAATGATAATTACATATATGATATTTAACTCGGCTTGATTCGGTTACTCTCGGCTCGAGCTTAACGGGACACCGATACGATCGTAACGGGACAATGAGCCCTACTTTATTGCGAATGCCTCGTAGCGTTACCGATTTATAAGACGTTATCACTTCAAAAATTTATATTTAATTACTAAACGATTATGTTACACTTTAGGGAAGAATATCGTATTTGTAAATCACGCGACACACTCGTCATGTGCATGCGACACAACATTGTGTCGCGACACTCGGTGCTTGAGAGCACATACATAGTGACATTCCCCATAGACGTGTTCGTCTGTATTGAACACACATAGATTATAGCTTGATGACGAAGATCGTGCCTAACGTCCATATCACAGCGGTTGTTGTTGGGAGCTCTAGGCGATAAGTTTGGTTAGGTAAGTTAAACTTTCACGTAGACTCCAATCGACGGATCCAACTCGGATGACCAGGGTTTGGGGAACTGCGGTATAACTTCGCGGAATATACCTCGATGCTTGCAGATAAAAGTTTTTAAGCTGCACGGCCGTATGAGAAAGATCAGAGTGAGTCAGCGAGCTAAAGAGAGGGCTGTGCTCGGTGTCATCCGCAAGAGAACGAGAGTGACCAACATAACTTAAAATTTCAGCAAGCTGTCGTGGCAATTATTTAGCCAAATAGCTTGTAGAACCGATAGCTGATGGGGGATAGCAGTTAGGACCATGCCCTCACAGAATACCAGCGTAAAATAACAGCATAGTGCTGCTGTGCTTCGTCCGATAAGTGTAGGGATCCGGAAACCTTTATTACTAGTGACGAGGAATACCATCTCAGTTCTCAAGGGTGACATCTGTTTTATGATTCCTTGCCAAGGATGAATGTAGACGTCATGGACTGCAGGAATTAATTACCATCAGGTGAACTGTGTGCGAGTTTGTTACTCGCAATGTAATAAAAAAAATCTCAACCTCAATAAAAACCCCAGATTCACATGCATCGCCTCAGGATTGGCGACTGAGATGGATTGCCCCGCTACCAACAACTTAATCTCTGGATTCCTACATAGGAAAAAGTCAGGGCCAAAGGAACTCGATCATCACCGATCGAGCCTAGTGAATCACGTTGAGTCATCACCAATTTAGAGTTTATTTGCAATAAAAGTAATGACGCAAGACATTTAATTATTTTCTCTTGTGCGCCTAATCTTTTTATTTTTTAATCTTTTTTTTGTACGCCTGCAAATAATTGAGAGCTCCATCCCCCCACACAACTGCCACAAAGCTTTTCTTAACCAATTGCATCCATCGACTTCCCACAGACTTCCATAGGAAATCGCTCACACACCAAGGGGTAACAGTCAAAAATTTAAAACGTTGGTCACAATTCAATAGCAAGCAAACCCAACCACCAAAATGGTGCATATATGATTTTTATTTTTGGTGGTAAACCGAAATGTTGATTGTATTTATCAGTCACCTAACATAAGTTCTATTTAAAATAAATTTGTGAACGAGTGACTGTGCGAACGCGCCAAGTGAAATAATATATTTTATCAGGAATTCCGATGTAGGTGAAAGAGTGAATTTTCCTGTATCCCCAGCCCCAAAACCATTATACATATAAATAATACAAAAGTGATATTAGTTTATAGCATGAGATTAAAGAGAAAAAAAAGAAAAAAGAACGATTATATTAAACGTTCTTCATTTTCCACTCAAAGAGCCAACGTAAAAACTTTTCATTTACAATACTGACCTAGTAATACGTAACCATGGAGTTGAGGAAAATTGTCTCAAATGAAATTTTCAAGCGCCTGTCAGAATTGATAGGCAATTACTCTTTTGTACATTTATTAGACAGATTTAAAGATACTTTCCTTTTTAACTATTAGTAAAAATCAAAAAGTAATTCAAGTCATACTTCCTTCATACTTAACCTTTCATTTCAATTTAATAATAATAATAATAAATTAGTATATTATTATTAGTATAATAGAATTTTATTTATTTATTTTATTGACAAGAACATAATAATATATATAGATAGGAAAAAAACCTTAAAAAATATATAATATAAACGTAGACAAGATAAAGTTTTTATGAATTTCACAGGTTACAAAAAAAAATAGCAACAAAAGAAAAAGAAAATTTTATATAACATGATTAACTCCGAATTTAGTCCGGAACACGTGGATAAATCACATACATAATTTTTTTGCCGTTTCCTAGTTTTTCATTAGTAAAAAAAATATATGCTTCATCTTAACCAGACAACTTCGAAACATCATTAAAATCATCAAAGCTGACAGAACAGAGTGAGAAGAAACCCTGAAGCTTTCAAAAGCCCATTGTGGTTAAGGGACTGCGCGTAAAGGAAGCCGACGTCGTTTCAAGACACTAGGTACAAAAGCTTTTACAATTTCTTATTTCGAAAGTTGCCACCAGTCTTTTCAAATACCGTAACGGAGACTTCTTTTTGTCTATACGAGAATACTTTTATCATTCTTGTGTAATTGTATTTTAAAAATCTCGTTAATTTGTTGGCGCGAATGGGTGATACCCTTGGACCTTAACGGATGTTGGAAAACTGGAAACTGAACTCTTGGTTAGTTACATAAAGCAATAATCTTTAATAGGCTGATTCCAATCCGTTATATTTTTTAGCATTACTGAATTTTCTGCGAACCCATACTAATGGTTAACGACATAGTTTCTCATTCATATCCTTAATATCTATTAGATTATTGAGATTGAAATAATAAAAAATAAAGTATTTTTCATAACGAGTCCTTTCATTTGACTCTACTATTGGTTGACTTAATTTTTTTACTATTAAATTACTGACTTTACTATTAAATTAAATAGGAGACAATAAAGTAACTGAGCTTTTTAGATTGTGAACCATTTGTTTACGTGTCTGTTCGTGTGTTTGTGTGACTCAATCTCACTATATTTGAGTTTAGTAAGCCACTCGTTACAATATTTTTATCTTACGTGAAGGTAGTGGAAAAATGTTTAGCTTTTTATTTAATTTATGCTATAGGTAACTCGATTGTTTCTTAAATTGACGATTACCAAAGTTTGTTCTAACAACCCCGATGTCATTGATTAGCCTCCTCGGATTAGTACTAGAATTCGAGGACACAGTCTTATGTTTTTCTAGTATTACCTGTAATACATATAATTTTCTAACACTCAAAATCTTACCAATAGAATATAATTCTTCTGTAGGAAACCTATAAGGCTTATTATATAGTACCTTAATTATTAATCTTTTAGCCCGTTCTAATTCTAGGATCTAAAATTATCATTATATAAAGACTTCATTCCAAAGTAACGGAGTCTTTTGTTACACATGCAGTATGCTTTGGTCTATTTCTGTAAATAATATCAAATCGTTTCTGTCTGTGCTGGGTTTTCCATATTTATTTATTTCATATATCTTTAACGAAAAAGGACTCAATGTCTTGGCATTCTCTACCAGTCAACCCGAGGGGCTACGATCAAAAATAACTGACAAAAGATAACTGATAACTGAAAATATTATATAAATAAAGAAACAATTAGTACACAGTTCATCTGAATGCAGATGCGTTGTCACCTTTGGGGGCTGAGATGGAATGCCACGTCACCAGTAATGAAGGTCTCCTGGACGCAGGTATCACTTAACATCAGGTGAACTTTGTGCTCATTTCTCACCCTATAATTAAAATAAATCCAGGTCTACTTTATACCGTGTTATCTCAAAGGTGAAACCCACCGTTGTTTTAAATAATAACTGAGAAATAAAGTACCCTCTACTATTATAACTCAAAATGTTTTATAGCTTCACAGTGTCGTTAATTTCGTTGTTTGAACTGAGCGGTTACGTTATATTATTTGTATTTCTACTTCACGGCACTTCTCTATTACCTGGATGCTGCATGGCGGTTCCTGGGTTCAACTCTCAGTCCGGGAATAATAACTTTTCATCACAGATTATTGGTTTTCGTGTATGGGTTTGTTGTATGTATGTGTCTTGTACGACGTCTGAACCTTTTCCCAATCTTATTGCATATTCATGACACTGAAATAGGGAAGGACGATGTGCGAGTACATCTGTATGATAAGCCGTAGAAGCTAAGAATTTAAGTACTTGCATTACATATGTCGGATTGAAATTTTAGATAAGTATATATAATAATAATTTTAGAAATTTACCAGCAGCTCAACGACGAAGGAGATCGTCGTGATGAAACCTGCACGTTTGAGAAATAAATAGAAAATATATTTTGATTACAAGTGAAGTCCAGCAATCTGCAATTGAGCTGGGAGGAGACCTATGGCCACCAGGGTCCTTACTTTTACGTTACTATAACATGTGTTTATAGATTTTTTTGCTTGCACAGGATAGTGCTTTTTTTTACAAGCTTTTATTTAGTTTCACCTGTCCCGTTGTCTGTCTGTCGGTCCGTAATCAAATCTTGCAAGTTGAATTTGATACACTTCCCGGTTTCCGGTTGAGCTGAAATTTTGCATGCATATATAAATCGAATGATAATGCAATATTATTATGACATAGAGCTGATCTGATGATAGAAAGCTGGAAGGTGGCCATAGAAACTCCGTAAAAGAACGCAACCCCATCGAGTTTGGGCTTTATTGATTCGATCGTTGATGAGTATCTTGGATGGCGTGAATATGCAACTCCATCAAATTTGGGGAAAAAGTTCGTTCGATTTGTTTACGTCTGATTGATCAGACAGATGACCCAATACCAAGGCGAGTATTCCGATGGCTGAATGGTATGAGGGTGTTGTAGTAAATCTCGAACTAAAAATAATAAAAAGTTAAAAATAAAATTAAAGAAAAAAAACCTCTTCCTCTTGCCATCACAATGTAACACGCTTTTATTTATAAAATTGGGACTGTGATAAAAAACGGGAAGATTTAATAATTAAAGTGTAAAGTTTTAATGTTAAAAATATATAATTATGTACGATATGGAATTATTTTGTCGTAGACGAAGAAACTTAATTATCGTTAAAGGTTACAATGAGTTTATAAAGTGTTATATTTCTTATTAGAGTTGATTGATTTTTAACTTTTTCGTTCGTATCATTAACAAATAATAAAAGCTTGTTTTTTTAAAAAAAAATTGTTTAATTTTTTTTGTTAAATCGAGAGCAATAAACTCGCACTCAGTTCCACTGATGGCAAGTGATTCTTGCGTCCCACAACATCTACATTCATCCTTGATAAGGAATCATAATGCAGATGCGTTGTCACCCTCGAGGGCTGAGATGGAATGAAACCACCAGTAATAAAGGCTTTATTATCTATAGGGTAGGTATATATTCAACAGTCAACTATGGATAGGCTATGACAACAATTAATATCTCATATGATATAATTCATCGCTCATATTTTGAAGCTGTCAAGTTTTGTGAAGATGTCAGTGGTAGCTAGCAAAAAGCTACAAAGTTACTCTACCACTGTTTGATTACACGCCAAGGAACAATAATCGCATTTTACAATGTTGGTTATCAGGATCCTGGGTCATCGTCCCGTCTCCTTGACAACTCATCTGGACATTCCTCCGATCTTATTGCAAATCGGAATAGGGAAGGGTATCATGAGTAGATGACTCTGTGAGCAAACGCTTACGGCACTATGAAATATACTGCATGGTTGATGCCATCTGGCAGTAACCAGAAGATAGTGCCGCGTGGTCGGAATCAATCCTGACGATATCACCATCATAATTTCTCTTCTATAATCATTTTGTGCTTTTTATTGCCACAAAATAAACGCTTTAATTTCAATTCAAATATTTCTGGACAATTTCAGATTAAATTACAAAAATACAATTTAATTGTATTAAAATCCATATACAAATTGGTCATATCTAAAGTAGATTAAAGTTAAAAATAAAGAAAACACAATAACAAAAAGTCAACAGATTAAAATATAAATAACGTAACAAAACTGCTCATTTCAAATAACGATATTAACGAAACGGTCAAGCTTTAAAACATTTTGAGATATTCTTGTTGAGGGTGCTTTATTCGTGAGTTAGTAATTTTGGAACAATGATTTCGACTTTGAGATATCTCGGTATAAAGTAGGCCTGAAGTTTTAATTATTGAGTGACCAGTTGTAACCAGTACACAGTTCACCTGATGGTAAGTAGTTCCTGCGGCCCATGTCCTCTATAAGGAATCATAATGCAGATGCGTTGTCACCCCTGAAGACTAAAATGGAATGTCATCTAACCTAAAGGAAACCTCACAGAATGAGGGCGTGGTCTTTCCCAATTTAAGTACTCTGTTTTCACTCTGTTTTCTCTTTTTCTTCAACCATTTCCTATCACATCCGGTCTGCCTTTGTGGAGATTACCGTATACATACGCAAAGACCGACGGACAAATCTATATATACGATTTTGTTTCATGTAGTTAAGTTGTTTGAGAAATAAATGAAATAATATGTTGTACGGAATGCCAATGCGAAATAGAACCGCCTAGTAAACTCTAAAATAAATAAATTTCCAACGCCGTTTAATTAAAACAATTTTAATTGTAAACGCTACTTCAATACACCTTTGCCTTGAATAATAGGTTTAGAAACAATGGGTACGTGCGAGCTTTAAAAGCTTCAAAGAACAACTAGGAATTATTACTAGAACAAACTGTATTAAACCGTGAAAACTTACCACCGTTGTAAAGTTTTTTATTAAAATATTTATTAAATAGTATAATAAACCATAAGTGAATATTCAAAACGTTATATATATATATATATATATATATATATATATATAAAAAAAAGAAGAACATTCTCGTTCCAACTAACAGTTGTATGGCGTATTCGAACATACGACCCTGAGTTTGGCAGTCGGTAACGTAAACCATTAGGCTATTGACGCTTCAAACATCTAGATCATTAACAAAGATTCAAGATGCACATGCGTTGTAACCTAGGACTAAGATGGAATATGTGGTTAATTGCAATCGGGTCCTCGTATCCTCTCACCATATAGAATACAAAAGCACAGACAGAATTCAATATTACATCCTCATCATCTCGATGGTTGGTAATCCACCGCTGTGCGCTTGTTTCCCTACCGATACTACTTACGAACCTTCAAGAGAAGAGTCTAAACCTTCCTTGGTGTTGCGGATGTCCATGGGCGGCGGTAATCACTTGCCACCAGTTGAGCTGCTTGGCTACTGAAATCAGCTGTGTTTATCTGTACGTATCAGGTCGTAGTTACCATTACATCAGGTGAACTGTGCTCATTTGTCACCCTTAGTTTCACAACAAACAAAGTATTGCTTAATTCTAGCTAAACCTCCCCGTAAAGAGTAACAGAATTGTGCTGCGGTTTAGTAAATTGGTACTTGGAATTTGGACACTTGAATTTATACCAGTACGGAGGAATTCACACAACGTGAACCTTATCTGTGAAAGTAGAAAGCATTTCACTGTTCGTATACATTCAACCCGCGGGCGTGTGTTAGTCGAACTTAACCAGGTCATGGCATTCGGAATAATTTTTTGTTTGTCCGTTTGAATACAGACAGTATATTGACTGAATCTTTTTCTAACTATACAAAATTTAGCAATGCTACGTATATAATATACATCCGTGAATACAATACAATTAACGATAGCATCCAACACATTGTTTACAGAGAAGCAACATGCATATTATAACATTTAAAACAAACCAATCTTATATACTCGATATTAAAAGACCTCAAAACTTATCCTTACAATTATTTTTTTCTTTCCATTTCCAGTGGTACAGGTATACTGCAGTTCGTTTCTAGCTGCAGAATGAATGGGTCAGCTCGACCGGGGTGGGTGCACGCCTTCACAGAATACCAGAGAGCATAATGCAGCAGTGTTTCGTCTGACAACGCATCTGCATTATGATTACTTCTCAAGGATGAATGTAGATGTCATGGGCCGCATGAGTCACTTACCAGCAGGTGAACTGTGTGCGAGTTTGTTACTCTCAATGTACAATTTTACATATAACATTACGCCTACCAATATCGTCTCTCACTCACTCCAGGGTTGACTGGCAGGGGATGGCACAAGGCGACATATCCACCCTTGTTAACCTTATTTAGGGGAGAAAAAATAAAATAAAAATGGTTTTATAGCTTATGTATACATATCATGAATACACGATAACACGACGCGGTAACTAGAGCTCCAGGGCAGTTTGGAACTCGGTGTGTACCTAACCTTCAACCGCCTCCTGACCAAGTCTACTCCAACACCAACGCTGGGGATGCATTCAGCAACAGATATTAGAAGACCTGCAACAGTATACGCTGATGAGGAAAGATAACAAAGGGATTTCTTTGGTTTCACCATCAATCATTAAATAGACCAATCATTCGACAGCATATTTTGGATATTGCCGACGTGGTTGGTGATGTTAACATATTTTGAAATCCTCATGACCGTTTCCCTCCATCACCCAGCACGTAGTAGTCGAACCATCGATTTTCTCGTGAGCGCTTAGATATTACTACCTCTGACTTACTACATATCTTCATCGGCATTTCTAGAGTATAATTTCGATAGGGAAGAATTTAACTGCAGTGTCAGCGAGCCGGAATAAGTACAAATATATCTAGATACGAAGAACAACAAATCACAGTGTCTGGCACTCGATAAATAAAATGTTATATATATAAATCCATGATGCCTATTTAGTCGCCTGGTACGATAGGTAGGGGTTACAGTCCTACTCTAAAAGCCGTGTGGCCTTCCCTGGACCCTTAGACACCGAAGTACATGTATTAAATTGTATACTTACCAACTAATATTAAAATAATTGGTGTATTAACAGAATTCATTTCGAACTTAGCTAAGTTTGAAGAGTAAGTAAGAAATATTCAATATCGGTTTAACCTTTACTTTTTTTATTTAAATCTTCTTTACGTGCTCTATTTTAACTTACTTTTTATAATAAAAATATTTTTATAAAAAAGCAATTATATTTATAGTAAAATACTTCAGCATCGTAACTAATTATAGTTTGAAAATCTTAAAACGAAATTGAACCGCTTCGTTGGCTATCGAATAACAATAGAAATATAGAATATATATATTTACTAATTACAATTAAAGTTTTCAATTCTAACATTTTTCCTAAGTTAGTTTTGAATTCAAACCGATAACGAAACGGCAATGGAATTTTATATCGACGTATATTATGAATAACTGATATGCCTGAGATGTGACTAATTTTAAAATCGATTTCTCTACTGTCAACATTAACAGTCTTATCAAGAAATGTTAGCGTTCTTATGAATTGATTTAAACTTCTTTTTCTTATGTTCGTTTTGTAAACTTCAACTTATGAACAAAAATACGCACACGCGCACACGTACGCACACGCATACACACACGCACACATACATAAAACGCACATCAACACGCACAACGATTCCAGTACAAAATGATTACTTATATTACCATAATACACACACGCACACATACATAAAACGCACATCAACACGCACAACGATTCCAGTACAAAATGATTACTTATATTACCATAATACACACACGCACACATACATAATACGCACATCAACATGCACAACGATTCCAGTATAAAATGATTACTTATATTACCATAATACACACACGCACACATACATAAAACGCACATCAACACGCACAACGATTCCAGTACAAAATGATTACTTATATTACCATAATACACACACGCACACATACATAAAACGCACATCAACACGCACAACGATTCCAGTACAAAATGATTACTTATATTACCATAATACACACACGCACATACATAAAACGCACACAAACACGCACATACATAAAACGCACATCAACACGCACAACGATTCCAGTACAAAATGATTACTTATATTACCATAATACACACACGCACATACATAAAACGCACACAAACACGCACATACATAAAACGCACATCAACACGCACAACGATTCCAGTACAAAATGATTACTTATATTACCATAATACACACACGCACATACATAAAACGCACACAAACACGCACATACATAAAACGCACATCAACACGCACAACGATTCCAGTACAAAATGATTACTTATATTACCATAATACACACACGCACACATACATAATACGCACATCAACACGCACAACGATTCCAGTATAAAATGATTACTTATATTACCATAATACACACACGCACACATACATAAAACGCACACAAACACGCACATACATAAATGTGTTCTACTTATAATTTATCTTCTTATGTCCTTAAGCGAAGAAACTGGCCTCCCTGACACAGGACTCTATTAGTTCAGGGGTCAAAGTGTCATGTAATAATGTGGGGTAAAGTTTTTTTTAAAAAAATATGCACACACTCACACACGCACATACAAACAACCTTTCTCTGATATTTTGGCTCGAGCATAATATAGGTCTAAGGAACAACTAGTGAGAACCTCCGTGTTTGCCACTTTAATATTCCATGCTAGGTTGACGAGATGGATATTGCCTTGGTCGCTATCGACCAGGAGAACATCGTCATCATATTATAACAGTGGTGGGGTCACGATGCTCTTTGTTTCTATATGCTACATGAATGGGTCGGCGTTAAAGTGGACGGACCACATAATATAATAGCAACATAACGCTGGTATGTTTCCTTTGGTGAGTCTAGGGAATCGAAGACGAGGCTATTCCATGTTAGTCCTGAGGGATGACAACGCATTATGATTCCTAATCGAGGCTGTCTTTGGCTGAAGGTTTTATTAACCAGCTGGTGGTTAACTGTGTGCTCGTTTGTCACATTAAATATGATTAAAAAAAATCGTTCAAATCAATTTTCGAGTTCGTTGAATTCTAATGAGGAATTAAAATCAAATTGTATGAAGAAAAAATTGCAGAAACAACAGATTAAACTCGTCAATGTCAAAGCACAAATGACCAGCCGGATGAGAGACTAGAAACGGGTTCTTCATTAGACTTATTAAATATACAGACAGCTTCAACAAATTACTAATATAATATTTAAAAAAAATTGTTTACAAATCTCCTTCTTTTGTTATTCGATAGCCAACGAAGCGGTTCAATTTCGTTTTAAGATTTTCAAACTATAATTAGTTACGATGCTGAAGTATTTTACTATAAATATAATTGCTTTTTAAAAATATTTTTATTATAAAAAGTAAGTTAAAATAGAGCACGTAAAGAAAGATTTAAATAAAAAAAGTAAAGGTTAAACTGATATTGAATATTTCTTACTTACTCTTCAAACTTAGCTAAGTTCGAAATGAAATCTGTTAATACAATAATTATTTTAATGTTAGTTGGTAAGTATACAATTTAATACATGTACTTGGTGTCTAAGGGTCCAGGGAAGGCCAGACGGCTTTTAGAATAGGACTAAAGTAACCCCTACCTATCGTACCAGGCGACTAAACAGGCGTCATAGATTTGTAGTCGATCGGGGTGGGGGCTCTGATCGTACACGATAGCGAATCCGGGGAGGACGGCGACACGGAGTGGTCCCGGGCTGCCCAGCGATATGCTAGATAAGGCCAAGAAGACCTGGGTCGTACTTAGATTTAGTGCATTGGCCATCGAGGGGATTATAGTAGGTAAAAATCCTACTTAACTCTGTCTTCCTCCCAGGATAACAAAAAATCCTTCTTCCCCATACAAACCTAGGGGGGCTAAAGGGGTCTAGAGTTGGAAAGTCTATAGTCTTACTGCTTGGTTGTTGATAGAGGAATTGCTGGGAAATGTATTAGGTTCTTTATGGGTTAAAAGGGAAATTAAATGAACCTACCATAGACCACAAGACCGGAGAACTCCGTTGCAATAATCCCTTCAGTAGGTTTCACTAACGTGTTTGAAGGTAATAGGTTCCTTGTTTGCTTTGCGTTGGAGAGTACAGAAGATTATAAGAACACCTTCTGAATGTTCATGATCCTAACGGAGATATTTTAAGCGTGGAATTTGCTCAGCGTGATATAGCAGTATAGAGCTCGTCGTCTGGTGAGTGTAGGGTGCCAGAGACCTTTACTATAGGTAATGAGGTTAAGTGAGGACTTTATTGCTCGGGGGTGACAAAGCATTTACATTATGATTCCTTATCGAGGACGGTAGAAACATTAGAGATTTTGAAGAAGGGACATAATCTGCTGAACAGAGAAGTATTTATTTATTGACACTAACCTGAAGAGAGAACGCAGGGCGTTGGCAGTTAAGGCAAATATGATCGCACGCAGATTTGCGCGTTGCTCAAGGGAAGCAAAAGTAACGTTATTCCGAGCGTACTGTACGTCATTGTACACGAGCAGCTTGTGGGCGGTCTATAAGAAAAAATCGTATAACGCCCTATGCGTACAATACAATAACGCGTTGAGAGTGCTGTTGGGGCTTCCCCGGTTCTGTAGCGCATCAGGGATGTTCGCAGAAGCATGCGTCCACTGTTTTTACGCGACAATGCGAAAGAGATGTGCATCCCTGGTGCGCAGGGTGTGGGCTAGCTTCAACACTCTACTAGCTATGATAGCAAGTAGACTGGACTGTTCATATGTTAACCATTGCACTAGGGTGCATATGACAGTAAATTAGTTTTAATCATATGTAATTATTACTAACCCTAGATATTAAGAGTGTGATTACCAACAATATACGAGTCTTATGATACTTGAAATAAATGTTTATTATTATTATTATTAAAGTGCTATTAACACTTACCAAGAGATCTGTGTTCTGATTTGTCATCCTTAGTTTTAAAAAAAGTATATGTTGAGAGTCTCTACTTAGGGTGTACCATGTTAAGTTACTAGCAAGTTGTCATAATTTTTTTTTATCATTTAAAACTTAAAATTTGCAGTCACCATTATCGCCACTTCACTTACCGTCAATGGACACCTGGCTGTACCCAGCTCGGCTTATCACGTGGGGGTCCAGCCTTGTCTACAGAATGTTGGAACACCGGCGATCTGGTATCCAATCGATCTCAACCAGGGTATACCTTGCAATGGTGAGTATTATCTATCCGTCCCGAGTCGGTTGGATATACCGCGAATGTTATTTGTATTGTTTTTTCTTTTTAAATATCTTAACATCATCACAGCTCTGCAGCAGTTCACCGCTGAACACAGGCTTCCCACAGACTGTCACACCCTAAACCACCTGCATTCATTATTATTTAAGCAAACATTGTTTCATACTCTTCAAATGGCCAAAAGTCCTTATCGCCAATATTTTAACAAGGGAACATAGTTTGTATCTGTTAACGCGCTACATAGGAACTGACTCCAGCAAAGAATAACCCACCAAGTCCCGATAACGGTATAAGTTGTAATGTTATATTGCTTTTCAGTTTTTTTTCAATTACACTGAGAGTAACAAACTCACACACAGTTCACATGACGGCAAGTGATTCCTGCAGCCCGCGACATCTACATTCATCCTTTATAAGGAATCATAATGCAGATGCGTTGTCACACTTGAAGACTGAGATGGAATGCCTCGTAACCAGTAATAAAGATCTCCGGATCCCTACACTCACCAGAAGAAACACAGTAACATTATGCTGCTATTTTACACTCGTATTCTGTGAGTGCGTGGTCGCGCTGACCCATCAATTCTGCAGGTAGAAACAACAAGTACAAATAGCTCTATAAATATAGTATATATGTTATATAATATATGTCGATTGATAAGGACTGATGATTTAATTACTGGAATAGGAAAATTTGCTCTTCAGTGAGACAGGGCTTTATCGGTGACAGAGCTACGCTACACTTTGTTTCTATATGTTGCATGAATGAATCAGCTCGACCGGGAGAGGATCAGAGGAGCGCCCACATTAAGCAGCGTCAAATAGCAGCACGACGCTATTGTGTCGATTGGTGATGCACGATCAAGACTCAATATCTGCAGCTGTGACCTTGAATCTACGATGGTGGTTGGATATAGATATCATGGGCCGAAGGAATCACTCACTGGTTTGCCGCGGATATAATTTAAAAAAAAATGATTTGATTTACAGATCCTATTCCTCCACCACAGCCATCCCCGACACCATGCCACACCAGGCCAGACATCTGCCAACGGAACAGAGTTTTCACAAAGCTTTTCAGCGTGCCAGGTGCAATAGCAGATTCCCTTCTCAGCGGAGAAATTGTCATATGAGAATGAATAAATGGATGGAACAGTAATTTTGTTTTATTTTATTTTTGCGTGCGTTTTGTTGTATATTCTTATTTTTATTATGAAATAATTGAATTATATACTCCTGCCACCAACCACGGTGATAATTCATGGTTATTAAAATTCAAATTCACTATATTTGTATAATGTATGAGACCGTAGATACTACAATTTATAATTGTCCAAATCACATTACGCCATTTTTGTCGTGCAAATATTAAATGTCAAAATACAATTATTTGATCTTAGGTCATAAATATTAATTACAAATAATTATCATGATTTAAACTATTATAACTAATTATTAAATGCAAAAAAATTTTTAGGACCGTAGCTTATCGTTAAAGTAATTTATTGTTTTTAATTTCAAAATTGACGGCATGTTATTGTAAATCTTTCCACCGATAACAGTTTTTGTGATACAATACCAATCTAAGAGTCTGATCGCTCACGAGACGGTCAGGGTTTCTGGTAATTCGAGGATACTATTCACTTGCGTTCCTTTGATGTACAAATGTTCAAATCTCCAATTTGTTAAACAACAGGGCAGTGTATCGATCGGATGTCATCAACTGCGCAGAATGTTTTATAGTGCCTTAAGCATTCACGCTAACACGTAAGCACTCACCGATCGTCCCCTTCCCTATTCTGGTGTATATGCGTGTGCAACAAGATAGGAGGAAGGTTCCGATGCAGAGTTGAAGACACGAGACGTACACCGTACGCTCGAATCCGAAAACAAAACAATTTTTGATGTACAAATATTGTCCCTCTACTGGCAATGGAAGGCATCAGCCAGGTACATTATAATTGCATATATAAAAAAAGGTAAAGGTTATATGGTTAGGCGCTTTATCGTACTTTATCGTAATCCAATGGCAGGGGAAGGGGGGTAAGGTATGTTCATATGGACTGTGGACAGGTTGTGATATAATTGTATCACTTCCGTCAGATTAAAGTCTCTATGTTCTTATAAATTTTCTTAGCAGCCATTTAGTTTCAACTTTCTTACAGATTCGTTCGTTTCGGTGACAAATATTTTTTTTTATTTATAAATATTTATTTATCGTGTTACTTAAAGTTGTAGATTATTTAGTTTTTTTTTTTTCTGTCCGGGGTGACCAAGCGCTTATGGCACTCAGTCGAGACCTCTATATATGGGTAACCAGCACAAGGGCTCCCAAGAGGGCGTCTGACTCGAGGGTGCCCGAGAGGCCCGAACCTTGGCTCGGTCAGTTGCTTCTGACTAAGAATTATATACATTAATATCACTATTATTATTATTGATTATCTGTACCACCACTGCGAAATGCGTGGCCCCTCGAGAAGAAGTGGCGCTGGTTACTTAGTATACTGTCTACTAACTATAGAGATTTTAACGTAAACTGCTCGCGGTACTGTGTTCTTCCTTCTAACTTCAATAATACACTCTAATTGACAACTAACTTCTGACTGGCTAAGTTTTTTTTTCAATAAAAATAACAATATTTCAATCAATAATGTGCGCCTTCTTTACAACTTTCTCCAACGGTCGAATGATATTTTCAATACCTCATTGATAGATAGCACTCGGTTTCCAATCGAAATATTTACCCAAGAGAGATCTTATTTCTGCATCAGTATTAAACGAAACTACGCGCATTTGAAAGAGATCGCAAGAGGTTCATCTATCAGAAGCCACATAAACGAACACGAACAAAAAGACAAAACTATAATTCCGTTAGAAAGACACATACCCCTTTTTGAACAATCTCAAACATTATGCCAAAAACATTAAATGACGTGCGGAATGTCAAATTAAAAAATACGGAAAAAAAATTGTTGCCAACGTAATAGCTTTATACTTTTATGTGGTCTTAGTTAATGTCTTAGTTGAAGATATAAACTGTAGAAGACATTCTTGGCACTTTAAAAAGACTGCATTTAATGCGTTTGCTAATGGCGGGGCGCGGTTTGCCGACGACAGTTCCCGCCCACGAGATGAATTTGTACTCTGTGCAATTCTATTAGAAATATTTACTGTGTTCTATATTTTCGGCTTTGTTCACATTCTTGCCTCGAGATATTTAAAAAAAAAACTAGTGGAGAACACTACTTATCTTTATCCAATTGAATACAAAACGAAATATTTAGTATTAATGTATAAATTATATTTTATATGTATTATTATTTATGCATATGTTTGTAAATAAATAAAGTCTTGTATTTTTATTTAATTTTTTTCTCTATTCAGTTTTTTTTTTCTGTCCGGGGTGACCAAGCGCTTATGGCACTCAGTCGAGACCTCTATATATGGGTAACCAGCACAAGGGCTCCCAAGAGGGCGTCTGACTCGAGGGTGCCCGAGAGGCCCGAACCTTGGCTCGGTCAGTTGCTTCTGACTAAGAATTATATACATTAATATCACGATTATTATTATTGATTATCTGTACCACCACTGCGAAATGCGTGGCCCCTCGAGAAGAAGTGGCGCTGGTTACTTAGTATACTGTCTACTAACTATAGAGATTTTAACGTAAACTGCTCGCGGTACTGTGTTCTTCCTTCTAACTTCAATAATACACTCTAATTGACAACTAACTTCTGACTGGCTAAGTTTTTTTTTCAATAAAAATAACAATATTTCAATCAATAATGTGCGCCTTCTTTACAACTTTCTCCAACGGTCGAATAATATTTTCAATACCTCATCAGATATCTATCAGATAGCACTCGGTTTCCATTCGAAATATTTACCCAAGAGAGATCTTTTTTCTGCATCACTATTAAACGAAACTACGCGCATTTGAAAGAGATCGCAAGAGGTTCATCTATCAGAAGCCACATAAACGAACACGAACAAAAAGACAAAACTATAATTCCGTTAGAAAGACACATACCCCTTTTTGAACAATCTCAAACATTATGCCAAAAACATTAAATGACGTGCGGAATGTCAAATAAAAAAATACGGAAAAAAAATTGTTGCCAACGTAATAGCTTTATACTTTTATGTGGTCTTAGTTAATGTCTTAGTTGAAGATATAAAGTGTAGAAGACATTCTTGGCACTTTAAAAAGACTGCATTTAATGCGTTTGCTAATGGCGGGGCGCGGTTTGCCGACGACAGTTCCCGCCCACGAGATGAATTTGTACTCTGTGCAATTCTATTAGAAATATTTACTGTGTTCTATATTTTCGGCTTTGTTCACATTCTTGCCTCGAAATATTTAAAAAAAAACTAGTGGAGAACACTACTTATCTTTATCCAATTGAATACATAACGAAATATTTAGTATTAATGTATAATTTATAATTTATATGTATTATTATTTATGCATATTTTTGTAAATAAATAAAGTCTTGTATTTTTATTTAATATTTTTCTCTATTTAGTTTTTTTTTTCTGTTAGTACACTATGTTTTTTTTTCCAATAATATGTCCAAAAACCAGGCTTGTTGAAGAGATTTTTAATGGATAATAAACTGCGTTTTTCTACATACTTTTCTTATATTAGTTTCCAAAAATGCTTTTGTACATAACAGTTAAATAAGCAAATAAATAAAAATAATTATATGAAATATATCCTTTAGTTTCAGGCGTTCTATGACACTCATAGTCATGGGGAGGTTTTTAATGTAATTGTAATTTAACATTCCTATGTACCGTTCAGTTTATAATTTTTTATTTTCAGTCCGATGTACTCGGAGGTATCTCGTTGATACGTGTTGCTCGGGTTATAACTTATTGATCGTAGGATCCCAAACCGATGGTGCCCGCCATCTTTTTTCATTGAAATTTGTATCTTTTTTTAAATTCAATGGCCTTTTGGTAGAAATCGATATAACTTTGCGAGGATTTGTAATTTTCCAAATCTGATGTAAAGGTCGATATGATAACAAAATGCAGGCTCCTTAAAACGTCGATGTTTTTAATATAAAATCTAACTTGAATGAAGATAATACTGATAGATTCAGTGACAATCTTAAAATATAAATGAAAGAAAAGAAAAACTTCGAAGCCAACGGACGTTCTTTGAACTTTATGAAACTCCTTGGGCTAAAAGAGTACCCGCAGCTTTCTCTTGTGAATGACATGCCTACGTAATGAGTTTGAAAAAGAAATTGTTAAGTCTTTACTGGGATAAAAATAAAGGTCTTCTTTATTTTTACAATATGAAAGGCGATAAATGCGACTTCTTCTCAGTTCACCTGACGGTAAGTGCAGACTGCGACCGTCTACGTTTATGTTTAACGAGATGCAAGGTACATACTTTATCATCCCTGCGGACTAAGATGGAATATATTAAGATCTTTTGATTTCAACACTGACCATGTGAAACACAGCGGAGTTTTGGTGTAATTTCCTGCTCGATTCCTTTCCCGCTCGAGTGTTACACAACTGTAAGATTGCATTTAACACGTCTATCGCTGCTGTTAGTGGATTGTTTCATGAGACCCTTGTCACTGGTGACGAGGCATTCCATCTTAGTCGTAACTCGGTCTACGCATCTGCGTTATGATCCCTTATCGAGGATGGTTTTTGGAGGCCACCATGTGAACTGTGCTGATTTGTCACACTTAAAACGATAAAGCGGAAACGACGAGTATAAATATACGTTCACGATCTTCAATGATAACTAAACTAAGATAAACAAAGTACATAAATACAATATTTACCCTTATAATACATCATATTCGAAATTACAATCGATATCAAAGAGTCTACCTATTCCCAAAAATATCTAAGCATTTGGTGCTATTATGTCTTGGGATAGTGATTAGTACGACATGGAGCCAAGGGAGATATTTAAGTTATCTATCAGCAGAATTTATTTACGGTACATATAAACTGATTTACTTGCAATAAAGTGTTCGTATTTTATGTACAAATTCAACATATTTTTTATCATTGTTCATTTACATTTCATTATAATATAAGTGCCATTTTGTAGTTATTGTTATAATCACATTGCTGTTGAAATGTTGAGACTTCCGATCGAAATACTGCGATAAGTAATTTTGACAGTCCTCTCTTGGTGTTAACCTAACACTAATTAAAGAATTCTGAAGAGACAGAAACAGGTGAAATTATGAGAGTGCAAGGTGAGAGCTATATGGTGGATGCGTTAACACTTCCCAACGAAACTCTCTCAATATTTGCTGAGTGGGTATAGTCAACTGTGGTCTGTATTCTATTTAAATGCTCGGTGTAATTGTATTTGTTTTAAACGCACGCCCTGGGCGCTTGTAAGTTGAATTTAATGTTATCAGTAACCCGGTTATATTTATATATAGTCTTAAATATACGTATATAGGTACGATGTAAATTAAAAACAACAATGGCAGTGATAATTGTGTCTAAATCTATCCTATATTGGATGTTATTTGTGACAAATGTTTGTGAAATTACATTAGTCAACCAGAAAGTATTTGAATTTGCATTAGCGCATTCACTGCAACCCGCTCCACCATCCCACCCACCCAGCATGACCCATTCCATTTGGGATGTTGATGAAATAAGGTGAAATGTACATATCTCTGTCTTACCTGATCGTGTTATAAAGATTTTTTTTAATTAAGCGAATAAAAACACGTTTTATTTGAACTATATGAATTGCGTTTATCTAAATATAGATAACCTTTTATACTTGTAACAGTAAAAATAAATACAACAAGGTATACAGAAGGTGGGATGCTTATGCCCAGTAACGCGATCTATAGAGTCTTGTTTCTGGTTGCGCCCATTCAGGGTTGACAGGACCAGGGAAGTGGACGACGCCCTCACAGGTTATCAGCGTTAAATAGCAACATAACAGATCAGATCAAATCAGCTGTGTTTCGTCCGGTGAGTGGAGGGATCCTGTGACTCCTATAAATTACTGGCATCTTAGTCTATCGCATTATGATTCCTAATTGTGGATGGATATGGTTGTCATGGACTGCATTCGTCATTCACTATCTATAACCACTAATATTATAAAAAGAACTGACTTAGTATCCACATGTCTCTTGTCACTGATATAGCAGTAGGTTGCGATGAAATTATAACAATGGTGACGCTATTTTTTATTACATTTAGAATAACAAAACCACACACAGCTCATCTGATAGCAAGTGCTTCCTGCGGCCCACGACATCTACATTAACCCTTGACAAGGAATCATAATGCAGATGCGTTGGCACCCTTGAGGACTGAGATGGAATGCCTCGCCACCAGTAAGTAACAAAGGGCTCCAGAACCCTCCACGCACCAGACGAAACGCAGCAGTATCGTACTGCTATTTCCCACCCCGGTCAAGCTGATCCATTCATACTGCAGCTTGAAACATACTGCAGTATGAATGGATCTACCGCTGTCAAAAGATGTGATGAATTTATATTTAAACTAAAAGAAATTTAGAAGTAGAAAGTTTGAAACACACTTCTGTTCTCAATCTTCGCTTTTTATTTTTTATTTATTTAATATAATCTAAACGAATAGAAAACTGAATTTTTCATAGTAATAGAAGTTTATACAAACATTCATTGTACTAGATTACACGTCACTCCTCTTCTTGCCTTCAGCTCGTCGATTCCTTGCAAATTCTCCAACTCCAGTTTCGTCGGCATCTTCTTGGACATTAAATTCGCCGTGTTCGGTTCGTTGTCTGTACACTCGTAGCACTTCTCGTAGGCTACGAAGAAGTTGTCGTTCACCAAACGCACCGCCATTGTTTTCATAATGTTACCGCTGGTGCATTTTTGTCCCAACGCTCGCTGCACATCATTGTAATCTTCCACCACGATTATTGGCAAGGGCACCAGTCCGAATTTCAAAGCCGAAGCTGGTCTTCCATCGCAAGTACATGGTTTCGCGTCGAGGGTGATGTTGAATTTTGTACATGTCTGTGTTTCGGAGGCGGCCGTGTACATCGCTATGTGGATCCATTCGCCTTCGAACTTGTGCAGGTCGGTGGCTGCCATGACTGTGGTCAAGGTCACAAACACAGTTATTGATCTCAACATTTTCCAAGTGTTGGTTCAATGAGATACAGATTTGCATTGAAGTCTGCTACTGCGAACTTGATTTGAGATAACATAAGGTCAAATGCAAGTTGTTAATACTGTTATCGATGAATACAAAACATCATGTGTATGTCTGTTTGTCTGTTTGTTGTATGTATGTGTATATATATACATATATAGCCAATAGCGTCAATAGCCTGGTTTAAGGTACGCCATTAGTATACGCCGTTAGTACACGCCATAGGTAATGGATTAAGGTACGCCATTAGTATACGCCGATAGTATACACCATAGGTAATGGTTTAAGGTACGCCATTAGTATACGCCGTTAGTATACGCCATAGGTAATGGTTTAAGGTACGCCATTAGTATACGCCGTTAGTATACGCCATAGGTAACGGTTTAAGGTACGCCATTAGTATACGCCGTTAGTATACGCCATAGGTAATAGTTTAAGGTACGCCATTAGTATACGCCATAGGTAATGGTTTAAGGTACGCTATTAGTATACGCCATAGGTAATGGTTTAAGGTACGCTATTCAACTACTGGGTCGTTTGAACCTGTTAAGGACCCTCAGAACTCCAACGTGAAATAACAGCAATTTATGTTCAATGTAGTTATCCAGAGATCCTTATCACTGGTCCTTTCGATAGCGGTCCGAGCCGACGTTCGAATCCTCTTATGAGACGCTCTCGGATCCTATATGCCAGCATCGCCGTTGTCTCCTTTATTCAAAGGGGCCCTCCGCTCGCGAAACTATTTGGTTAAAGCTGTAGAGGTCACAAGACCAACAGCATCACTAAAATACAAAGATTTCTGGTGACGATCTCAGTCCCCAGGGTAGGTCGTCCTAACGTAACGCATTGTGAATGATAAATGTATATAATGTAATGTATTTAATAAAAATATTTTTTTTAATAAAAATAAAGTAATGAATATTTTATGCACATAACTTAAGTCATCTGTAACTTAAAAAATAAGTAACAATACAACACGTGAGCGTTCCAAATTGTGACATAAAAAGATTTACAGCTCGAACGTGCTTCCTCTGATGAGTTTCGTTACGAAATTCCAAGCAGATTTGTATTTACTTAAGAATTCGAATACTACAGGTTGAATAAAATTAATTTTACAAATATTCTTATAATAAATTTGACATTTTTTATTTACGACTTCTCGTGTACATCAAAGTCGAAATATATTAACGAGAAAACAACGCCATCTGTTGACAGTATTCCAGAAACTAAATGTTTACATTATCTATACAATGTTTTGACATATAGATTTACTAAAAAAAAGATATGTATATCGTTAATTGTAAGTATAAAAAACTACACTAATATTTAATTTACACAATTAAGTAATTAAAAGTATATGAAAACCTAGACCATTTTTTTTAAACATTACATTTATTGTGTTGACGTCTTCATATCCGTTTAGGTCCCGTCGTGTGTGGTAATTTATAGCCACTGGGTTCTTAACCTAATACATGTATTGCTACTTATGATACTAAAGTTGAGTTTGAATTAAATTTCAAAATAAAAAAAAAGCTTTAGCTGAAATTCGTGATGTATTAAATATCATACATATTGGGTATACAGTATAAAAAGTGGGTTTTATTTTATTTCGTAAAATATTCACGAGCCACAACGCCATCTAGTGATAATAATTTCAAAACTTTTATAATATACGTACTTTAAATTCTTGAATAAAATTTAAAATTTGTAAAAGTAAAAGAGAAATGAAGTAATGATTAAATAAAAAAGATATTATTAAGAATTGCTAATCTAAATTATGTTTGCAGCTGTATTTATATTTTTTTAACTTTTGAATTTTTCAGAACTTTTATTAATTGTAGATATTCACGAAATTTATATAATATAGCTTTTTATTTATATATTATTCGTATATTAAGTAAATGTACCTTGACACGGAATTAGACGACCAAAACGTAAACAAACAAATGTCATTGTCAAAGTGACATTGCAGATATAGTGCACCTTTTATTCTCAGGTCACTTTTACAATAAATTATATTACCAACGGTTTGGGTTAGACATAAAAAAACAAACATATTGATGTATACTTCTATTGATTGTTTTTGTATCCTAATTTAATTTGATGTATCTGATTCTGATTCTTATTCGGAATTATGTATTAGAAATTCTTCATGGAATTTTTTATATATGTTGAATACATTATTGCCACTTCTGCGGTGTGACCTCTGCTGTACCCTCTAGTAATAACTTTTTAACATCTTCTAATTTGTATGTCGTATTGCGTCTTGCTACATGTACTTTTATTTGTGATCATATAAGCTCCGTAACATTCAGCTCACGATGGTAGGGCGGCAAACGGTATATATAGTAATATTTTTAAACAACGTATTGCCATCTATTGACCTTGGTAAAAAAAGAGTAAACTTCAAGCGCGGTTAAAGGAAATTTGCTAGAAAATTAGTAATAAATATTTATGTTTTTTATTATGATTATTCATTTTTATTAATATATATATTTATAATAAACAAGAAAAATCATATAATAAAGATAATATGATCAGAGTCACATATTGGAAACTTCTAAACAAAACTATACTTAAAAGTTTTATTTTTATTGTATATGACATACGAGCACAGTTCACCAGATGGCAAGTGATTCCTGCGGCCCATGACATCTACATTCATCATTGACAAGGAATCATAATGCAGATGCGTTGTCACCCTTGAGTACTGAGATGAAATGCCTCGTCACCAGGAATAAAGGTCGTGTCTACATTCACCATACGAAACACAGCAACATTATCCAGCTATTTTACGCTGGCATTCTGTGAGGGCGTGGTTGCTGACCCATTCATTCTGCAGCTAGAAACAAACTGCAGTGTGAGTACCACTATGCGGACAAATACACCCACATTAATCCATAAGGTATCATAAATCCAGATGCTAGAGCTAGAAACAAGCTAAAATGTCGCCCGAACCACTGAAGTTTTGAGTGGAGAACGGTTCACGTAGCGTAAGATGCATTGTCCTGGTCGAGTCTCTTTAAAAGCCTGTCTCCAACGCTGGGATTTTTATACAGGGTGTTCCGAAAGTAACACGACAAACTTAAGGGGACCATAGGACATAACCTTTGGTTGGTTTATGGTTGCAGAATCACCTATCAGACAAAAAAATGACCTTAGTAAAAGTTACCATTTACCATTTTCGATATACTGAACTTTTTTTTTTCTAAAAATACCAAGTCAATGTTGCAACTTTGTGAAATCTTTTTATTAAACAGATATTTTTTTTATGCAACATGCAGCATCAGCTCGGTACATTAACTTGCCACCGCCGAAGGCAAAAGTTGAATAAAATAATTTTTTTTCAAAATATCTTCGTGCCGTTCTCAATTACTTCCAACAAAATTGCCTATATTTTTTTTTCGGACTGATGGCCGCTGTTAGCCCGTGAGTTTTACAGTTTCGCCGGGTTGAGAGGTGACCGAGCGCTTATGGCGCTCAGTCGAGACCTCTATTAATGGGTAATCGGCACAAGGGCTCCCAAGAGGGATTGACCATAATGATATTCGAATATGTTAGAACGATTATACGTCAGTATTAAAAAAAATATATAACAAAATTATCAGCCTATTTGTACACACAATAACGAAAGACAAGTCGATGGAAAAATGAAATAAAGCCAATATCTCGTAAATGGTGACTTTCACAAAGGTCATTTTTTTTGTCCGGTAGGTGACCTGTCATCCTGTCTTCTCTTTAAGTTTGTCGCTCTACCCGAACTCGAACTCTAAATCGAACCCGGAGTCAGCGTCTAAACTACCAGCCCACCAAGTGTCATCACGCAATTGCATCTTGGATCTTTGTTTCTGATGGAAGTAAATGTATATGATTGATAAATTGTGTGCTGTAGTTTGTCACCAATACTATATATATACATACATATAAATATAAGCCAGTAAATATGTTTATATATATACACATATTTACGGTTGTAGGGCTACACTACAGTTTGTTTCTAGCTGCAGATAGAACGGGTCAGCCCGACCGGGGTAGCACCACGCCCACGCCTGGTGAAGACAACGCATCTACATTATGATCCCTTGTCAAGGATGAATGTAATAATATATATATATATATATATATATATATATATATATGCTAGCAGTGCAATAAACATTACTAAAATTCCGGTTAACAACTCTAACTAAGCTTAAAACCAATAGACCTTAAGGTTCGCAGACAGTAAGCAAAACCTATTATATTATATGTTAGGTTGAAGCTTTAATATTATTATATATATTTAAAATAAAACATCTACTTAACATTCAAATTATAATATACTATTAATACGTAATAAGTTTTGCTATTAATTCCCCACCGAGTCTCCGATGAATGCTATTTGCGGTAATATTTTATGAACGAAAGCCCCCACCCCTGCCATAATTCCTGATAAAAGAAATAATTTGTCAAGAAAAACCAATAAAGAATCCCTCAGGGAAACACACCCTTAAAAAGGTGAGTCCGTGTTACTAGTTTTATAGTATCTTTAGGGTGCCGTCCGATGTTTACGAGTTCGTTCGTAAATAAAAAAAATACGAATTAAAGTACTACGTTATTCAAAGTAAGCAAACTTATTATTAATTTAACACCAAACCTACCACAACCGGTAAAATTACTGAAAAAAAAAGTAATTAAAGACCGTTTATTACTTGTTGTGTAAAATTTTCTAAATACACTTAAACTTCACGACTTTTCTTAAAATATACATACAATTGTTTCTTGAATATTCTAATTCTATTTTGTAATTATTATCATATTTCTATAATAAGAAATATAATTAATTTCAAGACCGGGTTATTTGACAGTTCACGGTGGGAGTAGTTACCGAACGTGACAGATTTAGTGTTAAAAAAGGTCAACCAGGGTAGGGCATGCCTGACAGAATACCAACGTCAAATAGCGTCAATAGCGTTATAACGTTATAACGCTATAGCGTTATAATGTTTTAGGGTGCGGTATACGAAACATAAGGCCGTAGGGCTCATATCTGCCATTCGACTATTATCGTGAACAATTCTAAGGGTTCGGAACTCAGATGCGGAACAATATTTGTGCTTCACAAATTGTTAGTTTTTGGGCCTCTTTGTGTTATATGTATGCCCCGACGTTTCATCGGATTAGGGAACGGCCGACGCGTGAATGCATGTGTTTACCTATTCAGCGGGCCTCCAGATCGCGAGTCTAATTAGGTAAAGCTGTAAAGGTCTCTGGACCAACAGCAATACTCACACAAAAAAAAGCCTAGAAATAACTAGATTGGACGACCTGTCCTCCCTTTAGATAGCGATCCGAGTCGAGGTTTCGTACCTCACTATGAGGGGCCCTCGGATCGTATTATCGACCCCACTGTTGTCGACGACGTTCTTCGTCCACAGGGGTCGGAGGGCAGCGGTGGCGCAGCAGCGTCGTCGTTGTCTCCCTACTCAGCGGGCCTCCCGCTCGCGAGTCTGTTAGATGAAGCTGTAAAGGTCTCTGGACCAACAGCAATACCCACACATAAAAAATGTTTGTGTTTACACAAACGTTTACGGCACTATAAAATATTATGCGCAGTTGATGTCATGTGGCGACGACCAGAAGATATCTCCGTGGTCGAAAGTGACCAGGTAGACAACATGGTATAATTTTGAAAAAAATATATACTTGAAACAATCTTCTTTGAATCATTCGCTACTATTAAAACTGTATTTGCGCGAGTGTTAAGTCTTAAAAAAAATTATGGTGAGGATTAGATAATAAAAAACAAATCTATTCTTTACTAATAATGTATTTTTTCTGGAACGGAAAACGAGGTCGATGGCTGAAATACGCGTTTATACCTAGTACCTCATAACGTAATGCAATATATATTGGTGCTAAGTTTGAAGTAAATTGTACACTTATAAATTATATTACCTTATTATTTATTTATTATTCAAATACACTTATAAAAAGCTCTTACAAGACATCGTTCATAATTGCCTTATAAATTCCAAACGACTGTATATATATAAATACATGTTACGTAAATATTGTTCCTTCCTACACAAACACTACACACATGTATAGTTTACTTTTAACAAACTTTTAACAGTGGCAGAGGTACACTGCAGTTCGTTTCTTGCTGCAGAATGAATGGGTCAGCTCGATCGGGGTAGGACCACGCCCTTACCGAATATCGGCATGAGATAGCATAATAATGTTGCTGTGTTTCGTCTCGTGAGTGTAGGGATCCGGAGATCCTCATTACTGGCGACGAGGCATTCCATCTCAGACCTCAAGGGTGACAACGCATCTGCATCATGACTCCTTGGCAAGGATGAATTGTAGATGTCGTGGGACCGCAAGAATCACTTACCGTCAGGTGAACTGTATGCTCGTTTATTACTTTTAATGTAATAGATAATAATAAAAATAATATATAGCTTTATTTAACTGTTTACGTCATTTTAAATAGGTATTGTCAAAATTAATTGCAACAATATGGGTAGAACAGAAACAGTAGTGCCTTCACTACTGATTCCCGAAATGCACTAGTTATAATTGCAAAGGAGACGTTTTAAAAATAAAATATAAGATAACCACAAATGGTATACAAACAGAATAACTCACACACACCAATGCACACATACGCACACACAAACACGTTCACACACCCACGTAAACATAAAACTCGCGTGCACTCACACACGCTGACGTAGATTAAGCTCGTCAAAAATCTATTTATTAGTAAAAAGTGCCATTGCCATGGTCATGTCTTATAATGTAAATCTATAATGGCTTGAACATTGCATAAAGAAATTATAAAAAGTAGTTTTTAATATTGTAAGATGTAGATTTTATAAAATAAGTAATATAAAAAATATATTTATTATATTTATATATAATAAATATATATATATATTTATTTACATATATATACATCACTAATATTCCAGTTAACCACTCCAACTGAGCTGACAATTCTTGTGCTAGGGGATGGGTCACGGCAATAGTTCGAATGGCGGATTCGAACCTACGACCTTAAGTTTCGCAGACCGTACCTTGAACCATTAGGCTAATGATTACCTAATAAATGAATAAGATGCATCCATCAGTAGGAACCTTGTTGTGTATATTATTTTAAGGCATTACTTTTTATTGTATTGGGGTGATAATCGAGCACACAGATCACCTAACGGTAAAAAATCCCTTGGCCCATGACACCAAAATCGATCCTCGATTAGGGAATCATGATGCATTGTCACCCTCGTGCACTAAGATGGAATGTCTCATCATCAGTAATAATTATTTTTTATTTGAATATACTACGCAAAAAACTTAAATAATTTATATACAAGCCTATTTTCCGTTCGCTGTCACACAATGTCCGGCGGTGCGGTGTTCACGTCACGGGCAGCGACCACGAAGCGTGAATCACGATATCAAAGTTTCCGCGCAACGCTGCATACAGGCTGTGCCGAAAATGATAGACTATTACAATATAATACTTCCGATAGGCTAGGACGCCCGGGCAAAATTCACGATACATGACTGTATTTTTTTTATTTGAGATACGAAGAATGGAAGGTCAGTATAGCCAGATTTTTTATTATATACCAATTGAAGCAACCACCATTCCGATTAATACACCTTAGTTTTAAACGCTTGTTCTAGGAGATAAAATGCTACACTAAACCGTCATTAAAAAAGGTACAGTTACCACCACGAAAGGATAGTGTTAAAGAAAGTGTTTGGTCCCCTTAGAGATAACAAGGGTGGATATCGCCTCCGTATTCATCCGAGCTCGATATATTGATGAAATAGGAGACAATTGTCAGATTCATGAAGTCATAACGCCTAACTTTGGTACCAATGGTAATGATTAAGTGGAAGACACAACAAAAAATGACCATTGGAAAGTTTACCGCCTGCAGAAGGGAAGGCAAGGGTCGGAACGAATGGCAAAACATTGTTGAAGTGGCCAACACCCATAAAAGTTTGTAGCGCCGAAGAAAGTAATGTTTAATTATTTTTTATTTTTTTATTACATTGTGAGTAACAAACGAGCACACAGTTCACACGATGGCATATATTCCCCCAAGATCCTCGACAAGGAATCATAATGCGTTGATACCCTTGAGGACTGAGATGTAATGCCTCGTCACCAGAGATAAAGGTCTCCGGATCCCTACGCTCATCAGAGCAGCATTATGCTGCCATTTTACGCAGATATTCTGTGGGGGCGTGATTTTACTTTTGTCGAGCTGACCCATTCACTCTGCAGCTAGAAACAAACTGCAGTGTAGCTCTACCATTATAAAAATTCTTCTTGATATATTTATGTACATATATATAAACAAGTGTTTTGATATTTGATATGATTTTCCCGATATTGTATATACACTGGTAAGTACCAAAATAATTTAGCACTTAAAATTGCAATTAACAATGCTCATCGGTTCTGGCATCAGCTTCGCACGCGGTTCGCTCGCGTAGCGTAAATTTAAAAGCGCTTACACAACGACCTAACTAAGCTCATATATGATTCAAGTCAAGTAAGTAAGTTACGTACAAACTTTACATAGAAGATATCAGTTTATTTAATATCTATATATTATTGCCAATAATTATAATAATCAAATAGGGCATGTATTTTTTGTTATTACATTGTGAGTAATAAACGAACAGACAATTCACTTCATTAATCCTTGGGGCGGAATCATAGTGCAGATGTGTTGTCAGACGAAACACTGCTACATTATGCTGCCATTTTACTCTGGTATTCTGTGAGGGCGTGGATCCACCCCGGTCGAGCCATGACCCATTCATTCTGCAGCTAGAAACGAACTCTACCACTATAGTAGAGAGGGTGTTAGAGTATAGTGCAACACATGGCTCCACTGCGGATAGGCGGACTTCACAAGTCCTATAAATGGTTTATCTTTTAATGGTTTATGTTTTCCTTCACCGAGGTCTATATGTCGTAAATCAGCATTTAAAATTGCAGTTTCGTTGTTGCCAGTTCCGGGGTTCGAACTGTCTCTGCTCGCGCTCTGTGAATTATAAGCGAACGTATGTAGCCATTGAGCTTATAAGTCACCTAAGCACAAATAAATTATTATGTAGTTTTTATTTTCTTTAATAATAATTATTTATCAAGAAACATGAATGCTATATTAATGAATCAATTACTAACACTCCGACCACTAATACACGAAAATAAAATCTTGAAGAGAAAAAAAAAAACTAGCATGAAACAAAACCCAGTTCATTTAGCGTACGCCACGCTATAAAACACCCTTTTCCACCCCCGCCTACAACCCTTGGACCCGCGCGGTTAGTGGCTCTCCCGATGCCGGGCGGGGAGGTCGTGTCGGATGCCGTCTAGAGCTGTCGCTTCCATGACGAGAAAATCATATTTAATAATGATTTCTAATTAATAATAGTGCGGTTTGTGTCACTATGTTAGTATACGCGATACCGACTCGCAAATTACGTCACAGGCGTGTGGGAATAGCTCCGTAAAGTTCTAAATAAATTTTAGACGTGAGAAAATTTATATCAAAATATATATTTGTGATAATGCCTTCATTAACAAAATCCGTATAATAACGTCTCGTGAAAGAATTGACGTTGAAATCTAAATAATAGAAACATATTTGTGTTGTGGTTTTAGTGATTATAAATAAAATTAATTAAAATAAAGTGTTATTAAAAAGGATTAAGGCGCTAAGTAATTGATGTGTTTAAGTGAAGTGTAAACGTTAAACTCGACTGGTATTACATTAAAACGAAAGTGTGTAAATGTTGCATAAACAAATAATACAAAAGTGTAAATGATAAAAGATATTTAATTCAATAAGTAAATTAAGGGCGAATTAATCCCGCATCCCTCTCAGCATCCCTCCAGAATTGAAATTCCTCGTATATAGGTAAGTGTTCCATTTTAACAAAACATTACCATCAGTGATTTAAATATAATATTATTAGAAACGTATCGAGTTCGAGTTCTTAATATTTGAACTTTTAAAGCATATTTATTTATATCAAAGTTTACAATTAATTATCATTTACAGGTAATACAGTTCTTTCGAAGTTTTTCCGATACATTGATGAAAGGGGTCGTGTGCTAGGAGGACTAAGAACTGTTGCCCTTGGACTTCTCCTAATCTAACTACTATGTTTAATTTCGCCTATTTATAAAACGAACTAACTGTTTTCAAATTGATTCGTTTATTTTTATTTATCCCATCGCTTTACAGCGCTCGCGGTCACTAGGTGCTTAACTTCCCGATGTCCAGTGAATCCAGAACATCATCAGCTTTTACTCCCTTTTAGATAGCGATCCGAGTCGAGGTTTCGTACCTCCTTATGAGGGGCCCTCGGATGGTATCATCGACCCCCTCTGTTGTCGTCGACGTTTTCGTCCACAGGGGTTGGAGCGCAGCGGTGTTGTGGCAGCAGTCTCCGCGCCAGCTTCGCAGCATCTTCGTTGTCTCCGTACCTCCCGCTCGCGAGTCTAATTAGATAAAGCTGTAGAGGTAACTGGATAAACAGCAATACTCATACACAAAAAAAACAGCTTTTTTTTTAATTCTAGCAATACTATTAAAATTACTAGGAACCCCGTTAACTAACCCCAACTACGCTTGAAATGCTTGGAGAAATGCGGATTCGAACTTATACGATATGAAGTTTCGCATACCGTGCCTTAAACCTTTCGGCTATTGACTTTTCATATATTTAGGATATAAATAAATAGTTTTACTAATTGTGCTGCATTCGCGATATTAAAATCGACGAAAAAAATGTTAAATAGAATTTTTGCTTTGTGTACAGTTTGTCGTTTAGTTTACGCACGTATCGTGTATTCCTGACCCAATTGGAAAGTTTAGTTAACAGAACGTCGAGCTTAACTTGAAGTTACGTACAGTTATTTTTTAACTGCAGTCTGTTATTTTCGTGAAGACATATGCGAATTTAGTGTGCTTACAAATGTATATTTCTAATTACCTATTTAAGAGGAATTTCGATTATGAAGGGATGCTGGATTCAGTTAATTCACACTTTATTTATTGATTTATTGACACTTCATTGGTTATTTTTTTTAGTTTTATTTACACTTAATTACAAAAAGGTATTAGAAATAATTCTACTAATAAAATAATTTAAGTAAAAAACAAAAATAACATACCATACATATACAGAAAAATATAGAAGAATATATATATTATTTATATATATATATAATTTTTTTTATTTTATGTACTTATTAAATTAAATATCTTTTATAAATAACACTTTTGTTTTACTCGTATTTGTTTATGCAACATTTACACACTTTCATTTTAATGTAGGAATATACGTAAAATTCCACTCAAGTTTAACGTAACATAATGTACATAGGTACATATATCCAAGTCAATACTCTCGATCTAGTCTCGAGCTTGAATTTTAGATGACTTACATCATCATTATCAGGTCATACCAAGTACAACAGTGGAAGAGGCTTGTTGAATCACAGTCCCAGTCATTGTTCAGCCCATCACTAGTCCACTGCTGAACAAAGGCTTCCCACACAAACTGCTACAGAGTACGATTCTGAGCTACCTGTATCTATCGCTTTTTTTTTATTACATTAAGAGTAACAAACTCGCACACAGTTCACCTGACGGCAAGTGATTCCTGCGGTCCACGACATCTACATTCATCCTTGACAAGGAATCATAATGCAGATACGTCGTCACCCTCGAGGACTGAGATGGAATGTCTAGTCACCAGTATAAAGGTCTCCGTATCCCTACACTCACCAGACGAAAGACAGAAGCATTATGCTGGTATTCTGTTAGGGCTTGGTCCTACCTCGGTTGAGCTGAACCATTCATTCTGCAGCTGGAAACAAACTGCAGTGAAGCTCTACCACTGCCAAAGTTTACCGCAGACGTGCATAGTCTTTGCGTAGGTAATACTTATGCGGATTCATCCTATAATAGATTTCCAATCGAGAACCTTTCTTTCCCATCGGTTAGCAGTTCTACGAGCTATACGGGCGTTGCCAATTCATCTTACTGATTTGAGCGATGTCGGTTACCTTAGCTCTTCTCAGTTCTTCTCGGATAAACAGAATACTAGTGCTGTTTAGTCTTTTGATTTAGTCCTCAGGCTTTTTTTTACTCGTCTATATTATTGATAATGAATAGCCTAATGGTTTTATTATAATGGTACGGTCTGCGAAACTTAAGGTCGTAGGTTCGAATCCACCATTATACTATTATCGTGAACCATCTCCTAGCACAAGCATGTACAACTTAGTGGTATTGCCAATATTCTGTATAAAAAATAGGTGAGTCATGGGTCACTTACAATCAGACGAACTGTATGATAGGTTTCGTAAATTAAAAAATCCATTAATCATTTGAAAACTTATATAAATATTTAGTAACTGGCTTCCTTGCCGATTTGTGTGCGTAGAGCTTATAAATACATTTCGTTGCCGCAATGCAAATGTATTTTTAATTAAATATAAATAAATTCATTTACGCTGACGCCTGTCCACAGTTATCCCTACATATGGGGGGATGAAACACGTTTTAAATAAAATTTTGTGCATAACATCCTCGTGGTTAAGGGTAGCATGATAGACTATACTAATCACCATCGAGCATCGAGTGTTAGAGCTACGAAGCAGTTTGTTACTAGCTCCAGAATGAATGAGTCAGCTCGACCAAAGATGGATCATGTTCTCGCGGTATACTGGCGTGAAATAGCAGCATAACGCTGCTGTGTTTCGTCTGGTGAGTGTAGGGATCCGGAGACCTTTATTACTGATGACGAGGCATTCCATCTCAGTCTTCAAGGATGACAACGCATCTGCATTATGATTCCTTGTCAAGGATGAATGTAGATGTCATGGGCCGCAGGAGTCACTTGCCGTCAGGTGAACTGTGTGCTCTTTTATAACTCTCAATAATATAAAATTTAAAAAAAAATTGTTTTATTACTAAATTTATTGCTACACCTACCACAATTTCTCACCACACTTTTCGGTTGACTGGTAAAAATAGCTTTGTTGATAACAGACTTATTCCCTTAATAAACTTCTAATTCTATATAGGTTAATGTAATGAAGGGAAAACATATAAAAAATATAACAAACTAAAAAAAAACAAAACAGAACAATACGTGACAATTTGACTACAGCGTAACGTGGTCGTATCGTGTTACGGGCTAGCGAGTAAATTGCCAAAGTTTACAAATTCAGTTCATAACGACACCGCCTAGTAAGCGTTTCTATCTAATTGTTTGTGTTTCGTGTGTAACAGACGCTCGTTTCGTTCTAAAAATCGCTCCTCTTCGAATCTAATGATTAGAACTCCTCATCAGGTCACCCACTTCGTTGGCAACTCCTTCAACCTTCAGCCTACACGTCTCTGGAACTCCTTGACCGAAGATATAAGAAGAGTATCGAATATGTGTATATGTATATATATACTATAATACACATATTGAATTTTAGATTTTAAGTTTTAAGAAGTATATATTTTTTTTCTTTTTTACAATATAGGCAATACACCTAGCACAATGTCTCTCCAAGCCACGGGTCGACTGGTAGAGAATGCTTTAAGGTATTAAGTCCGCCCTTTGTATCCCTTTTGTGTGGTGTGACCAAAAAGTTTAAAATAAATAAAAAAATAAAATAAAAAAGGATCTATGTATTTGATACCTACCATTCGAAACTTAGACACAAAGGCTCCACACACAAAATTCTTGGACAAGGTCCTAATCATCACCTAACGGTACCATAACTGAATGTTCCACCCTTAATATTTTTAAAAAAACTGATAAGATCTTTTAATTAAAAGGAGAAGGCTAATTTAAAGGAAAAAGACAATTTAGCATAATGAATGACTCGCACTTACTGGAGAACACTCGATGGATGAACTTGGCAAAGTATACTATGGCACAAATCTGATTGTTATCAAGCTTGGGGGCAATTTAAACGATTCCATGAAATGTTTTGTCTTTCAAGAAATCTTCAAATAAAATCAGTGTGTCGTTTCCATCTATTTCACCTTCATCCACATCGTGTTATATATATAATAAAAAAATAAACATAACCCACCCCATTGAATAGCCACATATCACGATCCAGAGACACCTGTACCAATCTATGTTCATCCTGTATCAATCTGTGTTGCATAGGTCTTCGCTTTATCTAGTGCGACCTCGCAATCCCTCGTGACTGCCGTTACGAGGTAGTATCGACAACCTTTCTTCACAATCAGTTATGGGTTCTGTATCTATAGATATATTCTTTCCTCGACTACCACGGATAGTAATTAACTTATAATAATAAATAAATTTTATTGCTCTCCACAAACTATGTCCTCATAAACTTTCTTACATAACAAGTTATACTTCCAACAGGGTTTGTGGGAGCTGATGCTTGCACCAGGTTTTACATGACATTTACATTCTGTATTTTGAATACAAACGAGCACAGAGTTCGGTTGATTGTATGTGGTCACTAAAGACCATAAATATCTACAATTCATATTTAAAGATTCAAGATGCTTTACCTGGTTTCCAACTGCAACGTGGCTCTACCGCGTAAAAGTTGCTGAATCTAATATAGAGGGAAATTTTTTACCGTATTTACCATGGGGAGTGTTTTGAAGAGTTGTTCGGATTAATTTCACCTGCTGACTTTAAACATACACGCGACAGAATTCAAAATTATATCCTCATCATCTCGATGGTTGGTAATCAACCACTGTGCGTTTCACGCGAAATTTTCAACCACGCACAACAACTCTGTGAAATCAGCTGTCGCCAGCGGTGTTTCCGAACCGATACGACTTCAAGAGAAGAGCCTACACCTTCCTTAAAGGCTGGCAGCGCATCTGCGACTTCTCAGGTGTGGATGTCCATGTGCGGCGGTAATCACTTACCATCAGGTGGGATGCATGCTCGTTTTTCACCTATTTTATATTTAAAAAAAAACTTTTTGATCAGCAATCGACTTGATATATAATAAAGACAGTTTAGTCCATAACAAAGATTGCAAGAGCAATTACACCTATAGACCCGTTCTCCCTTTCCAAGCTTTCCCACGTTATCGATTGGTAAACACTAGAGCTAGGAGTTTCCGGTCCTAAGCTTTATTGTGATTTACGAGCAAACATTTCCGGTCCGTAAGTCAATATTTGTGTGTACACAAGACAAGGTGTCGTTCAATGTTATTCATTCGTGTTATATATTTATAATATCACATATATTTGAGAGATTTTCACAAAATATGAGGACTCATAAAGGCTATCAATCATATCATAATATAATACATATCAGCAATAAACTAATTAATAAAAAAAATGTATACATATGTACATATATTACAGTGGTAGAGCTACACTGATGTTTGTTTCTAGTTGCAAAATGTATGGGTCAGCTCAACCGGGGTAGGACCACGAGCTTACAGGATATCAGCGTAAAATAGCAGCATAACGCTGCTGTGTTTCGTCTGGTGAGTGCAGGGATCTCACTTGCCATCAGGTGAACTGTGTACTCGTTTGTTACTCTCAATGTAATATATATAAATATATATATATATATATATATATATGTATATATATGTAGAGAGAAAGATATGAGATCACTTACCAGATGATTTGTGTGCTCCTTTGTCATCTCACGTCTCTCAATAACAACTTTTAGCCATTCGACCATGGATACATATATGGAGCAATCTTTGAAATATTGGCTAAGTTAATAATGCGCAGACAATTTCCAATCACACCTCACAGCTCGATAACCTCATATATAGCTTCATAACCGTCCACGTTAATTTTAATTTATTCGTACAATTTGTTTACAGAAGTCAGGTGTAGAGTATGTGATTGAATTGATAATAAATTATAATCCAACACGAACATATGACGTTCCAAAACTAGGTAGAGCTACGCCTCGGTTTGTTTCTAGATGCGGCGTGAATGGGTCAGCTCGATTGGGAATGGACCACGCCATCACAAGATACCAGCGTGAAATAGCAAAATAAAAAAATGCTCTGCACTATGTGGTGAGTTTAAGAATCCGGAGACCCTTATTATTGGTGACGAGGCATTACATCTTTAGGTCTCAGTTGTGACCAGGCGTCTGCTTACCATCAGGTGGCAAACGAGCATGCAGCCCACCCAATGGTAAGTGATCACCGTCGCCCATGGACATCCGCAACACCAGAGGAGTCGCTGATGCGTTGCCGGCCTTTATGGAAGGTGTAGGCTCTTCTCTTGAAGGTCCCTAAGTCGTATCGGTTCGAAAACACCTCTGGCGACAGCTGATTCCACAGAGTAGTTGTGCGTGGCAGGAAATATCGCGTGAAGCTCACAGTGATGGATTGCCAACCATCGAGATGATGAGGATGAAATTTGGAATTCTGTCGTGATGTACGATGTTTAAACTCAGCGACTGGAAGTAATCCGAACAACTCCTCGGAACACTCTACCATGGTAAATTCGGTAAAAAATTGCCCTCTATATTAGCATCATCGACTTTTACGTGGTAGAACCACGTTGCAGTTGGAGCATCTTGAATATTTAAAAATGAATGAATGAAAAAAAGTGGTCACTAAAGTCCAGTCTGTTTATGGACTTTAGTGACCGAACTCTGTTCTCGTTTGTTTTCAAAATATATATAGACCACGGCAATATCTTGTGGTTATATTTACGATGGTAGAATTAAATTCCAATTTGTTTCTAGCTGTAGAATGAATGGGTAAGCTCGACCGCGGTAGGACCACCAATACCAGCGTAAAATAGTAGTATAGCACTGCTGTGTTTCGTCTGGTGAGTGTAGGGATCCGGGGACCTTTATTACTGGTGAAGAGGCATTCCGTCTCTGTCCTCAAGGGTGACAACGCATCTGCATTATGATTCCTGCATTATGAAGTTCACGCCAGTTGTTCCCAGGACTTTTTGGACTTTTTTTAAATGACTTTTTTTTTAAAAACTGGTCCGGTTGTAAAAGGCAAACGTCGACAAATTTAATATAAGATGCTTAAATAAAAAGGGAATATAATAATTCCATTTAATAGAATAGGAACGATAGACGCCGAAATTCCTGTAAATGGGAATTTAGGTCAAAACCCGCATCACTCCGCCGTTAATCCGTTCCATCGATTGCGTTATATTATGATTGTAATCCTACAGAGCTGGTGTCTTGTAGTTTCGTGTATACTTAATCTCAATCTTAATATTCACTGAACATTCTGTTTGATGACAAACAGGCACACAGTTCAGCTGAACGAATCCACCATTAGACTATAGTCCTGAACCATCTCCTAGCACAAGCATTTAAGCTTAGTTTAAGAAGATTGCGTTATATTATGATTTTAATTCTACAGAGCTGGTGTTTTCTAATTTCTTGTCTACTTAATCTCAATCTTAATATTCACTGTACTTTCTGTTTGGTGACAAACGGGCACACAGTTCAATTGAACGAATCCACCATTAGACTATAGTCCTGAACCATCTCCTAGCACAAGCATTTAAGCTCAGTTTAAGAAGATTGCGTTATATTATGATTTTAATTCTACAGAGCTGGTGTTTTCTAATTTCTTGTCTACTTAATCTCAATCTTAATATTCACTGTACTTTCTGTTTGGTGACAAACGGGCACACAGTTCGATTGAACGAATCCACCATTAGACTATAGTCCTGAACCATCTCCTAGCACAAGCATTTAAGCTTAGTTTAAGAAGATTGCGTTATATTATGATTTTAATTCTACAGAGCTGGTGTTTTCTAATTTCTTTTCTACTTAATCTCAATCTTAATATTCACTGAACATTCTGTTTGGTGACAAACGGGCACACAGTTCAACTGAACGAATCCACCATTCGACTATTGTCTTGACCCATTAGACTATTGTCGTTTCAACTGATGGTATGTGATTCCTACGGCCCATGACATCTATATTAAATCTCGATACGGAATCATAATGCATTTACATACGTGATGATATTAATGGAATATCACATCAATAAGGGACTCTGGATACCTTACACTCATTAATCAAAATACACCAGCATAAAGCTACTATTGTACGATGTGAGGTTTTGGACCTTCCCTGTCGAACTAAGGTGACTCTATCACTGTTCAAATTCTTTACTTATCATTTGAACTTATATTAAGTATGATGTCCTCTGATAATAACGGTGACATCAGGTTAACATCACGTGATAACTTGGAGTTTTATAGAATAGGCAGCAAACTGAACTGATGGTAAGTGATCACCGCCACCCATGGACATCCGCAAAACGAAGAAGGGTCGAAGATGCGCTGTCGACCTTTAAGCAAGGTTCGGAAACACCCTGGCGACAGCTGATACCACAGAGTGGCTGTGTGTGGCAGAAAAAGCGCATAAACGCACAGTGGCGGATTGCCCACCATCGAGATGATGAGGATGAAATTTTGAATTCTAATAATCATAAAAATACCAGAGCGGATAACTTCGTGATGTATCACAGCGATCGAAATTGACCACGAGGACAAGATCACCAGATAAACATTCCCCCACGATATCCTTCTTCACCATGGAGACACATAATTTGCAAATAACAATGTGCATTGGTGACATGGAATATCGTAATTTGGTATACTAGCGTACCGCGAACTAAAAACGAGCGCTTACACTCTGGAGCTAGCACGGCTCTTAGGGAATTGCTTACTCGAATAAATTAAGAAGGTCTTTATAGTATAAATTAGAAAAGGACGCCTTGTTAGCATTTACAGAAAGCCAGCCTTTATTTCCGCAAGAAATGTTTAATAGGCGACGTGAACTCAAAATTAAGAACTCCCACGCCCCTTGAATATGAATGGTATAATTATACTTGCCCGAAAGCCGCAATAGCTCAGTGTCCTAGAGTGAGTTTTCCCAACAAACAGTGTTCGATTTCCGGTGTAGACACCAATGATCGACTTTGTTAATAGCAATTTCGATTTACCACTAGCTCGGCCTAAATCCACGAATGGGATTTGTATGTTTGTATATTAACTTTTTACTATAAAGACATGACACTCAAATCCTCGATAAGGAATCATGATACAGATGCGTTGTGAGCCCTAAAGACTTAGGTGAAATACCTCGTCTTCAGGAACAGGGGTCTCCTGGTACCTACATTCACCACATGGAACATATATATTTATAAGATACTTTACTTTTTTCTTTAATGAAGTATGTATCACGAAAAGTATTCAAACTCTCCCCCCAATCTCGATAACCGAATGATTTACGTTATCATTTCTTTCCTGTCGCAGGCTGGCCTATTATCTTTATTCATTGTACTAATGACAAGTGACATTTTCAAATAACCGGTATAAACGAACATTTTTTTAAAAGATAATTTCACCTTAAAAAGTAGGCGTGAGTGTTTTTTCTTTTCTTTTTTTTCTTTTAATTAGAGTAACAAACGAGCACACCTGATGTTAAGTGCTTCCTGCGGCCCACGACATCTACATTCATCCTTGACAAGGAATCATAATGGCCACCCTCGAGGCCTGAGATGGAATGCCTCGAATCCCTGCACTCACCAGACGAAACACAGCAACATTATGCTTATAATACCAGTGTAAAATAGTACCTTAATGCTGCTGTGTTTCGTCTGGCGAGTGCAGGAATCCGGAGACCTTTATTACTGATGACAGGGCATTCTCAGTCCTCGAGGGTGACAACGCATCTGCATTATGATTCCTTGTCAAGGATGTATGTAGATGTCGTGGGCTGCAAGAATCTCTTGCCGTCAAGTGAACTGTGTATTCGTTTGTTACTCTCAATTAAAAAAAAAAAGGTGTAAGCTCTTCAAGGTCCCTAGGTCGGATGTGTATCTGTTGAGGGTGGATTTAGATGGTGACGGTTCACCATCGTCGGTCATCCATGTCATTGTTTACCACCAGACCAACTCTGTTATTGGTTCAAAGCGCCGCCAAAACTACCCGCCCATATAGCTCTAAGAACAGTCAACCGATGGGAAAGAAATGCTCTCTATTGGATTAGCCAACAAAGCATATGACCACAGGCTGTTTATTATTCATTAAAAAAAAATGTTAATTCATCAGCTAGTATTGTGATAACGTATTATCAAAATTAATCATATAAATAAATATGTAATTTATTTGTTAAGAGGTGGTGAATTTGCTAAAGGAAAAAACAAGCACATGACATGCGACGTTAGACCGATAATCTGTCGAAACACTAACAATTATACGAAGCAGTTAAGATTATTTTTAAAAATAGACTAAAGATGACCACAGTTTGACCGATGATGAGTGAATCGTCCTGCCCATGATACTTACATTCCTGATATGCAATCATAAAGCACATTCATTATCACCCCTGAAAACTAAGATGGAATACCACCAGTGACAATCTTCGTGGCCCTATACTCACCACATGAAACCCAGCAGTTATTCTTGTATTTTACGCTATATTTGTAACTGTAACTAATATTTTCTTTAATTAACTTATGTGTTTAATCAAATCTCTATATTTTTTTGTAATATATATATATATATATATATACATATATATATATTACATCCTCATACACCTCATGGAGTATAATGAAGTCAGGCTTCAGTATACAAGACTCTTACTACGACAAAATTTCAATTAACGTCGAAAGCTGTCAAAGCTTCGAGCATCGTGTACGCGTGATTGGAAATTGTCAGCCGTAATGAGTAAAGCCTATATATCAGAGCTTCGCTCGACATTGTGCCGGGATAGGTACAGCTTGACAGCTTGTTAGCTATGTGGTGTCAGATACTGGGTTACATTACAGTGGTTGTAGATCTACCTGTTTACATAATTCGTTTTAGCTGCAGAATCGATGGGACAGCTCGACCGGGGCAGGATCACGCCCTCACAGAACGCCTAGCAGCATAATGCTAATGTGTTTCGTATGGTGAGTATAGGGATACGGAGACCTTTGTTACCGGTGACGAGACATTCTATCTCAGTTCTCAAGGATGAATATAAATGTCATGGGCAGCGGGAACTTACCGTCAGTTGAACTGTGTGCGAGATGCTACTCTCAATATAATAATAAAGAAAAAAATCAGCGAAGGGTATGTAGTATATATCCGATACTGCATCTGTAACTTCTCCCGTAAAACATTCTGTGAAGTTGGTTGATGTCATCCGGAAATCGACCAGGGCGTTATCATCGTCACCAACAGCTTGTCTCGTATCTGTAACGATTGCTTATGCCCGAATATTAAGAGTACTGGCAGCGAAACTTAAGGTCGGAGGTCCAACCAGCGTCTGGACTATTGTCTTACCATGTGCGAAATGTGCTTGTTAAAAGTATTATAAAAATCTTCTACTGCTATTTGGTAAGTAAATAGCTCAAAGAATATAGGGTAATTGTAGAAAATTTAACTTCGAAGAATCGACAATTCAACGGAATCGGAACGTTAATAATGTTAACCGGAATGTTAATAATGTTGAACGAAATGGTAGTCATTTTAACCGAAATGTTAATAATGTTGACTGGAACGTTAATAATGTTACCCGGAATGTTGATAATGTTAACTGTAACGTTAATAATGTTAACCGAAATGTTAATAATGTTAATCGAAATGTTAATAATGTTACCCGGAATGTTGATAATGTTAACTGTAACGTTAATAATGTTATCCGAAATGTTAATGTGAATAGCACTGCTAGTTTTAAATTTTTTAAATACATTTGGAACATCAATGCCCTGAAAGACTAATGTCTACGATCATAGCCCAGATCGGACTAACTGTTTCATCTAATTTGACAATCCACAAATCCTTGCAAGGGGCCATCGATTGCTACCTCTGCGGGAATCGCGAAGCTGTTGAAATTAAACAAGATAGAAGACGGTGTTAGTCATTAATCACAGAATACCATCGTGAAATAGTAGCATAACGCTGTGTTTTGCATGGTGAGTGTAGAGATCTGAGGACCCCATTAAAGATAACGAGGCAGTCCATATCCGGTCTTCAGGGGTGACACGCATTTACAATTTTCGTCGACTATGAAGGTCTCATTACTTGCCATGGCCACTGTGTTTAACCCTAAAATTAGAAAAAAGTACGTTATCTATCCATGTAACACCTAAATAAACCTATCCTCGTATCGTATATCATATCTCGTCTTTATAGAGCATAGATTCCCAAATTATTTGGGAAATTAACTGATACCTCAGACCTCCATAGCCAAATATTATAATTATTATCTCTAGGTTTTTTCCTATTGACACAAAATACTTTTCAATTTAAAAAGTTGGTTAAGTGAGTAAACTTGACATGATTTTCTCATCAAAATTTAACAAAATAAATAGACATTAAATTGCCGAATTTTTCATCTTGTACGAACTTGTGCACGCTTATCAACTTGTTGAGTTTTTAAAAGTACAACAATGTTACTTCCTATTAAAATATTAGTAATTCTTATACCAAGTTGGTACACGTAACGCAACTTATACGGTATCTTGAAAGTTCCAAAAAACTTGTGTTAATTAATAGAGGTTGATTTTTAGACCTCGTCCATCCCCATAATCCTTTTCCTTTATGTCGATACCTCCACCACTTTGGGAATCGCTGTTATAGCGTCTAATTCAATAATGGTGCTATTTAAACGCATGCAAACATATTTCACGTCATACTAATTCCTTTTAGTGACCTAATCTTCTCGGAAATAATTTATCAACGTCATTCCTATTGTGTGGAAAGCTGTTATACCAGTAATTCGGGGCTGTGTGTGATAACTGATGGGGAAGAAAGAAAAGTAGGCACTATACTCGGCACCCGTCAGCCCTGTAGTTCTGGTCTTTTAGAACAGGGCTATGGTAGCCCCTGTCTGTCGTTATAAGACGACTTAAAGGTGATTACGGGCTGTCGGGTGATCAGGGTGAGGGCTCTCATCGTCCAGGATAGTGAACCCTGGGAAGACGGCAACACGCAGTGGTCTCGGGTTTCCGTAGCACAACGAGGCTGCTAAGTGCTTTAAGGAGATGGGGACTTGCTAAGGCTCAGTGCAAAGAGGCAAGGGTGTGTTCCGTAGGTGTCCGATGGTAAGTGATTATTGCGGCCCATGACATCTACATACACCCCCGACAAGGAATCAAAATTCAGATGCATAGTCACCCTTGTGGACTGAGATGGAATGTCTCGTCACCAGTGATAAGGGTCTCCGGATACCTGCACACACCAAACTCATTAATTGAACATTAAAACAAATCTCAACACAATACACGATTCTGGTTGGTGTTTTGTATTATCAGTCACCTAACATAAGTACTATTAAAGGTGTGAACGAGTGATGTGCCGATTGAAATAATTGTATAAACAACATTTCAATCGGCAACACGTCAATCACATGCAACAACCCAAGTCCAAAAACATGATAGACGTTAAAAGAGAGTTATCTTACACCCTCTAGTGAGGAGGTCCATGCCAAACTGTGGGTTTTATATATAAAAGCCATTAATTTATTCTTTCACCTTTGTGAAATGGTAATAAATCAAGTACCCAATAACATAACATTACAAGGAGTGTTTAAATTTTCCTCAGCGTCGATAACCGAGTGATTTATGTCTAACATTTTGAGGCGCTTGGCGGGATGTTATAAATGTCACGACAAGTTTCAAATAATTTATCAAAATCTATCAGACATTACATTCAATAGTGCCAGGGCTTACTAAATTTTGTGTCTAGCTACGGTTCCCTATCCAAGCGACTCATTGATGGGTCGCTTGGACAGGGGAAATACCTCCTCACAGAATACCATCTGGTCTGAATGTAGGGATGAGGATACCCTTATTACAATTTTTCTTAATTCATTTATTTGTAAAGAAAAATATTTAACTACATTACTAAATAATATACGAATGACAGGACATTCCAGCGTAATCCTCCGGTGTGACGTTTGCATTATGAATGCTTATCGAGTGATCACCGCCGCCCATATCCGCAACACCAGAGGAGTCGCAGATGCTCTGCCAGTCTTTAGGGAAGATGTAGGCTCTTCTCTTGAAGGTCCCTAAGTCATATCCGTTGGGAAACACCGCTGGCAACAGCTGATTCCACCGAGTAATTGTGCGTGACAGTGAATTTCTCGCAAAGCGCACAGTGATTGATTGCTAACCATCATTGTCTTCAGTTCTTCACAGTACACATCTGCAGTAATGCTCATACCATTTTGTAAAAAACTGTGATGAATCACACCGGCACTAGACCAGCAAACAATGATCATCAACTTTCTAGAGGTCATTATTCGTTTAGGACATTGCTTTGGTGCTGAGGATTAACCAGGATCTAACCAACTTGCTGAGCGCTTTCGATTGTCGAACAGAACGCGAGGCAGGTCTCAACGCGCACGTTGCGCTGGCTATCGTTAAGTTCGTGGGGCACCCATCTATCAAGCTTTTTTACCTTGACAATTTGTCGCAAATGTACCTATATTGTTTTGATGTTTACATTAAAGGCTGCTGCTAGCTCGGCTGTAGATTGAGTATCATCAGCTTCCACAATCGCCTTTAATTCATTATTATTGACCAAAATGTCCGGACGACCACGAGGCTCATTTTTAAAATCAAAATTTCCAGAACGGATTCGGGCAAACCAATAACGGGTTGTGCGTGCGATTGTTAAGTTCTCTCCGTAAATGTGGTTGATGTTACGTTCCGTTTGTGCCGCGTTGATGCCACGACAGATCTCATATTCCATAATTACACGAATTTCCATTATGTCGAAAAATGTTCAAACGTAATGAAAATACAAAGCTAATCAATAAACAAAAGACTGACTTTGCTAAACGAATGTCATGTTTTTAAAACAAAATTAATTTTAATTTAGAATTCACAGCCAATAAAAACTTTTTTTTGGTTTGAAATACTGAAGAACGGCAATTTATGTACATATATAATATCCAATTTGTTGGGAAAAGAACTACTTATATATGAATAAATAGATTAATTTTTTTATCCAAAAACTTTATCTATGCAAGTACTATTTATGATTGGCAAGAAAATTTTTGTGGCTCTTTAAAAACTATGAAATTTTGTAAATTGTAATTTTTGACTCGTTCGATTCAAAAGCTTGCCGACCCCTGCCTTAAACCATTAGGCTATTGAGGTTCAATTATACACACAAGATTGTAATTAATTCTATATTAATTCCTAAAATAACGTACTATTTAGTATTTGAACTAAGATCACATCATATTAGTGTTCATTTTCAAATGAACATCATATAATCAAATTCAAGTGTCGTGGTAGCTCGGTGTGTAAACGCTCGCTTTTAAGTTTTGAGTTAATTGCAATTTCAAATGTTGATTTACCATGTCGCCGGCGAAGGAGAGCGTCGTAAAAAATATTTCGAAGAAGTGTAATCCGCCAATCCAGGCCAGTCGCTTGGTTGTCCACCCTCTGGGGACAGAATGTCTGCCCAACTGTGGGATACATCTTTTTCTTTTTATTTATTTATTTTCTCCTTAACAAAGGTACAGGAAATTAATACAACAATATAATACAATATAAAATATTCTCTTGTATGAGACTGGTGTTCGCACTAGGTTTCCCTGTCTGACAGATCACCAGACCCTCGACTTAATACACGAATATTGTCGTGCCTTAAACTTTGCAATAAAAATAAAGAAATAAAATAATAAGGAAAAAATTAATAAAAATATATATATTAGTGATCTGTGATTATTTAATAATTATGTTTATCGTCTATAATCGTTTTATATATATATATATATATATATATATATATATATATATATATATACCTAGTCCGGCCATAAGATCTGTTACACATGAAAATGCATTTGTAAATGCATGCACACCATGAAGTAATGTAATATTATTTTAACCTACATATATAAAAAAAATTCTATTCGAAATGGCCACCTTTGGATATTATACAGGCCTTTAATATGTTTGGCCACGAATCTATGGATTTACGCACTGTTACCAAGGGAAATTTCGCCACTGCTTGCTCCAGAGATTTTTTAAGAGACTCAATGTTGGCGTGTCGTTTGAAGCAGGCTCCTCCTCTAAAACTGACCATAAGTTGAAAAAAAAAATTACTAGTTATATATAGTATCGTTTATAATATGTTATGGGTCAGCCTTGATTTAGGATAGGGGTAGGAGCAGATATATAGGACGTTATTGTTCTTTATTTATTTATTAAAGCTTTATATAAAGTGATGTATTAAGGCGGACTTAACGCCAAAGGCATTATCATCTCTGCCAGTCAACCTTAGGGTGATGCAGAGATGAAAAGTGGTAGGTGTATGCTACTATATTAATTATATTATATAAATAAACCACATACTCGTATTATAAAATACATATATAACAAAAACAAATATACATACTTATATATGATATGTATACAAATACATATAAATACATAATTATTTAGTATTGAGATAATTCTGCCAATCTGATGAGAAATTTCACACGAGCTTTCACGTTACAGAAGCACTTGGCACTAGGATGGCATAAATGTGTAATCGAGTACACAAAACCTGTTCGTTTGGCGCGCCTCAAGCGAACAAACAGACAAATATTGTCACTTGAACACGACAGACGGGAAATGTTTGTGCGTTAATCTCAATAAAGCTCTGGACCGGAAACTGCACAGCTTCCGTGTTTACCGATCGATGCGATGGGAGGGATTCTATAGGTTGAATGCTTTTGCATTTCTTTCGTAACTAACCGTGCGGTTTGCAGGTACGTTATTAACGGACTGTAAAAAGATGCTTCTGTCGTCATTAATTAAGGTACACTGCTGTATAGAGACAGCAAGTGGAGAGATACGCTGCGTTGGCTAATACGACGTTGAATAAAACGAAATTGCCACTTGAGAACTTACCTTCTTCTCTTCTGTTTTGATTTATGGGCGACCGATCTCCTCTTTGCAGTTTTGATTCTTCGAGCTATGTCGTTTATTTATTAATTATTTTTTTATTAACCTTAACAAACTTAAAAGTTCACGAAGGGCGGACTCAATTCCAAAGGCCTACTCTACCAGTCAATCCAAGGTGTGGTGAGATATTGTGGTAGTAGCGATAAACTAATTAATTAAATGAGAAGACTAAAAATTGTTAATATATAATAGACAAATAAACAATAATGTATGTATTATTGTTATATATAATTGATAAATATATATATAAATACATATATAAATACAATACAATAGCGGAAGCTGCCAATGAATTACCTTAGTTCTTTTGTTTTTAAAGTATGCTTACTAATATTCCGGTTAACCACTCCAACTAAGCTTCAATGCTTGTGCTAGAAGATGGTTCACGACAATAACCTAATAGCGGATACGAACCCACGACCCTAAGTTTGGCTAACCGTACCCTAAACCATTAGGCTTATCTTCTATGTTATATCCACGTTTTTTACTCGTTCACGCAGAGTAACACCAACCATTGCCTTTATCATAGCTTGCTGAGTTACTTGAAGCTTCCTCGTACGGTCCCGTCTCAGATCTGTAATAGTTGACCCATATGTAACAGTGGTAGAGCTACGCTGCAGTTTGTTTCTAACTCCAGAATGAATAGGTTAGCTCGACAGGGGAAGGACGACGCCCTCACTGTATACCAGCGTGAGATAGCAGCGTTATCTGCCGTGTTTCGTCTGGTGAGTGTAGGGATCCGGAGACCTTTATTATTGGTAACGAGGCATTCCATCTCAGTCCTCGAGGGTGACAACGCATCTGCATTATGATTCCTTGTCAAGGATGAATGTCGTGGGCCGCAGGAGGCACTTGCCGTAAGGTGAACTGTGTGTGAGTTTGTTATTCTCAATGTAATACTTTATTTATAAAACTAGTGATAAGAAATACATTTCACCCGATGGTATCTCTGGATATAGATGTCTCGTCAGCTATAATTGAGTCTTCGGACGAAACACAGAAGCATTATGCTGCTATTCCAACTAGTTCATGCCGTCCGTTTGTCAAAATTTGAACACGTTAATTAAAGATTCATTTAGGTGGATAATTATATAATTGTTCTAATTGGTATGAGAATTATATCGTATGTTTAGTATTCAGTGATTTATAATTAAAATTTTATAGTCCAAGAGCTAGTAACGTAATAATCAAAACATTTTTTAGGTGTTTTTTTTATATTCTCTCTCTTTCACACTCTAGCTCACGTTGACTATAAATACTCCACTACTAAACACAAACCTCCCCATAGATAGCCCCCATCATTCCGTATATCATATTAATACTGATATATTATTTCAATTCCATATTACCTTCTATCTTACAAATATTACTTTCTAATAAAATAAATAAATAAAATGGCCTTTATTGCTGTTTCTTTACTTACAATTGATACATGCCTACTTACTAAATCCAAATTGATTTAATCAATTCTAACTTGCATTTGAATAATCAGCAACTGGATGTTCGTGTGGAACAGCTTGTCTATCGACAAAGGCCTCTCGTAAAGATTTCCACGTATTCCTGTCTCTTGCTAAACGGGTATATCGGACCAGCTATTTTCTTGAAGTCATCTTCCCATCTTTTGGTTTGTCTGCCTCTATTTCTTTTGCTATCTCTTGGATACGATTCAGTTACTACCTTAGTCCATTTCTCTTTACCTTCTCTTAACATATGTCATGTCCAAAAAAAGAAAATAAAGGAAGGGATAAAGTGGAATTACAAGAAATTAAAAATGATAAGTATGCACACACAGCCCACAGACAGCTTAACGGACTACTTTCTAATATTATCAATTAAATATATTAATATATAATAGGCTGGCAGCGCATCTGTGACTCTTTTGGTATTGCGAATGTCCTCGAGCGACGGTAATCACATACCATCAGCTGACCTGGCAAACGAGTGAGTTGTTTGTCACCTATTCTTAGAAAAAATATATATATATATATATTTATATAATTGGAAAAATCTATATTTTTATACAACACTATTACGTAGTTTATTATGCGCACTTCTACCGCCGACCATATACCAAAAACCGGATATCGTATACCTAGCTTACCTGAAATCTACGCCGGAAAACGTCGTAAACAACGGTATAGGCGCGATGCAGCTAGTTTCTAGCTCTGACATGCATGGATCGGCTAATCTTGGTATCATGACCTCACCCTCACCAGCAAGAAAAAATAGCAAAACTTTTTTTTTTGCGAATGGCCACTGTTAGCTCAAAAGGTTAGCTTACAGCTACGCTGGATTGAAAGGTGGCCGAGCGCTTAGGGTACCTAGCTTAAACCTTTACTGTAGGTAGCCTTGGCTTACCGTTTTACCCTTGGGCCCTTACCCAGCGCGCTAGTTACTCGAAGGCGCCCGAGAAGGCCGAACCCCGGCTCGGTCCGTAACTTCTGACGGATCAACATTATAGGGGCTGTTGATGTTGCTGTCCATGGGGATCTGGGGACTCAATTTTTTTTCTAGTTTTTGGGTTCACTAAAAGTACATACAATTTGTATATATTAAGTAGAATCGCTATATATATATCGTAGAATCGTATATATATAATCGTTTAACTTTTAATATTATAAAAAAAAATTATCAACTCCTAGACTATCACAAATTTTACAGTCACCTGTACAAACCGGGTTTGAATTTTCTAATTAATGTGGTTTTTACTTCAAATAACACGTAAGACGCCAATTAGAAGATGCCAGACTATATTATAATTATCAGGATATATTGGCAATTTTCAATCAAGCGTTCTCAAAGCGCGTCTCTTTGACAGCCTTCCTCGTAAATTGAAATTTGTCGAAGTTAGACTTGCTTCGTATAGTCTTGCTTGTAAAGTATGCTATGGAATTTAATAAATAAATAAAAAATAATGTATAGTCTGATGCTAGATATGAAATGGAAGGAAGAAGCTTAGTTTTCTGCATACCATGTCCTCCTGTTAATTACCATACCATACTCATAATTACCAGATGTCATCAACTTTGCAAAATATTTTGTAGTGCCGTAAACGTTTGCGCAAACACATCGGCACTCACTAGTCGTCGCCTTCCCTATTCCGATGTAATTCATAAACACACGCGCAATTAGATCGGGGTATGCTCAGATACAGTTTCAGGGATACCCCGTAAACTATTTTTTTTTATTGAATACCAAAAAGTAAACACAATTGTTTTCTATATAATAAATTCGCCAAACTGTTGATACAGTTTGTTGGCTATGTAACATTCATTAAAACTAATTACAATTGTATTTTGATATTTAATTTCTAATTTGACTTAAAATATACAAAAAAAAAATTAACAATATATGCTTAAAAACTGAAATGGGTTGTCTAAAGCATTCAGTAGTCTCGATTTTATTTTATTTTTAATAATTTCCTTCGTAGTACCCGCTTCCTGTTTTACTATCTCATTATAAATTCGTGGTACTAAATACTTACGCGTCCTCTTACCATAGTAATTTAGTGCACTAGATTCCTCAAACTGTTTACGTGCTGTTTGTATTAAATTTCTATTTATTGATTTAATTTTTAAAGAATCTGTCTTATTATATTATTCAATTGCCAACAAGTATTTAATTTTCTCGTGCATGGGCAGAATGCCGCAGTTCCTAACTCATACTGCGCCCCCTCCTCAGATCCGAGTGTGAATGGTTCTATCGTAGTAGTGCTGTTTAAGCGGATCCTAGCTAACTAATTTCTACGATAATATTCTTGGATGAAACCTTGCCATCACTAGTTCTAATAAAGTTAAGAAGTTCTCTTTTATATTATTACTAATGCAAATCTCTATTCCATATATATAATGTAATCTATAATCTATTTATGACATATATTCATACATTTATTTGAGCATAATCAAAATAAAGGTGAAATAAGAAACGGTTCCATGGGGGACATTCCTTAATTCCAAACGGCATTGAATGTGTTAAACAATAAAGTGAAGTTATGCCTATATTTCTTTTTATCAACATTATTTACTAATAATTTTACAATTGTAGCTGTTCTGTTATATAATTTGTGATGTACAAATATTGTTTCTCGACTGATGTACAAATAATGACTCTAGCTAGGTAGTGTAATCACATTCATCTCGTTGAAGTCAATTTGATAAAGTAGTAATAGATAATAAAAAGAATATGCAAGACTAACCCCTATCCCCTTTACACTGTGAATACACAGATAGAATACGTAATCTGTCCATCCATAGAAGTTAACCCGTACGCTTTGAACGAAGCGAAATTGATTTTATCCAATAGATACTGGTTACCTTAATGAATTATTGTTCTGGACTGAACTGCTTACTCGATAATTCGAGGCCTCATACAATAGTTTCCAAAGGAACGCTTAGTTCGGCGTTTATTGAGGGCCTATCTTTTTTTTTCATTGAGAGTAACAAACGAGCACAGAGTTGACCTGATGGTCAGTGATTCCTGCGGCCCACGCCATCTTCACCTTGTCACCCTTGAGGACTGAGATGGAAAAGTCTCTGAACGAAACACAGCAGCGTTATGCTGCAATTTTCCGCTGGTATTCTGTGAGGGCGTGATCCTACTCCGGCCGAGCTGACGCGTTCATTTTGCAGCTAGAAACAAATTGCATCGTAGCTCTTAATTGCACGAAAAATATGACAACCCTAATTAGATACAGCTTTTCAAATTTATCAAAACTAAACTTTAGCAGCCCTTTAGTCCCGGCCTTTTAGAATAGGGCTACCCACAACCTGTCTAATGAGGCGTCTAAAAGGGGATCACGAATCTATGGGCGATCAGGGTGGGAATTCTCATGGTCCAGGATAGCGAACAGCAACACGAAGTAGTCCCGGGTTGCCGGAACACAAGGAGGGTACTAGGGCGAGGCTTGCCGTGTGGTGGCCATCGACATGATTTTAGTGTATAACCCTGTCTTCCCACCAGGAGGCAAGGTACAACGTTTTAAAGATTTCCCCTGACTCTCGAAAATTCGTATTCTGTGAGGGCGTCGTCATACCCAGATTAAGCTGACCCATCATTCTGCAGCTAGATACAAACTGCTGTGGCTGCACCATTGATAAACGAATAACAATATTTCATACAAGGTCTTCTATGGCAGCGTAATAACAGCAGGATTGATATTGTTGTACCTTTTACTTTTTGTTGATGCAAATTTTGTGCAAATTACGATGTTTTTAAGCTGGAATTTCATTAAATTCCTCGTAACGTACGTCTTCCGTTGACGGCAGACTTCGTATAAGCTTGTTTGTTTTAATTAAATTGATTAAATATTTGTCTAAAGTTTTTATATACGAGTGAATATTAACGTACGTGTCTAACAAAATTGATAAAAAAAACAAAGACGTGTAAAGTACGACTATCCGCAGCGGATAGCGGGGTAGTGAGCGTGGCTATGTCCTAACATCCTATCCAGAGAGGTAGCCTATTTTTTTATTACTTTGTGACTAACAAACTCGCACACAGTTCATCCGACGGCAAGTGATTCCTGCGGTCCATGCTCTACATTCATCCTTGACAAGGAATCATAATGCAGATGCGTTGTCACCCTCCAGTACTGATAAAGGTCTCCGGAAGCCTACACTCACCAGACGCATTATACTACTATTTCACGCTGGTGTTCTGTGAGGGTGTAGTCCGTACTGGCGGCTAGAAACAAACTGCAGTTTAGATCTACCATACACATGTCTTCTCATAACTATCGGAAGAGGAGATACACCATTTATATCAAACGTCCAAAGAGACAGGAGCCAAATAAGCTAAGAAAGACTGAGCATTACAAACGAGAGAACTTAATCAAGTTATTTATATTCATGAGTAAAAAAACCTTTAAGAGTAATAACAGCCTATATTAATCCCATTTGTTTCTGGATGTCCAAACAATAGTCTAATAGTTTAGGGTACGGTCTGCGAAACTTCAGGTCTTAGGTGGGAATCCGCCATTCGAGTATTGTCGTATAATCTTCTAGCATAAGCATTGTTAGCTTAGTTGTAGTGGTTAACTGGACTGTTAGTAATGTTTATTGAAGTCTAGCACTTGAATAAACATTACTAACAGTCCATTCTATTAAAAAAAAAATTGTACTATTGACATGTATACATAGATGGATATGGTAGAGCGTATATATCATGCCCTTATCAAATCAAATAGTTTATTTGCCAAAATATGATACAAATGGTGTAACAATAGATCATTAAACGCACAAACACATTCTGCCACGTTTCGAATTTAAATTTAAATCCAATTTAATATTGTACTAACGTAATCTAGTCTAATTACAATTTTAGTCGTCAATTACTTACTTTATTATTTCATTTAGATTCTCTAGTTTATCTTCTAGGAAATGTTTAACATTATAAGAACATTAAGTCGATAGCAAATTATATAAACGATTTCTAAACAATGCCAAAAGCAATTGTATAATATTCCGAGGTATTGTATAATTATTTAAGTACTAGCATTTGACAGAATTGAGTCCAGAGAGAAATGAAGATTGTGTAACAAATAAAATAATGAAATTTCACCAGTCGTATCGTTATATACCGTTTATTATTTGATTATAATATTTTAAGTTAATGTACATCTGTATACGACATTGCATGATTTATTGCATTTTGGAGTACGTGTAAATTTGGACATTCTATACTCTTGAGCAACATGACTTAAAGCTGACCGTATGAGACGCAAGGAGTGCCCAAATTAATTCTTACCATTCATACATTTTTCATATCTCTCTAGACTCAATTCTGCAGTTCACGCAAACGAAGTCGCGGGTGGATGTTATCTTTAACATTGATTGATAACCATCGTTGAGACATCTCGTTTGTCGAGATTAAAAGTATTCTATGTGTTTATCCAGGTTATTAAATATCCGTGTGACCAATTTCATTCAAATCCGTTCAGACGTTTTAGCTTGATTGAGTTATAGAATATACAAACTTTCAGGTTTATAATATAAGTAGGATACAGAAGTCTAAAGTACAGTTAAAAGGCTAATACATATCCGTTGAATTTATGATTGATTGTAAATATAGATTCATTGTCAGATATGAGTGTATCATAAATCAAATACCTTTTTATTACAAAGAACGCCAAATTTTTCCCCAATCTCGATAACCGAGTGATTTATGCTGTCAAATACTTCGGGACGGTGCTGTTCTGTCGTCTCTTGTGTTATACGCGTTAGACAAGTGACGTTTTTAAATTACTTGTGAAGATTGAGATTTCGTATATAATCTTATACGTGTTCGTCGGTAAAGGAAACCTGCATGACTACGAAATAATCCAATATATCCAAGACACGTGACTTCTGCCAAACAACATTGGAGCCGCGTGATGGACTCGAACATCCTCTCTAGAGAGAAATCTTATGCCCAGTAGTGAGCTATAACAGTGGCAACACTGCAGTTTGTTTCTTATTGCAAAATGAATGGGTCGACTCGGCCGGGGTGCCACGCCCTCACAGCGTGAAATAGTAGCATATTGCTGCTGTGTTACGTCTGGTGAGTGTAGGGATCTGGAGACCTTTATTACTGGCGACGAGGCATTCCGTCTCAGTCCTCAAGAGTGTCAACATTATGATTCCTTGTCGAGGATGAATGTAGATGTTGTGGGTCGCAGGAATCACTTGGCGTCAGGTGAACTGTGTGCTTGATTGTAATAAAAAAAGGTATCGTGGGAAAGTCGTCCCATTGGATTCTGCACCGCAGCGACGTTATCCGTTAAGTAGGAACGCCCAACATCGGTCCGGAACCTTGACTCTCAAGTGCTTGTCTACTCATATCCCCAAAGGGATTTGATACCGAAGTCTCCATAGTAGGTTACTCGACGTAACAGAGATGAGTGCAAGTACGCCGGAAGGGGAGTTGGTTGAGATAGTCTGACTATTCTTGAAACCCAATGATAAAATGAATAAAATTATTTCTTAATTCATTGCTAGACATAATAATTGTTTACATTATATATTATATGTTTTATTATTTATGTATGTATTTATATATACATGTGTTTGTTAAAAGATATAGTCTTGTATTTGTTTTTTTGTGAGTACTCTGTTCATTTCCCGACAATATGTCCAACACGTGGCCTGCTCGAAGAGATTTATATTGTAAAATAAGCCAGGCCTTTGTACATACTTTTCTTGTATTAGTTTGTTTATTATAAATGCTTTGTGCACATAAAAGTTAAATAAATAAATAATCTCGCAAATTGCAGAATATGTCTGTTTGAAGGCTTAAGCGCATGTTTCCACTTTTCTCATTCTTGTTAGCATTTTACAATGTCTGCTACTACCTTTTCCTTTATGACAAGATAAAATAACGATAAAAAACATAAAGAGCATTGTATTTTAGTTAGACAATTACTAACAAACACTTCTTTACCGTTTTTTCCATTTAAATATTTCATTTGAACTACGGCGTCGAGAGTTCTTTTGTGACTTTCATGAAAGATACAAAAAAAAGAAACATCGAAACAAAAGCAGCTCCGCTTCCGGGTGCGACAGAGAGGGCATGATAAAAGTTTCAGTATGATCTCTGCCAATTATTTTCAACTAGCCATTGTTGTGTCTTTAACTGAAATGTTTTTAAATAAAACGGACATAAAGACTGCAATTTCAGTGGCGCAGAGAGAAAATGTAGATGGAAAAATTTTAGAATGTATATATTAATGATATATTATAAGACTGTAGAGCCCCGTTACAGTTTATTTGTTGCTGCAGCAACATGGACACGTCCTGAAACAAAAATTTGCACACTAAATTTACGGGAAAAATTCACCCCATAAGCGGATGGCCTTGACCGATATACTTTGATATCAGATGATGTCATGTTCGCAATCGGCCAAGGAAATAATGTAACATCCTGTATTTATATATATGTATATGATCCATCCCGCAGGCGGATATATACCATCATTAAAGAGGGTTTCTATTTAATGAAACAAAGGGTGACAAATGAGCACACATTTCACCTGCAACCCATCAATACGTACACCATCGTCCTGGAAGAGTCAAGATGGTTATGTAATCACTGTGATATTTTTTTTTCCTGGAGACAGAAGACTGCTTACGGCACTATGACATAATCGGCACATTAATATTATCTCGTAATAACCAGATAATGTCATCATGGTTGAAATATATATATCCTCGTAAGTGTTACCATACAATTTATTACTTCCGTAAGAATATTTCAAAAACCGTTGACTGTCATTTTAATACTGCAATATAATATGTAGTATAACAAACAATGTATTAATTTAAATAAAATAACTTCTCTACAACCGAAAGCTATACAAGTGCGGTGTTTTGGTATCGAAATATGTTACTAGAATATAGCGTTACAATAGCCATATCATAGTGACCCTCATATAACAAAACTCTTTTACCGACCTCCGAAAAGAAAATATTTTATTAAAAATAACACGGACAGACTGGTTGTTTTTTATTACATTGAGAGTAACAAACACACGCACAGTTCAGTTGATGGTAGTTGATTCCTGCGGCCCACAACATTTACATTCGTCCTTGACAAGGAATCATAATGCAAATGCGTTGTCGCCCTCGAGGACTGAGATGGAATGCCTCGTCACCAGTAATGAAGGTGTCCGGATTCCTACACTCGCCAGACTAAACACAGCAGAATTATGCTGCTATTTTACGCTGGCCTGTGAGGGCGTGGTGGTTCTGATATTGAAGTCTGTATTAAATCACAAAGATATTTCTATGGAACCATCACTGTGCGTTATATACGAAGCCTTTGTCAACTAATCTGTTGAATCAGCTGCAGCCAACGGTACTTCCGAAACAATACGACTAAGGGACCTTCAAGAGAAGAGTGAGACTTTCTAAAAGGTCGGCAATCGCAGATGCATGAGATTGTTCTGGTGTTTCTCATTTCCATGGGTGGCGGTGATCAGATACCATCAAGTGACTTTACAATTGAAGTTGAGAGATTCCTGTGACCAGTATCCACCAGCATCCTCGATAAAGAATGATAACGCACATCCGTTATCACCTTTGAAGACAGGGAATGCCTTACAATCAATATCAAGGCCTCCGAAGCTTACACAAACCATACGATATATTTCAGGATGATTCTTTGACATGGTCCTTCCTCGGTCGAGCAGACCCACTCAAGATGTACACGAATCTAGCAGTACTGGGTCTTTGTTGAGCAGTCACCGTCAGTAGGTCTACGTCCTGGTTTATCACCATTAATGCCATGAAATAAATATTTGATGATGGGAAGGCTATCTGATGTTAACAACAAATGAAAATTCAGTCACTTCTACAGTGGTAGAGCTACACTTCAGTATATGTCTAGCTGCGGAATTAATGGGTCAGCTCGACCGGGGTAGGACCATACTCTCACAGAATATCAGCGTAAAGTAGCAGGATAATGCTGCTGTGTTTCTTCGTGAGTGCAGGGATCCGGAGACCTCTATTACTGGTGACGAGCCATTCAATCTCCGTCTTCAAGGGTAACAACGCATCTGCGTTATGATTCCTTATCAAGGAATTTAAATGTCATCGGACGTAGGAATCACTTGTCATCAGGTGAACTGTGTGCTCGATTGCTACTCTCAATATAATAAAAGAAACTACATTGATTTTTAGCATTTGTGTATGAAGTGTGTAAATATAGTATTACTTGTGTAAAACTCGATGTCACTGAGCTACTAACTCAGCCAGGAAATAAATTTAATATCGACCCATCGTAGCGACGCCTCCACTCACAGACTCCTCTAAGCGTCCGATGCATATAAGGTTATTACACGAAAGCTTAGACGAGTCGACATGAAATATTATCTCTTTCTAATATAAAAATCTCAATTCGCTTTTTTTTAAAAAAAACATTCAAATATCAGATTATATATTTATTGTGATAACTAAAATATGTAAGGTGTTAAAGATCTTTTTAATCGACCACAATGTTATACAATTATTGTTAGAGGTAAACTTTTATGATGCAAAGCTTTTGTTGGTGAGTGTAGTACCTTATAAACAGAAGAACCTCGATAAGTTACAAATTATTTTTATACCTTCACCTAAAGGGAGGTGATGATAGCAGGCTACATCATCAAACAAAGCTTCAAGATACACATGCATCACCCCTGAGGGCTTTATCACTTTATTTAAGTAGTATATGTTTTCCTTAGTGTAAAAAGGAACACAGTTAAATCGCCTCCGATATTATTGTTTATATTATATATCTTAACAGTGTTAGAACTACGGTGCAGTTGATTTATAGCTGTAGAATGAATGGGTCAGCTCGACCGGGGTAGGATCACGTCCTCACAGCATACCGGCGTGAAATTGCAGCATAACGCTGCTGTGTTTCGTCTGGTGAGTGTAGGGATCCGGAGACCTTTATTACTGGTGACGAGGCATTCCGTCTCAGCCGTCGAGGGTAACAACGCATATGCATTATGTTTCCTTGTCAAGGAGGAATGTAGATGTCGTTAACAGGAATGCAGGCTGCAGGAATCACTTGCCGTCAGGTGAACAGTTTGCTCGTTTGTTGTAACGTAGTAATGAGCACTTTTTTTGAGCGCTGTCTTCAAAATGTAATAAACAATTGTGTGCGAGTGCTTAGTCGTGAGGATAGTGGTAGGGACAGTTCCTATGCCCTCAGCGTGTGTTCGTGTGGAGCGTGACGAAGTCTAGAGGCATCTGTGAGGTACAATGGCGATTGTCGACCACCAGATAACAAGACGCATGTGGGCTATGCCCGCATTAATATACACGCTATCCTACCATGAAGTTGGACAAGAAACAGCAGGCCGACGGAGGACGCTGGAGACCTGCAATGCAAACTCGTTCCATTGTTCTCGGTGTGACGTCGGCGCATACGCAGCGTGACGTGATCTCCTGCTCGGCCACGCGCTGGTCTGATCTCGACGCGAGGCGCACGTCGCTGTGCTCCTCGGCGCCCCTGCTTACGATCTCGCGACTTTAGCTTGCCTTACGCAGTTACATCTATCTGTAGCTGGAGGTGACACAACGATGTCATTTACCTCTTTCAGACACTGTTTAGGTTAGTAACCATCTCGTTGAGCTTTGTCACGTCATTTGTAATGCCGGGCAATGCGGACTGTCCCTCGATCTGTGTGAACAAGATTTCGGGCTCTTCCGGCCAATAATGTGGTATCCGAACTCCAACCTTCGATAAAATGTATGACGTGTCGTCCGTGTGAGTGGGACCGTCCCCTCTGGACGTCATTTCGGTTTCTTTCTCCGCTACTTTTGCGTTTTTGCCCACGTCTCCAGTGTCCTCCGTCGGCCAGCTGTTTCTCGTCCGTATTCGTGGCAGAATAGCGGGTATATTAATGCGGGCGTAGCCTATATACCGGACACCTGTCATTGGGTCCTTACATCCCTACACACACAAAATGTAACAATTGTGGAGCCAGACTGATTTCTCGGGGCAACGTGAATATGTTCGACCACGCCCTGCTGTACGTTTTGTATGGATACTGGAGCGAAGCATTCCAATTCATCACTCAGGGGGACAACGAATAAGCATCTTAAAATCTTTGTTTATGGGGAGTGTTTTGAGGGGTTGTTCGGATGAATTCCAACCGCTGAGTTTAAACATCGTACATCACGAGAGAATTCAAAATTATATCCTCGTCATCTCGATGGTTGGTAATCCACCGCTGTGCATTTCACGCAAATTTTCCTGCCACGCACATCTACTCTGTGGAATCAGCTGTCCGAATTTCCGAACCGATACGACTTCAAGAGCCTACACCTTTCTTAAAGGCCGCTAGCGCATCTGCGTCTTCTCCGGTGTTGCGGATGTCCACGGGCGGCGATGATCACTTACCATCGGGTGGGCTGCATTCTCGTTTGCCACCTGATTGTGAGTCATCCCCGCGTTCACATTTATTCTCGGTATAAGCAGCCGCCTAGTCACGGCTGAACTCTAACGACGTTATACCTCGTCGCCAATAATAAGGGTCTCCGGATCATTGACACCTATTCTATAAATAAAAAAGGATGTACGTATCTTGGACCGCAGTTTTCACTTACGTACACCGTATTTTCGTCATTCATCTTAATAATAAATCTTTTACACACAACAACTCGATTATAATAACCAATACTCCGCTTCAATATTAATGAAGGAACCGCGGCGCATGTCCGATCTGTATGCCGAGCCGCCTCTACCGGCGTGCGGGGAATTGATAATCTGTCCTGCACAACCATACTACAATATAACCGGGGATGGGATCTCGGTTTAAGTTTTTAAAAAAACTTACGATATAAAACCCCACTCCACCGTAATACTTACCGTATTTTAAGGTCTATAAGACGCACCGGAACTATTAAAAAAAATTATTACATTGAGAGTTACAAACGAGCTCACAGTTGACACACTGATGTTAAGTGATTCCTATGGGCCACGGCATCTACATACATCCTTAACAAGCAATCATAATGCAGATGCGTTGTCACCCTTGACGACTGACATGGAATGCCACGTCACAAGAGTTTTGAACAACACAACTAAACAGTAGTTAAGTGATGCAACATTCACTCAATCCAGTGATGACATTGTCTTGTATCGAGCCTTGAAAACCAATATTAAAGAAAACTATCATTCTGTAATTAACCATCTTCGTGACAGCGTTAAAGAACTTTAAAATTAATTAATTGTTTTAAAACGGTCCTTCGAGGTTGTTCGCAATTTAAGTAAGTGTATACACTCTAAAGGTTTGTCTGTGTGTTTAAAATGAATATCATTTATATCACTAACGGTATTGAAAGAGAGAAGAAGAATTTGTTTATCCGTAAGAAAATTAACACGAAGCTTCAATAGACTAATGGTCTATGGTACGGTCCGCGAAACTTAAGGTCGTAGGTTCGAATCCACCATTGGACTATAGTCGCGAACCATCTCCTGGCACAAGCATCTTCAGCTCAGTTGGAGTGGTTAACCAGGATATTAGTTATGTTAATAGCATTGCTAATATTTATTTAAAAAAGAAAAAAAACCCAACCCACCGTATGTTGGCTACAAACAACCAGCGCTGGTCTTCCGTTGGGGCCGTATGGTGACGTCACGATACATCTTCAGCACTAAAAAGTTAGATTCCTTTTAAATTTCAGACACGTTTTCCAGGACTTATAATGATTCATCATAGATTTATATGATCACAGCCTGTCCATAGCCCACTGTTGATCATAAACTGGGCCTAAAGTGTGGGACTGTGGGACCACAGACTGCAATATAGTACGATACTGTACCATTCGCGTCCGTTCAATTCATCCATCCATTTCAACTTGTGTAGAAAAACTTATGTGAAATATAAGAAAAGGTATATCCAAGCAGAATGTCCCCTCACCCCCACACAACCTCGCAACAATAGGAAATTCACAGGGGAATGTCCGATATCCGACACTAGGTCTGAAGAGATGACTTTGGACACGATAAGTTACTTTTTAACAGAAACAAATCTTTGCTGTAAAGATATTTATTTATTTAATTCTATTTACGCCTCATTGTTATCGTACAAAAGGGTACTATTGAAATTATGTGATGGTTTATCTTTTGTTATTGATAATACATTTTTTTAAATAAAATTTGTGTAGAGATTTGTTACAAATAAAAAAATATACTTGACGACTTACAGTTTTACAAACGTCATTAGCTTATAATGGTTAAGTACAGACTGCGAAGCTCAAGGTCAAAGCTTCTAATCCTCCATTCGACAACTTCCGTCAACCGTCTGCTCGAGCATTTAAGCTTAGTTAGACTGTTAGTGGTGTTCTGTCTTAAACAATTTTTTAATATATAATAAAAGATCACAGGTTCGAATCCACCATTCGATTATTATCGTGAACTATCTCCTAGCATGAGTGATTCAGCTTCATTGGAGAGGTTAACCAGAATGTTGATAACGTTCATAGCATAAATAGCGCTACGCCATAATACTGATGCATTTATCAACAAGGGTCTCCGGAAAGAGACACTCCACACTGCCGTTCGTATCTAGATACAGCACGAATTGCTCGATCGGGAAAGGAACACGCCCACAAAGAGCACCAACGTAAAATACCATCGAAGGGCTTCTGTGTTCGTTTGATGAGCTAAGGATCCGAAGGGAGTTATTACTGGTGAGGGGGCATTAGAGCTAACTCCACAGGGTTGACAACGGATCTGGATTATGATTCCTATTCATTTTTAAATCATATTTACTTATTTACGCAAAGTGAGCTAACACAACTCGACGGGCGCACACGGGGGCGAAGCCCTACGGTTGCCCGCACAGCATCAAGTGCTTTTTGCAGTCCAAATGAAGCTGCACGTGACCACGGTCCACCTGCAGATGCCGGCGCCGTACCGTGCCAGGAAGAACAAGAACCTGTGCACTTAAACGTGAAAGTAACATCCTGTGTAACGTAACAGCCTCGGCTGCGTGGCCGGGCAACATAACAACATAGCGCTGCTGTGTTTTGTCTGGTGACCCTCGCGACCTCATCATCAGGTATTCCGTCTTCACTGCAGCTGCAGTCATCACTACTACTATCATCAGGTGAAATGTTACCCTCATTATAATATAAAAAACAACATCTTTAAATAACACGACTAAAGCAGTGTAAACTGGTATATTCCTTTTAAAGAAATAGGTCTGTGTATTTTAAGGCTATTTATTCTAAATTGTGAGATATTTATTTAAGATATCAAAAAGAAATACTTGTCTAAACTTTATTCTTCGGTGGACTATAAACGAATATATTTATTTATTTATTAATAATAACACAGTGATAGTTATATATCCAAGTCGAATGATCAAAATAAAAAATGTGATGATCAGCGAATACGAAAATGATTCGGAGGATTCAAGATTTTTATTTTATTTTATTTTATCATCGATTTTAAACATTTTATTTTAGAAAAAGAAATTGGTAACATGGGCGGACTTAATGCCTTTTGGCATTCTCTACCAATCAACCCTCGAGATGGGGAAACATTGTCTGTAGGCGTCGATAACAAACTAATCCTAAATATTAACATAAATAATAATAAATATATTAATTTAATCATAAATAACATATAATATAGACCTTAAATATATAAAAAGAATAGATAATATAAATCAATGGATATAAACATTTAAATAGCAAATTTAGATGATTTCCCTTGCATAATACTCACGTATTATGACGTATACTAGATAATAACTACACAACATCATCACCTTTTCTAGTCTGGAGGAACGGCCAGGATGTTAGTTCAGATGCATTATCAAAAACACAAAACATGCATAAAAAAAACCAACAATAGATTACAAACCTATATTTTTCCTCTACTGAAAATCAAAGCCAGGATCTCAAAAGCATGACTGGGAGCGTGGCGTCTCCTGCTCCGGCTACTCGGTGGTCGGGTTTGGAGGATGGTTTGAGGTCGGAAGTTCTGGTACTTTGTGTCCCATGTTGACCGGACGTCCACACTAAGCCTGGTAACCTGAACCTCCGGAGGAGTCTGGCGGTTGCAGGTTTACTAAGGGGGGTCGAACCGGGCCAGGGGGGAAACCTAGGATCTTAAAGCATAACCTATACTTGTTTTTTTTAAAAGTAATACTTGCAGTTAACATTATCATTCCTGTTAACCACTCCAACTGTTATAAGATAAATAAATGAATGAATTAACAGTGGTAGAGCTACACTGCACTTTGGGTCTACTCTACCGGGGTAGGGCCAGAATACCAGCGTGAAATAGCAACATAATACTGCTGTGTTTCGTGTGGTGAATTTAGGGGTCCGGAGATCTTTATTATTGGTACGAGGCATTCCATCTCAGTCGTCAAGGGTGACAACGCGTCTGCATTATGATTCCTTGTCAAGGATGAATGTAGACGTCGTGGGCCACAGGAATCACCTGCCATCAGATGGGCTGTGTGCTCGTATTTAACTATTAATGTAATAAATAATTAAATCAAATGGTGGATTGAAACCTACATAGTTTTGCAGACCGTACCCTCAACCAATACGCTATTGATGCATATGTATAATAAGGCATACAAATACAAACACAACAAACTACGTATATATATATATACATATATATATGTTAATTTAATAACTTATACAGTGGCCATTACAACTTCCGGAGGAACTCCAGCGCTTTCCCGTCAGCGCGTCTGTTTAGAAGCTTAATTGCGAAAGTTTTTGTGATACGCTGCGGGTGACGTCACGTGAGCATGTTTGCTCCAGTTCATCATTTTCCTTTTATTCATGATAGAATGATAAATGAGCCCGCCCTAGGAGTCAATAAAAAAAATACTATATGTTTGGCTGTTAGGCTATTGATTGTAACGCATAATGAGATTGACAAATATTTTCTTTATATAGAATACGTGCCAAACAAGAAAACAACTCTCCTGATGGTAAATAATTACTGCCACAAACGGATATCACACCAGAGGCGACGCTGCTGGTCTTTGAGTAAGGTGTAGACTCTTTTCTAGAAGGTCCCTAAGTTGTATCGGTGGCAGGATATTTCGTGTAAAGCTCACAATGGTCGATTGATTGACCATTACCAACCTTAGAGATGATGAGGATGAAATTTCGAGTTCTGTCGTGATGTATGTTTAAATTGTGGCTAAAATGTATATGAACAACCCCTCAGAACACTCTCCATGATACGTTCGGTAAAAAAAAATGCAAAGAGATGCAACATCTCATCGCAACGACCAGTGAATCAAGCCGATCGAAAAGTACACAGTCATATACGATTCGTGCCGCTCTCCGTTGAAGTTGTTAATTAATGGTTTAGGATATGGAGTTAGATTGAGTACGACTTAAAAACTGTAAAAATCAATTACCATCAGGTGAACTGTCTGATGATTTGTGACCCTCAATATAATAAAAATAATCTATAGTACGTGATAGTATATATAGAGGATCAAAAGACGTTATACATATACTTTTGCATCTCCTCATACCAGCGTGAAATAGCAGCGATATGCCGCTGTTTTTCGTCTGGTGAGTATGGGGATCCGGAGACCTTTATTATTTGTGACGAAGCATTCCATCTCAGTCTTCCAGCGTGACAAAGAATCTGTATTATGATTCCATGTCAAGGTGTCGTGGGCCGTTGGAATCACTTGCCATCAGGTGAACTGTGAAACACGGCAGCATTTTGCAGCTATTTCACACTGGTATTCTGCGAGAGCGTGTTCCTACCCCGGTCGAGCTGACCCATTCGTTCTGCGGTTAGAAACAAACTGCAGCGTAGCGCTACATGACTCCCAACCAGTAATTTTGGTCGCACCTCTACATCTTACCATTCGAAACACACAGTAGAAATAAGCTACGGCGTAATTATCCCACTGTCAACAAATTTAGTATAGTGTTATTGAAGGATATTTTTGTGTTGATATCTGTTTGTCTGTTTAATCTTACATAAATACCAATGAGGACATAAATCTACTCCATCCTCTCCACTTGGCGGACTTTACATTTCTCCGATTTTTTTTCATATTTAATCACTCGCAATGTCTTCCTTCACTGACGAGCAAATAATAAACCAGTACTTGAAATTGTGATTATAAATTTCATTGATACCTATGATAGGGATCGAAAACACTGAGCTACCACGGTACCCCTAATGCCATTATTAGAGTTAAAAAAAAACAGTTCTACATTACAACGTAACAGATTGCAAAAAGTGCTTCGATCCTCTGATACGGCGATGTCGGTTAATTGGCGGCGCTTTGATGTTTACAAATGACGTTCGTAACGCTCCCACTGCGCCGGTAAAACTTCAAATGCGGGCGGGGTGTAGTTACAGTATTACGAGTGTCGCGTTTTTGGTTCGGTAAAGGGATTCAATTGAGTTTTGCGCTGCTAATGAAACGACCTGCGCGTTTTAATTTGTGTTTTAAAGTGAGTATACTGCTAATTATATTCTGTGTGCTTGGTTGGATTATGATACGATTGTATATATCTCAATTGACTCGACCGGGGTTAGGTTACGCCTTCACAGAATACCAGCGTAAAATAACCATAACGCCTGCTGGTGACGAGGCATTCCATCTTAGTCCTCAAGATTGACAATGTATATGTTCCATAATCTTACTTCAACTATCATGGGCAACAACATCAGGTGAAATGTGGGCTAATTTATCACAGTTGGTTACATTATAGAAAGTGTCATTTTAACGCTTGTTCTAGATATATTTTTTGACAATGCAATAGTGTTTGATGGTTCTGCCTCTCTCTCTGCTGTTGTCTTTTATCTGTATATCTTCTCTCTCTTTTTGTCTATTATATCTCTCTCGTCACGTATGCACTGTTGCAACAAAACAACATAATGTCAGAATTTATTTTTAGGTCCTGTCTGTTACTGTCGGTTTCTGGGTGGGTTTTCCGAGACTAGGATTTTTTATGTTATCACAAATTGTTAGTTATTTTGGACGAGTGTCCCGTGTCCCTGACACTGAACGTGAACCTTCCTCCGATATTGCACACGCATTACATCGGATTTGCGATGGACGACGACTGAGCCCTGTGTGTTTGCACGAACGCTTCAGGCACTATCGTATATCCTGCACAGTTGACGTGATCTGGGAATAACCAGAAAATATCATCGTGTTGGAAAGTGACCGGGAGAACGTTATCATGTAACATTTCTCATTTTCACTAATCATGTCGTTAACGACTCGTAGTAGCCTTTAGGAGATATTGCACGACAATAGTCGAGTGGCCGATTCGAAACTTAACGACCTTACGTTAAGTACCAAAATAGTGTAAAATGATTTAGAATTTCTACTCCGAATATATTCTATGCTCAATTTAAAGGAAGACTGATAGAGTATTCCTTCAAGCATTCAGTGATGTCGTTCTTACTTATTTTCATGTTTAATTTAATAAAACAATTGTTCTATATATATATATACAGACGCAATGTTACGAGTTCTTTAGACTCTTTTTATATAAAAAAAAACGAACTTCTAGTTTACATAATTTATAATTTTTCTAACCATAAACAACTGTCTATCTCGAAGAACTGTTCCATTCTTATAATAAGCACAGCAGTCTGCAATTTTCTGCTCCCTTTACCTTGCCCGACCCGACTCTATCGAACCGTGTACAGAAACTATGTACAGTAATTAAAAAAAAAACCCTCTTATTCCTGCCACGCTTTTAATTCCGTATTTCTCAGCGAAGAGGAAAAATGTATACCGACCGTCCTTGCGACACGGGCCAAATATAAATCAACCCATACAGACAGACGTGACAACTGTCATGTGTTGGATCATTTAGATTTTTTTTAAATACTAGCATTAATAAGATTCCTGTTAGACACTAAGCTTAAATGCTAGATGTTTTAAAGAGAGTGCCAAATGAGCACAAAGTGACAATGCAGATCTCATCATAATGCAGATGCGTTGTCACCCTTGAGGACTGAGATGGAATGCCTCGTCACCAGTAATAAAGGTATCCGGATCCCTACACTCGCCAGAGGAAACACAGCACTATTATACAGCTATTTTACGCTGGTATTCTGTGAGGGCGTGGTCCTACCCCGGTCGAGCTAACCCATTCATTCTGCAGCTAGGAACAACATGAGCATAGCTCTACCACTGTTAAAACTGCGACAAGGACATCTATAATATCCTCAAATAATTTTCTAAAGGCTCATGCGTTGCCACCCCCTGAGAACTGACATTGAATGCCTTGGAATTGGAAATTGGGCCTCGTCCATTATATACAATTCCGGCACTATGCTATTCCACAATGGTATTCTATGAGGGCTTGGTCCTTCATCACTCGAGCCGAACCATGCCAACTAACATATTCAAAGGACATCTATCGCCGGACCTAAGTTTAACTAACTAGGTGTGTAAGGTAACTCCCTAATCAACCTTCGTTTAAGATGAAAGTTTATAATATAGTTATATATAATAACTAAATGTCCCAATGAATGTATGTTGGGACTAAGGTTGAAAGACAAATGGAAAGCTACAACAATTGGGAGCATCACCAAAGTACGCGAACCTTGAAATGGAAATGGACTGGTCACATGATGAGATCAACAACAGCAAAGTGGACCAAAAAAGTAACAGAATGGTAACCGCGGGACGGAAAAAGACGTAGAGGAAGACAGAAAAAAAGATGGGAAGACGATCTGCCCAGATGTTGGAGAATGAAGGCATTGAACAGGCAAATGTGGAGGGAACTTGAGGAGGCCTATGTCACAAGACAGCCTGACCTGGTAACTGATACTAAATGTTAAGTTATATACACACCGAAAAAACAAAATAGAAATAAGTATAGTAGGTACAGTTTTATGTTTTATTATATTACAAATTGTACAAAGGTCAGAGTAAATAAAGGTTAGTTTAAAAAAAAACAAAATTGTCCCAATGAACTCGATCTCGTCCGCAGAACTTCATCAAGCCTTTGATACAGCGCTCTCTGATTGCAGAGCTCTTCAGAAGTCTTAACAAATTGCCACTTGCGTTCAATCAATTTAACGAGTTATATGACACACCAATATTCCTTATATTGGTGTGTTTCATATGTTTTAAGTAAAAAATAACTATGGTAATATAAGAGAAATTTAAGTTAAGAGAAGTCTATTATACAATGTATTGTGTGCTGATGATAAGTGATGGTCGTATGGGGGCAAGATCGACTTAGTTTGGACTCGCATCCATTAAAAACTCAAGACATTCCATCTGCCACGTATGCCAGGATTATAAGAACTTTCTCGCATACATCCGCGGCCAGACCGGCCCCAACTTCCCATCGGCAGGTCCGTCTCCGGATGCAAGTTTTTTCCCTCCTTCACTCCAGACAAGGCATTGGAGTAAGTGCCTACCGTTTTGAAGACGCTTTAATAACTTACCTCGTTGCAGTATCCCGAGGCTCCTGACAGAGAAAATTCGCTAAAAAAAAATCTAAATTTATTAATCTTATCCCTTGGATAAAAATTCACAGGGACAAATGTTGAATTCTTTATACCGAACAATTTTTAATAATGCACCGCTACTAATATTATTGAGATTCCGGTTAACCACTCCAAGTTTAATAGACTCATGCTAGGAGATGGTTCACGCCAATTGTGTCGAATGGCTGTTGAACATAAAGCAAACTACCCATAAGTATTAGGCTACTCACGCTTGGATTGATTCGATGTTTTTAATTTCGTCAATATTTCAAATACCGTATTAGCTTTGTAGGCCAACTGTACAGTTTCGAGTGACACCATTTCTGTGAACAATTTAGATTGTATCCAGTGTCAATGTGAATTCCACATTTGATTAAATACCTTCAGTTAACATGAGCTGTTTCTTTCATAACTACATTGTTATTTTGGAGAGTTTATAAAATACATATTATTATTGCATTGTAAAATCGTTCCTAAATTACTTATAATTAAAATACATGGTAGTTAAATGTCTAAACCAGTGATTCTCAACCAATGTGTCCCGACACTTTTGTGTGCCGCCAAATTCTGGAAATTACATACATTTCTTCAATGAAGTTAACGACACTTCATTTAATTTGAATTTTCTACACATTCCACATAAAATCGTTTCATGTGTAAGCTGTGGTCGTGAGTAGATCTACGGAAGGATGACAGCTGTCAGACGAAAGTATAGCAAAGAAAATGTAACATATTAATATTAAGTAAAGGAATTTGTGAAAAATAGCTTTAAATGTTGTTTCCCTTTTCAGGTAAGATTTGTACTTGGTTGCATTAAACGTACGTTATCTCAAAGAGAAATATGTACATACCAGCGTTATGCTGCTATTTCACACAGGTGAACTGTGTTTTTCCTACGGAAAAACTGACCCGTTCTTTCAACTCTTCACCGATACAGCGAATATGTCAGTTAAACTCACCTACACGAATACCGGGATATAAAATGTCAAACAATTCTGATTTTGGGCAAAAGAAAGGTATCCAGTTCAAGACCTGTTATTTTTTTTTATTAATAAACAACATTTATCAGCAATCATTTATTATAACTAAAACATCAAGGGGCGTTCATTACATTACGCCCACATATCATGTCTGTCTCGACATCGTGATTTATCTACGACACGAGATCTCACGCAAGGGGATCGGGATAAACTTTTCCTCTCCAAACGATAAAAATAAGAGTTTTCTTTTATTCAGTTCACGCGATGGTAAGCGATTCCTAAGACCCATGGCAACTATACATTGATCGACGATAGGAAATCACAATGCAGATGCGTCGTTATCCTTGTGGACTAAGATATCTCGTTCACCTAATAAGATTCCAGTATCCTCCGGGTTCCTCCGGAGCCCTACACGCGGCAAACGTAACACAGCTTCGAGGATATACAGCTACGAGCTGTGTTTCGTGCATTACAACGAGCATTTGGCAACTGCAAACAAAGCTTGAGCTTTTTTTTTAATTGTGGTAGTTGTCGTCGTTATATAGGGTGTCTCAGAACGCAACGTCAAACGGAGTGACAGGATTGATCGTAACCGTCATGAGAAAAATCAGAAAAAAAAACTATCCCATGCAGTTTGAAAATTATGGGCATTATAAGAAAAACTAGAAATTTGGTCAAACTGTAACCATTTATCGGATATTGTGGTTAATTTTTATTATTTTTGTTCATTTAAACTTTGGAACCATAACCATTAATAACATATCTGAATGACAGTCAAAAATAATGACACAATTGCCCCAAGTTTCCTAGAATTAAGACTAATTTTTTAAACTATGAATTTACATTATCTGTCTCGCTCACTCATGGCCAACATATCCAGTATCCATCTCTCTCATCATTCTGCCGGAAGAACCTACCAAGAACTTGTGCGAGTCAAAAACATTTTAACTGAGTAAAATAGGTTAGCAAAAATCGGGTAACTTGAGGTTTTTATTTTTTTTATCGTTTTTTTTTGTATGAAACTAACAAGTATTGTACCATTTTAGATTTCTGATTAAATGCGTCAACTTCTAATGCCACTTGCCAAGGCACTTTAGTACAGTTTTTTTAAAGGAGGGCCTTTCAAAGTCGACAAATTTTGTCAATCAATTTAGTCATTGGCAATATAGTTACCTTCAAACTATTTTCAATATAAGTCCTCGCCGGCGGTGTTTCCGAACCAATATGACTTAGGGACTTTCAAGAAAAGAGCCTACTTCTTCTTTAAAGTCTCTGTTGCTGCGGATGTCCATGTTCATGGGCGGCGATGATCACTTACCATCGGATGAGCTGCTTGCTCGTTTGCCACCTATTCTATAAAAAAAAATCGCTATGGAGTTTTGTTCTAAAACTTTTTTCTGTACCACCATCCGAACAGAGACCTTATGGCCTAGACGGAATATCGTACTAATGTTTCAAGCCACCATTTCCCTCGCCTGTCCTGTCCCCCAAAGAATATTTCGACCGTTCGATCATTCCGCGAGCACAGTTGTGAACCAACCTGGATCGACTATTTCAGTTACGGGCGAACGGAGACGGTTACTTCTCTATAAACTTTGATAACATTTTAGCTGATTAAATCTATTATCTAAATACTTGGCTTTAACTTTAAAATAATTAAAATAAAATGACAATATTACAACACATAGACACACGCAGACGCACACACACAAACTATTATAAAGCTAAAGAGTTTGTTTGGTTGAACGCGCTAATCTTAGGAACTGCTGGATCGAATTGAAAAATTCTTAAGATTGTCCATTCATCGAGGAAGGTTAGGCTTTATAACATCACGCTAGCAATAGGATAATAGCACTAGCAACATGTAAGAAAGTATAGAGTAAACATTTTATTATTTAATTATTATTATTGTTATTTATCAAAAGTCTATAGTCATTTACTTGGTACTGTCAGCGAAACTTAAGGTTGTAGTTTCGTATCTGCCATTCGACTATTGTTGACTTACAGCGGTAGAAATACGGTGCAGTTTGTTTCTAGCTCCAGAAAGAATGGGTCAGCTCGACCGGGGAAGGACTACGCCCTCACAGAATGGCAGCGTGAATTAGCAGCATAACGCTGCTGTTTTTCGTCTGGTGAGCGCAGGGATCCGGAGACCTTTATTACTGGTGACGGGGCATTCCATCTCAGTCCTTAAGGGTGACAACGCATCTGCATTATGATTTCTTGTCAAGGATAAATTTAGATGCTAAGGGCCGCAGGTATCTCTTACCATTTTATGAATATTATATTGCTTGGTAACTTATATTTAAAATAATTGTTTTGTATACGCCTGCATAAATAAAATATTATTCAAAATAAAATACAAAATAATATTTGTGTGGTGTGTCTTTCTCTATAAATAAATTAATTAACCTTATTCATTAGTTGAGTTGTACTTTCTTGTCGTTACATAAGCACTTGCTTCATCTCTCGTTATTGTGCGTCTTCTTTTATGTGGCTGATGCTAAAATAATTAAATAAATAAACAAACTGTCCAGCTGACTTGGACATCGAATTATTTTTGAGCGAGCGAGTTAAGGCTCATTGCGACGATCTCGAGTGCGTTTACAGTAATAATCTTATTCAAAACTTCCCCCTACAAATGTCCAAAAAGACGCGCTTTTTCATTTGCTATGCCGTAAGTATTGTCGGCATATCTTTGTTTTATTTGAACTCATTTTTATTTCGAGTAATTTATAAATAAACGAAAAGCACCACTCTCTATTCTTCTGGTGATCCTTCTTACATATGATGCATGTCTTTGGGGATGATACCGCGTCTGCGTTATCGAGGATGTAAGTGTTTGTCATGGGCCAAAGGAATTACTTGCCATCAAGTGAACTGTATGCTCGAATATCGGCATCAGTTCAAACTAGCATTTCACTTTTGAAATAACCCAAACAGTTTCGTTCAATTAATCACGTGAAGCAGTTCCTATCTCTGAACACGTCTCGCGGATGTTGCGACTGCAGGTTAATTGCGAAAGTTGTTGAAATGTGCAAACGACATCGCGGCGTGTACAGGGTGTTGCGATAAACGTTGTTGTGTTAAATTTGTTTGGACGAATAAGTAGAGTTGCTTTGTCTTGTTGTTTAACGACTTTAATAAACGTCATATGTATATTACCTTCTCCCTTTTTAACACGTATGTATGTATGTATGAATTTAATGAATATACGATTCAGCGCCAGATGATAGAAAGCACGCAAAACTGGCTGTTAGCCCATGGAATCGACGAATGGATAATTGGATGAGAAATCCTTCTCTAAACCTCACCAGAATATGGAATCACTCAAAGCATCCCTGATTGAAGCTGTGACTGATATATGTCCATGCTGCGATCGACGTCTAGCCTCGGAGGTTGAGGGCCTGTATTCAAAATCAGGGGAGCATATTGAATGACTTTAGGAAAATTATAATTTGTATTTAACTACCTTTGTTTTCATATACTGGGCTGTTCCGTAAGTAGCACGACAAATTTAAGCGGAAGTTACATTGACGGGTCATCCACTAGACAAAAAAAAAAGACTTAGTAAAAGTGTTACAATTTTCTGAAATCTCTATTAAATTGTAGGTATTTAATTTCTGCAATATGTAGCAGCAGTTCATATGCAAAAATTTAATAGAAAATTTAAAATTATTTTAAAAATCAATATTTTATCGTTCTCAAATTTCGCCAACGTAATTGATCAAAATGATATTCGAATATAGTACAAAAATTATTCGAGAGTATGTTAAAAAAATTTTGAAATTTATTAAAAATCACAATATCTCGATAATGTGTCACTTTTATCAAAGTATTTTTTGTGTTTGGTTCGTGACCCGTCGACCTATCTTCTTAAATATGTCTTATATTTCACACAAACATCACAAGTCGTACAATTTATTTAATGAAGTGTTTTTTGCAGAATTCATAACCCGACTAGGTATTACATCACGATACCAGATCAACGCGACCATGGAGCACACAACTCTCATTGGTCGATTTAACTATAAAAAAAATCGATAAAAAAATATCGATTTAACTATAAAAAAATCGATAAAAAATATCGATTTAACTATAAAAAAAATCGATAAAAAAATATCGATTTAACTATAAAAAAAATCGATAAAAAATATCGATTTAACTATAAAAAAAATCGATAAAAAATATCGATTTAACGATAAAAAAAATTAGTTTGACAGATGAATATTAGCTCGACCATTCGAGAATACGTTTCATTTACATTTCTCTCATCCACGATCACAATTTCGTATTCCCTTTGCCAGCAAAGCGGATATTACGGACAAAACTAACCCCACCGTGTCCCCGCGCGGTGTACATAGCCCCTGGCATCACGCTGCCATGAACTCAACCATAACACGATAGTTTTCAAACCTCCACAAAGGGAATGCAAAATTTTTATCCGACGTGAGCTGTCAATGTGATAGTCGTACATGCAACTTCATTTATTTCTGACACCATATAATGGTAGCCTGAAAGTGACAGCCAATTGGCAGTTCGATTCTCGCTGTAACTTGAATGGATCGGCTTAACCAGGAACGGACCGTGCCTTCACGGAATACGATCGTAATAGCAGCGTCATGGTGCTAAGCTTTGACTGGTGTAGAGACAGGGAGATCCCTTGTGAAACTGAAGAGGCATTCCATGTAATCAGGGATGATAACGCACTAGCATTGTGATTCGTTATCGAGGAAGAATGAGGGTTCCTCGGACAGTAATCACTCACCATCAGGTGAAGACAGTGCTTGCTTGTCACCCTCAATACATTAAAAAAAATCTACAGCGAATCATAATCCTCCCCTGATCCATGGATTGCCTCAAAGCACCACCCTGAGCCACCTGCATCAATAGTTGTTTTTTTGTTGTGTGAGTTATGCTGTCTCTCCTGAGACCTGTACAGCTTCATCTAATTAGACTCGCGAGCGGGAGGGTGACAACGACTATGCTGGCAATGCTGGCACGAGGACTGCTGCTGCACCAACGTTGCGCTCCGACCCCTGTGGACGAAACTGCATCCATCGACTTCCCCCTAACACATATATGTCGTCTCTCATCTAGGACAGTTATATTACACTGCGACTGCCAATAGGTAGCGGACCTTTCTTCCCCATCTACTCTAAGAGCCTAAGAGCTTAATTAAAAGCCACTTCTGCTAGCTAATCTTTTGAGCTATGTCGATGTTTATTTGACAGCACAGCGTATAAATAACTACACTGAGTAAATAACAGTAGACTCACTACATTTGAAGCGTCAATAGCTTAATGGTTCAAGGTCGTGGGTTCGAATCCACCATTAGATTATTGCCGTGAACCATCTCCTAGCACAAGCATTGTAAAAAAATATAAAAAAAATATACAGGATTAAGCACTCAGTGTGTTTGAGTAACAGTATAAAACTTCATTTCATCCATTTAGCGAACCAAAAGCAACTAGCAGACAAACGCAGTAATTACCTCAAATAGCTTGCTAAGTTTTTTTCCCGCGCAATTTAACGGTCTTTAACGGCATTTGTAAACATCAAAGCGACGCCATTTAGCCGACCGAGGTAACTGCGGTAGCTTTGTTGGGAATACTGTAACTTTATGAGCCGTTGTAAGTTCGGTTCAAAACAGTTTTATTTTCCTTCAGTTTTAATGGAAACTAGCGGATGACGAAATAAATACTGTAAAAAAACCTGCAATTAACTTTTTCCCGCGCATTTGAAACGTTTGCGAGTGACATTTGTAAACTTCAAAGCTGCGGTATTTAAACCGAGTGTTGTAAAGGAGGATTGAGGTTGTGCTGAGAGTTTTGTAATGTTGTAAGATGAACGTGTTCGTATTGAGATAAATTTTATTTTCTTTCAATTTTATTTTATTACAAATAATAAAATACAAAGGTACATTCTATACAAGTCAACCCAGGGTGTGGTGAGATATGGTGATAGAAGGAGATATATAGCAATAAACAAATTAATAACATAAAGACTAAAAATAGCTACTATAATAATATATAGTATATTATAAACAAATAAAGATTATACATATGTACATATAAAAATACAATATACATACATAAATACGTATATAAATACAATACGACAGCGGTAGCTGCCAATTAATTCCATATGTGGATGAAGAACTTGACAACAGGAAACTTAAGTAAGTAGTAGTAATGAACCAAACTTTTAAAACTGATTTTATTACTGACATTCCTGATGTCATCGGGTAAGGAGCTCAGACAGCAAAGGAAGTTGCAAAACACCGGTAAAGCGAATTGGAATACGAATCTCTTATTAAACGAATATCGAAGAATTCTGACATGAGATAAAGGGAGATATTGGAATTTATCTCTATGATAAAAAGTGATAACACATCATTTAAAATGGAGAAGAGAACAAGAAAAAACTATAATTACGCTTTTGTTGTACGGAAAGCCAAAGGAAAATTGAGAGATATAGTAATATTTATTTAACCTAAAATGAATCGAATGCAGTATATATACATATATACACCCAGTATATCTAAAATTTTACTTCCACAACAGAGCTTTTTCCAAGAAAGCACTCAGTATATTGTCACTTATTATTACATATAATAATCGATACCGCTAAAAATATTGGCTAAACCGGGGCCGTTGAGATGGATGTGTAAAATTGGAATAGACAAGATGAAGAATGAACAAGTAAGGGAAGCTTGGAAGTTGCACCTGTGACGAACAACATGATAATCACAGGCTGATGTGAATATCTACTGAGGAGGTGTGACCATCATATATATATTGAATTGACTTATATACTATATTATTGATACGACTATTATATATATATTGACTATGATGATATCATATAATCCATACATATATGGATGGATTATGTGAATGGAATAATGAATGGGTCAGGTCGATCGGGGTAGGAGCACGCCATCGCAGGACGCCAGACCAACACTGCAGCATAATGCTGCTGTGTTCCATCTGGTGACTGTTGGGATCCGGAGTCCTTTAATACTGGTGACGAGGCGTTCCATCTCAGTCCTCAAGGGTGACAACGCATCTGCATCATGATTCCTTGTCAAGGATGAATGTAGATGTCGTGGGCCGCAGGAATCACTTGCCATCAGGTGTACTGTGTGCGAGTGTAAAATAGATGTACAATTGATAGAAGAATGAGAAAAGAATGGCACGAAATGAAGTTCTGCACCGAACAGAGTCTAGTGAGCCTGAGGATATCTTCTGGTTATTGCCAAATGATATCAACTACTACGCATAATATGCACAGATTATCCGCAAGATGGGCAGACCTTATTAAATCGTCTACTAAGTGTTACCCTACTGAATGTGCACGCAGTGCCATGAATAGAGAGATGGAGAACTTCTACAAGAGCCGCTACTCTCTGCGAACCAGAAGATCCAGGACCACGACCCCTCCGCCAGGAGCGTACGATTAGGAGGAAGCGCAGATTATTTTTATAGCGCCTTTCGTATTCAGTAAGCACACACTCGTCCTCCCCTTCTCTATTCCGATGGAATGCATGAGAAATAAGATAGAGAATAAGAGGAAAGTTCAAATGCAGTGTCGGGGCACGGGACATACATACAACTCACTCAAATCCAAAAATCAACTTTTTGTGATACACGATTATTTTTCCTCAACTGGGAATCGAGAGATACGACGCGGCAGCCACGCCCACACATTCTAAGTTCTTAAAGTGGTCGATGACTCAACGGGGGTCTATGTTGGAGTGACAAAAAAATGGGGTTTCACAATTTATAACCGGGGGCTCCACGAAATTTTTTGCTTTATAATGCAGCACTAAAATGTTGGCTTGACATCACCTATCAATGTAGGCAGATAATGTTTTAAGAAGCTCAGCGACTGTCACTTGTAAAAACTTACATATTCGTTTTTGTCGAGTTTTTGGAATATTTCTACTATATTTGGATGCAGGGGGTCCACCGGAACCAGCATAATTTTGAAAGTGGTCTATGAGAAAAAAAGTCTGAGCACCTCTGCTCTATACTATTCTGATAGTGGACGGCTAATAGATTATGTTCTCTAGCCAACAATAATGCTAGGAAGGTGTCGGAAGTTATAGCAAATTACTATACATCGAGGATGACACTCGATTGATTGCCGACCTATGCATGTCTGGAGGAAGGCCATGATGCAGGTGGCTTAGGGTCGTACTCTACGGCAGTCTGTGGTCATTCCCCGGCGAGGTGACCCCCTGTTGACCAGCGAAGATCTAGTTTATTTTTTATAGTATAGATGTCAAACGAGCAAGCAGCTCATCTGATTACCGCCATCTCCGCCATGGACATCCGCAACACCAGAGGAGCCGCAGATGTGATGCCGGCCTTTAAAAAAGGCGTAGGCTCTTTCCTTGAAGGTCGTATCGGTTCGGAAATACCGCTGATTGATTACAGTTGATTCCACAGGGTAGTTGTGCGTGGCAGAAAATTTCTCCAAGTTTAGTGGTGGATTGCCAACCGTCGAGATGATGAGGATGAATATTGAATTCTGTGAACAATTCCTCAAAATACTCTAGAGAGGATGCTGGAACTTAATCCTTTCTAGCATAGTGGAACTTCCAGGTGGATTATTTTCTATTACTTGTATTTATGTGCGTATTGATGTAATTCACATGTAATTTATATATTCTTTTTTATTATTCTCTCTTTTATATCTCCCATATACTTGCATAGGTTGCGGCACCATCTAGGGTTTTAGTTGAACCTAATTTGTAAACATCGATTCTTAAAATCTATCTCTACGAAACCCTTCATTAGAGCCTTGATAGCTACGCCTCAACGGTAGCTTTAAAATTTATGGTGCGCGAGAAAACCGAGTACGAATCCCGGTGTACCAATGATATTGATAATTTACTTTAAGGTACTGATTTACCACGTGTTTGACGGTGAAGAAATACATCGTTAGGAATTTCTAAAAAATATCATATGGTGATTAAAATTATCGCATATAGTCACCTCGTAACGGGAATACGTCGAATTACCAATAACCCTTTATATATAGGATATTAATTTACTTCATTATAGCCAATTATAACTTAACCATCCGCAAGGGCTGACATAAGCACCGCTAAACTCCCATCTGTCTGTACAAATTGATTTATCTACATCTCGTGTCACGCAAGGAAGCTGGGGTGTTCCGACCTCCTTGCGTGAAACATCTAATGTTTCCTTCCGAGAAATACTGAATTAACAGTGTGACTGGAATATATTTTTTTTATTGAAGTAAATCTTGTTTAGGCGGAACTTGAGGGTAGCTCGGATCCTTTTTGGACGGAAGTAACGTTCCGTAAAATTCTATAGTCCGTTTATGCAGTTTCCGCATTAATAAACGCAAACTGACTATAATATGTCGCATGAAGTATGCTATATACATGCATATATATATATGTATATATATATATGTATGTAAAACATATATATACTCTTACTTCGTTATGCTGATATTCAAGTTTTTTTAAGTTTATGTTTAAGATTAAATGATTTTTTTTATTACGTTCAGAGTAACGAACGAGCACACAGTTCACCTGTTTAAATGTCAAGTGATTCCTGCGGCCCACGACATCTACATTCATCCTTGACAAGGAATCATAATGCAGATGCGTTGGCACCCTTGAAGACTGAGATGGAATGCCTCGTCACCAGTAATAAAGGTCTCCGGATCCCTGCACTCAGCAGACGATACACAGCAACATTATTCTGCTATTTCACGCTGTTATTCTGTAAGGGCGTGGTTGTACCCCGGTCGAGCTGACATATCCATTCTGCAGCTAGAAACAAACTGCAGTGTACCTGTACCACTTTCCTTACCATGTTTCCCGTACCCACCGTTCTTGTGATAAATCGACACTTTAAATTACAATTAACAATGTCTTTTGACCCTGGCACCCATCAACTTATATACAGTCAGCCATCGCTCTTAGCCACCTATCTAGTACATAGATACAGTCAGCCATCGATCTTAGCCATCTATCTAGTATTTAGATACAGACAGCCATCGATATTACCCACCTATCTAGTACTTAGATGAAGCCAGCCATCGATCTTAGCCACCTATTTAATAGTTAGACACTTGGCTGAGGTTTTTAAAACGTACTTGAACTTTGGTCAGGCTTTATGCAGGTTAAACTTCTTTCCTCGGTTCCTGCTCAGTGAACTCTCATAGTCCGAATTTATAGTCCTTCTATGCTAAGAATATACAGAGGGCAAGCTAAGCAAATGCGTAGGCCAATTCTTATAACGTTTCTATTTACACAATATCTTGTTGGTAATTTTTGGTACTTTAAAATATAATAACAACATAATATTTAAAAAAACAAGCCCCAATATCAGTAATCACATAGACTCTAAAGAATAGTAGTATTTAAATTATAATTGTTATCGATTATGTCTGAATGTTTTGTTTACTAATTCCGAGTTGAGATTTGAGGTTACCCGAGATTGTATGCTGTTTACAAATTTTGATAAATTTATTACGTTGATCCTGGCATACTCTTACGGACTTCCGATATCACGTCTTTCATCTGGATTTGGTTATAATTGGAGCAATAGAAAATATTGAGAGTATAGACAGAATTCTGTCTAGAATAGATGACATTGACAGAATCGGAACATCAGCCCTGAATAATGTTCATCCACGTATGCCTAAAGTTTATATTCGACAGGAATGTAATTAGAATCCTTACAATTTGTGTTATGAACAATTTAAATGAAGGTATCGATTCTTGAAAAATACAGTGAAAATGTGATCTTGCCACTGATTGAAGACAAATTAAGTCACTTTAATAATATAGGATTGTCAATACCACCAGATATACAAGTACTAATTGCATTAAGGTTCTATACTACTGGAACTGAAACTGGAACATGTTAGTTAGTAGTTTTCGTCTTAAGGTTTTTAAGAATTCCAAGTTTTGACCACACCAACTGTATAAGCAACTGTCGTTCGTATTCAGAATACGACCTTCGCTTTTTCTTTTTATCGCCGCTATCCATATCGAAAACAAATCGGAGTCCGTTGAAGTGAGAATGAAGTATTCGTAAGGGCAGGCATGTACAAAATCCGAGGTGATTCAGGGCTACAGACAGAAATGACATATCAAGAAACAAACAAACAATGAAACGTACATAGACAAATAATCTACATTATCTACTCAAAAGAATATTTTGTAATCTTTAATCATTTCTTTTCAATAAGTTTTAGAGCATCTTAAAATATTACTAGGAGCATGTAAGTATTGGGTAAGTCAAGTATTCTGGTGACTTTGTCCAAGTATTATGCTGAGCGTAAGCTGAGGATATGACTATAAATTTCATTGCCTACTTAACTTCTAAGCTAAGTCGAAGCAAAGTCTAAGTGCGCTTTATAAATTTCAGCCTTAGTCAGCCATCGAAGCTCGCAATGTAAAAGCATCAACCTCAGTTCTCTTTTACATTGGAGAACTATAACTTCTTATTTACATTTAATAGAACTAACGCAATTATTTAAAAAAAAAAATCCCAACATTTAGACAGCACTCATGGTCACTGGCTGGACTGACTTAAATATAGTACATCCCATGAACACGTACATCTTTTTGTTTTTTTTTAATTATAAAGTAAATAAACTGACCAACATTTCCGTTCAATTCGCACACAAGTGACGCAAGAATAACTCCCGGCACGGAAAACACTCGACCGGAAGTGGGGGGCGCGGGCGACCTAGTTTACGTTCTAATTAGTACCGCGTGCAAAGTGTTTAGAAGTCGTTGTGCAAAGAGTATTGCCGTTCGCTTTGATGCCTTTTGTTGAGGTATATTGAAAAAAAAATACTAGTCGAATGGGGGACTGGACCGACAAAGGACCGCATTGAACTTTGAACCGTCAATAGGCAAAACTTAAGGACGTAGGTTCGAATCACCTTTAGACTATTATGGTGAACATCTCCTAGCACGAGCATCATCAGCTCAGTTGGAGTGGTTAACTGGAATGTTAGTGATGTTAATAGAATTGCTAATTTTCCTTTTTTTAAAAAAATGGTGGAGCCATGTATAATAAATAGTTTGTAATTAGCTACATGACTAATTCATCAGCTCATGACGTACATGCACTGTCCCTGAGAACTAAGATGGAACTATTGCCAGTAACTCCGTTTTCAGATCTCTACATTAATCAAATGAAACATGCCAACGTAATTATGTTGCGTTATATTTCACGTTATATTTTCTTATAATATAACGACGTGACGAAAGAGCACACAGTTCACCTGACGCTAATTTTCGAGTGTGCTAGAGCCAGACTCCACTTTGTTTCTAGCTACCGACTGGTGAGGACCACGCCCTCACAACATCACTGCCGAGAACGTAGTAATAAGACAGCACTTAAAATTTCAATTAACAATGTAGTGACGGCACGGACGCACATAAATGTTTTTTTTATTATTACAAACGAACACATTCCACCACAATCGTAAGTGATTCCTGTGGTACATGACACATGTCACTTATCATCAGGTGAATTGAGTGCTCAATTCACCTGATGATAAGTGTACCTTTCGTTTATGAAAAAATACCTCCAAGCTCGATAACTAATATTACTAATAAGGAGATAATTAGTGATTTTTATTGTACTAAGGGTGACAAATGATCACACAGTTCACCTGATGGTAGGTACTGATTGTGACTCACGACCCCACACTCATCCTCGATAAGGAATCATAATGCAGACGCGTGGTCACCCCTGATCCCTGCATCCCTGATCTACCCTGCAGTTTGTTTCTACCTGTAGAATGAACAGGTCAGCTCGACCGGGGTAGGACCACGCCCTCACAGAATACCAGCGTAAAATAGCAGCATAGAGCTGCTGTGTTTCGTCTGGCGAATGTAGGGATCCGGAGACCTTTAATACTTGACGAGGCATTCCATTTCAGTCCTCAACGTGACAACGCATCTGCATTATGATTCCTTGTCAAGGATGTATTTAGATATCATGGGCCGCAGGAATCAGATGCCGTCAGGTGAACTGTGTGCTCGTCTGTTACTCCCAATATAATAAAAATATGCCTCGTCACTAATACGGTCATACGTCACTTAAATGTGATAAAATAAATATGATTTCTTACGATACTTATTTCAATCAGACATCCTTTCCGCTTCAACACACAATATGTAACGTAAAAGTCAAATAAAAATAAACAGGGCGATCGTACGATGCCATTTTGTCAAAGTGAAGTGAAGGGTCACGCTAAGGAACCCGAAAATATAACATTATTTATCTCACTACAAATTGAAAAAAAGAAATGTAAATATAATATTATTTATCTTTTTTTATATTATTTAATTGCGTGTAATAAACTCACACACAGTTCACCTGATGGCAAGTGATTCCTGCGGTCCACGACATCTACATTCATCCTTGACAAAGAATCATGATGCAGATGCGTTGTCACCCTTGAGGACTGAGATGAATGCCTCGTCACCAGTAATAAAGGTCTCCGGACCCTACACTAGCCAGACGAAACACAACAGCATTATGTTGTTATTTTACGCTGGTATTATGTGAGGGTGTGCTCCTACCCCAAAGGTTTCTCTATGATTGACTAACGAATAGGGCAAAGGCCCATTACGTCCACACAATTCTATTACCTGCAAGTGGGTACATGAAAATGCACATGGAGCATCTTGAATCCTTGGTGAGGATGCGATACCTCAAGGATCGACATCAAATAGATTTATTTATTTTAAACTTTATCGGTCACATGTTACAAAAAGGGATAAAAATGGCGGTCCTAATGCCGTAAGGCATTCTCTACCAGTCGACCCGTGACGTGAGACGTACTTGGTGCCTACATTGTAAATAAGAGAAAAAAATATGAAAATAAAATATGAATATGATATAATATGAAATGAAAACTTAAAATTTTATATATATATATATATATATATATATTTATATATATATACACACACATACATACATATTATAATAATTAATTAGAAATAATTCTACTAATAAACATAATTAAACATATAATATGGAGTAATATTAAAAGTATCCCAATTCATACACTCACCATGTGCACTACAGCACTAGCAGGAGGGTTATTCTTCTATTTCACGATGAAATTTGTGAAGGCTTCCTTCCGAGTCGCTCCGACCCACACACGCTGAAACTAGAAACAAACTACAGCGTGGCCTCTACTCCTCAATGTCAAAACGAATACGTCGCGAAGTTTCTTTATATATGGCTCCCCGGTACGTATAGATCATTTTTATTTATTTAGTACCATTATGGCAAACATTTTGATACGTTATCTCCGGGCTCTGAACGAAGTAAAGTTTATCTTGTAGCCATTATTTATTCTAAATTGTCTTTCCCTGTTTTCTTAAATGAACAATATCTCGTAAGGTTTTTACACCCACATTGCAATTTATGAAAATTGTCACGTATTCTAGATAATAATTCGGACATTGTTTACCCAAAGGACGGGCTATGAAAGTCCTAAATTAATACTGTTTCGTTTGTATAATAAAGAGGGTTGATTTTTTTTATGAAAAATACAGTAAGATATATTAATAAACGTTTGACTTTGTGATACTATCTTTTTTTATTACATCGAGTAACAAGCTCGCACACAGTTCACCTAATGGCAAGTGATTCCTGCGGCCCATGACACTTGTTGGAAGTAGCGTCAGCAGATTCACTACATCGATAACAATTATCTATATATTGATATATATATTTACTTTTAGATATGTTTGTATTTATAATATGTATATATTTTTGTTTTATAGTTTATGTAAATGTTTATAAATATCTATTATTTTATTTAGTATTATAAATTCCTAAGGTAATATATAATGATATGTTTATATAATTGTATAAGTATTTAGATGTACTGTATGTTTCTTTTTTTCTTCATTATTATACTTCTGTCCCTACCATGATTTCTCTGAACCCTGCCAAAGTTGACTGGTAGATAATGCCTTAGGCATTAAGTCCGCCTTTGTGCATATGTTAGTTGTACAAAAGTTTATAAATAAATAAATCTTTTTCTAACTGCAGAATGAATTTGTCAGTTCGACCGGGATCGAATCACCTTACAGAACCCCAGCGTAAAATAGCAGCATAACGCTGCTCTGTTTCGTCTGGTGAGTGCAGGGATCCGGAGACCTTTATTACTGGTAACGTGGTATTCCATCTCAGTACCGTAGGGTAACAACGCATCTGCATTATGATTCATTGTCTAGAATGAATGTCATAGGCCGCAGGAATCACTTGCCATCAGATGAACTGTGTGCTCGTTTGTTACTCTTAATGTAATAAAAAAAAGGTCCATGGAAAAATATTCCCAGCAATTGTAACTGCCGGAAAAAAATAGTCTGTACACGAAAGTAAATCGACGTACTAAATATAATCTCACGTCTACATGCAACGGGTTTACTGCGGATAACAGAGAGAAAAAAAAACGCAAACATTACGAGAGGGTCTATGAGTGTCGGTTTTAATTTATTTAAGCTTTACCTTATTTACTTTTAACTTAACCAACTTTGACCGTAAGTATTTAACATAAGAGAATTACTCTACAGTAGCAGGTGCCCTTTGTTACGCCTGGGCTGGTCAATTTCGATTACGGTGATATTTTTTAGTTATTACCAAATTACATCAACTTATCATAGTGCCGTAAACCATTGCGAAAACACAGAGGCAGAAACTCACTCACGTTCCCCTTCCCTATTTCCATGCAGATATTGGAGGAAGATTCAGTTGTAGATAAATATAACGTACCAACGTATCAACAGTGGTAGAGCTACACTGCAGTTTGTTTCTAGTTGCAGAGTGAATGGGTCAACTCAACCTCCACCTCACAGACTGCGAGCGCAAAATAGCAGCATAACGCTGCTATTTTGTGTTTGTCAATGGAATAAAATAAAATAAAACTGTCACCATAATTCAGTGGCAATCCTGTCACCTTACCAAATATAGTTTGTCATGAGCAAAGGCGATGTTTCATCAGGGTTTGGCTGTCTCGAGGATCGATTACGTACCCGGATAAGATTGCGCGCGCAAACAGTTGCTGTTCGTCTTGGCGTTTCTTAATTCGTTAAACAATTACGCGCTAGATGTGCAGATATATACACAAATAAAACATTATACAGTGAGAATTTATGCACGTTAAACGTACACTAAATTTATATAAGTTCACAAGACACAAAGACGACATCCTATCAGATGGATCCTGCAGATCGCACCTTAAATCCGTCCTTGAATTTCACTCTTCACTGTGCAGGGAATTCGTTTGTTTGCTTTTCCCGAAAAAAATCGTGCAGCGAGAACTGTTGTGTTATTTAATATACTAGTGAAGGAACACTATTTATCTTTATAAGGTTGAATATATAATGAAATATTATGTAAGATTTATTGCTATATATATATATATATATATATATATATATATATATATATATATATATATATATATATAAATATATGTATTATTATTAATATATTTATATGCATGTGTTTGTAAATTAATATAGCCCTGTATTTTTTTATCTCTATTTTTTTAGTTGTGAGTATTAAGTCACGAGTCTTTTTTCGATAATATGTCCAACAGCAGGCCTGCTCGAAGAGATTTTTATTGTAAAAGAAGCTGCGCCCTTGTCAATACTTTACTTATCCTAGTTTCCTTACATAAATCCTTTGTGTATATTAAAGTTAAATATATAAATAAGTGATGATATCTTAATGCAATACAGAACACGTTTTTATTCTTCTTTTTTCTTTTTTAGTTGAAAATGACTTTATTTTACAATAGACTTAACTTTAAGGACGTGCCTATTATACCATATAATTGGAGTTTTTTTTACTGGTGATCGAGCGCTAAGGATGCTCAGCAGAGACCTTTCTTATAGGGTAACCTAACCTAACCTAAGGTTCCCGAGATGAAGTCTCGGCTTAGACACGGAACTTTTTTGACATGCTTAAAAACAGTAAAGTAATTCTTCATGAAAGAAGATGAAATATAGAGATATATCCGATGCCATTTATATCTGCAAATTAGCATAATGTACTATTTACCAACCTGAGGAATTTGAATCCTCTCCAAGCTGAAACTTAAAATACATCACAGGTATCCTCGCCATAATACGATCCTTTCGTTTCCACTATCTTATACTACAAGATAGAATTTGAAGAGGGGTAGAGCTACACTGCAGTTTGTTTCTAGCTACTGAATGAATTGGCCAGCTCGACAGGGGTAGGACCACGCCCTCACAGAATGCCAGCGTAAAATAGCAGCATCTAGTGAGAGTAGGAATCCGGAGACCTTCATTACTGGTGACCTGCATTCCATCTCAGTCCTCAAGGGTGACAACGCATCTGCATTATGGTTTCTTGTCAAGGATGAATGTAGATATCGTGGGCCGCAGGAGTCACTTGCCATCAGGTGAACTGTGCGTGAGTTTGTTATTGTCAACGTGATAAAAATAACAAAATGCGTATCTACTCCAATCCGAGAGCTATTATTTTTTTGAAAAATTTTCACATTTTATTTAACCACAGTTTGTATTATGGATTGTTTTATATATGAGTATTTCTTTATATTATCTTGTTATAATATTGTTTCGTATTATTAATAAGAACTCAGTTGCATTTATTTTTACATGCAATATATGTGGGAACAATAAATAGCCTCCGTATGTATTAAGAAAATTATACAGACGTCCCAGGTTCGAGTTTAAAAATTGGTGGAATATTTAAAATGAATAAACGATGAGTGAAAAAATTAATGATGAATGCCGTGGAATCTCACTCCAGATTTGATTCTGCTGATGTTGA